>OX940979.1:39417683-40017683 GCA_954871275.1 Leptopterna dolabrata | reverse complement strand
CATGATCGTTATCGTTTCGTGATTTTTCCGGAAAAACAAGGAATTAAATTTGCTTAATTTATATGCAGCATTATAATATTATATTAATTTTATATTTTACCTACATTACAGGTACCTACGTTGCCTACATTATCTATCGGTGTAGTATCTTAATACTACCATACATACCTAGGTAGTGGTTGTAATGGTTCCACAATATGTTAAGGGTTATGTACATTTTATTCTGTCGAGGAATAAAATATGACTTCGCAATCTGAATCTGTTGAATTGAATTAATTTATACAATGCCTATACGAAGGCAAAGCACGGTGTCAGATGTAAAGGTGGTTTCACACCGGACGATAACATTGCTGAAAAAATTGTTATTATTAGCGTTTTTCGGAAAGTTTCCTTCTACACCAACGTAACATTGTTGGCAACAATTCTTCCCCCGAAATGTTACTGGATACTTTGCTACTAACATTTCAAATAACAATGTTATTTTTTCAGTCAACATTGTCAGCAACAATGTCACTAACATCGAGTTTTGTTATCGCCCAAGGAGCGATAACAAAATGGGATTCTTTGGAAACATGTGGTTCACAGGTTTTGGAGTTATTCAAGGACTGGGGAAAGGGCACAAAAACTGTGTTTCACACTTTTTAGTCTGTGTTTCACACTTGTCTAGGCATTCTAGCTAACGCGTGTTGACGCGTGATTTTGCTTTGTTGTGGCGTGTTTATTGATGATGAGCACTGAGATGGCTTTCCTGTAGTTTGTGTCTTGCCGTCCAGTACGAGGCCCCACACGGTTCAGCGGAAATTGGAAGTCTGTGGAGGGCATTCGGGAAAATCCCTTGAAACTGTCCAGCTTCATCGCGTTTAAATTCATCAGAATTTCATCCTCTCGGACATCCTTGAGGACATCTTGACCGCTGGCTCTCTTTACCAAGTAGGGCCGAACCTGTATTCTCTTTCGTCGCCTAGCTGTACACAAAACCACAACGCAAGCGGCAGCAGTAGCTATAGATCACCCACCACCCATGGTCACTCCGGAATGAACTGTAGATTATCGCCCACTCGAAAATCTTATTGCTACGAATGTTATTAACATTGTTGATAACTTTGTTAACAAAATATACTAAAAAAAAAACAGACAGAAGAATTTTTATTAGCAAAAAGTTGATGACATTGCTACCAACAATGTTAATCACAATTTGTCTAGACCATCTCTTCTTGCTCACTAACATTTTTGTTATCAACAATGTTTTGCTAGTAACACTGTTTGCTGCTAACATTTGGTGTGAAAGCACCTTAAAAGAGGACGAAGGCAAGCGATTCAGCCCCCTCCCCAGGGAAAAAAGACTAGGGAAACCCAAATTTGAAAATTGGAACGATACAGTGCCGTTAAAATTGGCAAGAAAGTCAAATGCGACACAGGTGAACTTATTGATTTACGCGCTTTACTAGGAGAAGCAAAATGAACTTCTGGATAGGTTTGGCTTGTCGGATAAATGAAAGGCCAATTACAAGTTAGTTTTGGGGAAAACTGTCGGATTATTTCAATGGCAACACCAATTTGATGTTGGAGAGAAATAAATTTTTCGCAAGGAACCAACAGTTTCGCGAGTCTGTATAGAACAACTTATCAACGATCTCGTGTTGTGGAAGAATTCTAGATTTTGAAGGTGTATATGGGCATTCTACTTTAAATTCAAAAGGTTCCCTAGCAAATTGACCAACGATGGATTCTGAGTCACATTTCGACCATTTCGGATTTCTAGTTTTCTGAATCTTTGACTTTGAAATTATGCGAAACTTCGAGCCATCCTGGTCCCATTGTTGGATTTGTGGAAGTACGTTAAAAAGAAGTTCAGGGTACTTAACTACGAGTATAACTGCTAACTTTCTTATTAGTTTTAGGTTTTAAAAAAAAGCGGTGGGGGGGGGGGGACTAGAGCAAATCATCACGAATGAACTCCACATCATGTCACATCATTTAACATCGTACCTATTTGCATAGACCACATTGCAATATCGTTTATGCCTACAACTCACAATAATGATTATAGGTATGTTCCAACCACCAGAACTAGTTTTATAAAATGTTAAAACCAGAAACCAAGTTTTTCTGAAAGGTGTGGATGAGTTTTAGAATTGTTTCAGTTCGAGAACACCTTTGAAACGCGCCGAACAGCTGCTATGACTTTAGGCCCGAAAAATTGCTGATTGGGTACCACAGAGACGAAAGATCCGTTTAGCGTGAAGGTTGGAGGAAAATGAGATATTGGGAAGGTTCCAGCGGGGTTGTGTTCAGTTCTGTTGGAAAAGACCCATCCCAGATTTGGTCCGAGAAAAGTTGAGAAACTCCGAGAACTCCTTTCCCAGATCTGATGAGGTTGGAGCGGTTTGTAGATAAAATCTAAGTTTATAGGGAAAAGAAAACCATTTCAACACTAGGTATGGTTGGAACATAGTTTTTACGCGTAGTGGGTTGTGCGCAGAACTTATTACAAAACTCTTGTCGCCTGGACCAAAGCTTTCGTTCATAACATTTTCACCGCTTCAACAAGACGAAACCTACCTGGGTGTTCGAGGAATTTACAGCCCTGGCACGTGGCAAACCCATCTCTTCGTACTGGAAACGGGTCTGAAAACAAAACAATAGCTTCCTTCTCAGAATTGTTTACATCGCAGGCGAGCATGTCCACACTGATTCTTGGAACATTTATTTTTCCAGTAATTTGGGATGGGTAGGGACTCTTGGTCTACCTGCATGAAAAAGTGAAGGAATGTTTGAGCCATTATTTGGATTTTAGAACTACCTATTGGGGTAGTTTTTATCTCTCAAGAAATCGGCATTGATGGCCGGAGTGCGGAAGAAGACTTAACAATTTTGGTGAAGGACTACAAACGTTCCAAAAAGGGATATACATTTTAATAGGTAGGTACTTAAATTTATGAATAACAGGCTTAGCAAAAGCAAAAGTACCTATAATAATTATAACACTATACCATCTGAACAACCTATCAATGTTGGAATCCACGGAGGCTTTTTTAAGCTCGTAGAGCGAGCTTAAAAAACCGCGGAATTTTGAAACTTGACATAATTTGTTTGTTGATGTCTACTGTACGACACACTAAAAGTCCCTCGACGGTGTTGGTCGAGCCGTTCAACGATTATTTTTTTGCGGTTTTTCGTTAATATCTCCGAACTATCGACTTAAAACATATTCCGTAACAAAATTGAAGAGCTCAAAATGTCCTCTCCTATCCATGTCCAGGCCCTATCCATGCTTTCTGTAGACTGTTAAGACTATTATAAATAATCATTAATTATTGTTTCGGAAATAGGAGGCACAAATTTTTCGAAATTCATACTATTGGAAAACTTGTCGCAGTACACAGCAAATGGCTTGGCAGGTCCCATGGTGGTTGGGGGGCTTGGGGGTGGGGGCCTTCAAACTGATTAGTTGCTATATCTGTATTTATATCGATCCCAAGAAGGTTTATTCCAACTGCAAAAGAAGTTCCAGTCATACAGTGTGACACGATGAGCGGATTTTCGAAGAGACCCACGATTTGGTGGTAGAAGTGGAAGAATATTTCGTAAACAAACAACAATAACAGAGAAATGAACAACTCTTGTCACTTTGACGAGGCTATTCTGAGATCAGCTGCGATACTTTGTGGCAGTAGAGGTGCGTGGGCTCTGAAAATGGTGGGCCACCAAACCGGAACACAAATTAACAGCTTTTTCTACAAAATACCTGTAAATGTTTTCCAACAGTGGAGTCTTCTTATGAGAAATGGGTGGATTTTAATCAACCGCAGCTCTTAGCAAGTCAGAATGTAAGCACTGTGTTCACAATAGTTCTGACCAGTACCCGGGATTACCAGAAGCTAAAAGTTCTATAGCTTCATACTGACTAATATTCAGCAAAGGCCTATCTCTTCCTAAACTTTTAGCCATCACTCTATCTATCCTCGTAAGAAACGTCGAAAATTTCGACAGTAAGTTAGCCACCGAATTCATGCGGTACAAAAATACAGAAGCAAATAAACTAAACAACAACTAAAAACAACGAACTAGACTAAAATACAACGAAGTAATGACCCGCCGGCCAGTACCTACTTGGATGGAGAATCAGACTTGAAGCTAGGTACTTATCTGTGTATGTTGACGTCGATCAATCCACAAGACTACAGACAGGACACAACGCACTTAATTATCGCAAATCCAAATCTGTCCCGGGAACTCGAATGGGAACATACAAAATTCGAAACGTAAGCAGAAAATTGAAAACTCAACATAGGAACAGAATGACGAAAGTGATAAGAATTTTTAGGGGAGGACAGATCGAAGGGCAAGCATCTCCTATCGAGATGCGAAGGGCAAGCATCTCGTATCGAGATGACAAGATGAATTGAAACAATCCAATCGATTGTGAACACAAACGATTTTTGGATGGAAATGTGGGCCCCGGGCCCAAAATGGGCGTGGCTAACCAAATTTTTACTCGGTTACCATAGCGACACCAGGTCCCAGGACCTGTGAGTTTCAGAAGCGTAGGTTTCGATTTCGATTGCAAGACATCGATTAGTGTAGCTATATTCCGATAAAATGCTCGAATAGCCATAGCCAGAGAACTGTCGAGTCGCTGTTGAACTTCGTACAGTATATGGAGGGAAATTCGAATGCCAACTGAACAAATGGTTGGCATTTTTTTTGGAGTTTTTTGTGTTTCTGGGTGCCGGGGCAGTGGCCCAAGTGGCCGTATGGACGCGACGCCCCTGCTTTGTGGCCATATAATTATGTAAGTATGTACTGTTTTTTACAACGGGCATGAACAACAACATACTCCGAAGTGGGGTTCCCTCCGCTTTCTTGATCCTCACCCAGGTCGCTCTCGACACTCCCATCACAAATTAAAACATTTGTCGGTCATAATTTGTCATAACAATGCTTATTTGTATTGAGACAATCGTAACATTTTTAATAATCATATAAAATGAACACATTGAAGGTACACGGCATGAATGATGACAGAAAGATTTCCACCAAATACTTGACTTCAAATTGAACTCGGAACCTATGTATTGAGGTTACACTACCATCGGTATTCCCCCGAATACAGAGTACGTGCTAGGATCACTGGGAATAGAACATACCTAATCTTCTATTCTCAGTAGCTAGGATATGAGGATGACCTTCGATACTCATTGGTATGATGAGAGATGTTCATTTCCCTTAGTTATTTTTGTTGTTTACGAAATGTTCTTCCACTTCTAATACCTCAGTGCTTGTTAATATTATTCCTTCCTCTAGGTTTGGTTATGTGTACTGTAGGTTAATTTTCATCTTGTGCCTGCAGGATGGGAATCGACTAATCGATCGTCGGGATACTGATTTCCATTGTTTTGTTGTTCAGGGGAAGTAATCTTTGTTAAAGTTACAATCAGTCAATCAAAATGTACATGCGAACTTGAAGCCGTGCTTCAAACTTATGAAAATGTTCCGGTCATGTAGCGTGCGTTGATTAGGGATTTTTCAAAAACTTGATACCAAACGGTTTGGACCCATTGCAGCAGCTTTTTGTTTTTCAAAAATTCGCTAGGTAGGTCGTGAAATTTTAATCAAACGTTTTTTAATCAAAATATTTTAATTTTTGGCATAGATATTCTTTTTTATTAAGGTATATTTGCTGTTCGACTGGGCGGCTCTCTTCTGAAGGCTGTCGGTTTTGTGCTCATCCGTGAATTGAAGAGCAGAGCACGTCCATGTTGAGCATTACTATCCGGAGCTCTGCCCTGATCAAGTCGACGGAACATCGTTTGTGATAGTTACATAAGCTATTCTGCAGTTTCCTGAAATACTGGACAAATTGCGTCACTGGAAGGGGATCAAAAGCAAAATACTGGACTGTCCAGGGAAATCCGGGGAGGGGGGGAGGGGTCAGGCAACCCTGATAATAATCTACAAACTTTATCTGGGATTCTCCTGGTATTGTTCCTTGGCTCTTCGTATTGTCCCTTCAAGTCTTACACAGTAGTCGAATATTTAGGTACTGAAACTGTGTAGTGCTCCAGTCGCCACGTTCAACCCCCCCTTGGTATCCGCGGATTGGTTTGCTAGCCGTAGAAGTTGAAGAAATGTCTTTTCCAGTAATGAAAACGTGGAAAATGAAGGAATGACGGGGCAGTAAAAGGGGTTGGGAGAAGGCTGTTGAACTCGCTGTTGCGTCTTGTGGCGGCTAGACCTGAGGGTTTTTTTCTTTTTTAAAACGATTTCTCTTCCAACATTTCTGAGCAGGTAAATCACCCAGCCGTGCCCAGCCATCCACCATCAAATACGATATCCATCACACCCTCTTAGACAGATTTCATCTAAATCCCGTGTATATTCATGAAGATAAGGAAACAGTACGTACTCGTACTTTGTGCATCTCCTTGATGGTCACCAAAATTAGTAGTTACACATTTATACCTACACACGTCTGAGGTTAACTGATTTCTCAGCAGAGTTCCTTCAGAAATAATACAGCCTTCCTACTTTTATTCTCTACCTACAGTAATCCGTTATTCACGTAAATTTGACACATGAAGATGGATACGTACACGTAGGTTACCACCTAGCTACATCGGACCAAGTGGTTGGTTGAAGAAATACCTACTGGTATTCCACATGTTTTAATCCCTTTTCTCAAATAGATAAGTAATTTGTCAGTTATCAATATAATATGGTTCGTGAGTAACAACTAAAACATCCAGAAAAAATTTGTTGACTTAGTTGATAAGTCCCTACCTACATAGTTGCGATCGATTTTGGTTTGTTATTTTCAGTAGTGAACCTTTGGAATCGAGCATGAAATTTTTAAACCTCCCTCAAAATTAGGGTAAAACCCCCAGTTGTAGGTACCTCCTCGGTTTTCGGCACCCATTGGCGGTTTTTCGTTAATAATTAAGCTACTGGGAAGACGTAGAACCTACAAAAGACGCTCGTTGGACACGGGTAACTCTCCTGCTCGTACGCATATATAATTCTCCACCTTTTGCATGGAATGGATGAAAAATCCGTTGGGAAGTGAGCGCCACGAGCCATCGGCAGTGAAAGCGGTTCCTAACGATTTTGGTAAGCAATGGCATTCTTGGTACACGTAATATCATAGGTTTTATCGATGTTTCTTATACTTTTCACGCCTCTGTCTGATGCAGCGAGTATTCCTGTGCTCATAAAGTGTAAAATAAGCCTGTTAAGTCTAAAATTGTATTAATATAAGGGGGTGCCGAATACTGGTCTCAGAAACATCGGTATTTCCGTTTTCGGCACCCCTGATGCCGAAAACTGGATCTCCTCAAACTAATAATCGGCACCCCCCAATTCCAGTTTTTGGCATGGGGAATACTGGAGATCTCGGCATGCCAGCAACTCGGCGGCACTGGCAACAATTTAATCACCCTTATACCTAGATGGTTTCCGTTCGGTTTCCGGAATCCGAAAACGGAACAAAATAATTTCTGGCCGTCTGCCGTACCTATTTCGCACTATTCTTAGTTACCTTGAACCAAAATTAATGAAGTTTGGTTACAGGTCCCCATTTGGGGTATAGTTGGTCCGCGAAGCTCGGCGTTACTGTGGAGTGAAAAATTGGGGTTCAAATTTCCAGGACGCCGTTAACTCGACTTTTTGTACGTTTTTAAATTGAACTGGAGCTTGGGGATTTTTTGGGACCACCCGGAGCATTTACGTCCAGCCGTTTGTTCACAGCGAGGGCTTGAAGTTTGCACCGAACAGCTTAGTCAACATGATCGTGAATGAATCGGTACACGTCCAGCCCCAGATATCGTTGCTAGGGAACAACTGATTATAATCACGGATGGCTGAATGAAATCAAGTTGGTTGAATATTTCATTTGAAGAATGATAGCTATTTTGGATATTGTTGATAGGTAAGTACTTTTTCACAACTTGATCGAACTTTATGCTTCATGAATAGCAACAAATAATTAGGTAGTTAATGACGGAATTCTTGAATCCACTGCGTATTTATGAAACCTACTAGAGCCAGCCGGGCAATTATAGTTTTATAATTGCCCGGCTGGCTCTCCTGGAGGGAGCACGAGGTTCGATATTGACCACAGAAAACAGTGATCTACGCACGTAAATAATAACCTTTTTTGTAATAATTAGAAACTTAAAAAAAAGGCACATTAAAGGTTAATTTTAAGTTTCATTGTCCATGACTAGACTCAACAATATTAATGTACCTACCTACTGAAAAATATCCTGATTTCATTTTCACTTGGGAATGAATAATAGAAACGGTTTCGAACTATGTGTGTACGTACTTATCCGTTACGGCCGTAACGTGCAAAATGATTTATACATTTCCAAGTACAAATCATTTTGCTTGTTAAGGAAATTTTTTGTTCTTTCATCATTCTGTCATACTTCAGGAAACAGGGGATTTAAGGCTTAACTTGGGTCTTAGGAAGCGGGTAACGTTTATGAATGTCTAAAATCATTGAACACTGGGGTGTTGTCCGTATCAGATAATTTCCGAATACCGAATACTTATATTCCGACTTCTACTCTTTTAGTTTTACAGATTAGAAAAAAAAGTAGGTAGGTACTTGCTTAACTTTGGCTCTGAGACTGAAAAATAGTATTGAGATTAACTAAGCCAAGTAGGAACTAAAATGAATAGGCACCTGATTATACCACAAAAGAGTACCTACGTCCAGTAACCCTCTCTGTTTGAAGAGAGAGGTGAGTGGTATTTATGTACGAAAATTCATATTCAAGTATAATGTTATCTTGAAATTCCACTGGTACCCAGTGTGGTAATGCCATAAAAATGGATAAAAACTGGTAATGTTGTAAGCCGTATATGTTGTACTCGTACCTACCGAAGGCCGATCATATTACTACATTACCAGTAGAATTTCAAGATAAATGTACCTACTTGAATATGAATTTTCGTACACAAGTACTACTCACCGAGCTCTTCATATATAGTATATATATATATATACATATATATACACTGTATATGAAGCGAGCTGTGAGTGGTACTTGCATAATATGCCTTCCCTATGCCATTATTTGGTCCGCTTCCTTAGATCATGATGTAACGTTTGGAAACATTCTGTGGACGGGCGTGTTGAAATCGAAAACCACAGTCGACAGCGATACCAACGAATCCGATGGAGCGTAGTGAGAAGTGTTCGGTGGATCCGGTGACCTGATCGGGATCACTGTGTCTTTGAATACTTACTAGCTGACCGTACTTTCGAAAAATGTTATCCATTTAAATGTATTTGAAAACACATATAGAAACTGTACAACGCCCGTAATCTTTTCAGCAAATTTCGGAACGTCCGTGACCTATCTCTGCGACCATTCTGGTAACAGGACTGTGTTCTGTGTCCAGTTAGTCTTTCCAGTGGATTATTCTTCGTTCTACACTAATAAGCTATAACCGACTGACTGCTTGCGGGATGTCATAAATAGATAAAAAAAAGCCATCACTTCTAATGTTATGTGCAATACACTTTCCACACAACGTACACCGTCAGATGCTACAGGAGGATCTATGTATGTGCGCGAATAAAGCACTCCCCACCTGCCTTGCAGACTGGAGCGAAAGCGTCAGTGGTGTGTTGAAACAGGACTCACCGTTTTCGCGTTTGAGCAGATCTAGTAACCTACTATTGCTCCAGTCATAGACATTTTAGGGGGATATCCAATTGACGTCGTTTTACGGCCCTTAGCTATTTCGACAAAATCTGTCAACCACATCATCGGTAGGTATCTACTGGCGTCAGTGAAAGTGGCCACGTTTGGGCATATGAGCACTGTGTAATTCAGTTCTTAGGGATCAAGGATGAGGGATGTGTTTCATGGGGTTTGATTGACGAGTGCTGAAAGTTTTACCTATTGAGCTACGTTGTTCATAATTGTAAATCTTTTCTTCTGTTGGAGTCCGCTTTATTTTTAGTTATCGCGTCAACGTTTCGTCGAACAATAGCAAACCCAAATCGGTGTCTACTCATATTTTCGTTGCACTGCTTGGCTCCAAGTAAAGGCGTGGTCGGGTTACGTAAGTTGGCGAGACGGTTGAAATATCCTCACAAAGCGGTCTTCGCAGCATAACAGAAAATCCCACCTGCAGACTAAACTGAGATAGTTCGTAAACTTGCACCAGATATTACTGGATCTGCTCCAGGAGAGATAAATACTGTTTTCGAAGATATCATAGTTCGAATTTTACCTTTTTTGTGCAACTTATCGCCTGACAAATCGAATATTTGAAGGTCTCATGTTAGCTCCTCTTACTATGAATGCACCGTTAAGACTGATATCGCAGCTTGAGGTTCTAAAACTGGGAAGCACCGGAAGCACATACCTCACCGGTATGCCCATGTTCAGTACACCTCCTACAAGTTCATTTCGTCATATCGTTGGCTCTGGTGCACTGGCTGGATTATTCAAGGTGACGGAGAGACTTGGTGGCAGCAGGCCGTGGCTAATGGTCGACGATAATGGGACGTTGACTCCCACCGCTTCGGTGACTCCTCAAGTTCCGCTTTTATCAATCGCTCCCTCGCTCGCCTGATAGCGCTGTTTCCTGCGATAAATTACGAAGGAATAGTTGTAACATAGTCCCACCTAAAGGTCAAGGTGATCGATAAAAATCTATATGGTTTAACAACTACAAAATTTTAAGGGGTAAAAAAAGTTTTCAACGTCAGTTTTGAATCCACGAGGCAAGGTTGACAATTCGACTAATAACTCATAATTTTAAACGAGAAGCGTTCAAAGTGTTCACATTTTGTTAGATCTACCGGAATCTAAGTGGAAGAACTTGGACTCTTTACTATGCTTTGTTGTCATGACGAAGAGTGATTTCAAATGCCTGATGTCGTCCAAGTGAGGCATACGTCAGTAATGTAATCCAGGAGCTGCCCATGTCCCCGGCCAGGAACTATGTCCGCCTCCCGTAGAAACTGTTGGGATTCTTCGAAAAAGAAGGAAGGACAGAATGAATTTCATGACATTCTGCATTTAAGTGAACTTGTCAAAAGCTCCCACGTCTAAGTCCCACGTCCATGTATCTCCATGAAGCAGCAGCTTGGAGCACCTTCAGTTACTTGAGTTAGAATGGCTTCTGATTGGTCGATTCCCTCGACTTCTCAAGGCTATGGCACGAGAACATGGCATTTTCTTCAAGTCAGGAGTCACTCCTACTTCAGTTCTAAAATTTCCCTCAGCCTCAACACTGCACGACGTGAGCATACTAGGAAACGGTGCAGGAGGTACCTACTATCGAGTTTTAACAGTGCGGTGGCTGCCACTGCGTGGTGTCTTAATCCTACCAATTTCAGAAGTCAGAATAACTTTAGTTATTTCAGTTATTTTGGGTGGGAGCTTATCGAAAAATTGATATCACCACATGATTCTGCGAGAAATATACACGTTAATCGTGTAGGTATAATATGTTTGTGGTAGGACAAACCCTTCTAAAGGTCGCTAGAATGTTGAAATCTTGAAATGCTCTGAAACGGATTGGTATCACAAAGTTGTTTAAAACTGAATTTACACCTACTTGGAATTTTGGACCCATGGCAGTCCCGTTTTTTCTGAAAATTCGCTAAACGGTTTGTGTCAGTGGGGGTGCGCGAGGTCTGAAAACGGTGGGGCACCAAACCAGAACACAAAGCAAACAGATTTGTCTATAAAATACCCCAAGGCAACAACCTTCTCTTATTTACAGATAGAGTGATATGCAGCAAAGGTTATCTATTCTCTTTTAATGAACACTCTATCTCGTACGAAAACGCCGACAATTTCTACTGCAACTTAGCCCCGAATTCATGTGGTACAAAAACATAGTAAACTAAAATACAACAAAACAATGTACAACAATACAACAAAACAATACTTGAATGGAGAAGCTATTGACTAGAAGCTAGGTAGCTATCTGTGTGTTGACGCCGATCAGTCCACAAACCACAAGATCACAAACAGCAAACAGGACAAAACGCGCTTAGGTACCACAAATACAAATCTGTCATCGGAACCAGACCAATCGCAAAACGCACTAAGTTTGACACACAAAAAAATTGAAAACTGACAACAGACTCAACAGAAAAGCGAATGTGATTCGGAGACAACAAAACCACAGTCATGCAGCATGGCTATAAGAGCGAATTTTCGAAGTTTTCGGCATCTTCCTCCGCCTAAAATTTTCTGAAAATTAATTTTCGGCCGATGTTTTCCCAACTTGATACCAAACAAAATTAAAACAGGAGTAGTTTTACGCAAAGTAAAATTTGGGGTGGAAGGGGGAGGAGGGGGAAATCAAAAATGTTTTGAATACCAGAAGAGTAGGTATTGGATACGTAACAAATTTTTTGTTCCATTTTTTGCCGAGTAACACCTCGGTTTGTAGATTCTCCAACGCTGAACACGATGGTGAAGTCAGAATTGCGATATCCCAATCCGTTATCAGATTAGAGCAGACGAACCAGGAAGAACATCTCAAGAAATAACCACGTTCCTTCATCTTCAAAGTGCTCCAGTTTGAGAACGGAATGAGATATCGCAATTCTGATTTCACCATCGTGTTCAGCGTACCTTTAAAATGAGGTGTCACTTGTCAGACTTTTTCATTTTGGGAATTTATGGGTAATTTCCCCCCCCTAAAACTCCCCAAAACTCCCCCTTAGAGTGACCCGATTCTGCCCATCTTCGAACTTAGCCTGTCGATTGCCAAGACAGATTTTTCGTGCAAATTTGAACTTTTTATCTCAATTCTTTCGAGAGTTATCGTCTGGAATGACACATACATATATATATATATATATATATAATATATATATATATATATATATATATATATATATATATATATATATATATATATATATATATATATATATATATATACATATAATTTTTGGTGTCTTTCGGCAGTGAATTCAGGATGGTCTGAAACGGATTTTGGTATAAAAATCTTTCGGAAATTCGAGTTTTAAAAATTTTGGACCGAGAACAATAGCTTCCTTTTCTTCGAAAATTCGCTAAAAAGAAATCTGAAGAAGAAACATCTCATATTGAGATGAAAAATTGAATCGAAGGGATTGAAGGGATTGAGGTAGAAATCAGATCCTGGGGACAAGGCCCAAAGTGGGCGTGGCGAACAACATTTTTACTCGACTGAGCATGCGCCGACGGGCCACTTTTCTTGGTTGCCATGGGAACACTAGGTCCCAGGACCTACTGTCAGTTTCAGGAGCCTAGGTTTCGATTTCGATTGCAGGACATCGATTACTGTCGCTTTATTCCGATAACGTGCTTGGTCTATGGAGCTAACAAGAAGGAACCACTGTGGATGCTCTCCTAGAATACTGAATATCCATAGCCAGAGAAATCAGTGGCCCAAGTGGCCTTATGGACGCAACGCCCCTTGTTTGGGCTGATTTCCTTCGTGAAACAGACTAATGCAACTATACAAAATGGACAGTTTGGTAAATGTCAACTCTCTTCCTCCTACCTCCTCTCCTACACCTTCAGCTCAATGAAGTCGATGGAGTCTATCGATCACGATGAACGTGTCATAAACCGGGGGAGAGTTCGGAACGGCTGACAAACATGATTCAATTACCAGAAGTGGTTGGTAGTGTGTCAGCCGGTAATTAGAGATCGATGATGTGGAGCGATGGGGGGGTGGAAGTGATGGGAAGAGAGGGTTATCTCCTGTTACTCAGTGGCCAGGCTCTAAGTGACTAACGTAATAAACGCAGTGTTGTGTTGGTGTAGGTGGGCGTCGCTTTTCTCATGGCACCAATAAGTTTTTTCATCGGAGGGAGCAAATCTTATTTTGCTGTGAGAAAAACTGTGAGTCATATGAGAAAGAAAAGTGGACCTTCTATATTAATAAATCTGTTCGCCAGTTAGTCCGCTGGCCAGGAGCCTCACGTATGGTTTGAGTTGCGTTCCAACTTCTAGGACTCCCAGTGGTAAATTTCAAGTAGTAAGATTAAAAATGTATGGTCTCGGTATCGCCGAGCCTTGCGAAGCAACTAGACCCCAAATGGGACCTGCAAACCAAGTTCACTAATTTTGGTTCATGGTAACTAAGAAAAGTGTGAAGTACGACGTACGGCGACGGGCAGAATTTTTTTCCTATTCCATTTTTGGATTCTACATACCTTGAAAAAGAAACCATCAAATTTTGAGGGGGGGTTAAAATTTTTGCTTCCTCACTACCGGAAGGTAGGGAAGCCTTGGATTCGTGAATGAGTAAAAAAAAAAGAAATACGTCCTCCAAAATGGAAATTTTCACCACCATTTTGCGTTTCAGACATCAAGGAACATTCTTGGTTCCGTGTCTGTCTGTGTAGCAAATTTTGTGATGAGTATGGCTTCTTAGTAGTTTGTGTTGATACCACCTCCCCTCTCTTTTAGTGTTGCAGAAGAGAAAAATATAGTTCCATAGTGTCTCTATACTGCGGCTTATCTAGGCTGTTGTCTGATATTTCTGCGTGTTTACCAGGGAAGAGAAAGCTCTGATTATCTTACCTACTTTAGTAAATTGAAAAATGCAAACAAATTTGGCTTTTTGTTGGACTGTTGGTCACTTAGGCCTCTTGAAGGTATTGTCTACTTCTACCCTATAAAGGAAAACTGCAGATATATAATGGATCGGGTAGAAAGCGGTCCAAGACCTGGCCGCTGGTCTGGGAAGAAGTAATTAAGGGCGTCCCCGATAGTTCGGGAAGCTGCATGCTCTCTTTGTCCTCTCGACCGCAGAGCACAAAAACTTCTCCGCGCTGATGTTGGGAGGCAGAGAAGAAAAAACAAGAAGAAATTCACTTGAGCGGAACGAAAGAGCGACGCGATTTGCAGGGAAACTGATGACCTGTCCTTGGGCTCGATTCTGGTTGAACTCAGTGGCTTTTAAAGGAGGTTATGCGAGATGCTGCGAGTCGAATTTACCACAAAAGAAAGTCAGCTTACTTGATTAAGTGATACACCCGGCCCATACAGGTGGCAGAAAAAGGCAGTCCTGAAAGAAGCTGGGTATTGTAGTTGGAAAATATATACGTAGGCACCAACAAATGATAATTTAAAACTCTGAATTTTGGACAGAATGGGTGGATACATGCTAAATATTTCATTCTTCATTCCAACACAAATTCCGAACAACCATTCTTCCCATTTGGCGGCCTGGTAGGTCCCGCCCGCCACGGGGTAATCAGAATTTAAAATGTATGCCTTGGTAGATTCAACTTCTGCATTATCAAAGTCCAAACTTCTACATTAAAAACAGAAACTGAACAATAAAACTCACAGGTACTTCCCTAGACTATGGACTAAAGAGTCCGTAAACGCCACCTATATATTATTTTTCTAAATTGATTGAGGGGGGGGGGGGGGGGTGCTTTCTCAAAAATATGACCACTTCTTATGCTCGAACGGTGAGCTAACGCAAAGTGGTAGGTACTATTACGTGAAAGGAAAATAAGGATTTGGCTGAACTACCAACCACTATTTTGCGGAATTCTGAAAAACCGTAGATTCCCATGTGAATTTTGTTGCTCCACCTTGATCTACCGATAAATTCAAGGTGGTGGGGTCACTGGCTAGCACAGTCAACCGCCCGAACGTCGTGAAGTTTCGATTCTCGTACTCGTTCATGTTCGTGTACCTACTCGCGTCAGTTTTGCGTTTATTACCATTTTACTGATTTCAATTAGTTCGATTCGTCGTGTTCCAAACTTCTATAAAATTTGTTGGAGTGTCCTCAGTTATGTTTGTGCTCGATTCATTTTTGCTGTTTACTCGACCAGTTCATTCGAGAAACGTAAATGTTCTAGAGTAATCCTTGGATGCATGGCTCGGCCATGGTACTATGGGTTGTCCGTGTTCATAATAGGTACTTAGTATTTTGTAGGATATTTTCTAGGATAGTGCGGAAGAGAAGTGTCGTGAGCCGGTGTGTTGGGTTACGACATGGCGGGTGAGATGGATGAGGATGAAGTTGAGAGGTTGGATGAGGACGGATGAGAAGTATGTGCTCCATAGGAGTCTTTTACTAACGCCCCGCTGTTTTCACCACAGCAGGCGTTAGATGGAGGGAAGGTTAGCTCCCTGAGGTTTTCACCACAGTAGGCGCTAGAGATAGTGGCTCCCCGCGGTTTTCACCACAGCATGCGCCTGGGATGTGGAGGCTAGCACCCCACGGTTTTCACCACAGCGAGTGCAAGAGAAGGTAGAAGAGAGAGGGTGAGAGAGAAGTCGCAAGTCGAAGGTCGGTCGGTCGAGTGACGAGATGGGCCAGAAGGTCTGCTTATAAAGCCCCCCCCCCCCCCCCCCCCGTCGACAATCGGCCGTTATGACCGTTGAGGAGTGATGGCGGTTGCTGGAAGGGACCCTTCTCCCTTGGCGTTACCCGGCTCGTCCTTCCCTTTGCTTATTTGGTTAAATCTTTCTATATTACATAGGAGTGGTTAGTGTAGATATTTGAGGGGAACCATGACGAGGATTTTTTCAATTAACAGTCCAGGCGACAGGGGAACGAAGCGACATGCCGGCAAACAAATGTCCAACAATAAATTAATTATGTAAATATGTGGAACGCGGACCGTGGTTAGTTTGGACCATTGGGTTGTGAGTTATGGCGGTTCAGCTGGTTCACGTTTGCGCATGCGCAGTGCTACTAGTGATAAGATTGTGACGAAATTCATGTGATACCAACTAGGACCTAACCCCGAACTACCATCACAATTTGAGTCAATTTGGACCATTGGTCGTTAGTTATGTGGGTTCGACGTTTTTCACGTTTGCGCATACGCGGTTGCTACTGGTGATACAAATGGACAAAATTCATATGGAGCGAACTAGGACCCAACCCCGAAGTACTATCAAAATTTGAGCCAATTTGGATAATTGGGTCCTGAGTTATGGCGGTTCGCAGAAATGCGTACACAGACACGTACACAGATACGTACTCAGCTACCTCGACCATGAACTCAGGTCTATAGGTAGGCAAGCTGAAGTAAGCTCAAGTATCATAGTTGTACTAAACTTTGGTAAGCTGCCCCCCCCCCCCCTCCTTCATTCTCATCCTGTCGAGCACTTTCTAATTCTGACCTATTAAAACAATGGAAAAACATTGAAAGTGAAGGTTTTCCTGAATATTGGGTATGGTTCATTCAGGGATCCATGAAAATCTGCGTGCAGGTACCTACCTACCTATTAGTAATCTGTGTGAAATACAGAGCCTGGGAAAAATCGACTACAAATACTTTATTAATGTTTAAAACATTTATTTCATGATGTACAAATACTTACTCGCGATTTTGGATAAGTTGGCCTTTTGGGCCGGCATCAGCGGACGTGCGATTAATTCTTCAGGCGCATAGGCACTTACTACCGACTGCTGATCGGAATAATAACACAACTTATTCCGCCTGTCATTGTTCCTTTTCCCTTTGGGCCACAGGATGGAAGCTACGTGAGATTCGAAACTATATACTTTCATATCTACCGCGGTATCGACAAAACACTACGAAAGATGATGGCCGCCTGGGTAATGGGATATCGACGAGAAGGTTGAGGCATCAAGACGCCAACTATTCGATCCCTTCTCACAAAACGAAACCCAACGGAAGAAGGCCATTGCCCAAACTGTAGGTATCAATTCAGTATTCCGATACTGAATCAGAACATGAGTCAACTAGGTATAGGAATACAGCAGTAAGTAAATTTATGTAAAAAAGAAAGAAAAAAAGTTTGAAACCAAAGTAAGTAATTACGATGGTGATGTGTTCTAGACCAGGCACTAGACTAGATTTAGAAGAGGGCCGGCCCTGGGGGACCACACGTTACTGGAAATATCAGGAACTCGTTATATCTCAATATCTGAGAACCAGAGAATCGATGAGAGCCGGTAGCAGATTGTGGTGCGGCGGGTTCATCTGTAATCCAAATATATCGACGGAACGGGCCTTCGCATACGAAAGCAGATGGTTCCCCCGCTGAGTTACGGCAGTATTTCACCTGGGCTTCAAAACAACCGATAAAGTTTCCAGCAATGGAAACAAGCTTGGTAGCCAAGTCCAAATTCATATTCTTCGTAGGCAGCTAATTAACAGTAAAATCCTATAGTTAGGCTCGATCAAACCACTTTCATGCAGATGGAGATTGGGTGGGTATGTACTCGATGATTTCGAGCCCTGGGATGATCACATAGAAAGAGGGGGATGGGTATTGCAAGGCCTGACGAACAGCAGTCTCTAGGGTAGCGAGTTGCAACTATTGATGTAAAGTAAATAAAACTAAGAATAACAGAAATAACAGGATCGTCCCTACATTTTTCATGAATTATAAAAGTAGGGTAGTGAAGGCGCCGTCCTCACTCGCCTCTACCGTCGACCACGCCTCCCTCAATAGACGTTCATATAGTATCCATGATGAGGGAACGTGTGTAGGTAGTGGGGCAATTTGAATTCACATAGAATACTGCTACTAATGTGTCCTAAAAGCGAATCTGATTGGGTTTCAAAGATGGTCTATCTGCGAAGTAGTGGTGGGTAAGAGTAGTTCATTTGAGGGTCTCAAGTTCAGTTAGTTCACTCCAAGAAGTAGTTATTTTGCGTTAGTTCAGTAGTTAATTTCAGTTCCTTTTCGTTTTCAATTACACGACACAAACACTGAGCTAAAACAAAGATAAACCTTGATGCCAACTTAGTTCCTGAACGATACCAACGTTCCTTATTCCTATCGTTCAGTGAAACTCCTTGTGTAGTACCTATCCAGTTATCCACCCGATCTAAACTAATTCCTAAGGAACTATCGTTCAGTGGATACTATTAACTCCTCATCTGTAGTAAAGTGTAAAGGAACTATCGTTCAATGGATACTATCAGCTCCTCAAACTTTTGTTCTGTGGATACTAAAAACCCTCATTTGAATCTCCTAATGAACTAAAGGAACTATCCTCATGTAGTATCCACCGTTCCTATGAACTACAGGAACTGACTCAGGCGCCTTGAGAGTGAGTGAGTTACTTGTTCTTTCTTCTTTAGTTCTTAGTTCGTATTGCACAGAACAATTAATAGTTCTTTGGTTCCCCCCTTCCAATATCCATCTCTAGACACGGAGTTTCTTGATTCTTTTACTCCGTGACAGTATATGGGAATCCCGTCCATATTGAATCCGGGCTCTTCCCGATCTTGTTCTCATGGGGCTGATATGATGGGGCGTTCGATTCGCGAAAACGAATCGTCAACTCCTGGAGGCATTGAGTAATAAGCAAACCATTGTCTCACTACCTTTCTTGAGTGGAGAGGGGGAAACTGCTCTGTATGGGCTGCTAATCGGCTAGTTACACCCCCTCATCCATTGCAACTCTGTGGTCCTAGTGAACGAAGTTCAATGAAGTGAACTAAGTCGAGAGGAATAGTTCAGTTGGTGGAGTTAGTTCTTCAGTAGTTCAGTCAGGAACTGCCCACATCTACTGCGAAGACGAATGAAAAGCCTCGATACATTCCCACCGAAAGCAATCCTGAGGTCACCCCAGTAAGCCGAAAGGGAAAAGGGGTTGAGTGTTTAACTTTTTTGTTGATTTGTTGTGCTCATGGCTCCTGGTAGGCCGTGGTAGGACATCCGGCAGTAGAGCTTCGTACCGGTATTCGTATTAGCGCACCTTGCGTTGTTATTCTCTTGAGGGCATTTTATATATTTTATTTAGTAGTTAGGTAAATGTAGAGCACTGCAGTTGCGTTCTATGCAGTTTACCTCGTAAACAATTCGGAGCGCGTAATGTCAGTGAAAAGAGCGCTGATTGAACAATGACGATCCACATCGCCGCTGCCGGGTCTTCAGTTGGCTACCAAAGACAGAGGTTCTCAGTATTCGACGTTTTAAAATAGAGAATTATTATGCGCGATAGTTACCAGTGGTTATCAGGTTATCCTTTTAGGAATAAATTGTTTTGTTTTTCTTTTCTCTTTTTCTCGTCAGCTAGCGATAAGTTGGACGAACGGTGGCCATATATGTTTATATTAATGTTGCAAGGCTCTTCTTTTTCAATGCTGGTTGATGGGAGTTTGAAGGACGATTGAGATCCAGGTTTTTTTTTAAACAGTTATTTTATGGAAAACAAGCTTTCAACTGCTGGTATCCCTACACCTGATGATGACTGTCAGAGAGCAGTTGAAAGCTTGTGTTTTCCATTAAATAACGGTTTAAAAAAAACACCCAGATCTCAATCGTCCTTCAAACTCCCATCAACGGTGGCCATATAATTATTACATTAATATAAATCACAGAATTTCACGTTATCGGTAGGTATACCTTTCCGTTATTTATTACCCTGGTCGGAAGCTTTTTAATCACGTATATTATGGGGGAAGTGCTGCATGATGTACAACATTATTTTTTTGGGAAGGCATTATGGAATATGTGTGCTACGCCGCTACCCCTGGTTAGATGCCTAGCTACCTTCCTCATTGACGAACATACTTTACAGACTTTTTCTTACAGACAAAAATGTATACAATTGAGAACATGAAGTATAATGAATACCTAGCAATGTAGCATTAGTAAGTACATCTCTGAATACACATGTAATAGGGAAGTAAGTAAATGTAAATGTATCCCCGTAGCCTGATTACCCATTCGCAGCACTTCATGTTCGTATTTTTGGCTATTTCATTGAAATAATCAACTACACAACTTCGAACCGGACGACACAATTTAGACAACTTTGCTCTTGGGCAACCAATATGACGGACTGCTGGAAGACTATTGATGTCTGTTGGCTATTGAACCATGAACAAGAACAATTTTTCAAGTAAGTAGGTAGGAAATGGAGGTAAACTAAGAAATTTTCCTTGTTATCCTGGAAGAAGAGCTCAACAGTAGGTATCATCCATTTCGAATTAACCTTTTGAAAAAGTTGAGAAATTTTTCAAATCCAACCTTTTGAGAAATATTGAGACTCATTTCGCTTAGATTTCTGGACATTGGTTGTTTAACATAGTGCGTCTCAGCAGAACAAGAAACAATCCCACTCAACGTTCAACTTTCTTTCATAAATAAATTTATTCTACTAAGTACCTACTTCCACGATATTTTACCACTTCAGCAAAACACTAGGTACAGTAGCTGCTGTGGCAAAAAGGCGGTAGGATTTCATGTTCTGTAGACTATAGAGTCAAGAATGTGCATGCTGCATAATAATTTATGAAAACGTAGAATTCTTTCTGCTGGGATAGATCTACTCATTATCTTACCTCAGGCCGTTTACATTCGTCAGCGTTCCGTTGAATAACGAGTTTTTTTTAAACTCCTCCATCGGTCAAACCCAACGGTTGCTTCTATTTTACCACAGCCAGGGACATGATTTATTCACTCGGCACTCGGTGAGTCACCGTAGGATCTCGCAGAACCGACATGTCATCTTCCCCGTTCGAATGGGACTCGCTCGAATCATGACGTCTTTTACTGGCTTAAAATTGTGGTTACTGGACACTTACTGTAGGTACCAACATAGAATCACATTAACTGCACTCCCAGGGCCAGAATCGTAATTCTCGACATTATTTCCTCTTTTCTTGCAGAAGTCAGTCACTTTATCGGGAATCTAGACGTATGATGTCAGACTGTCATCGGAGTCTGGATACTTCTCATTTCGACGCGGTTACGCCCGTCATCTTTAGCCAATAAAAAATATTTAGCCCCCATTGACATTTCGTGCACTGAGTGCGTTGAACTTTCTGACTCTTTCTTGATACTAACTTGCTGACTGACTTCATTACGAGTACATAATATCTTCCTGTCGGTTGACATTCTGTTAGAGGGAGGTGCTCAACGTGGGAGGAACCCAGTTGACAGGATCCAATTATCTACTGTACCGGAGCAGACGTAGGCGGTTCAATCGAACTCTGGCTCGAAACCTACACGAGTCGATCGGGGTAGTGCTGTTCTAAATTTGAGCTTGAACTTCTCTTGAATAAATTTAGTCATAAGAGCGATTAATGTAATTAAACCTAAATTTCGATCCAAATTGATAAACGGTGGGAAGATGGAAAATAAAATCGGAAGACGTGAATGAGTGGTATCCGAAAAGAGGGCAGGTGTGATAATTGCCTGCCAAGGGTTGATAATGAGGATTGAGCGAAGGGTGAGGTTTGATAAGGCTTAACCAAGATAACTGTGTAATCCGCACGGTCGAAAAAAGTTTCAGTAACTCACGATGACTAAATTTTGTGCATTTTTTATACAACCTGAAATACTGTAGTCCAGAGGCTCCCAGACCACTTCTTCTTTTCAGATAACCCGGCGTATCACTACCTGATATTATTAGTACTGAATGTTCGTCTTCATGAAAAAAAAACCAAAAAAAACACTGATTTACAAAAGTTTATTTAAATACCTACTGATTTACTATTTCTCAATGAGTTATAAAAATATCATTTTAATGAGTGCGTTTTCTCATCAGTTTTTAAACACTCAATGTATGCTTATAGGTACATTGAAATACTCTTATTATTTTGGTTGTTCTCCTATCACCGTCTGGGAACACCTGCTGTATTCTGTTACCTACTAATTTTCGTTATACTGGTGATTAATTCGGGTAGTGTTTATACAATAAATTTGAGGTCTACTGATCATAAATCATAGCGATTTATGACTAATGACACCGAGCGCAATGGTTTTGATAAAGAAGAGACTTATATCTAGGTACCGCTTCGTAATTTCGAGCTAAAATGTGAGGGCGCATTATATTTTCTCCAATTTCATATAATTCGGGAATCAGTACCACCGTGCTACGAAGCCCGCAAACTGTTGCATTTGACAGGGAAAAACGCAGCTACTTCTGTTATCTTGTTTGTACAGGTTTGCAATGAGTGGTCTCGATTGTTTACTGCTGTTTGTTGGTCTGCGAAAATGGAGCTTCGTCAAAGCAAATTCAACTTCTATTTTGAGGATGTTTATTTATTGGGGAAGGGGGTTATTGGGTTGGATTATTTATTTATTACTCACACAAAATAATTCTTGCATCTCCTTGGAGTAGTGAATTGATACAACTAGGTAGGTAAGTAAATTAAATGAATGAATGGTCCGAATGGATATGGATGCTTTTGTAGATTCAATGATTTCATTGATATAACATATTTTGACGTTTTTTCCTAATAAGTTTATGCTTAAAGTATATTCCAAAAATGTATGATATTATGCAGGACTTAGTTGTAGATATTGTACACTTGTTTGATTCCCATTAAGTACGTAACAACTATTTTTTTTTTCCAGGTAAGTTTGCATTGAGCATCTTCGTTCTTCTTTCAGAGACCAGTGTCAGGTAAAACACTTCCTATTATTCAGGTTCGAGGTTCATAAATTCCATGCTCCTGTATATAATGATCATCGGTATAAATTACTTACGTATGCAGATTTAAGTATAATTATAGATTTATTTATTGGCACTACTGGATTCATAGATCAACGATTGGAAGTAATGGTAATTTTTAGGAATATAATATTTTGGAAACAGTGGAAACCTTATATAATTAAATTGTTTACTCACTCGATCGTAAACGAACAGGTCTCATACATAACGTGCTGACACGTCCAGATCTTCGTTTAACCCCCCCCCCCCCTCCCCGTTCACGATTTCTCCTCCCTGCGTGGATGGATTTCTCCATCTATATGGACACTCATTAGAAGAATAGAGTAGTCACAACTCGATGAGGTAAATCAATATTTCGAACTGCTATCCAGGTCCTGAGTCCCGCCTATAAACTCAACACCTCGAACAAACGATAAATCGAACAAATAAGGTGAATGCGTGAAACAGATGATATGTATGGAGATTCATTTCAACAAAATTTTTATTTAATAACCCATTAAATTTTACTTTGTCAAGATGACTGTCCAAAAACTCATTTTATTTCATATTAGCAGCGGGTGTGTGTGCCACTCCATCAGTTGAGAACTGAATAACTGATCCATGGGAATCTCTCCAACTTGGCGTTTGAACCCGTCCTAGTCATAGAAACTCAAATTAAACTTTCTTTCGAAGTTGAGTCAGAAGCAAGATTTCCCCGGCTGATTCAAATAAATCTTCATTATGTGGAATCTCTTGCTATTTACTATTACAGAGTGCGCGTTCCTAAGCTGATGTACTGAATAAAACGACCGAATGGAACTTTATCTCAGTTTGTTGGTAGCACGTATAATATTCGGTACGTTTCAGTAAGACACATTCGTCCCAAGATGATCTTCCGTGCCAGGATCTCGATAATGTGCTAACATAATTTTGTATTATGATGAAAACTCGATTATCTCCGTATCTCCGTACCCTGCTGTTGATTCAATGGATAGCTCATATACTTCTCTTTAGGTACCTATGCAGTATGATCAAAGCAACCAACTGATCATAGTGGCCCTTTCCACACTACTCGTAGGTTACTACCTTCATCCATCTTGCACACCGAATTCAATATACTTACAGATCTATGGAAGCAACATGAATTAGTTTCGCAATAAATGAGTACCTACGTGCTTAGTTTCATAATCGAATGTGGAATTTTCCCAAATAAAACTAAACCCAAGTGAGTTCTGAGTCGCCCTTAAAAAGCAAAACAAAATAGAAACACAGAATGTGTTTTAGCTCACGCGTTTCACATAAACCCGTCTTCAATCTTCGGTTGAAGATTGGTTAACTTCCTCCCACTAATTTTTCGTCGTAACTGGTGGTGCCTTATACACAGCTTCTTATATACACACTCACGAGTGCACTTCATACAAATTTTGTTAAACATAAACTAGTCCGAGCTTCATCTCCAAGACTCCTACATCTCCAAGAGATAATTCGTTTATCGGTTGTTTGGTCTTAAAATTATGCCTTTACTTATAATAAAGCTTGCAATCGTGTTCACAATATAAATTATTGAGAATGATCACCTGTGTGTAAACAATTATTTAAACAATCACGCTCATACCGCAGCTTGTCGGCCACGCACTCCGCAGTGGTTAACGTAATATGGTTAGGTAAATCGAGAGCTATCCAACGAGTGGTGAACGATTTTTGTACGATGATAACTGGCGAAGTTAAAGTTCCGTAGCAACGAATCGGTTGTACGTGAAAATCATTAGAAATGTTGTCGTCCCAGATTTCGTTACGAAATTTCGTTAGCTTTTTTGGCTAGTTAGTCCATGGCTAAAACACATTCTGTGTTAAAATTGGCACTAGAAGGACACCAGTCAAGGGTCGACGTTTTAGCCACGTTGGGTTGAAAACAACAATATTGTTATCAGTAGCTAAGGTGACCAAATTCAAAAGTTATGTACATTCAATTTGAATTGTCGACATGGAAATTGAAACTGTTTTAGGATGTGGGATGTGTGGTAGTGTAGTGTAGGTAGGCTATGCTGTTTTTGGTGTTAGCAGCGACTCGATTGTTGTAATATTAGACGTGTTACCTACGCAAATTATGATACTGGTCTTGGAATGGTATCCTGCAGTGAATACATTGCTGCATTGCATCCCTCCCCCGAAGTCCTCCGTGGACAATATCATAAAAGCTGTTTACCCTGCTCGAAGGTTTTATGATCCAACCTTCAGCGAAGACCTCTCAACTCCATTGGATTTCCTGCTCCCTTTCCAAACTTTGTAGCGCCCTTCTATCGATTTGCGTGGAACCAGTCGTTTTATTATCATTGGAATTAGAATATCTCTGTGTTTCCTCTGTTGTTGTTGATTGTCCTGCCGCTGTGGGATTGGACCAGTGAAAGGTAAAAAACGCTGCAAATTATTACACAACGGTTTATTATTTACCTGTATAGATGCCCCTTCTGCGTAGATCACTGTTTTCTGTGGTCAGTACCCTCAAGCTCCCTCCAGGAAAGAGCCGGCCCGGGAATTATACAAATGCGCGGGATTCAATAATTCAATCATTAATATTATTTGTAGTTATTCATGAAGCATAAGGTAAATAAAACCATTGTGTAATGATTTACCGTTGTATAATAATTTACCCAATAATACTTCAGCGTTTGTTCAAGTTGCAAAAGTACCTATCAACAAAATCTAATAATATCACAGAATAACCAACTCGACTTCATACAGCCATCTGTGATTACAGTCAGGTGCTCCCTAGCGATGATATCTGTGCTGGATTTATACCGTTTGATTCACGATCATGTTGACGAAGAACTAGACCCCAAACGGGACCCACAAACCAAATTTAATTAATTTCGGTTCATGGTAACTAAGAAAAGTGCCAAGTACGGCGGCAGAGAGAAATTTTTTATTGCATTTTCGGATTCTTCGTTCCTGAAACGTAAACCATAAAATTGGGGGGGGTTAACGTTTTTCTTTCATGCTCGATTCCAAAGGTTCATTATTGAAAAATACTGATATCTCAGTATTCCAAAATGTACTGATATCTCAGTCTGCTACATAGGCGCCGAACTGAATGTCATACTCTAAAATTTTGTATTTTGGACTCAAATTGACGAACGCTAAGTAGAAAATAGTAATACAAATTGTAAATGTATGCAAATATTTGCGTTTTACGGGTACATTCCGTTAGAAATCTAACAAAACCCATTCTACCATCTGACCAAATTCTGAATTTCGTGCCCCAGTTTGCGGTAGACAGTGGGATTTTCATAGGTATTGCGTTCGCCATCGCACTCCATTTCTAGAAAACCCTGTCTATCAATTCAAAGTAGCGAAAAATCATTCGAATTTCATAGTGTAATTCATCCAAATCTTATCATCTACGTTTGTTGTCGGGGACTTCTTCTGGCACTTGAAATGGAAATGTAATATTGGTTTGCCAATTTCAGCCGCCTCCTTTTTTCCCCTGTGAATTTGGGTCGAAAACCAGGAATTTTGGTCGTCGATTGGGTTCATTTGAGCCAATATGCCGCCAATATGGCGGAATGGTAGGTATTATATTTTCTATGACTCGTAGGATGTAGGAACTAAGTACCTAATCATTATTTTCACCCATCCACCTAATTGTATGATTCCGATTTTGGGGTTTAAAAACGCTGCAAATCCCTGCACAACGGTTTATTATTTTGTATAGAATACCCTTCTGTTACAGATCACAGCTCTATGTATAGATAACCCGTCTATATAATATAATATGTACTATTCTACGCATATTATGTAGATCGCAGACCCTCCGTAGGTTAGTACCTAACCCCGTACTCGTTACTAGGTACCTACCTAAATCACGAGTTAAATGTTGCTAAAATAATTCTGCCGATGACAAACAGTACCTAACAAAAAGAAACACACATAATGAAGTTCTGAAAAGAAATTGTTGATGGGGAGTGAAAAAAGTTGCAAAAGTACCTACCAACAAACTCCACCCCCTTCTACGTAGATGGTATAATGAACCGTTGTGTAATAATTTACCGTTGAGTAATGATTTACCGTAGTAATAATTTACCCATCAATAATACTTCAACGTTTGTTCAAGTTTCACTACCTACCAACAAACTCCAAAAGAGCCATCATTTTTCAAACGAAAAAATATCACAGAACAACCAACTCGACTTCATACTCCGCCAATATAATCAGGTGATCCCTACCAATGATTGGCCGTATTCACAAATTCCTATTGTGGGCGCGTCTCTGGTTACGAGATTTGGTTTGAATTGTATACAATTTCATTCACACTGGAGTCGAAAATGCCTGTCGGTGCAAACTTCGGGGCCTTACTGTGAACGAACGGCTGGACGTACGATGCTCCGGATGGTCTTAAAAAACTCGCAAGTTCAAGAACTATTTAAAACCGTAAAAATATTTACGTAAAAAAATGGTATAGGCGTTTTGAAAATTTCAACCCCTATTTTGAACCCCTTAGAGATGACTGACAGTAACGTCGAGCTTCGAGGACCAACTAGACGCCGAACGGAACCTATAACCCGAATTTCATCAATTTTTTTTCATGGTAACTAAGAAAAGTGGCCCGTACGGCGTACGGCGTACGGCGTACGGTGTACGGCGTACGGCGTACGGCGGACAGACAGAAATATTTTTATTGCAGTTTTGGATTCTACATACCTTGAAACGTAAACCATCAAATTTTGAGGGGGGGTAAGAATTTTTTTTTTCATGCTCGATTCCAATGGTTCATTATTGAAAATAATAAACCAAAAGGTGGAACTTGGCATGTAGTTTGCCATATTGAGGAATCATTGGAAACGTTAACAGCATTCTACTTATGGGGTGGAACAGAATCGGTTGTGCGATGTGGTTTAAAAATCAAGCTAACATTATAAATTGACTTCTATTATAAATGTACCATTTCGGGCTGGCATACTTGTCGTTCTTGTATGTTGACTTGGATGCCTACTTACGCATTGAGCTATCCAGACTCTATCGGATCATTCTTGTATTCACTTTTATGTCATCTGTTGTTCTAATATGACGACCACACATTACAGGAGAAAATTGTAAACGTTTAGGACAGTTTGGAACTTCGGTAGATAATATTCTAGAGCAGATTACAATCTGCTGATAATATTCTGGAGCTGACGTAAAAGGCAGGATAGAGGATAGTTATTCATCACAGTCCACTGCCAGCTCGATTACATGTCTTCTTGAGATTTCTTTCTTTTTTTCTTCTAATTGACTGATTGGTTCCCCAGCCATTAGTTACGTCAGCATGTTGACAAGCCTGTCTATTCCATCTCCTAGTAGTTCCCATCCATTGGACAAGTCCATAATATATTTATCATCCTCGATTAGCCTCAGATGGGATGGTCCCACACTGCTCCTTGCTGACCCAATGCGGCAGCTCAACGGCACCTGTGATGCGGTGTACGAGTCCATTAGTTTCACCCACCACCGAAAAGCAGCGCTGTGATCTCGGACGTCGATATACGCCGACAGTGTTGCAGTGTGGGTGGGAGCTGGGAAGGCCATTCGTTTGCCAGCGCCAGATAACTCATAGCGGGTGGATATCTCGATCTGGAATGTAAATAAAATCAGCTGTTCACAGATTTCTCGGTTGGTACCGTAACTGCACCTGCCAGACTGCGTGCCAGACCTACGTTTTGCTCTTGTGCTTACCTGCTTCAAATGCTAGGTTTCTTTATTTAAACAGTTTTTCATAGGGATAGGGTCCAGGGACCCCTCTTAGTTCCTTTACATACATAGTAACTATATATTTACAATTACTGAAGACGGCATTGAACGAATATTTTCTTATGAAAAGAGGGCAAGATAATAAATAATACTACGAGCAGAACGAAGAAGGAAAATTAATAAGGAAAAGAGGAAGAAAAGAAAAAGCCTACCTACCTACTGATATCAATCTAAAGTGTGTTCAGGTAGCCGTACCAAATGCCTCAAGCGAGCGAATCCCACGGACGACCAGGGGCAAGGAGTTCCACTGCCTCGGACCCTCGCTTACCTTGTAACTATTTCGTTATCAATTTGGTCGTCTGTTAGGAATTAGTTGGTGTGGGTAACGTTGGTAAATAAGTATTAAGTATCATGGATGCATATTTTGTAGGAACGTTACAGAACTGGTTACTGGCTGGTTGGTAGTTAGGGTTGTAAGTTGTGGGGGTAATGGTGGTGAAGGGGGTTGGTGGATGGAGGTATTTTGTAGGAGTCGCTTTTATAAAATTTTATCAATTCCTTTGTCAAATTTTATTGATTTCTTCAGCCAGTTTTTCTCTTGAGATCATCTGGTTTCTGGAAGAGAGAGAAAATCGGTTGTCGTTTCTCAATTTCTCGGATATTATCGCTGTAAAACTGTGTTTTTCCAAATCTGGAGCTATCGTTATTTTGGGTTCTACCTCTAAACTGAAATTGCTTTTTTAAATCGGAAAAAATTCTTCATTAAATATATTATGGAGGTATAGGGGGATCTGCTACCAGTTACGTACCGGTACTTGGTTTCAACGTTCCCGATATTAGGTAGGTAGGTAGATACGTAGCTATAGCAATAGCTTGTTTTCTTCAAAACTTTGCTAAAACGTTGAATTTCAATTTTTATTCGTGCTTGTATCTTTTTGGCAACTGCTTGAACCATTTTGAGGTCAGAAATGTAGGTTTAGTGAAATATCATGTTTCCCCTCTCCACTCGAGGGGTGAGACAGTGAGTAGCTAAGTAAACAGGGAAATGGCCAGATGTCAGACCGAATTCCTCTCACTGGAGGACAGCTGATCACGCCTTCTACGCTGGCAGAGCAGTCGGACGAAAGCCTCAGCCTGGAATGTCTGTTTACATTACTTTACTTTACTCACGTCATGTTTATTGATGTTTCATGATGTGTAGCACCCACAGTGTAGCCCAGATCGTAACAAGTTCGTCCAGCATTTGATTGCTCCATATAGTTGTGAATAACAGTCATTCGGCGGTCAAGATATTTAGGAGGCGCAAACCGAATGAGTTGACTCAAGGAGAAAAGTTCGGCCAAAACCTGCTTACCCATCAGTAAAAATATGAATAGGCATAACTGCTTCACGTAATTATTCTCATGTCTGGAATAAGCCGTACCTGTAAATTGATCTATTTATTCAAAACAGAGAAAACACAATTACAATATTAGCAGGTAGTAAAATAAACCAGGTATTAGGTAGGTACTAGGTAAACCAGGTATTAGGTAGGCACGATGGTATTAGTAGGTGCATACCTCAATAATGTATAGATTTAAAATAAATTGAATGAGCGAGCTGTCCAAAATTGTGGAATCTGAAATGATCAAGCTGATTATCCGAGTGTTTTTGAGATGATATGGTGATAAGTGTTCGTTGTTGTAGTGTAACACTGTTATTCCAGTTCCCCTAACTTTTGAAGATGCTACAGTATACGTGTTCTGTCATTGAAAAGTGAAAAAATGTGATGCAGGTTGCAGCTCATGTGATGTGTTTGACGAAAACGCCATTATAATATTGTCAACTTTGTTGGTTTCTAAATCGGGTATACATTGACGAGTAGTTGGATGCCTTGGAATGTGGACGAGGTCGAACAACCTGCCACTATCAACGAACGACCACAGCAGTTTCAACCGTAGATAACTACCTGGTAGGTGTATTTTCTGTTTCGAGTTTTCGATAGCTTCTTACCTATCACAATTCTTATCGTTCTTAACGGTCTTGGGGCTCGTGGAGAAGTGTATAATAGAACTGTTTATAGTATTCTTGGATTTGAATTGGATACCTTACCTACCACCTGGGCTTTCCAAGACTTTGTCTTACTTTTCTGTTATCTGTAACTACGCATAACTCGTCATGGTCGTGATAGCCTATTAGTTTATAAATAGACAACGTTATAATATCTAATACATTTTCCTAAGCCTCCCAGGACACCGCATTATCAGATAAGGAGCCAGCAGAGGCGTCTAGATAAGATGAGAAGTTCATCAACAGACCATCATTGGCATCTAGACCCCCACCGTCAGTCTCGTCCTTGCTTGATTCTCCCCTTCCACCATCGTGTAGTATTTACTACCCAGTAATTGCCCAGTAGTTGAGGGACCTCTGCCCGACCGACCTGCAGGAAACAAGTGTCCGAAGCTCTCGTTACCCAATAACCTTCAAACCGATTTTGAACCTGCTCGAGTGACGAGTTTTCCCCGAGTTCTTTTTCGTAGTACGGGGGAAATTCTTGGTAGGTCCCGACTGCGTCTGCGTCAAGGGTTTGTTCCGGGAGATCGATACAGGGAGGGGCGACTTCTAGACAGTGCAGTGCCATGGAATCGGACTCGAGCAACGGTGTGACCAAAGTTTCCAATTCAAACGACCAGTGTAAGTTATGTTTAAAATCAAAAAAAGAAAAAAAACTTCGTACGCACCACAGGAAATATATAGGTTTCACCCTTGGAATCCCATCCTAGAAAGAAATCAGGAGCGGTCTTCATCCCTCGTCCACTTCTCCTGTCACTTGTACCCACCGCTGGCAATTAATGCGCAATACGTCAGCCTCTTTATCATCCTCTTGTACATCATAATTCATCCCACCCTACCCATCACATTAACTACATTAATTTTCATAAACAAATTTACTTGTGGAATTAGCGATCAACAATACACCAAAACGTTGCATACTTACATAACCTGTCAAAGGCTTTTTGTATCTCGCGTCACCGTTTTTCCCCAATATCGATCAGTTATTAATCTTAAATTTTTAATGGTTTTTGGCTCAACCACTATAGCTGTTGCGTGTGCCTGAATAACGTACGTTTTTACGTTTGCTAGTAATTTTCTGTAGATGCCCCCCAGGTATATAGGGAGCTATGAACAATTTCAAAGGTACCTACACATTTTCCTCGCTGACTCATGTTTTGTTACTATATATTTGTGTTTGTAATCGTGGAAATGTATTGTATATAACCAACAAAACTTCACCTCATTTCCCTACAATTTCAGATCCTCATGTTTTATATGCGGCATTTCCACGTGCACTTATCGATCCTTATGAACCGACTAGGTATTTTAAATAATTTTGTTCACTCATTTCAATTTAAAACTTTTAGCTACCTATTAAGGAGAATTCAAAGTTCGGTACCTCGTTACTTCTGGAAATAACCCAAGGTTACGTGTCAGCCGGCACTAATGGCCCTGGTGTTCGAAATCGATTTGATCACTTAGAAAAGGCGAATCCTTCACGAGGAATTATCTTACAGCTCGCTGCCTAAATCTCAAGTTCGAAGCATAAGAAAACTCCTTGCTATCAAACGCTTCAATATTTTCCTCGAAAATCTTAAACGTGCTGAACCGAGAAGGCTACTGTTGGAGGCATCTGTGGATAATGATCTAGGTTACATTTTTTTTTTAAATCGGCCTTTCAAACCAATCAAACCTTCGAAAAGTGGGTCCAGTACCAATCTCATGTTCCTCAGCTATGAATATTGAATGTTTATGCATATTGAACTTCTGATCGAAGAATATTTTAACTGAACAGTAATCGGTTCGAATGATGCTTGAATGCACCTGGTCGTAGTATAAATATATCAATACCTATATTAATCTTAGTGATTTTTGCTGCAATAGATAAGTAGCTCTTTACGTCAAATTCAAAATAGTTCATGATTGTGAAAAATACCCCCATAGGCTGTTGGCTATTTCTTTTAGAAATTGACCTGTAGAAAGTATCTTTACTACTAAAATTTGAATGAGTATTGAAATCACGTTGCACCTGCACATACGTCTTATCATTGTTAATTTATTGGTCATATTCGAGCATTCAATTGATTACTCCAGTTTTCGTTTACCTTAAAAATATCATAAACAGTCAGTTTGTCCAACTGAATGGAGAATTAACGAAAGAAATTATACGCAGGTACCTAACCGACTCCTTAGAATATTCGTGAACTAAGAGATTTTCTTGAATTTGAAGAGAAAGGGTCTAAAATTGCATCGTAGGATGAAGATGGGCTGAGTATTGGATCGGAGATAGATACCAAAACATACAATTTAATAGCTAGTGATCAAATTTGGATTTTTGTTCTTCAAAAATCATGAAAAATTGCAATAAATATTAGGAGCTTAGGGCTAGATTTAATGTAGATATAAGTCCTTCGAAAATGAAGCTACCTATCAGGTCATGCTGCATGATTAGGAGCTTTTCTGTATTCTATTTTAAACCGTATTTTTGAAAATATCGTGTTCTACTTCATTGATATCGCTGAAGTATCAACCATATTTTTTTTTAGCTTCGCATCTCCTTTTTGGCCCCTTGTAGTTGTTTACTCTTGGGTCATAATAAATTAATTTATCATATTGAGACAACTTTATCGAATCTACCGAACTGCGCCGGCAAATTATAGTTTGACGAGAAGACGCTATAAGATTCCACCTATAGTTTCTCAGATTTTATCGAACCTCACCTCCTAATTCATCAAGTTGGCAGGATGATATATATTTGAGTTGATCGGAAACTGATTTAGGTCAAAGCCGGCACGTCAGAGCTTCAACCCGGCGAGTTTGGACTGGCGGGGCTAGCCGTTTTCATAGAGGAAGAAAAATGTAATCCGAATATTGGATGATTTATGATGGGGGATAGTGGCGTTTAGTCTTTATATCGTACCGTAGTTACCTACGTTCAAGGATAGCATGAGAGAGGGGGGGGGGGGGGGGGGGCTTCAGTTTTTATATCATTTTTTGAAATTGGATCAATATAGATGTGCAAATTTCTGCTTGATATTCCTTCCACGTTGTCCAAGTCTCCTAAATGTCCTATCATGTTATATTGTACTGGTACTCAGCCGTTTGATACGCCATGTTTCTCCAGCTAAAACAGATACGTTTCAACATTTGTATATGACAGAGATTTAAATGACGTTATTCTAAAATCAGTCATTTAATTGGCAACCACAAATGCGTATTCAGGACAACCTGGCTGTTCATGATGTATACCCAAGAATAAATGGTGATAATACTTGGGAACTGCTAACAAGAGAGGATACTGACAATTATTTATCCTCACCCTCAACCAACACAATTAAATATAGGGAGCTAACCCATTATACGATCAGCCGATATAGTTACTGTGTATACCGTTGGTGCGCAGTCAGCAGAATTGATGACAGTCGGAATATATGTAGGTACATACCTACTTCATTTCAAATTGGAAAACTTAGTTTCAGGTTACGAAGTGGAGATTTGAAAATGAATTAACACGGCCCACTTCCAGTATGATTTTGAGATGAGAGCAGGTCGATTTGTTCGTTCTTCAATTTGTTTCAAAGTTCTTCGATTTTTGATTAAAATGAACGTAATATTTATCTTCGTCACCCCCACACGTACACGTCGTTGGTTTGTACCTACCTTTGAATACGTAGGAAACATGGTTCACGTTATCCCGTTTGAACATGGATGCACAACTGTTGAGAAATTCTAAATATTCCAGTCTCTTCGTATGTACTTTATTATCTTCTGACAGCCAGTAAAAATGCCCTTCTTTCACTTTTTTCTCCCAACGGTATAAATCCGCCATTCCCAACTCACTTTCCGTACCTACTATCATAATGTTCTCTAATCAGTAATCACCGCTCTAAGGATTAATATAACCATAAAGCGTAATTTCCTTCTGAATACCTCCCCACCATTCCCATCTCCCTTACAAGCCTTCCGTCATTATTCCAATTATATGGAAATCCAATAATAATTTGTAGGTACCCACCTTATCCTAGCCTACTCCTGTACTTGTGATTATATAGATACATATATCCCAATGTCGGAGTACTTTTGTGTATAATTTAATCCTTTACCATTTGTCACCTTCTTTTTGTTCATAAACTTGGAACGCACTTCTACAGCAACTCAATCCCATGTATTATATTGCGATTTATAAATACAGTAAAACGGGGGTTAAAGTAGTACTGGCAGGCTAGTTGCTCTTTTCATTCACATAAGTACATATCATCACATTTATTAATACATTCCGCATCTCATTTATACCTACCTACGAAATTTTATGTTTGATTCAACGGACGACCTCCAACTAATCAAACTACATGTGCACTAATAATATAATTTACTGCGTAGACTTCACCTCTCGTCTGGAATATACTTCTACTACTTCTAGGCTCCCTACTTCTTCTTTTGGTATCCATCTAACTTGTTTCAGTCTGTGGTTCTTGAGGTTCTTTGTAGGTAAAAATAACGCTTCTGCTTGGGCCGACGTTTCGGAAAATTTATTTTCTACCTTATGGTGGAAGTTTCACGATAAGTGCCTAACTTATTATTGTGATACCTCCTCCTTGACTGAATGTAACTATTATAAAGCTATCTTGCCAGGTGTTTCACTGAACACCTCACGTTGCTAAGCCCTGAAGGTAGAAAATACATTTTACGAAACTTCGGTCTAATCAGAAGCGTTATTTTTACCACTCTCAGACCGATTCTCAGTCCCACACAGTTACCAAACACGGGCAAGAAACACTACCTACTAACTTGTTTCATTAAATTCGAATGCAGTTCGAGTCAATAATTTCTTCCACTTCTGGTGTCGGCGGTAAATATGGGTGTGCTTTTCACCTCTATATGATGTATTATACCTTAATTTCCTCTAACATATTCTTAGCATCGCTTACCTCTTATTACAGATGCCTGGTTTAACCCCGCCCGGCTCCACCCGACGGGTAAGTACCTACTCTCTGCACGCCCTATTCAAACAGCTTGCCACACCATCTTTGAAGTTCTTGTAGTTATTACTTAGTTGTTCGTGTACCTGAGGTAATTTAGATAAGGTAACTTACATAATTGAAGGTTATATTGAGGTTGTTTGTGAGAAGAGGAATTGGAAGATGCTTTGAAAATATCTCAAGTTTCTGAATGATAAAATATTGTCCAAAAGGCCCAACATGTTGGTGTAGAAGCAAAACCCAATGGTTGATGACAGAAGTTGACTGAAATATTCAGTCTTTGTTTTCATGGGGGTCAACTGCCTGTTTAGTGGCCTCATTTACAATAGGTATTTCATTTTCCAAATTAGGTGTATTATTGCCTTTACTAGGAAAACAATATCTTTCATGAAGTTGATCTATATTTATTATGTATTCTTCGACTTTGAAGAAAATAACGGTTAGGAGGTAGAGTGGTGTTTAAGCCCTTCTTCCTCGCATGGTCATAAAATATACTGAAACTTCTACTGCTCCTCTGGTTTCCTTTTTATAGTTATGTACGACGTCGGAACCACCACTATAAAATTCCATCAGCTGAGCCTATAGAGATATCTATTGACTGTGGCTATCGTTGACTATATTTATGGTTATCGTTAAGGCAAGACAAACCTAGTTGAGTACCTAATTTCAAGAGATGATGTAATCAGATCGTCGCTGGTTCGATTCGATCTGGACAACGCAGTGAGCTATTATTTTCATGGCAGTTTATTACCTATATATTTCTTTTAAATGTCATTTGGAAAACTGCTACCAGTAAGTAGGTAATAAACTTATTAGTGTTCCATGAGATAAGTAATTCATTGAAATGCCTATAACTATAGAAGTCGAAATGGATTGAGATTTCATGGGTTCGTGTCCAAATGGCCCCGTATCTATTTCATCTTGTTCCGCTAACGTGTAAAACATCCATATTATGTCCTCTTGTTCATGGAAGAGTGTGATTTGAAAGAGCTCACATTTTTAGGGTATATTTACGCGGATTATCGCCCTGATGAGCCATACCGACTCCATCGAAATCGAACATCTTTTGTAAATCAGATACCTGGGTAACATACACATCATGTTTCAGATAGCTAACAAAAGTAAGCTCTCCACATATGGCTCGATAGGTCTTGATGAATCGATGTAGAGGTGAAATCTACTGATTCAAAATATTATGCTTACGTCAAGTTACCGTTACGGAAGAAATTCCGTTCCAGAATGAAGCTAAATGTACATAAGAAAATCGTATCAACGAATAATTTCAATATTACATTACCTACCAGCATAACTGTTGCAGGTATTGCATTACCTTACTAGCATAACTGTTGATGGTTCAAAAAATAAAAAATAAAAAAATGATAAGGAATACAGGAATAATTTTATTATATTTCATTATATCTCTCATATTTTATTATTATACCTCTCAATCTACTACCTACATCGAATGAGTGTTCGTGGACGCTGCGCTGTACGATCTGCTATTCATTCACAATAATAAGTTTGATGGGCTCTTTCTTTCATGGGCATTTCAACGATAAGGCTTACCAGATCCAGGCAGCCGAGTTATCAATACTAAACTCGTTGGTACTCCTTCAGAATTTTGATTGAGCATTTGAAAGTGGCCGGGCGAGTTTCCTAACCCCGTTGGTCGTTGATTCAGACTTCACGTAGTCTACTGGCTAGTTGTGTGTATTTGTGTGTTGGGGGGGGGGGGGGGGGTCACCTACCACCTACACTATCACTACTTAGCCCCGCCATTTCCTAGTTGAGACGGTTTTCCTTGTCAGTTCAATAGTCAGTCCTTCAAAGTGAAGAGTGTAAATTATGACATCCTGCAAAACCAGAGGGTACTTTGGTACCAAACGCGATTTTGTAGGAATTGCCTTTTCAACTAGCGGAAGTTCTTGCCCACTTCCGGCGAGTAAATTATATTTTCGCACGAAGAACGAACGTCAGTCGTGAGAACGTTCAGTTTCCAAGTCAATACTCGTACGAATAGAATGCTAGCAATGGAATCAGGACGCGGGGCAGTAAGCACTCAACCCCAATCGGAACCCATTTCAGTAAAACGAAATAAATCCAAGTTCCTCTACCTTGTCACTCATTCTGAACCACCCTCCATACTCTCCCTTATGGAATTTGGCGCAGTATTCAAAGCGCTGTTTTGAAAACTGCACTCTGTTCAAAAATATTCCAGACAGGTAAAATTACCGATTGACTCGGGCTTCGAGTCCATACGTGGTCCATACCGACCTGAATAGATAGTTGGGTAAGTTACATCATAATGCTGGATTTTCCCATGAAAATACTCGAAAGCGAAAAGATTGCACGTTGTGAAATATAATTTGAGTGAAAAATGTTCGGGCAGCCTCTGCCCACTGGATTCACAGAGCTGGATTGGAAGGAAAATCGTAGTGCATAAATATGGAGATGATATCATCGTAAATAGCCTGCTTGCGAAGGAGACACTGCCGACTGTCCACCAGGCAGGCACGTGCGAATGACCGGAGTCCCCTGAGCTGCCGCGTGACGAACGACCTTTTCATGTCGGGCTCCAAACGAACCTGAAATTGATATTATCATGAACTGAAAGAGGCAGAGCGACAAGCGACAATTGTTGCAATCGGCGACCAGCATCGGGCGGATATCCCCGCGCAATAAATACTAGGATTATGTCTACTCTTGTCGAGAACTAAATCACTAGCGATGGAATCTGGTTAACCTACTTAAAAGTTAGTAGGCAGGTATCGAATCGTTGTCTTTCTGCACTGAAAACAATTAAGTAGTTGGAATCGGTAATCTGATAACTAATAATCAGTTTGCAATCTGCTCAGTAAATTTGAGAGGTGTGACAGTGGACCCTTCTAGACCAGCGAGATTATCACCGGTTAAGAAGGGTTATCGATTAGGCTTCAGCCAAAACGACCGGAACAATAAATGACTCGAGAACAGCCACCGTCACTTGACTTGTAAAGTGTCTGAAGCTGTTGCAGTCGTATAGTCATAGCACGATACTCTTGAAAGCGCTAAAAAAAAGGTGGGATCAACTGTGGACTGGTTGTAGAAACGATAGGAAGAATGGGCATAGTAATCCCTATATACCCTATTACTTAAATAAATGAAATATGAGTAAATAGAACTTTATTGTTACCCTGCTGAGAGTATTTTACACGGTGCTTTAGCTTAAATAAACATTTGTAAAATAGGAATCCCCAAGCAAATAGGTATTTCAAGGAGTTCAGCAAGCGCTTGTTTCTTCATCAACACTGTATGGGGCCAGATTAATTCATTAACTTTCTTTAAGGCGTTTTGCAAAATAGGGAGGTTGCTAATGTCTTCACCTTCTGTGGCAGATCGGTGAAGAGCTTAAGTTTCCATGTGAATTGGACTCATCTTCTGTACAAGCCAGCCGGTGTTTTTGTATCAGGAGCTTGTCAAGTTTCTAGTGCCATAGTGATGAAAATTCTCCGGGCGCGGGTTTCTTCTATTCAGAATTTCTCAAGTACCACCTACATTCTTCCATCATACTTCTCGTGGGCAAAAAAGTAAGACACTCAAAGGTGTCTTACAACAATCCAAGTTATGACAAGTTTTATTTACCCGAATCAATGAAAAGGGTTTTCGTTTTTATAGTAAATTTAGTTTTATTATTATACTTTGGACTCTTAAAAAGTACCAATTATACTTTTTCCCAATTATGTATATATATTTTTTTCCAGTAATGAATTTTCCAGTAATTTTCAGTAATGACTTGTCCTTGTTTGTTACTGACATTGATCAGTCGTATCAGTAAAGTAAAGATAACATTCGTCCTGCCATTACGTTCTGGAAACCGTGTTCGTGAATCATCATACTATTCTTGGAGTGCAATATCTTGGTTGTCATGTTTTGGCTTAATCGGACTATTTACAACCATATCTCCAATAATCAGTTTCTTCTGATGTGACCTTTTCATTTGCTTTGTCACCGTCTCGTCGCTGGCTTTTTTGTATTTTCTCCCCAATTAGAGCCTACCATCGTTGGTGACGTGTGCAATTACTCTATCAGTGACTCCTCTCCAAAGATAACGTCGGTACTTTCCACTCACACATCGATTAAAACTAACCGTTGCAGTCCCTCCATAACTCAGTGTCGCCATCTTGAGTACCGGTAGACCTCCCTTCCCCGACTGGGGCCACCTCATTATATTTAGACCTCTAGATCTTGGCAGGGACAAGTGTCCGAAAAATCGTCTTTACTTAGAAATAGTTTGAGCTCGAGATCGAGTCCGCCACCAGCTAGTCGAGCGCCGCGCGGTACCCCTCGGAAATCCAACGCCCCGCACCCTCCTCCGCGTCCAGTGATTTTGGTTTTATTTTTATTCGAACATTCCATTGAATTTAGTGCTGTGTCAAAATGGCTCTGGACCGACAACAACGTAAGTCATATTTTCCCGTCGATCTATGTTAAATGTGTACTTCCTCATTCGCGCAACTATTCTCTGAACTTTATTCCATCTCTTCGTTTATTCAACATCTATTTCCATACTTTTAACAACGTCCTAAAAAGTTTTTGAAATCTCAATAAAATAGTGTTTCTTTAACCTGTAGACTGTATACCGTGACCGGGTGAGCAGTTGTTCCAAATCATTCAACTCTCGTCGGTTACGTCTATTATTGTCTGACAAGCCAACTTTTCCCTGATATTGTCCTTTTTCTATAACAAAATCATTAGGTTTGCGTCATGCACCGCTTTCTGCTCTGTTTTCCAAATTCGAGATTTATTGTAAGCTAATCATGTAATTTGATGATAATGATAGTTTTTCCTGCTGCATGCTAAAAATAGAGTGAATGTCATTAGCACGTGGCTTGGAATGAATCGTTTAATTGGTAGGACCATCATGTTAGGGCTATGGGCACATTAAAGTCCTAGTTTCTTGTCTCTCGTCTTGCGAGGGTCTTTTGTGGTAAAGAGATACCAATCATGTTTCACGAAGAGTTTCCAAAAGCTTCAAAGGCTTGGCGTGAATATTTGTGAGTGCATGTGACAGATTTGTTGAGATGGCAGGATGAAGATTTCTTCATCTACAACTTCTTGCTACTCACCTGGTGCCATGTGTGGTGCTCCCAATCATCCACGTACTAGCAGCAATAAATCCAGCCATCAAAATTAGTTTCTTTGTTTTGTTCATGAGCTACTTCTATATCCCCCAAAACTGTTATACAAAAACCGTAAAAAAACTGAAAAATAGCCCCTGAGATAACATCGATCTGACCCGTAATAACAAAAATGAGCTTAGCTGATATGGTGACTGTAGTATTATTTTATAGGAGTTAATGCTGCGGACAGCGCCTGTTACATTCATAAAAATCAAAGAATCCTTGAAGAGAACCCTTTGATGAACTGGCCTGGGATTCCATGCTGATCAGCCCCAGTAGGTATTATTTTTCTAGTGGTGCCATTTGGGGTGGAACTTCTTACATAATTATTATCTCAAATCCAGGCTCCCTGGGTGGGCCGGAACTTCATTATGGCCCCTTCAAATATTATAAATGAAGAGTTCGTTCATTTTGCTGTAGCATAAAAATGGTAGATGAGCACATTTTACATTACGTAGATGTAAATTACATGTAGAAAACGACCAACTTGGTAGTTGATAAAGGTCATTTATTATATAGCTCAACGTCGGTTACCAGGAAAGAGTACCCAAAGCTGACAAGAAAACCACTATACATAGGTATAGGTACTTGTTATGCTTGTCGTAAGTTGGTTCTGACGCCCTGCACCATTGACTGCTAAGACTTGACAAGATCAATAGTGGACATGGAGTGGTGATGAATCATGTCGTGGATCTAAAGTTAAGCTGCTTGACGAAAAAATGTTGGCTTCAGATAATCTCACTTCTGAATCACTCTTTCAGCCCACCTTATCGGACTTATTTTGACGTGAGTACACTCGGTCAAACTATTGAATTGCACTCTAGATTGAATGATGTTTTAAACGACTCAGTTAGGGAGAAATAAAATGAAAATAAGCGAGCCTAATATCTTTATACTCAGTTCTTTATGTTCACCTGGCACGGCCAAACATCTACTCATATTTAAACGGTTACAGGAGCGTAACTTTCTCTACCACTTGTTTGCATTTGTTTCTTGTCAGAGGAGTCATTTTCCCTGCCACAGCAGCATTTTTATTTCCGTTCCCCAACCAAGGAATTGAGAGAGGTGTGCATGCGGGGATTTGAAAATCCAACCTATGATCGTGTCGGATACGATGGTCTGCCTCTTTACGTATGAAGATGAATGGCAAGAGCGATGAGAATATTCCGCTAGACTGTACAGAGGTTACGCAATGCAAGAAGAACTCTGTGTTGGGTGTGCAAATGATTCATCACTCCTACATCTGGCCTTCAGTGCAAAAACTTTTGACGGGTGAATTCGCTGTCCACTGTCTTAGGTGCGGTGATTCGGACTTGACCGACTCTATTCCTTCTTCGAATCGACACATCTAGGTGCATTTTAGGCGTAGGTACCGCTAAAAGGAAACCGTTGCTGTGAACCGAACTACGAAACATCCGTATCATTTCATTAATAAATTTTGTTCACCACAGCTTCAAAGTTTACAGATGTAAACTTATTCAAGTGTACGGCTCCATTTGTTCTCTGTAGAGTGTCTGTGAAAGAATTCTCCTGTACATAGTTTACTTGGTAAGTGAACAAGATTCACTGCCACAACTCTCTAACTGCTTGTTGGGTTGCTGAATTTCCGACGACTGTAATCAGGACAATGGACTTGATAGGACACCTCAAGTGTTACCTTATTCAATGTGACTTTGCCTGATGAACGAATTACAATTAATTCACATCGATACTGTAGGTACTATTCATTTTTGGTTTATTATTTACAGTAATAAACTTCTGGAATCGAGTATGAACACAGTTATTTTAACCCCTCCTCAAAATTTGATGATTTCCCTTTCATGGTATGTAGAATCCGAAAAGAGAATAAACATATTTTCTTTCCGTACGCCGTAGTTCGCATTTTCTTAGTTACCATGAACCAAAATTAATGAAATTTGGTTTGTAGTTCCCATTTGGGGTCTAGTTGGTTCGCAAAGCTCGGCGTTACTGTTAGCCATCTGTAAGGGGTGAAAAATGGGGGTTGAAATTTTCAGAACGCCGTAGCTTGAAAACTTTCAATAGAAGGGAATGGTTTTTTTAACGTTTTTAAATTGATCTTGGATCAAAGAATTTTTTGAGACCACCCGCAGCATTATTAAATTAAATAAACCGTTTTGTAATGATTTGCGGCATTTTCAAATTTAAATTTTCCTGACAAAAATATAATGTATAAAATATTCATGTTACCCAAGTTCTGTTGACTAGATCGAGAAAAATAACATTCACAATAGTCTTCGCTATGCCACACATTTGATTTCGTTAATTTGGACATGCTGCTACTTCAGAGCTAAGGTCGTAGTCCTAAAATAAGGAGGGGCTTATTTTGTCCCGACCACTCTTGCTCACGGAGCACCCACTTGAAATTAGGACCGTCGTTACGAAAGATGCAAGGTGAACAGATCGAGTGCCCTTCATAGATAAGAGACCTCTTGTAGTTTCATCGACAAGCCAAGAATGATGCATCTCAAAATTGGTATGAGATATCTGATGTGCAACTTGAGATAAGAATGATTAAAACGCTAGGATTGAACTTAGTCATCTTACATTTTACTTCGGAAGCAATACTAAGTTTTATTTGCTTTCGGGTTCAGGATGTTGAGGTGGGTAGATTATAGATTGTTCATCTTTGTCCCCCGACTGGATCCAAGCAGAGTAATATATGTATCGCCTGCTTTTAAGCCCTGTATTAATATATCGTACATAAAACATGTTACGAAGAATCGACCTGACTCATCATTTGGACAAGAACTACAAATAGCTATATCATTCGCTGCTGTTATTTGCAATATGTTGCTTCTATAGTTCTGATGACACTACTCTTCAAAGTCCAGACAAGCACAGCAGCGTCTGGTATTATATTTGGCATTCAGACAAGTTTTTCTTCTCATTAATTTTTTTCTCTTGTATCTGATAATGATGAAATATGCAACATTGGAGTATTCTATCGAAATCCATGCCATGATTTCTCCAGTGAAATTCATTCGCCAATGGAATTCATTGCTCCTGAAACATCTTTTGCCATTGTGTCGATGAAAATGCTCTCTCTCTTATCTGTCTTGGCCTTACTGTTATATTATTTGCTCTTAATATACGTCTGGAGATTATGAGCACTCAGATCTTATCAAAAATGAGACTAAGCTCGCCAGTCGGTATTCGAATATTTAAAAAACATGCAAAGGTCATCATTGTTCAATGAATTGGAATTCCCTGTATCTACTGGAAACATAAAACTAAGCTCAATGTGCAGGGAAGATAGGGATCGGCCATTTGGTAGTCACATTGATAGTCAAATTGCTGTATTGATCCTTATTTGCAGGACAGGTGGGTAATGGCTATAAATATGAACTTTATTAAAACTCCGTAAGATACTTTGGGCGTAAATACTTCAACATATTAAAACCCCGTAAGATACTTTGGGCGTAAATACTTCAACATATTAAAACCCCGTAAGATACTTTGGGCGTAAATACTTCAACAAATTGTACCCTGGTGTCTGAAATTAGTGTAATTTTCCCATCAAATTAACTGTCTCTAAGCTGTCAAATGATAAGCAAATTCCAATAAGCAGGGAGTGGAAATAACTAGTGTTCAGCTATCCGTTTCTACTATTAGGTAACTACCTATACTGTCATCGAGCTACATCATTTTTGTTAAGTTTTTCCTCCTCGCTGCTGTTAGGATGTTGACCGACACATGACTGAGCCAGTCATGACGACCTTTTCTTCACTGAACGTTTTTTGACAACTTTTAATTGACATTCGCCCACCTTATTACAACGCTCCGAAAGTCGTTAGCTTTAATGGCTGACTTGGATTTTGGACCAATATCATGGGTATTCTGAGTAAACATGGATATGACCACTGCTCAGCAGTCGCGGTTTCTTAATTCTGTCTAGTAATCACTGGTGGCATGCATCGACCATAAAATATTCGTGAATTTTTACAACATAAATCGTGACTTTTTTATAACACATGAAATAGGTAATAATGGTTTAGTAACACATCTCAGTCCGTACTTGATAATAAAAATACTAAAAACGTGGCTATTCCTCATTCTGTGGTAGGATAAAAGAGATCAAATTTACTGGGAAGTTGGGGAATCACATCAACCATTGATCACTAAATACTACTTAGGTAAATTAGGTGTTGGATTATTGAATCTCTGTAGTTGCTTTTCGTGATGGCTAAACTGGCATGCCCACTCATGTTCGTAATTTTTAAAATTATTTGCCTATGTTGAAATTACTTACAATAATCGTGATACCTAAAGTTGGGGAGTAATTTAAATTGCTGGCGCATTTAAATTGATTTGAGAACTTCCCTGTTCTTGTCCCGATTGGGGTCCGTATAATGTGTACAGAACAACGGATTCACAGTCGGCTCACCTCTGAGCAGTAAATGCTCAGTTTCCGCCTTGGGATGAGCTTGGAGCCTTGTCGGGCAATGCGTCTGACCTTTTCGCCGGTGCACCTGCTATTTCCGTCTCGGTGCCCTCACATCGTTCACTACTGCAGAAATACCTCAGAATTTAGATATTCACAATCATGTTGCACATCAATATTCATGTTGTAGTGATAACACAAAAACTTATTGGAACCTCATTTTTTTGGTAGGTAGGTACCGGTTTTTATGTGTGGTAACTGGTCGTTTTTTCCTGCATATATATATATTATATATATGAAAATAAGCATGGTTCGTGCGAGTTTCAAAAATGTCTCGGAAAGTATAAGGACAGGTCAACCTTCCATTAAAACTGACAAGCCTATCCAGCTCAGAAGAAGGAAGGCTCTTGTGAAATGGAGTCAACGATTCAACTTGACTCGCTACCCTCTTCTTCAGCATGTTTTTTCAGCCTCCCCATGGTTTTTTGGATTATTATTATTATTATTAATTGTTAGTTTAATGTGAACATTTTTCTTCTTAATGTTTTAATACTAAGCTATTTATTATGTAACCTTTGTATTTATGATGGAAGATTTGTAGCTAGGTACCTATAAAAAAAGGGGGGGGGGGGGGGTCACGCGCTCAGTTCAACTGATGCGCAGTTTACCTGTGCAAATAACTGAGTAAACATCGTATTTTTTTTTCTGAAGTGAAGGTTTGTGGGCTACTTCAGTTCTGTTAGTTTTTTCGTGTAGTGGGCACGCGCTGAAGAAGGGAAACGCAAACCTGCATGTACGTGCTCCGGCCACCGACCAGACAGAGCTGTTCGAACTGTGCGGTTAACTGAGATAACTGCGCAGTTTATCGGTGCAAAAGAAGAAACATTTGCTCAGGCCAACGGCCTGCGTAAAATCCTGGGGGAACTGCACGGTTTCCTTAGTTTCCTCAGTTAATCGCTCAGACATGGCGCCAAACGTGATAAACTGGTCGTGCGTGAGCCCCTTTGAAAAGTACGTAGCTACTTGACGAGAACCAAACTCTTGAATCAAAATAAGGCTTTTGAAATTGAAAATATTTACCTTATATTATGCGGGTACCCGGAATGGATGAAGCTTATAGCTGGACTATAAAATTGTTATGGTGAACTACGATATTGGAATACGTCCAGCAGGCTTTATGTCTGATATTGATTACGAGAGACGGACAACACTTATAATCTATACCTCTATCACGTAGTATATTTTCATCTATTTAAGTAAGTTGTTCGGGGAAGTTGGAAGCCGGAGTGAAATTTTCCTTCACTAGTATTGTTTGTAAAACATCATAAATCTCTGCGTAACAATTGAAATTTCGGGACCGCTAATACAAGGTGGTCCAGAATGAGTGTAACAGAGGAAATGAGTATAAAGTACCTGCACTTCTACATAACAGAAGAGGTATTTACCTCGGTAGGTACCTATTTTTCAAAAATTCATTCAAAAAAATTCATTTGCACGGAAACCTTTCACGGACATTTCATTTTGCATTTTCTCCACTATTTACCAAGATTCCTAGATTGTGACCAAATTCAGCTAAGGACGAAGGTCACAACTCAAACGTTGGACACAGTTGAAAGATCCGTTTCCAAGAGCTTTCAAAAATAATATAAGGTGCAACTACTAGTCAGAAAACGGCGGGATTAATAAGTTTATCCATTTCCAACAGTATAATAAGTAAAAAAAAGTTAGCCCATATGTTGACAAAATCTTTTCTACACTTATATTTTTAAAAAACACGGGAAATTAATTTTTCACCGTATCTTCGAGCCACGGGTTGTAGGGAGGGGGTAAATCGGCAAACGAAGAGGAATGTTAATAGGTACAAATATTTTTATATGTAATGGTTGGAGAGCTGAGAAGAGTATCAAGATGGAAGATTCCGCTATCACAGTAAACATGGAAAATAGATCAGGGAAGTTATTGTTCCCTGTTACATACATAGTCTGCGTCCATTGGTTAGCAAGCGAGAAAAATTCTATTTCTGGCACTGTTAGCCTTGGTGAATGGTGACAACATTTCAATCCAAACTACTCCATTTCTCCATTACTAGATAACTCCATTTCTCAACTAAACTACGAAATTATTTCGACATTATTTCTCTATTTGATAATGAAGTGTCGCCAAATTTCTTCTGTCATCCTCATTCTGGGCAGGCTGTATGTGAGAGAATGAGAGATGAACTATCTATTTCAAGATGTTGATCCGGAAATCCTACGTCGAATACGCCGTCTCCCACGTCACCGCGTACAAAAATACTTTTACTTGCCCCGAAGATGAAGGAAGGGCGTGAGCACTACGCGGAATGAAAAGTCGACAGTGGCAGGTTGAGATTTGAAGTCATTCTTTGTCGATGCCAGCTCAGGGCCCGTGGATACTTGACCAGTATCCACAGTGGAATAGGAATCTCGGATTTGGCTCTGAGTTGACCGAAGGCTGCTTGTTTTATAAATTCACGTACCCAACTTGGAAAACGTCCAAACACAACTGGGGTTCCGTTAGTTTGTTATTAACGAACAATTATCACTGAAAAATTCTGCCTTCTTTTCTTTATATTTAATTTTGGCTCGAAAAACTTACCTCGGTAGCGAATCTGCAATAAGATAATTATATTATTCTCAACAGGTATTGAACCTTTTTAATCAATCAAGAACATTATTTTAAAACAGAGCCTCTTTCCACTCCCTCAAAATTTGTTGATTTACTTTTCAAGAAGTATGAAAATAACGAAATTGAAAAAACATTGAAATACCTACCTAATAATTAGGTGCCTAGTCATAATCTAAATAAATAATGAGAGCTAACTATTTCTTATTTGTTATTTGTTGGTAGGCATGGCTATCCCTTGAAAGTAATAATTTTTGTTGACGATCTAATTTAGATAGTGTTGTTACCTACTTGGTGTCCAGCATCACGACAAATCTTTGGGGCTACTGTAGCCCACGGAACGACCAGGAGTGGTACATGGTTGAGGTATGGTTGAGAAATTCACGAACCCATCTTTGGACCAGTTCCCAATTACCTGCCATTGTTTGGCTCCTCGTTTTCAAGGAAAAAATGACAAGTTGCTTTTTGTTTTTACTCACTTCAGAGCAACCACCTAACCTAAAAGTGGTTTTGACATCTTATAATTTTATTCATGTTTTGGCGGCATACCAAATACCATAGAAGCTCCAAATGACCAGTAATCGCGTCCAATTTTAACTGAGTTTTGTGACCTGAAAACGAAAATTGTTTTGTTTGTCTAGCAGAACGCGTGCCGGAAATTTTCCGCCTCCCATCATTGGCACGTGGGATGTCCAAGTGAATGAATTGAAATCGCCATTTGTGCTGGTACCGAGTCACATTCAGTAAAATCCATGATAAAAGTTGGAATAACGTTACTCCAGCATCGGGAAACTACCAAATCTTTCGCTGTAATGCTACTGTTTTCATGGTTGCGGTTCGATTTTTTTTTTTTGTAAGGTACCAAAGTATGATCTAAGCAACAACAAAAAACTAGTTTTTGGATTATACCATACTCATAACTAGCGCTCCTGTCGCAAACAATAATTAGATCTCGTGCATGTGATCACCTGCTCTCATTCGTTTTCACCTTTCTGTCCGTGATATTACTTCGAATATAAAATCTAGCGAGTTGTAACCGATTTCATCCGTCCCCGATACATATCATGGATTACCCATTTTGCAAGAGCACTTTCCTTCTCGACACTACTTTTAATAAATACCTATATTTATTGGAAATGTGGATCAACCTTGCAATATTAATAATATTTGGGGGGTTGGGAGAATAATTTTCTACTTGTAATTTTGATAAAAATTTGAAGCTCATCGGATTGAATTGCTTGTTTCTTGACTTTTCTGACGGCGGGAAGTTATAGATTTTGAGATGGGTGTTATTTCACATTCCTGGTGTGGCGGTGATAATAATTATTGACGTACTTAATTAAAAAATTTGCAACACTATCTCGTTTTCTCCTTGATTCTTTCGAATCCACCTTTCTAACCTTCTGCTCAAACCCTTACTAAAGAAACATTTTTCATGAGATAGCCTAGTTTTGCTACCTACCGTTATTGCCCAAAACATAACATCTCGAGGTTTTGTTAGCTGTGACTTCGAAAGTATCCTTTTTCGCCCGACAAAATTCAAATCTAGGCCATTCGATCCCTCACCCCACATCAGACTTTTATCGTGATTGAAGATGATTTAATAGGCAGTCATGGCCCGCCAGCTCCGTAAAAGGCCTCTTGAAATAAAAAGGCGATCTAATTATATTACTCGAGCGCAGTGCAGCGTTCGAAGAAAGTTAGCTGAAAAACCGAGAGCTTAATTAACTGCAAAGGAACGACGCAAGTGCAGAAAGATCTTAATTGGTATGATAAACTCTCTATTCAAAGTTTCACTCCTCATTAATATGTGCGGGGTACACGTTCGATATGACCATTCATCCAGAACTCTGACTTTTTGGGTGGTGGAATCAGAGTTTTTATATAGAATAACAAGGTTATATGCCGTAGGTGCCTTTATAGCACCGAAATGTATACAGCATGATGGTCAAGGGGAGTTGGTGTGATGCGGCTTACGCTGCTTACCTTACTGAAGGGGCCTTGGTCATTATAGCATTTTCCCATCAAATTAAACTGTTTTACATTGAACTAAACCTTTTCTACATTGAACTACACCTTTTTCATTTTCAATCCTTCAACATTTCATAGGTACGTTTGACGGATGGTAATACATTTAATTTTTTTGTTAACCAACTAAAAAACAAAACAAGAAAACACGGAGTGACATTAAAATAGGGAAACTCATCAAAATCTCCACAAAATTTAATGTGATGGTTGTTCATAGGCTGTAGCTGGTTGTAGTAGGACATGTTGTCTGTGACGTAGTTTGCGCATTCCTGGGGAGTGACGGATGCCACACTCGGCGAAATGACTTGTGGATGCTCTTCTCGACGGCTCAGTCGACGGCCTTGCAATGAATTTGACCTTATACTGAAGGTATTGGCACGTATCGCAAATGTCAGTAGGTACGGGGTACCTACTGCCGGTTCCTACCTACTCTACTTTCATTTTCTGTCCACATTTACTTTTCTTACTAGGTTTAATTGAAAGTGAAAAAGGTTTAACTCAATATGAGAAAGGTTTAATTGAAAGTAAAAAGGGTTAATTAAATGTGAACAAGGTCAGACGAGAAAATGATATTATTATGCCTTATGACCTTCCTAGAAAACAACTAAACGTGAGCCAAATTTGAAAACTCCCCAAAGTTTAATGAGTGTTACCAACGTCAATTTTATTTAAATCTATTCTATTGGCTTTATTCCTTACGAATACTCAGAATGACATGTCTGGACGTAAGGTAGGTACTAGAAAGAGGTTAGACAGAGATGTTATGTGCGTGAAATGAGTGTTATCGGTGGTTGAAGTATCACTCATTACTGAAAACATTCCTCCCAACAAACAATTTTGCTTCCTCATTACCGAAGTTAGGGAAGCTTTGTATTCTTGCAAGATTCGAAAAAATATAATATGTCCTTCAAAATGAAGATTTCCTCTAGCATTTTACGTTTCAGACATCAAGGAACATACTTGGTTCCGTGTCTGTGTGTATGTCTGTGATCAGTTCCTTGTCCCGGGAAAAACTATAAGAAATATTGGTCGTAATGAGTTGAAATTCGGAGGTTAGGAGTGGGTTTGACCACAGATGGTCCCATATAAAATTCATTAAGAAGTACTGTAACTTTCGTCTGCCCATGCGCCAACGTGAAATCCTTCTAGAGCCCACAACTACCCTAGCAATCGTCGTGAAGCAATGAGGTTTGGAGGGTTGGTGGGGGTTGGGCCACAGATACCACAAATACTAAAAATACTTATATGAATGCCTACAATAATCCTGTTACGCTTATCATTGATCCTATTACTACAACTCCTATTCAGTCCTACTGTTTTGTCATTTTTGAACTCTCATTTTCAAATCCATACGCGTCATTCTCCATCTATCTACCGAGTGGACCCATCAACTAATTATCTACGTCTATGTTACATAAGTGAGGAAGCTACCCGACTTGACAGACTTTTTTTCATTATAACAGAAGTCTTTTGAAATTCAACCGCTACGTGAATTATTATACGATGCTGCATTCAGCTAACTGAAACCTCCAGAAAAATATAAACTAGAAAAACAAAACATGGTAGGTACCTAACACTCATTACTATGAATAAAAATATGCACCAGTACGCATCATGGTTTTGACATCTTGCCCTCCCCCATCCTCGACGTCTGGTCGGCAAATGATCTTAGGGGAAAAAGATGATACAGCATCTGGCTCGTTTTTTTTTTTAATTCTGAAACGCCCTTTAGATAGTTTCAGTTGGATGTTGAGCCAAAATTCATCCGCCAATGAAGATTCATTTTGGGCCTTTTCATGTCAAAATGTTGGATGCAGAATATGCACTGGGACAGTCACACTTTACTTTTCCCCAGGTTTTTGGTTTATTATTTTCAATAACGAACCTTTGGAATCGACCGTGAACATTTCACCCCCCCCCCCCCCCCTCCCAATAATTATGGCGTTTCAAGGAACGTAGAATAGGAATATCGAATAAAAATATTTCCGTCCCCCGCCGTCCGCCGCTTTTTCCTTAGTTCTAGTGAACCAAAAATCACGAAAATTGGTACCTATATGGCTCCCGCCGGACTCTAGTTGGTCCCCGAAGCTCGGCGATACTGTCACTCAACTCCAAGGGGAGAAAAATAGGGGTTGAAATATCCAGAGTGTCCCTGTCTCGGAAAATTTTATTTTGAGGTGTGGGTTTTCTCGAATTTTAAATAGCTAGATTTTTTTAGACCGTCTGGAGCATTCTACGATGTCGCCATAAAAATTGCTATAAAATTTGCCCGAAGAGCAGCGTGTATGCAGGCATCAAGCTGGTTTGAGAGCGCACATCACTTCTCTCTCGGTCAGGTGGCCGCCGTAACTTTAAATTTATGTTAAATTCTCGTATAAAATCATCGTTCCTCCGCACACAGTTTGGGTCCCCATTTGGGAACACATTTGGGTCCTAGTTGTGCGCTCCGAAGCTCGGCAGCCCGGTCGGAATACACCTAGGGGTGTTATGGGGGGAAAATGGGTGTAAAAATACCGGTTTTCCAGGGTTTTTTGAGGTTTTAGTGAACTTGAGCTTGTGAGGATCGTTTTACATGTTTTTTTTAGGGCAAATATGAAGTTTATTTGGACCAAAGAGTGAAGAATTGAGGTTGTTCAGCTCCCAAAATTAATTTTTCATGAGTCAAAAACTTGGGAAATTGTCTGAAATCACCGTAGATTTTTATAATAACACTAAACATGTGAATCAAAACTAAGTGAATAATGGCAGTATCAATGATCAAAGATACTTTGTAAAAAAAAGGAGCCTAATTCGTGTTTTTGGGGGCAAAATTGTTGGAAACCATCAAAAATAGCTATTTCAGTTATTTCACATGAAGGAAACGATAAATGAACAGCTAATATTTCTGTACGTCCGTCCAATAGAATAGTGCACCCGTGTGACAAGGGTTGCAGCGTTTTTATATTGGCGTGCATTCTACACCATTGTGAGCTGGAATTCTGATATACACTTCTGTCGCGCCACTGTGGCCGGTCTCGTTCCACTCTGCAGATTCCGATCTCAATCCAATCTCAGTGACCTATTGTTCTTCTCTCGTAACACTGATCTTAAAACGTCACTTTTGAAACAGCCCATTAAAAAGGCGCTCGATCCGTTTCTCCGAGGAATCCCAACAGGGAGCTCTCCCGTCGCTGGCCACGGCGTCCTCTCTCGAGGGGGATCCCCGAAACAGGTTTTGTGTTACGACGTGGAGGGGATGAGGAGGTTCCAGCGCGGAACTCGCCCCAAAGTGGGGACCCGACACGTTGCACTCACTGATCGAGGCCTGCAGAGCCTTTCCCCAGTCTTTCTTCTTTTTCCCGTCTTCAGTTTGGTTTACAAGTGTCTTCGAGTGTCTTCATCATGGGCAAGAGAACCATCAGAGCTAATGGCAGTTATGCCCAGGAAGATCTCCCTGAACGCGGTCCAGGTAAATCCTCTTACCTGCTGTCTAACATAGGTAGTATTTTGATGGAAACACGAATTAACTATTGAAATCTTCAGCGTCCAGATTGTCTATTCTCCAGACGTCGACGTTCAGTGTTGCTAACGCTAACCTATCTTGTATCCAGGTCTTAATGGTCACATCTCTGCTGCGCATATTCTCTGGGTACTTCCTCCGCAACTTGCACCTTCATAATTATGTGAGATCCACCAAGACCATTGATTCCCCAAACTCAGGGCCGTCCCCTTGTCAGTGAAACTGCGTTCATGTTTCAATAGCCACATTGTAGCCAATTTATGAGATTGGTAGGTACTATAGTGCGTTCACCTACTCCTCACGTTTGACACCAGTGAGCCAATTAAGTATTTTTTTTTAGAAGGCTGCAGGTTTGGGGGAACTACACTCACAAAATTAATGAGTTTAGTTCAATTTGAACCGCAAACCTGGAGCCTTCTTTTAAAAAAAACGTGTAACTTATCGAATCCCAGCTGTTAATGTTGTCATTACCCTTGTTTAATGTATTTTAGGCACGTTACGAAAGCGGCCTTTTATCACTGTATTTGGACATTTTGTATTAATTTTACACCCGTACTGAAACGTTGGATTGGTTTGGTACGTATACGAATGTGGAGTATTCTATTCGTACCTTCCTACCTACCTAATATTTAGATTTTTTCTTGACCTCTTTGTTTCTTCTAGAGAATCCAATAATCAGAATCAAATTAACAGTGCTGCTCCCTCAGTTTTTAAATGAAAACGAGTTTGGTCTCCCTGTCACAGCGCCGTTCACACCCTCGTGGGTGGAGACAACTTTCTTCGAATGGTCGCAAGGTCGCCAGTTGGCAAAGCTGCCATATGTTTCAGTTCGAGCACCTCCTGGCATGGATTCTGTCATCGCGCTACATCCTTAGGATTCCTTTGGTGTTCTTTCGAAGGGAACCCTTTCCTACAACCCCTTTATTTTTTGCCTTTTCTTATTTTTACTTGACGTTCTTTCACCCGACGAGAAAAAAGAGCCGAGAAGTCAGCTGACCGTGAACTTGAAGGTCTTCCTCTCCTTACATACACTTCTCGTAACCAGATCCAGCCGCCTCTCACTTGTTTGAATGTGACTAAAATCATTACGGGAATCCTGTATTGTTAAATGATTTATGTTGCACTGTATATAAGCACGTACGTAACTAGTAACTACCCAAATCGTTTGTCACTCATAAAAACAAAATGTGGATAAATCTGAAGTTCTGTACATTTCTCCAGTCCTTCCCCTTGAAGGACTTTCTAAATTCGAATCATCACTTTCCACCATCCACCATGGACCCCATTTATGAAGTCTCACTTATTCAATAGGTTCTTGATTTAAAAACGTTTCTATATTTGATTTGGCATTGCAAAGCACCACCACCCACTCATTTGGTACTTGCTGAGGTTGGCTCATGTGTGAATGCAGTGTAGTGTTTTGACCGGATCCGCAGAGCGACATCATGAGAATCAGCTGGATCAAGTTCCGGTCGCCCTACAAGATCCAAGGTGGATCATCCGCCAACAGTAAATCCGCGTCTATTGGGGAGTTGATCCAGGCTTGCTCTCTGGGTTGACTGCCGGCTTTAGTCGGATAGCGCAGTATTTAGTCCCAAAGATGCCCTCCAAAACATCGTTTCGAATCTTTTCTAACTTAGTCTCAGTAATAAATAATACTACTGAGATTAAGTAAGAGAAAAATATTCGAAACGATGTAGAGGTTAAAAAAAAAGGCCGATATTAGGCAGATATAGTATTACGTATAATACTATGATATACTATATACGTATAATATACTGATATACTATGATATACTGATATACGTGTAATACTATAATACTATGATATACATAATACTATCTCTAATACTATGATATGCCTATTGTGGTGATTGGAAGTGGAGGGTGTGATTAGGTATGGTTCCTTAGTTTGAAGGAGGACTAACGCCCCGCTGTTATCACCACAGCGAGTGCTAGATGAGAGGGAGACGTCCCGCGGTTATCACCACAGCAGACATCGGGAAGAAGGAGGCTAGCACCTCCCTCGGTTATCACCACAGCGATTGCTAGAGGAGAGATAGGCGTCCTGCGGTTATCACCACATCAGGCGCCAGGAAGGGTCGGAGAGAGAGAAGTAGCAAGTCGGATAGTGGTCCGTCGAATGAGGAGCTGGGGAATGTTTTCAGGCTTACCTATCTCATTTGTCAGCATTCCTCCTGTTATTAGGTAACGCCGATGTAAAGTAAAAGTAAAGTAAACAGCCATTTCAGGCTGGGGCTTTTCGTCCGACTGCCCTGTCAGCGTCGCGGACGTGATCAGCTGTCCTCCAATGAGAGGATCAGAATTCGACCTGATCATTTCCCTCTACTTGGCTACTCGTTGCCTCGTCCCCTTGAGTTTCAGTCAATCAGTTTATTCATAGATTTCCTTGGGGATTGTTTCCAATGGTTTTCAATGGATATCAATAGGAATTGGATTTGAATTGGATTTCAATCATTCAATCACTTTATTGGAATTCAATGGTTTTCAATGGATTGCATGCAGTTCAATGCAATAAATTGGCATAATATCATTGGAAGAAGATGGTCCCCACTGAATTTCAATCAGTCAATTTATTCACTCACTAACTTCCCCGCGCATTTTTATGAAACTATAATTCCCGGGCCGGCTTTACTGCTTGATTTAGGGCTTTCCTGGGGGGAGCTCGAGGATAGGTACTGACCACAGAAAACAGTGATCTACGCAGAAAGGGCATATACAGGTAAATAATAAACCGTTGTTGTGTAAATATTGCAGCGTTTTTCTCTCAAATTCAAGTGGCTGTGTTAGTCTGACACTACTGTTGTGTTTATCCACCTTCACATGTGACATAAAATATTGACGTTTTTCCTAGTCTACTAAGCCACCAATCGAAGTCACACGCGTTTCCCTCTTGGAATCGATAATAATAGTTTAGTTTCGATTCTCAGGTTGACGCACGATTTCGAAACCTCCAGCTCAAAGTTGTGTGTTCCCTTCATCTCCATGACAGCGGCCAATCACGCACTGCTGGAGACATGCCGACGACGGGGTACCTATTGTTTCTTACTTATAATTTCGGTACTTATTGTTGGATTCATTGAAGTCCTTTGCGCAATCCTTTTGAATTTGTACTACTTGCTCCTTACGACCTGTCGTGACTGGGTGAACGTCTTAAAGTCGTTTTCACGCAGAATCCGAGGCATCTGGAAACCCAATATCCCTCTTGAGTCGTTGGCCTCAGAATTTCTTCTCTGACGTCATGCTTACGTTGGATTCCTCTCAACTGAATGGGTTTAGGTTTTAAAAATAACTTTGTATATCACTCCACCGATACTTTCAACTTCCCGGCTACTTGCTGCGACTCGTGGCTCTCCAAACATCGACAGTTGAAGAGGAGGTTCAGATTTTAATCGAGCTATAAGTTAGGTTGCTTCCGGTCAGATGCCCAACTATTCATTATGCGCAAACAGTTTGGTACTTGAACGTTTTTGAATCCGACTTCCGTGGAATTTCTTGGTTAAGGACTGCTGTTGTCTTGACCATTACATGCAATGTAAATTATTTATATCATTTAGACCTAATAGGAGTCAGTGTAAATTATTATATCTCAATCAGACCTAATAGGACTCAGTCAGACTAATAGGACTCGCGCGAACGCATACGTGAACTCTGTTTAAACTTTTTGATTAGGTACCTCCTGATCTGAGGGCCATCGCCTTTCAGTTTTCGTGCTCTCTACTATACCTCGTACCTCTTTCCAAATTTATTTTCCGTAGCCAGCCAATTTCGGATAGTTTTTGGTTTATTATTTTCAATAATGAACCTTTGGAATCGAGCATGGAAAAAAATTCTAACCCCACATCAAAACTTGATGATTTACGTTTCAAGGTATGAAGAATCCGAAAATGCAACAAAAAAAATTTGTTTGTACGCCGTACATAGCACTTTTCTCAGTTACCATGAAAAAAAAAATTGATGAAATTCGGTTCATAGGTTCCGTTCAGGGCCTAGCTGATCCTCGAAGCTCGGCGTACTGTCAGTCATCTCTAAGGGGTTAAAAATAGGGGTTGACATTTTCAGAACGCCTTAGCTCAAAACTTTCGAAAGAAGGGTATGGTTTTTTTACGTTATTAAATTTGGCTTGAGCTAAAGCATTTTTTGAGACCACCCGAAGCATTGTACGTCCAGCCGTTCCTGTGCACCAAAAAGCTTCGTCAACACGATCGTGAATCAAACGGTATAAATTCGGTCCAGATATCATCACTGGGGAGCACCTGTATGAAGTCGAGTTGGTTGTTCTGCGATATTATTTCATTTGAAAATGATGGATCTATTGGATTTTGCTGGTAGGTACTTTTGAAGCTTGAACAAACGTTGATGTATTATAATTGATGGGTAAATTATTACAAACTGGTAAATTATTATACAACGGTAAATTATTGCACAACTGTAAATTATTACACAACGGTTCATTATACCATCTACGTAGAAGGGGCTGGATTTTGTTGATAGGTACTTTTGCAACTTGAACAACCGTTCAAGCAAATGATGGCGGTGAGCAAATTATTACACAACGGTTCACTATACTATCTACGTAGAAGGGGCATCTATACAGGTAAATTATTACACAACGGTTTATTATTTGCCTTGTGCTTCATGGATAACTGCAAATATGTTTGAATTATTGAATCCCGCGCATTTGTAGGAAACTTTAATTCCGGAGCCGGCTCCGGTACTCGATTTAGGGCTTTCCTGGGGGAGCTCGAGGGTACTGACCACAGAAAACAGTGATCTTCGCAGAAAGGGCATCATCGATACGGGTAAATAATAAACCTTTGTGTAATAATTTGCAGCGTTTTTTATTCGGAACGTTAGATTATGGGGGACCAGGCCATATATGAATCCGTCTCGATTTTTTAGGAATGACTTGTCGGTTTCTTGAGGATTTTATACTCTGACGTTGGTCGTAGCAGGGGCATTTGGGGGGACGGGTTGTCTTGATCATTTACGAAACTGCCGCATTGTAATCTTTTAGTATGCCCCTAAAGGCCCGTCTACACGAGCAGCATTGTCCAGGCAATATTGACGGAAAAAAGTGGCTGCAATATTTTTGGATGTTGGGCAAATATTGCTCCCAGTAAAAGTTGACGAGAATGGTTCGGCAATAGTGCTGAAACTTCTTCAACATTGCCAGAAGTTGCCCACCTCCCGCTAAAAGTCTCTTTGTGTTACCTGTTTCCACCGAGGTTTGAAAAATTATTGGTCGGTCTCGGCAACTTGTATTGCCGTTTATTCACCGGCATTGTTATAGAATTGTCGAAGAAAATGAAGCTATTGCAGTGGGTACAAAATTTTCAGAACATGAATTTTTGAAAAAATTGTATAGGCAAATCCGTTTCAGAGGATCCTCAAATCCTTCTGTTCTTTATCTTTGTTTATATTATATATACCTATATATATATTTATGATTAAGTTTGTGTCACTCCAAACGATATCTGTCCTTGGGTACATGATAAAAATTCCAAATTTCGCCGAAACGTGCGTATTGCCAAACAACAGGACGAGTTCGAAGATGAGCAATTTTCAAAAATTCTAAGGGGGTCAGATAAGAGTTTTTAGGGGTCAAAAATCGGTTAAATCGCGAACAATTGATATAAAATCACTGGAAGTGGCATGGAAGGGTGAGTAAAGACAGACAATACCATTTCAATAAATTGTTTTTATTACAGAATAGGGGCCAAATTTGGATTTTTGGGGTCAAAAATTGGTATTAATGGCTAAAACCTATATTAATTCGCCTGCCATTGTGTGGGGTGGTGATTCACGACGGAGGGTTTATTTCGATGGTAAAATATTTTTCTCCAAAAAGAGTGGGTCAAATTTGCTTTATAAGGGTCAAAAATGGGGGGAAATTGCTAAAATCGCGAAAAATGATATAATTTTACGAAAAGTGGTGTATGGTTTCTCGCTATATCATCTTTTTACACAACAGCACGAATGTTTCTTTGAAAATGCGCACTTATAGCCATGCTGCTTGGATGGAACTTTACTATTTTGGTGATTGACGGCAATTTTTGAGGAGCAGTATTGTCAGAATCGGGGAACTTCAATTCCTCGTGTAAACGGCGTATAAATGTATTCCCAACAATAGATAGGTTTGTTCTCAGTGACCATCAGGAAGGCGTTGGGCAGTTCGCGGTCTCGAACTCTTATTGTATAGTATCCATTACGAGCTGTTCGCAGTGTTTTCCTTACTCCAAAGCCAGTTTTCGGATCTTTATTCCAGTTTCCAGTACACAGGAAATAGGGCGGACGAGGAACTTACCATGAGCCTTCTCGATTCCCAACCGTTAACTCAAACCCTTCTCAAACACCGATCAAGATGGTATTGGATCATTGATGGTTTCTTCTCCTTTTCCGTTTAGCTGACTTGGCCGCGGCCATACTCGTCACAGGTTCTTTCTTACTTAATTCTTCTTTTTCTTGTGTTTATATTTCAGTATTGTTGTTGATGATAAAATCATTTATTTTCTTGAAGATAATGGAGTCGTTCGTTTTAATTAGATCTCATATGTCGGCGGTGTTGTATGGTACGAAGAGTTCGGAGCAGTGATGGTGGAGAAAAGTTGTGCAGTTGTTTATTAAGTGTTGTAAGTCTCCAGTTTCTGTTCTGTCTGTACACTGTACACAATATGGATTTTCCTTTTCCTTCATCCGGTTTTTGAATAAAGCACAATTGCCGTGTCCCAAAATCACTCGGTTTATTTTGGTAATAAATCTGTTTTTTCTATTGTTCCTCGGTACCATCGTGTTATGTGGGGTTAGGGATTGTCTCTTCTTGTCCAGCCTCCAGCGTGATACCTACAAGCATCCCTGTGTATACCTACAATATCCTTGAAGGACTGTTGAAGGAAAATATTTTCCGGGATATTTGGAAAAGGTTCGGGCGACGGAATGTCATGTATGTCTGAATGACCTGGTATCCATTGCAGACTCTCTTCAAGTCCCTTGGAGTGGAGGTCGTACAAAAGTAAAATAATCATGATTGTGTATTATGGTGTCAGGATTTTCAGCTAACCTTCAGAAAAAGCCTGGTAACAAACCATGTTCCTCACTGATTCATTGCTAAAATGGTCGTTCGCTGGTGAAATTTCCGTCAGGATTTTCATGCTCTGCTCGTATTCGTAGAATGTACACACTCGGTTCTCGTCTCTGTTGTAGTGACCTATGTCAATGTTTTTAACTTTACTGCCGTGAAATCTTAGTGAACCCTGGCGTCCACGAATAGATTGGCTGGCACTGCATTCCTCCACTCTTCACTTTCATTCTTGGTCCTACGTTTTTAGTGAGTGATTCATTTTTCATTTGTTGAAGAAAATCAATGTCCCTTGTAACATGTGAGTTCTTCAACGTAGAGGAGAACTTCGTTATGGACGTCTTCGTGGTGTACATAATATCAAACCCCGTAATTCTTTTTCTAACCTTCATCTTTTTGACATCCCCCTTGTAAACTGTTTCAGCCCCCGACACGTCTTTATCTTCAAAATGCTAAGTTATTCGGTCCTCCATTACCATAAATCTTTTCTGCACAAAGCTTCATCATCCTCCTCTTGAATTCCCTTTGGATAATATGCCACAAATCTATACATATTTCAACAGTTCCTTTGGAATTACTGGTGCAAGATGGTGGAACGCCCTCCCCTTCGCCTCAGATTCTTCCCCTCGATTAGTCAGTTCCTATTTCATCAAACGTTTTCTCGATAATACCTAGTAAAAATATCGCATCCTGTATTCTCCCTTTATTATTTTTTTAAATGCCTGTTTCGCTTGTTAAATTGTATTCTTGTCTTATTATCTGTTACTACAAAACCTCTCTATCTTCAAAATGCTAAGTTTACTCGGTCCTGCATTACCATAAATCTTTTCTGCACAAAGCTTCATCCTCCTCCTCTCGAATGCCCTTTGGATAAGATGCCACAAATTTATACATATTTCAACAGTTCCTTTGACATTGCTGGTGCAAGATGGTGGAACGCCCTCCCCTTCCGCCACAGATTATTCCCCTCGATCAGTTCCTGTGTCATCAAACGTTTTCTCGATAATACCTAGTAAATATATCGCATCCTGTATCCTCCCTTCATTTTTAAAAAATACCTGTTTCGCTTGTTAGATTGTATTTTTGTCTTTTTATCTGTTACTACAACCATAAGTATGTAATTCTTGTATGCTCCAATAGACACAAGTTGTCTGTACAAAATAAATGGATTTTAATTATTTGCGGATTAACATGAAATTTTCGGTGTGGTGGTAGTGGTTCATTCCAAGGTTTTCAACGATTTAGTTGTTATAGCGCTCCAGTTAGCATTTCTCCATCTAGTTACAGGCAAAGCTAGGTAGGCTATAAAACTTGTAGCTCATCTAAGTCCAGGAAGATGGCCACGTAGGTTCGCTTACAGAGAAAGCTTCAAAATGTAAACTCAATATGATAAATTTTCGTCATACCATAAGGACGTTCTACGCGACGTAACCTAATGACTGTTGGGTTGTGAACGCTAATACATTTAAACGTACGAACTTAGTGGGATGCAGAGGCACGCAATTTTCAACAGCGTTGTACGATGCTGCTTACTATTTCTGCACCATGCTCTCGTACCCCCCTCCCCCACCATCACCACCACCACCACGAACAAACTTCTGTCAAATTGGTTTGACAAACTTTCTTAATTGCAAGAGCCCCCTTGAGGTTGGGATTGCCAAGTAGTCAGTCTTACAGTGACGGAGTCTGCATGGTGGATTCTTCGTCCATACCCCTTCCCCCTGGGGGTTCCCTCGCTGGGCTAATAAACCGGCGTTTCTATTTAGGCTCACCAGCGACCAGCGGCGTTTCCAAGGCTAGCAATGGCCACGAGAAAACTGTGGGCGTGCGTCAAGCTCCGAAGGACTAGGAAAAGTGCGGTATTCCCTTTGTTCGCTTACTTCCGTCGAAGTTGCTCTCCGCCACTCCAAACACTGAGGAACAAAAACAGCGAATGTTTGATTTCCAGAAATTTGATTATTTGATATTCACATCATCCCTTACCTATATTTGAGCAGTGAATTTTGCTATACGGACAGACAAAACCTGTTAACCTTGCCAAGGAAGTGGTCGCAACCTTTCAGTACCTAATCCGTATTTGCTTTTTGTCTGCACTTGTGTTCGTAATTTACCTTGTAGTGCACTGGAGGTTCGAAAAGAATTTCTACGCAGTTAGTCTACAGAGTTTTTGTTGAAAAGCAACTTGAAACCGTCCCCTCAGGGATACAAAAAAAAAGCTCTACGGCCCATTACTACATTCGATGACCAAGATTCCCGTCCACTTGACGCTATATTAACAATATATATAGTAGTTCTTTGACTCTTAACGTGGTTCTAACTGCAGTTTTATACCGATATAAATCGCATCACTGAGTGTCTAAGGTATAGCTTTGACTCTTAGCATTGTTCTATGTAACTGTAGTTTTATATTTGCGCATAGATTTATAAATCGCATCACTGAGTGTCTAAGGAATTCGTCAGTGGTGGATGCAGTTAGCTTGTATTTGACCCCCGTTCCCTCATTATATTACTACTGAGGCACTACCAGAGCTCTGAATTCGAGATCCACTTGATCATTCTACTTGGCTCAACTCATTTATTTATGGATTGTTAGAATGCACGTTAGTAAATGCTAGTCGAGTTTTGATGGTATCGCGTAATCAATCCACCTTAGATTTGTAGTTTGGTACTGTGTTAAATATGATAACGTACTGAATAAAAGGACTAGGTGCACTCACAGTTAACTAGTTGCAATCACATTTTTGTTGAATTACTTACACAATCAGAAACAGCTTAATGATCCGCCGATAATATAGTTCGATAGTAAGTTGTGAAGTTCTTCCCTACCTGTCCGATCGTTGACTGACCGTTCTATAAGACATTAGCTACTTAACTGTTCCTGACAGATGTACTCATCATATAACAAACATCTATGAAGACGAACGAGAAACCTTGTGAATGATGATAGGGTTCGTCTTTACCGGAAAACGACGTTTCTCGGAGACAGCGGGTAAATAACGTTTCCAGTGCATAGCTTGGCTCTCTAATTACGCTTTCTTCTAGATACCCAAGGAAAATTCTTACCGATTCTAAAGATCATTGAAATTCAAGCTTGGACCCCCGTAAAACCTATTGAGGACCCTCCCCTTCTGGTTTACTTTGTAGCATTGCAGATGGATCGATGGGCCAGAACTGCAGGGCTTTGCTAGAGGAAGAGTTGGAGGCAGTGTTCAGGAAAAATTGGGAGCTAGGCACATCGGTCGCATACAAAGCTTGTGGCTCGGGTGGGATCCGTTATCTCCGCACCTGTTCAGTTGGTTTCGAGCTCGTCCTTTATCCCATCCACCAACCGACCCTTCTAAAAACAACTGCTCCAAACATATCTCGTTTGAGTCCTAAGCTTATGACGTTACGTTCAATGATTGTAATGAAAGCTTTTCTTGGAGTGTAGTGAAAGGTTTCAGAAAAGGTCTGGATTGTCCTATGATAAGATGAGGGCGAAAAATGGGTGTACGTACATTGACATGGCTTCATACTAGGACCTGGCACTAAGCTGGCGTTGTTGGAATGCTCACAATCAGTACTCAGCATCATAAATTCGTTACCTACTTAATTGTTTGGGGTATTCAGTGTAATACTAACTACGGTAACATAAATATAGCCATTTATTCTCAAACGTGCAATACTATTGTTTTATAGTATCCATTCCGTTATTACCGAATCAGTAATTATTCGGCGAATGCAGAATAGGATTACTCTTCATTGTTACTAGTTATTGGGCAGTCATTTCCTTCTTCCGTCATAGATGAATGTGAGTAATCATTCAATCAATCGATAATTTATTGCCGACATGCCCAACATACAAAAGTTGCATATAGCACAAAGGATACAAAGCACAAAGGATTTCCTCAAAAAGTGTAAGGTGCTAAATCAGCAAGCCAGTTCTTAACGTACTTTCGGACGGCTGTTTTAGATAGGTCCCTGACGTGGTAGCAGATTGTGTATCTTCATGCCATTTGAATCAGTATTGTGCTTCTTGGTTATGCGAGACGGTGCTTGGGGACTGTTTGCTGCGATGTCTTTAGTATGTTTACCATGAAGAAGAGATGTGTGTGGCATACCAGCTGATACAAGTAAATTGCGAGCCCTAGAGCTGGTAGAATTTTGTGAGTTTAGTTAATTCTCATTTCGGATAATATGTTCTTCTATATCCAAGATGCAACACGTGTATAGGATAGTGATGGGAAAATGCTGACTGTTGAACGATATAAAGAATCTTCGGATAGCCAAACCACGGGGTTGTATCTGGCTGATAAAAACCTTCTCTGTGTACATTTATTGGGTGTGATGGGTTAGACACACGCATAAGGTGTTTATCAAAATTTAATGAACCTCTGATTCAGCATTAAAATGGCCTTCTGTGCGGCGAGGGTTCTTCCATGAATTAGAGATCGTAATAACGAAAACAATAATAGTTATTATTTCTTCCTTCACTACCGAGGCAGGCTAGGGTACTAACTAACTTGCTGGCCACGTGTCATACGGAAGTTATTAATCCTAATGTTTCTCTCTCGTATATACTCGTACAGTAGGGCCCCGGTTATCCGAGCCCCGACTAACCGAGTTCCGGTTTAACCGAGGCGCAAAAAAAAAAATTTAAGACGGCGCGTATGGATGCCGGGCGCCCGGCGACAGTGTTTGTACTCTGTACAGTACCGTACATATGTAATAGTAATATGTTAATTCAATTTTACGTCTTTATTTATTACTGTATCAACCCCAAAATGTCTTTGTAACGCCCGTAACACAGACCAGCGGCCCAAAACGCACACGCTATCATTGATTTCAATGGCGGCACGGGACGCTCTCGTTCGCCGCTCTGTCTGCCCGTGTTATCCGAGTTTCTGGTTATCCGAGGGTCCTCTGGTCCACATTAGCTCGGATAATCGGGGCTCTACTGTATTTGAAATCGGGCTGTTATTTGAATCACGTTCCAGAGGGTAGAGCTTGGCTCTTGGCAAAACCCTAAGTACAGGAGGTACCTACTAGCTACCCTGTACGTTATTGTCCTGTTTTCTTGTCCAATTTTCCGAATTTTCAATTTGCGTCAAGGTAGTATTTGTAACAAGGTATGTCGTTTCTGTGGCTGTAAAAATATACCATGCTCATAATTATTAGACTGTTGTCTTTGAAGTAACGTTGATTGCTATGTCAGTTTATTATATTGTATTGCTATAATGATGGAGTTGGCCTAAAATCTATACTGTTCTGTTACAGTGGAGTCGCTGCTGTACTGGAGGGACCCCAAGAAGAGCGGGGTGGTGTTTGGGGTGACGATGCTGAGTCTGCTGTCCCTGACGGCGTTCTCCCTCATCTCCGTCGTCGCCTACCTCAGCCTCTTCACCCTCGGAGGCACCATCTGCTTCAGGATCTACAAGAGCATCATGCAAGCCGTGCAGAAAACTTCAGATGGACACCCATTCAAGTGAGTCTGCCCACCGCACGTTCTGTTGCTCCTCTAGCATTTTGTATAGGCTGCCCCCTAAAGCTGCGTCCACACTATGCCGGGCGGCATGGGCCGGCACAGGCCGGGTAGCAAAGCCGAAGAAGTATGGACGTGCCGCCCGGGTTCCCCGAAAGCCGGCCCGAATCGAACCCGCCTCGTGCCGATCGGGATCAAAGGAGCCGCCGCGGCTTTAAGCCGCTCGGCATAAAGCTGCGTCCACACGATGCCGGGCGGCCGGGCCGCCCGGCGTTGCGTTCGGGCCGGCACGTCCACATTGTACTCTGCAGTGTGGACGCTCCCGCGGCTCGGCTTGGGCTTCGGGCCGGCTTTTACGGTCAGTCTCATCATGAGTGTCAACGACGACGATGCCGTTCTTGCTGCTGCGGGTGCAGTGATCATCGCAGCTGGAGCTCAAAGCCTCCGAAGAAGACCACGGCGGATTTTTCTTTCCACCTCATCCTTGTCTACACCAAACGACACTGCGATCTCCATGAATCCGTCGTGGCGTTTGTTTTTCTCCTTGTAGTCGCGGTGGGAACTGTCCCACAAGTTGGGACGGTCCCTGTAGAGCTCGATGAGCGACAGAGTTTCCTCATCGGACCACTTTTTCACCATATTTCTCAAAAATATCACCAGCACACCCGCTCTTGATCCGCTTCGGATGAAAACTGAAATGAAAATGCCGGGCGATAAGCCGAGACACGCGTCCACATTATGCCGAGCGGCTCAAAGCCGCGGCGGCTCCTTTGATCCCGATCGGCACGAGGCGGGTTCGATTCGGGCCGGCTTTCGGGGAACCCGGGCGGCACGTCCATACTTCTTCGGCTTTGCTGCCCGGCCTGTGCCGGCCCATGCATAGTGTGGACGCAGCTTAATGTGGGCGCGTGTCTCGGCTTATCGCCCGGCATTTTCATTTCAGTTTTCATCCGAAGCGGATCAAGTGCGGGTGTGCTGGTGATATTTTTGAGAAATATGGTGAAAAAGTGGTCCGATGAGGAAACTCTGTCGCTCATCGAGCTCTACAGGGACCGTCCCAACTTGTGGGACAGTTCCCACCGCGACTACAAGGAGAAAAACAAACGCCACGACGGATTCATGGAGATCGCAGTGTCGTTTGGTGTAGACAAGGATGAGGTGGAAAGAAAAATCCGCCGTGGTCTTCTTCGGAGGCTTTGAGCTCCAGCTGCGATGATCACTGCACCTGCAGCAGCAAGAACGGCATCGTCGTCGTTGACACTCATGATGAGACTGACCATAAAAGCCGGCCCGAAGTCCAAGCCGAGCCGCGGGAGCGTCCACACTGCAGAGTACTTACAATGTAGACGTGCCGGCCCGAACGCAACGCCGGGCATAGTGTCGACGCAGCTTAAGGCTGCGCGTGTATGTGAAACCTCGGTGTAATTCAGACATTGTATGTAATGCAATTCAAGTAGTTTCTTTGTAACTATAAGAAGGTACATCAACCAGCTCAAGTAAAATTTTAGGTACTTCCCATTACCTAAGTACGAGTCAATATTCTGTAGCTCTTGTAGAAACTTAGCAGCAGTTAGCGGGGCGTTAAAAAAATGTGTTATAGACACCCAGAGAGATTTGATTAAATTGATTCTTATGAAGTTACTATCTTACTATAAAATAAATGGTTGTATACCTTTTCGCACACTGCTAAATAGAGAGGATCATTATTGTCACACTGAAAAAGTAACTTCAGAAGGACCGAGCTGAGCAGAAGTACTTCCCGTACTTCGACAAACAGGAAATTACAGTTATTTCAGATTTCGTATTTCTTTAGTTATCATCTTTTTATTGATGTCTTTACTTTGCTACATAAACTCGAAAATGAAACGCGGGACATGCAACGGAGACATGCAACGGAAACAACGTCACGAAAATATTTCTGATGATTTTCGCTTACAACCGATTCGTTGCTACGGAACTTTATCTTCGCCAGTTATCATCGTACAAAAATCGTTCACCACTCGTTGGATAGCTCTCGATTTACCTAACCATACTACGTTAACCACTGCGGACTGCATGGCCAACAAGCTGCGGTATGAGCGTGATTGTTTAAATGAATGTTTACGTACATAATACAGTGGAGTCCGGCTAATCCGAACTAATTGGGACTGAAGGCTGTTCGGACTAGGTGACCAAAACAATTAAGTACGAAGTACTTGGTGGGGGTGCGGGAGGGGGCGCTAAGACATAAAATGTCCCTCGTGGTTGCGTACTTGTACGGAAGCTGTACCCACCGTTTGTGTTTTGTAGGTTATTGCAGTTTTGGATTCTACATACCTTGAAACGTAAACCATCATATTTTGAGGGGGGGGTAACATTTATTTATTTTACACCTTTTTTTATTTAAATACGAGTCACTCGTACCTGCTTTTTCATTTTCTCGTTTACAGAATCTATAGGTAACTATTTCTCAGTATAGTTAGTATTTAGATAGACGATAAATGGGTTGAATCGGGAAAATATTCCTCCTTCATATTTTGTGAGACTTTCAAACTTCGAGGTATCACATAAGAGGCGGGGAAATGGGGTCCTGATGTTGCCTGTGACGTTCTACGGATATGGATGCTGATTGGCTGGCCGGTGGCAGCAAATGGGAACTGGCCTGTCGACGCGTTGTATCCGTATGACGTGGGCAAGCCGCTGTTTCGAATCTCCTTTTTCGTTTACATGACAAGAGCAGCGAGAACAAGAAGAAGTAGAAAAACTTGAAAAATAGCTATTTTCAAGTCCATAACTCCGGCACCTGATGGTCCCGAGGGTTGATCTTTGGTACTCGTCCTCAGGATCCACTCGAGAATGGGTGGACGAAAAATCAACCCCGGAAACTCTTCTTGTTCTGTTGTGTAAACAGTGTTCTTGGTCGCTTTGGAGGTTTTCAGTTTTCTTGGCGGGTGGGACCCTCCCGCGTCGCTAGATACATAGTTACCTACTGTATTTTGCGGTCATTATTTTTACATCTTACGCTGCAATTTGTACCTGAAATCTGTTTTTATATAGGGTATGTAAGGTTTTTGTTGTTGTTTCGTGCTGATTTTGGTACCTACCTAATGTGTGATTTCTACTCGTAGGGATCTTCTTGAGCTCGACCTCTCGATACCTGAAGAAAAAGTGAACGAGATCAGCAAGGACGTTGTTGCATACGTCAACAGCTCGCTGGCGACGCTGCGGTCCCTCATTCTGGTCGAGGACCTCATCGACTCCATCAAGTTCCTCGTCCTCTCCTGGGTCCTCACCTACATCGGGGCCTGTTTCAACGGTCTCACACTCATCATCATCGGTTAGTTACACAGTAAATCATAGTGGAGCAGAGCCCGATTAGTACGCCGAAAAGGAAGAAAACCTCACATCTGTCCAAATGAACATGATGCCCTAGCTCACGCTGCGTGGCATCGTTCTTCATGAGGCTTCATGTAAAATTTTAGCATCAGTATGCGAATGAAATCAGCCTCAGGTCTCAGGTGATCGGTGATCCCCTGCGTTGTCATTCCCCAGTATTTATACGTACTCAGAAGCCACATTCCAACGCTTCGTAGGTTGAATATGGAAAAAATCAAGCCTCAGGCCTTACTCAGATGACAAGAGTAGCTCATTTATTCTTGATATAGTATCAAAAGTACATTTTATTCTTACACTACCGAAGAGACCACATTTCAAGTATTTTTAGGTTGAACTTGAGAGAAATCAGCCGTAGGTCTCACTCAGATGATTGGGGTGGCTCCCTACATTGTGGTGCCCTAGTAGTGCCTACCCTACCTTTCAACGCTTCGTAGGTTGAATATGAGACAAATCAGCCTCGGGTCTCATTCAGCTGATCTGAGTGATTCCCAACCTAGTGATTCTTACCCTTTTGTGGAAATAAACCTCATGTTTATTTGCAGCATTGTAAATAGGAGAAAAGTTATCTCTAGGATACATTCAGCTGATTGGAGTGGACTACCTTTTCATTCTTACCAAGTTGTACCTACCAAATAAGCAGCAGTCAAATTTCAGCAGCGTAGGTTGGCTACGATAGAAATTATTCTCTTTTTCGGTCGGTAGATCGACAAATGCTTTGTATCATGTATATTATAACCGTGAGTTTATGACTTAAGTAGATTTTTGCTAAGTTTGCTCCACCATTTTCCATCCTATTTAAACTTTCTCAACGAGGTAGCTTGTATCGATAACATGACACACACACACACAAACCCTTCCACCACGATAAAGGAGGGAAGAGCAAAAAGAAGTGGAATTTGTAAGGTAATTGGCATGCGCAAACTGCGCTTTACTCTCTCATTCTTTCTGAGAGAAAGACCCAGAACTTACTACTAATTTGAATGAACTGGCGCCTTTGGTTCGTGTGGGGCAAATTCGTACCTCGGGTTTGGTTTGCGCATGCGCAGTGGATTTACCAATTATTTGAGCGTGATAAAATTCATATCTCGGGTCCAACGCACATACGTACATTCTTGAAGAAGTCATAATCGGGCAATAGGTTTATGAGAAAAAGGAGTTCAAATTTCGCGGTTGTGCATGCACAGTGACTGTACCTATCATCTGATCGCAATGAAATTCTTAGTAATCTTCTAGGAGCTTCACCCCAGCTACCCACAAAATTTGAGCCAAGTCGGTAGTTACCTCGGATTACGCATTTTCGCAGCGGTCATACTGATGATCCGATCGTTCTGAAATGCAGAGGGGACTATTTGGACCCAACCCGTATCCTCCCTGAAAATTTCTTCAAAATCTGATTCGAATTGAGGAAGTTATGCGTAGGGCAAGGATTTTTGTACACAGACGCCGAACCAAATTTGTTCAGAAAGCTCTAAAACGTGAAACGCGAATGGAACTTTTCATTTTTGGAGACAAATTGTTTCCTCTGAACAGTGGAAACAGAACTTCCGTAGCCTTGGTAGAAATCGTACATACTTGTGGCTGTACGATCAAAAACTTTCCCAGTGTGTGGGCAGTACCTATACTTCATTATAATATATGGTTACTGTGATTCATATAACTATTTTTATGTCCCCACAATGTTTATTACTACCACCCAATCTTGCACAAACCTTTCCCCACTAGAAACCTAGGTATCAAACTAGGGCGAAGGAGAACGAATTTGAATAGGATTTCATGTTAGCATATCACCAAAATTCCAACTCTGATCGATCTATCGATAAGAACAGGTTTGCAAGGAATTGGGTACATACACGGAACCAACTTTTTTTAGTGACATCAGAAATGCGATTCGGTATTTTAATTTTGGAGGGCAACGGTACTTACGCTTATACATTATAAATAACCCCACGCAAAAACCTTACTTCTCGCCCAACACATGATTGTCGCATTTTTACCTATCACACTTTTGTACTAATCAGTGGTCCGGATGCTCGCCAGGGCTCAAGAAAAAACATTTCAAACCTTCAGAGTAAGAATGTCGCCCTTCTTCAATGGGCCATCATGGGTGATGAGTTTAGAGAATACATGACCAGTAAGTGGTCATTATGAGTTGTAGTCTGAACGGTCGAAAAATGGGTTCATTAGGAAGAAGGTATTTATCTAGTCATCATGATGTACTATAATACATCTAAACGTTCCATACCTCCTACAAATGTGTAATACAGAACGAAAACGCGAGTAGAATCTGAGTCGTGTGTGAGGGCGTCAGCCTCTCAATTTTCTGCCTTCGATGAAATAAGGCGGCGTGATTCAATTTCCGCATAAACCAATTACGTACTCCACTCTTCGCAACCAGCCCGTCACCTCCACCACATAATCTATTTAAAATTATCTGCAATTTATGCACAAATTCAGCCTTCTGTAAGGTTTAGCTCTATCAGTGTAGTTGTACTGGCTGATGGGCAATGTCACCTGTTTTCTTCTATTTTCTTAAAGATCTCGGCGAGTGCTTTCCGAAAAGTTGCTGTATGAATGGCATCCGAAAATAGAAAGTGGGCAATAAACCAGTAAAAAGAAAGCGAAATTACGTCATAGGTAAAGGCCGTCACCCCGGCGTCCGCCTGGGGAGGGGGACCCTTGGCGCCATCCACTTGTGACTTCATTTCGTTTTTTTCTTTTCTATCCGTCTGTTGTCCAAGCTACGCGGAATTTTGAGGAGAAAGAGGGGGGGGGGGGGGGGGGGTTCAAGCGTGCTAAATCCGATTCTGAGGTCAAAAATCAAAAATTCCTGCACGCGAAAATTGCCCATTATATCGGATTATGGACTCCAAAACCTATTATTTTCAACAAATGTAAGTTAGATGCCTACCTGCACCACATAACCTTGATAGTATTTTGATTGAGAAAAAGTGCAAATTAAGCCTTTGCGCATAACTTTTGTATGTACCCAGTCAGCAGATTTCTTGTTCTATAGCTACGGCGGTGTCCTATTGACAGTGTAAATACTTGCTGCATTCTAAGTACCTACCTACGACTATTTTGATCCCGTCGAGTTGTCAAGTTACAACCACAATATCTCTTGGTTTGGTCCCAAAAGTGAAACTGAACTCGGTGGATGAGTTGGTATCTTGAAGATGATCTGCCTATTTGAATTAGACTTCATGGACATCAGTAGGGTAAATTGTTAGCAGGGCAATCATTATACGGTTATGCCACTTCAGTCATACATAACCTACTTACACCGTACTTTAATTATTATTGATTTAACTTTCTCGGTGATTTAAAAAATAATTATCTTCGTTTTCAAGGTGTGGTCCTGCTGTTCACACTGCCGACCGTCTACGAAAAGAATAAGGCCCAGATCGATGTTTACGTCAAGATCGCCATGGACAAATTGTCTATCATCACCAACAAGTGAGTCAAGAATTTCTTGATAAAATATTTTAGTATCTCAACTAGAAGCCCCTGAGTTAAAAACCTTAGTGAACCTTAGTTCAGCCAGTTCAGAAAGCAGATCGGATTGGTGAATTGCGGAAGTTTCGTCAAATCTTTGTTTAGCCATTTTTTTAATATTGATAGCGATGTTAGCCATTTTTACCGATTTGTTCTATCTTATAAAGTCAAATTTGACCAAATCTTTTGAGAAACATTTTCATCATCGAAACAGTCCCTTCGTCGTGAATCATCATCCCACACAACGTCAGGTGAATTAATATTGGTTTTAGGTCTTAATACTAATTTTTGACTCATAAAAAATCAAAATTTTGATTCTTTATGAAAAACAACTGAAATGGTATTTTTCCATCTTTACTCGGGTGAGCAGCAGGTCTATTGACATCTGATTGGCTGTTGGCCCAAGAAGGGGGAGCAAAGCTTCGTAGTTGAAGGTTCTCAGTGCTGCCAGCAACTCAACATTCGAAATGGACCTTTCCGTCAGTTTGATTTTGAGGACGTGTTTTATGTATAAATTTGCGGGATTTGAGTTGAACTACTTGGCTTTACCAGATAGGTACGTCATCTATAGCAGGAACTCCGAATTGCAAATTCCCACTCGTTTTCTGCCTATACTTTTCGACATAAACACCTCAATATGTGGTCAGTAAGTGGTAATTTCCGTCATTGAACAGAATTTGGCAAAAAAAGGGAATTTCTAATTGCCCATTCAATGGAAACAAATAGGAAGGATTGAAATTCCAACAGTCGTTGTGTTTGTTCCGGGACCAACGCCCCTCTAGGAAAATTTACGACAGGCAAACGTAATATATAAATTATTGCTATACTGTCTTGAACCGTGAACTGAGCAACCAGTCCCAATTAATCTCCAATCACCTGTAATGGGCTGTTCCAAAAAATTGCTAAAACGCATCCGATGAGAACCGAACTCCTCTCCGATTATTCAGGCTCATGGCAAAGGCCATCCGTACTTCGAAGGGAAAAGCGTGTAACCTGTTTATCCTCCACAAAGAAAATCGTTCTTCAGGCAGTTTCCTGGGCAGTGATTGAAAATGATGGAATAATTGAATAGCAATATCTTGCAGAGCACTGGTAGGTGTTGGCTGGGTTCCAAATTTTCTTGAGGGGCCGAAATGGTAAAGGGAGGTTCGCGTTTCGTCCCCGACCTGCTTATCTACTGTACTTCTCATCCCCGCCCGACCGAAAGGAAGTTAATCCTTGAACCCTTCTCGTTCCTGTTTATTTTCGCAGTACCTGTTATTGGGTATGTGGAACTCATGTTTGAATGAACGTTGAACGATACTGGTGAACGGAACGGAAAGGAAGGGGGTGGATACAGAGTCATAACCGTCGTACTCTGGGGTTTAGACCTTAGACAGCCGGGACGAGTCGTACCTTAGGATAAAGGAAGCCCTTAGCCAAGGGGGATTACCGGTGACGAGACGGGCTACGCCCGTGGTAAAGGCGCTGGCTGCGGAGGAAAACCAGGAGGTCGTGGGTTCAGTTCTCACTTGACTAATTTTTTCTGTTTTCCGAACTTCACATAAATCCCCTTGCCAGACCCAAACAGTGACTAACTCTTACATACGTAAATGTTTTATAAGCACTTCAGTCCATAACTATAACCCGCCGCTTTCTGTTTCAGAATGAGAGCAGCTGTTCCAGAAGGCAAGAAGGAGGAGAAAAAAGACCAGTAAACTTCAATTAACACGAAGGATATTAATCTTAATAAAATTAAGTAAAAACAAACCCCCCACTAAAAAAAACGCGAAACACACTTTAGGAAAATTCCTAGCGAATTTTTACCAGACCTGCTGTCATAGTTTCACTACAAAATTTAGATTCCAAATTACCGTCGAAGCGTTCAAATCAAAAATCGCGTGGGGAGGCCGGAGTTTCACGTTTAAAATTATTAAACAATTCTTTCATAATCTAGTTTTTAATACAAATTTCGTGATAAAAAGCTTTTTCCAATATATACGGAGGAGACCAGTAAAAGTCCTTCAGTAAAATTTAAAAAAAAGAAAATCTATTGGAAGAAAAAGATAAAACTCCACTCAACATTTGCAAGCCTGATACTTTGATAGAAATTGGGAAGTTTATCAATAATAAAAGTTGCATTGTACCGCAGTTCAAAAATGCATACACAATTTTTCGACGAATCTGCAGGTATTTCTCTTATATTAGGAAAAAATCTTAGTGATTTTGGTGGGGTGGCTAACGATTAAGACACTTGCATTATTTTAATTTTTTAATTTTTTACAATAATTATCTTTTAATTTTTGCGATTGTTTCATTCTTTTCAATTGTAATTGAGTAATAGAATTTTTAATATTGAATGTCACGCGCATAATTTCTCCCTAGTTGATTGAGTGCCCGAAGTCAGGTTTGCACTAATCATGCATTGTTATGTTTTATCGTAAAATTTTTATTGTGCCGTTCCAAAAAAAGAAATTAGATGACAAGAGACTATCACTGCAATATTTATCATTTTTTATCATTGAAATAGAAGAAATTGAATTTGAAATTCTAAATGGTATATTTGTTTATAACATTGTATTTATTTATGTGAACAAATATATATCTATTGTTATTTATTTCAGTCTAGGTGAAAAAATGGTTGTTTTTAGGGGACTAAATTCTTTTTCAATTCAATCAGCACTGTTTTGTCCAAGTACCTAGGGATTCCTGTTTCATTTTATTCGCTATATTTAAACGTTGCGTGGAGAAACGTGTTTAGCTAACTTCATTTATGTATTAGCTACATGTAAAAGTCTGTGTACCGTTATGTACATAATTTACCTAAGCTTAGTGAGATTTTACTCCCGTCTGCAGAGCTGATATTTGTAAATGTAATAATAGTTTATATTCTACCCGTTATAGTGAATATTTCCTTGAACTACTGCAATTCCCTCCTCTTGTGGAACCATTTCATGGAACAGCTGGAAAATGTTATTGGTCGTCTATTTGATTTTGTGCTTTGTACACATTATAGGTGACGAGGAAATCATCGACATTTTTATTGCCCTCAATTCCCCTTCGTACTGCTCTTCGAGTCCTCTTGAAGATTTTTTATGTTCGCATTTGAGATATTTATAATCACGAAAGCTTATTTAGTCGATTTCGTATTTTCACATGGTGTGTAAACTGTTTATTTTCCCTCGCTATTTGTTTTTCAAACAAAAAACATTCTTTTCTCTGCAATCGCCTTTTTTCCTTAGAACTTGCTGTCATTTTTTAGCTGTTGGTAAATAAATTCATCTTCTGTTCCTTAATTTTCGTAATCTAGTTATCGCTTTTAAATGAGCATGTTATGTCTTGTTCTTTTTTTAAGAAAATATACATGAATAAAAGCCCTGGTGTAAGAGACAGTTTCTTTCGAGTCCAACATGAAAGTTTAATCAAAACTAGGGAAGGCGATTTTTTAAATATTTTGTGGATACTTTTGGTTCACTGTTGAAAAAAAGGAACCTTTAGACTCGAAGTTAAATCTGTTGGAAAATGGGGGAAAGTTGAGTGCTCTAGGAACTTCGAATTCGTACGGGGTCAGAAGTCGAAATACGTCAATTTTATGAAATACTGTACACTGTTGGTATTGGAGCCTTGGGAACCATTTTTGCAGGTATATTCACTATCAGGGTCATAAACCTGCATATTCCATAACAAATATTATTATTTGGAACGTTGTTGGGTTCTTTTAATACTTGGTAGGTAGGTATGGATTATTGTCCATGTTTCATAGCCTATGCTGTTGTGCAAGGCGTGGGTCAGCTAGTTATATTTTCTTTTTGGTGTCTGAGAAGTACCTAACCATTTTCAAACGCTTTGATTCAACTAGGTACTTACCTTCCATCGTGCTAATGAATGGTGGATTTGGAAGAGCTGTTGTAGATCCACTTATTTTTCCCTCGTTGCGGCCATCGTGATTCTGTGAGCAATCGCAGAGGTGATATACCGGTTTGACACATATCGTTTGCCCACAATCAGGTTTCAATAATCCAATTCGCAGGCCATATCGGCGAAGTACCTACTTGGTTTTAGGTAACAAGAAAAATTGAGTACTATTATAATTTATGACCTGCGGCAAGGTTAGGATATTCATGGCTAATTATTCCCTAATGACTGGGTACCTACATTGGTTACAGTCGATTTTCTGATGCATTTTACGAGTATATGGAAGGTAAGCCCTCACCGAGAGGTTGTTTGAAGGGTTTCTTACAGAAAATCTTTTTTCTATGGACACTTTCAGGAACATTTTTGATAGCTGCTCGCCGGTTTAGCGTTTGTGGCCGCCACCTGCCCATGTGTCGCCTCGGCTGGTCGGGGCCAAGGAACAACTTAAAGAACCCGATGGGAATCCGAAAATTGAATTTGAACCAAAATTAATGAAATTTGTTTGTCCCATTTGGGGTCTAGTTGGTCCGCGAAGCTCGGCGTTACTGGCCGTTCCATGACATCGTTTTTTTTAACTTTTTAATTCGAATTTTTTACTTTATAATTTTTTCAGTTTTCGGTTTATAACATCTGAAACCGAGTACCGTACAGAAAATTTTACTCCCATCAAAATTAAAGAGCATTGAATTCTGCGTCGAATGATCTCCAAACATTAAATTTGGTTCAGTGGTTTGATCAAAACCGACAGAAAATTGGTCTGATTTTTCTATTTTGACTGAAAAATGCGTTTCATGCTTGTTTCACACGCCAGTACCTAACTAAAAAAAAAAAAAAAAAAAAACTGTCTAAATGAAAAATTTCATATAACCTACCTAAAGTGTTCAGAGCACCCCTATTTTTAGTAAAATATTCACTTCAAATTTGTAATTAAAAACTTGAAATTTATTGAAGAATTTTTAATGAAAACAGAGGTGCTTCGGACGCAGAATTTGATGCTCTACAACTTTAGTTAGGTATATCATATTTTTAGTATGGAATACCTAACCGTTTTTACAGGCGTATGAAACTGCCCATAACCCACTTTTCAAAATGGAAAAATTGGTCCAATTTCGACGGCCGATTCTGATCAAACCGCTAAACAGAATTTAATGTTTACGGAGATCGTTCGGCGCAGAGTTTTGATGCTCATTAATTACTGTAGTTTCCACCCCCAACTAGGTATGGGTATTTGGACAGCTCCAAATTCATGTTTCTTGAGTCTCGAGCCATTCATTATTATTAGTTCATTTGAATTTCCAATTCACTATAACAGGCTTTCATAAACTGATGTCGGAACGATATTGACTTTGAGTAGGAGATTTTCATTATGAACCAGTAATCGTAAAAATTTAACTGAGCTCTCAGCAAGTCATAATGTCCCACATAACATGAACAAGTAACCAGGAATTGCCACGTGGAAGCAGCTGCATCAAGTCCTTTCCCATTCACCAAAATAATTCAATTAATTACCTCAATCCTCCCAGCTCGCTCCATTTTCTCACGTCCAAATCAATGTTGGCTGCCAACGAGGAGTAACCATGGGTCTGAAAAATATATGTTTATTTATTTATAAGTTTTAAAAATGTAAGTAGGTAGGTACCTACATAGATTCCACTTCGAAAATTTTGTCACCAACCTCACTCCTACGATAAGTAAGTCGTTTTTATTTCATGATTTTTAGAAGTTTCGTGCACTAGAGACGTCACACCGGGTATGGTGGAGCCGCCAAGGTGGGAGGGGTGCGCTGACGTCAGTGGTGTACCAAACTTCGAAAAATCTTAGAATAAAAACTACTATCTTAGAAAAGTGCAGTTGGTGTCACAGTTCTCAGGATGAAATCTACTTTCATTTAGAAAAATACAGTGAACGCGTGGGTATTACTCATTGTCTCTTGCTCCATTGTCCAGTAAAACGTCATTTAGCCGTTCGTCTGTCATAGTAGAAGTTTTTGGACGATTTTCAAATGGTTAAATGGCCTTTCATATGATGCGACGCCATATCCAATTTTTTTGTCAGCTGCTTGATGGCCTCCTTCAACACACTCTATGTCATCCATTTTCAAGTCAGACAGATCGATAAGGACTTCGAGCACTAGACATGTTACCGATTCGCAAGTTGGAACCAGAATCACCAACTGGGTTTTATTTTTTTCAAATAATCGTTTATCGCCTTGCGTACCTAACTACCAATTTCCAACTCCCAATTACCAATTCCATCATAGATCGTACCTAGGTAGGTAAGTATTAGAACATCAACACGACGCGACTTCTATTCTATGTAAACTTCGTTCTCTACACAGAAAATCCAACGCCACTCATTATAATTCATCCAAATGATGGAAAAGTCATTTTGTTTGCGTCCAGAAAAATACTGAACTTTCATTCTCAAAATTTACAGTGATCCGTTTCGAGAACACACTCGTGATTTAGTGGCAGTATAATATTAGGAACAAGTTTAAATTGAAGAACTCATTTGGATTATAAAATTACAAGATTGATTGACGCGCCAATATGGATTGCTCAGTACGTTTAATTTTGTAGTACAAAAATTGATAACGAATTTCAAGATTACTTAGGAAGTTAGCGTGATACGTATGAACGAACTAAGTAGGTAGGTGCCTACCTGCGCGTAGGTTAAGTAGGTAGGTACCTAAGCTCTGCTTGCTGATCACACGGCCGTTTTCACCTCCGATGAAAAAGTATTGTGGAACCCATTGGGGATGAGAGTTAAATCGATAAGAATGTTCGCGTAGAAGCCCATCGGGATATGCGGAGGCCAGATCCAGGGTTTGTCACGTAAAATCTACAGGTAGATAGGTACCTACTTAGTTCAGTTTTCCTGCGCAACATTGCAAAAATACGGGATTTTCCTCGAAAGAAGCAGGTAACATGAACCATTGGAAGAGCAGGCAAGAAGCAGAAAATTGAACCATTAAAAATTGTAAACATTGACACTCGACATGTTCGTGGCACATTAGTAGGCACTTATGGTGCACGTACCATTATTTGTAAGTTATATTATTATAACATAATATTATATTACATAGTTACATGACTTAGTATGTATATAATTAATATGTTACATTCTTAAATTATGTAGGGACAATTATACATTTTTCTGTTGGTTCACAGAACATTCCACCCAGATTAAGGGCGCAGGTAAGTATTACTAAGTTTTAAATACCGATTATGGTGAGAAGTCCTGCTCACTCTTGCTGTTGAGTAGTTATGTCGAATGGTTGGCAGAAATGAAGTAAACCATCAAGTCAATTAGGTAAATCAAGTTCAGCTAGGTAGGTATGGTAGGCGTAAAAAATATACTGCCCACAACAGGTACCTATCTATGTATTTCGGTGTTGGTGGGGTTACATAGGTAAGGCACCTTTTTTATTTTATTTTATTTTAGTTGATTTGGCATTGGAGTAAATTTAGGTTGAATATTAAATTAAAGTAGCTACCTACCCACCTACCGTTATGACAGTAGACAGGTAGGTAGGTAATTACATTATCATCTTCTGTAACCTGAGTAGATATTCATTCACTCAAACCAGGACCAGAATTACAACAAAATATATTTTTATTTATCGCAATATTATTTGTATTCGGGTTAGATGGAGAAGAGAGCACAGGCAGCCCAGGCAGCTAAGGAGGCGAGAGGAAAAGGGTGCCAGCCTCCACCTGCGAGACGCCCTGTAAGCATTTACCATTGTAAATAAATAATGGAGCAAGTAATTACATGCCATGTGTTTATGGATAATATTTATCGTCGGCAAAATGACGAAACCACGAATCAAAAAGTTCTGAGATAATCAGCTTCAAAGTCTAGCGGTCCCCCATAAACCTCAAATGCGTACTGAAGATGACTGTTGCAATATTTTTCATTCACTTAGAGGAAGACTTCGAAAATGTAACTCGTTTTTTAGACGGAAACAGCCGTTTGCCGCTCTAAAGCAGATTCGTGATCTTTGTCGTTGAAGTTTTTTGTTTACCTACTACAGATTCGTGCGAGACTACTCGCCGTACCTTTGATTACATTCAGTGGCGTAGCCAGGATTGTTGAATGGGGGGGGATATCGGAAATCAAAAAAAAGTTCCTGTCATGCAGCATGGTTATAAGAGCGAATTTTCAAAGAAATATTCCTGCTATTGTGTAAAAAGATGATATAGCGAGAAACCATACCACCTTTCTTAAAATTGTATAATTTTTCGTGATTTTAGCCATTTCTACCGATGTTTGACCCTAATAAAGTCAAATTTGACCCACTTGTTTTTGAGAAAAATAGTTGTGTCATCGAAACAATCCGTCCGTCGTGATTAATCATCCCACACAACGTCAGGTGAATTGATATGGATTGTAGCCATTAATACCAATTTTTTACCCTCAAAAATCAAAATCTGACCCCTATTCTGTGTAAAAAACAACTGAAATGGAATTTTCCTGTCTTTACTAACCCTTCCATACCATTCCAGTGATTTTTTTTTGTTGCAATTTTAGCCGTTTTCACAGACTTTTGACCCCTTAAAAACTCCAATTTGACCCCCTTGGAATTTTTGAAAGTTGCTCATCTTCGAACTCATACTTTTGTTTGGCAACACAAACGTTTTGGGGAAATTTTAAATTTTTATAACGTACCCAAGGACGGATATCCTCTGGAGTGGCACATAAATATAATACATAATACATACATTTTTGTTAAAATCTAGGGATGAACTGAGGATGCTCTGAAACGGATTTGCCTATAAAAATATTTCAAAAATTCATGTTATGAAAACGTTACCCTTCATTTTCTTTGAAAATTCGTTAAGGTTTGACGTTACAAATAAAGCTGAATTTAAATTAAATTTGACAAAGCACTAAATGTTACAGGTAACGTTAGGTAAGATAAATTGATGAAATAAAACATTATTTGGCAACAATGTTCGATAATTGTCAAGGAATAAAGCTATTGCAATGGGTCCAAAATTTCCAGAAAATACGTTTTTGAAATTATGTTATAGGGTTTCAGAGCATCCTGATTCATCTCTAGATTTTAACAAAAATGTATACGTATATTACGATATCTGACCTCTGACCTTGGGTACGTGATAAAAATTCCAAATTTCTCCAAAATGTTCTTATTGCCAAACAAAAGGATAAGAAATTTTCAAAAATTCGAAGGGAGTCAAATTTGAGTTTTTAGGGGTCAACACTTGGTAAAAACGGCTAAAATTGATATATAAAATCACTGAAAGTGGTATGGAAGGATTAGTGAAGACAGAAAAATACCATTTCAGTTGTTTTTCACAAAGAATAGGGGTCTAATTAGGATTTTTGGGGGTCAACAATTGGCATTAAGGGCTAAAATCAATATTATTCACCTGAAGTGTGGGATGATGACGGTTGAGGGGCTATAAGCATTTTTGTCAAAAAGAGTGGATCAAATTTTTGGGACAGATCGTTAGTAATAAAATAAACATAATATTATTTAACTGTTTAATCATGTTTGTTTTACCGTTTAATCTGTTATTGTTGTATTTGTTTGTTACTTTTGTGATACGTTTTCGAGCCAATGGGGGGGGGGGGGGGGGTGGTTATGACCCCCACTAACCCCCCCCCCCCCCCCCCCCCCGACTACGCCACTGATTACACTCATTCATTTTCAGCTGTTTTGGTTGCTTTCTCATTGTAAGACAAAACTGTCGGTTTCCGATTTGGGACAATGCGCAAAATAGGATCCTATTTGTTGCTTTAAAATTGAGGAAAGTTTAATAAAGGAGTAGGTACCTTCCAGCCAGCTGCATTTTGGTGGTACGCATTTGGGGCCATTAGCTAATAAACAAGATAAATTGATCTGAAACCAGTAGGTATTATAGGTGCCATTGCTAAGAGAGGGTGACAACTGCGTTCAAAAGAAGTTTTTATGTTGAACTGTGAGTGAAATCCATTCAACTTTTGTCTCAACAGCCAGTCAAACGCCCGAAGCCGCGCCCCAAGGTGAGCCAGGAATCATGCCCAGACCCAGGAACGGTAGGTATCACATAACTATTTATTACACATCTACACCTACCTACCTATTATTGTAGCCTACCTACATAATAACGTGTACTAAGTAGGTGCATACCACCACTAGGTATTGCAAAGAACCATGCCGTCTAGTGACAATGGTGACCGGTTCGTTGTTAGGTCCATTACCTACCTACAAATAGGTGGATTGCCGTCATGCCAAAAATGTAACCACCAAATGAAGGACACCAGACAAAGATCTATCATATCAGTGCCCACGGTCGACAGTTAAGATCCAGAAAGATGAAGAATAAGTGCCGGCTGCATTCTCCAACGTTATGGATACTGTGTTGTATCCATCCAGATACAAAGCAAAGGGCAATGTTCACCACACAATTAGATGCTAGGTTCACCACACAATTAGATGTCCGATACTTCGAAAGTATCGATATATATTATATATCGTATCGATACATCTAAAAGTATCGATACGATACTTTCAAAAGTATCGATACTTTTTCAAAAATGGGTGGAAATGTCGTTTTTGTTCTCTCTCCATCAGCGTGACAGTGAATATTATATCACATCCCACATTTTCACTTCATCTACATTGGTATAATATAAAATACCATCGTCAGCCTATCGACGAATTATTTCAGGATACCTAATATTATAAAATGAACAATACAATAAATCACTTCTTTCTTATTTGAAACTTTTTTTTTGTTTGGGCGCTTGTTTTTCAAAATTATTGACAAGACAAGACAAGGCATGACATTATTTCGTTAATTCGGCACAATCACATCAGTAAAACCAGAAAGAACAAAGAAAATCCAACCAAAAAACTATTGTTATAGGTTGGTTGGCTGCTTGGTCGTAAAAAAGACGGCTCCAGTTGGGTTAACATTTTGTTGGGCCTTCCTACTAAATGGAGGACAGCTGATTCTCACTGAGAGCTGGAGGTACATCAACTTTCTCTCCCAGCAATCTAGTTAGAGGTACTGTCAACAGTACCTACATGTCGTAGGTGTTGAAACTGATAAAATGTGAGGGATAAAAAAAAGTATGGGCTCCATACTGGGGAAAAAAGTATCGATACTACGATATATATCAGGGAAAAAAGTATCGATAGGTATCGATACTTTTAAGTATCGATAGGTATCGATACTTTTAAGTATCGATACTTTTGGGACATCCCTAATTAGGTCATTACTACTCATTACTGCTTACGCTTAAACATTATACATTGTTAACAAAATATAACATTACATAAGGTACGGTGTTCTGTGAGCGGGTGATGAGGTTCCGGTAGGTACTCCTTGGATTACATAATTAAGTAAATCAACAAACTGGCTATTTTGACAAATCAGTGTAAGTAGGTAGTTGTTGCCTTTCCAATCTAGGGTGGAGAATAGGTAAACAAATGTCCGTCTGTTTACGTGATGAAGGCACAGGAGAAGTGGATCTCGTGAGAGCATTTTGTAATGTGCCTGCAAGTTTGTATGTTACGGTACCTACCATTCATTGCCAGAGAGATGATTAGGTGGTACTTACCTACCTAATTCGGATAGATCGGCCAACAACAGAACACCCACAGTTGAACCCAACAGGTAGGTATTTGAGTGTTAGCGAATTTTCGAAGAAAAGGAAGCTATTGTTCTCGGTCCAAAATTTTTAAAACTCGAATTTCCGAAAGATTTTTATACCAAAATCCGTTTCAGACCATCCTGAATTCCCTGCCGAATTTGCACGAAAAATCTGTCTTGGCAATCGACAGGCTAAGTTCGAAGATGGGCAGAATCGGGTCACCCTAAGGGGGAGTTTTGGGGAGTTTTAGGGGGGGGGGGGGAATTACCCATAAATTCCCAAAATGAAAAAGTCTGACAAGTGACACCTCATTTTAAAGGTTTTTGTACGCTGAACACGATGGCGAAATCAGAATTGCGATATCTCATTCCATTCTCAAACTGGAACACTTTGAAGATGAAGGAACGTGGTTATTTCTTGAGATGTTCTTCCTGGTTCGTCTGCTCTAATCTGATAACGGAATGGGATATCGCAATTCTGACTTCACCATCGTGTTCAGCGTTGGAAAATCTACAAACCGAGGTGTTACTCGGCAAAAAATGGAACAAAAAATTTGTTACGTATTACCCAATACCTACTCTTCTGGTATTCAAAACATTTTTGATTTCCCCTCCCCCTCCTTCCACCCCAAATTTTACTTTGCGTAAAACTACTCCTGTTTTAATTTTGTATGGTATCAAGTTGGGAAAACATTGGCCGAAAATTAATTTTCAGAAAATTTTAGGCGGAGGAGGAAGATGCCGAAAACTTCGAAAATTCGCTCTTATAGCCATGCTGCATGACTGTGGTTTTTTTACTTATTTTCATACCAAACTGTCGGTCCCGGAAAAAATCGTGCATAATATAACGAACTAAATCACTCGCGAAGAAATAGAATAGAATAGAATAAATTTTATTCACAAATGATTTTACAATGACATAAGACAAATGAGTAACAAATACAATGGTACTTAGGCGCTAAACATTTAATTGATTCTGCCTAACGATAGGCTATGCCCGTGTTGTTAGGCAATCAGTTGCCAATTGCATAGTATTCTATCAACCATCGATAAAATTCAAAACTCAACCGTTCAATAAAAGCTTGAGTTACATGATCACAAAGTTACAAGAAGTTACATGATCAACAGCATACACCCGCCAACATTTTTATTTATCACAGGTATATACTGCCGATTAAGCTATCAATCCCTCCCATTCCTCTCCTGACTATCCATGATAAAATTTCAGTTTTGTAATTAGATCTCGTGTAGTTCATAGGAGATTTCATGTTAGTGCTTATACTCCTGTGGATTATGTATATTACGTAAGATGGACTATGAGTAGTAAGAACCAGCCGGGGTCTAGGGGGAACAATATTTCCTGCAGATACAAAGCGTGTAAAGTAAATAGGTGTCCTTGTATCGTTTATAATGTTTGGGTGTTTGTGATAAAATAATAGCGAAATCTTCACATAGAGTTGACGAATATTGAAGACCTTTACCAGGTCAAAAACCTCCTCAGTTGGGGTTCGACGAGGAAGAGACATCATAGTTTTTAGAATAGTTTTTTGTTTCAAATATAGTTTGTTTATATGAGTGGTAAAAGTGCCACCCCAAGCTAATATTCCATACTGAATTACAGGCTGACACATGCTATAATACACTAGTTTAAGTTTCTCCTTAGGTAAAATTTTTCTTATGTTATAGAAGATATAGGAAAACTTTTTAATTTTATTACAACAGTAGTCTATATGGGGGCGCCATGACAACTCTTGATCTATTATAACACCTAGATATTTATGGTAATTTACCATATCAATAGTCTCTCGAGAATATACTCCAAGAAGACTGCTGTCCTTTTGTACTTCCAATATTAACTTCCTATCATAAATGTCAGCTTTGTTACTACCAAACACAATTAGCTTCGTTTTTTTAGTGTTGAGTGTCAGAATTTCCATAAAACCAGTCATTTAAAAGTTTCATTGATATGGATGCTTGGGTAAATGTTTCCTCCCACGTATCGCCTTCCACCACCAACGCTGTGTCATCAGCAAATAAGTAGAGTTTGGATTTGTACATTCTTAGCTGCACAATGTCATTGATATATATTAGGAAGAGAAGTGGTCCTAGAGTGCTTCCTTGAATAACACCGAAATCATTATTCAGCTCATCACTCATACAATCACCTATTGAAACAACTTGTCTACGATTCGTAAAGTAGCTTTTAAACCATTGTAAACTGGAGTCTAAGATACCTACCTCCTTCATTTTCTCGAATAGATGTTGCCTATGTATGGCATCAAATGCTTTGGCAATATCTAACATAATAAGGGCTCCTTTCTTTTTTTGTTCTCGAATGTCATAAAGATCGGAGGTTAGGGCATAAAGAGCTTCCTCCACTCCAGCGCTTTTCCTAAACCCGAATTGTCTAGAATTGAGCACCTTATTACGTTCTAAAAATGCATATAAATGATCTTTAACATGTTTCTCAAGTATCTTTGATAGAGAGCTTAGCATTGATATAGGTCGGTAGTTGCCTTCATCACTCACATCACCGCCCTTGTACAAGGGGATGACTTTTGCTGCCTTAAAACATTCGGGGAATACAGACATGGAGATACTCAAATTAAAGACATGAAGTATTGGGGATTTCAGGAATTTATAATATCATTTTATTGTACTGAGTTGGATCGCATCTAGACCAGGAGCTGAACTTCCTTTCTTGGTTTTCAAAATATTCTCCAGATCTGACTCGGACATCAAAGGGACTACAAATTTGTTTAGTGGCGGATGGCAGGACTGATTTTTTATGTTTCCATTGGATTTTTTCAGGATGCTTGAGGTCAGTCTTGAACCAATTTGAGTAAAAAAGGTATTGAGCAAATTACAGGCTGTTTTTTGAGCTATGTTTGTTTGGAGTTTATTCTTATTAATCAAAAACTTTACCAATGGACACACTGAATCCTTACTGCTTGTCCCAGCAATTGCAGTCTTGATAACATCCCATGTTTTTTTCGGGGTTCCTTCCGCACTTACTATTTGATTCGAAAAAAATGATGTCTTAGCTTTCCGTATTATTTCCTTCACTAGGTTCCTAAATTTAACATATCGCTCCTTGAGGAGGGAATTATTTTTTTGACGCTCTGCTTTTTTTCTGAGAAGTTCACGGGTCCGGAGTGATTTTATAATACTCGTGGAAGCCCATTTCAAATGGGGGGAAAAAACTGAGTTATTGAAAAAATATTGAAAAAATAATTGAAAAAACGGAAATATTGAAAAAACACCGTTATACCGGTTTCGGTGATCAAACCATCGTCAGTAACACACAATAACCAATATAGTTATTGTGTGTTATCGCCTTCAAGTACCTACTTTAGTTATATCTGTTAAACCATGGTAATACCTACTGCCATGTTTGTTACGGCAACCCGACTTAGGTGGAGTACCTTTGTTATATCGCTGATTTTTCTGTGCCTGCGCACGTTTAATAACAACCTAATCACTGTCCTCGAGTCATTGAGCCAGGGCCGAGTTGGTATTTCATCATGCCGACTCCTACAGTCATCTCAGATGATTAGTTCCTTAGTACATAGGTATAATACCTGTGGGTTAATGGCGAATTTTTGTTGAAATTCAGAATGTATGGAGAAAGCTGAATAATTAGGAACAAGAAACCTGGGTTAGGTACCTACCTGAATATCAGGTCTACAGTCCTAGGAGATTTTTTGAGAGGACCCCTCTGTCACCACTTCCACCTCGAATTTGTCTACTACTTTACACCAGTGAATTTTGGCAAAATGAGTAGGAATGTTCATCTGTGCATAACAAACCAGGCGATTCCTTATACGAGGGAAACGACCCCGAGTAGAAATGATGGCATGAATAGTCAATGGGGGTGCAGAACAAATTCTTCATGTGAATAGAATGAAGAATTTTCTACAAACGTTTTTGTTGAAAAAAATATTCAGAACTCTTGGAGAAATGGTAGTTTGAAGTCAGTTTTCAAAAATAAGCGTTATTTTTAAAAATGAGAGTTGATTAAAAGTAAAAGTGGGGCAAAAAATGATGTATCAGGCCTATTGACATCTGATTGGCTATAGAAGGGGAGGAGGTTCTCATTGCTGGCAACAACCCGACATCAGAAATGGCAAGACTTCATGGCAACCTTTATTATTTGATTTATTTGTCGAAAACAGAGTGCGTGGACAGTTGTCAAGTACCTACGAACTTACAAAACAGTATTAGAGAGAAAACAGTATCAGAATTTCAGCAATACGACAGGCAGGTAGGCACACTAGCAAGAAACTAAGTGGTGTTAAAAAGAAAAAAAACATCAATAAGTAGGCAACAAATTCCACCATACAACAATTTCTGATGAATATGAAGCAAGAACCTATGCCATGACCTTCCCCTCTATTTGATTTTGAAGAAGTGTTTTTTACAATTTATTTAGGTATAAATTTGTCTTTCCATCCATCCATAGTGGTTCTCTAGTGATGCGCTAGCGCCCTAAGCGGGATTTAGTTGAATTACTAAGCGGTCATTTCTAGCGGCAACACAGAAATTCAAATTTCATGCTCATTTTCTGCCTAGACTTCCCGACATGCACACCTCATTGTGTCGTCAGTAAGTGTTTATTTCCGTTACTGAAAAGAATTTGGCAAAAAATGATACTTTGTAGCTCCCAAAATTTGCCCATTGAGCCACTCTGCCGAGAGGTTGCTCGTGAAGGAAACATTGGGCTTGGAGCAAGCGAGAGGTTGCTCGTAAAGGAAACGTTTGGCTTGAAGCAGGCAACAGGTTGCTTGTTAACGAAACCTTAGGCTTGAAGCAAGGAACGCCTTGTGATAGGCTGATCCGGTTAGCATCTGCCGCGTGCTCGCTGTAACTCTCAGGAATTATTACAAGTCAGATGGGCTGCATGAAGGGTTAGTGGACAGGGACTTTATCCAGTGATCAGTTGGCATACATGCGCATGGGCGCAAACGCGCTGACAGGAACGTTATGTAAATACAGACCAAAATATGCTTTAAAATGTTGCACCTTGAACCCACATTACACGTTATTGTCCACAGGATATGTTCGATGTCGTGCCCCCTCAAGGGAGAGGTTTACTAGCCGTGAGTATCACGTTGAAGCATGAGGATATATTATAATAGTTACTATAAAAAGTATAGACGTACCAATCCGGCACATCATTACGGGCACATTTCACGACAGTACTTTGCCATATTCTCAGAAAACTGTGAAAGCTCGCCAAAAATGACATATAGCGGGAGAACTTGATTTCGTCTTATTCCACGCATACCTAGTTCTAACTTGGCTAGTATTCGAAAACCAGTTTGGTTGATAGGTACTTACCTTCCAATGGGCCTAAATGTGAATTTCTATGTTTTTTGTCCTTTTTTTGATGTTGAGATAAGGGGTATTATTCTTAATCAGCTAGAAATTTCATTCAAGTATGTATTGAACGGGGCAGAAATTTAACCGTAGATTTGCCTATTGGTGCGACGGAGGCAACCGAAAAAAATGCTGTTTTCAGGCTCTTGCACGTTTTGATGAGTTGAGGCTCAAAACCCCAGTTTCTACTTGGTAGTCTTACACCAGTTTCTCATATAAAAAAGCTTTTCTCATCTAACAAATCTGGCCATACCATTGGAAAACTGGAATCACTAAAAGCTTCTGCAGCTGTAAGAAGGCCGTATGGTCGTTTATATAACATACAGTCGAAAACCCGGATTTCGAGAAAATAGCCGGGCGTTCAAAATAACAATCAAATCATGGTGCATTATTCTCTTTCAGGTGTCCCCACCCGGAGGAGGAGGCGGTGCTTGTGGTGAAGTCAGTTTCAAGTTTAATATTCCGTGCATTTGAGTAACCATGTATTTTGTGGCTGAAACGTGAGAAATTCTAAGATTAAAACAAAACAAACGTCATAGATACCTAGTCGAACAATTGAAAAATTCAACTAATATAATGAGGTTGAGGATTTCATGCTTGCTTAGTGTCCGCATTTCCCATCCTATGGGTCTCCCTAAACTTCCATTGAAATCGCTTGGATAAGATAGAACCGAAGTAATGAGTATTGGAGGGTTTTATTATTTTGGCATGTGTAGACTATCATTTCGGATGACCAAACCTACACTAAACTGAAAAACATTTTTGTCGTGATTTCATCTTTCAGCAGGTTTTCCACCCGCAGGAAACATTTTTTCTTGTTTTTTTTCCGGTGCACAATTGTAAAATGATTTACATTCCTTTTCGGGGATATTTCCCATGCAGTATAGGAGTAAATTTATTTATCCTGGAAATCAAGCTACACTATAATAATGATAGAATATAGAAATTGATGAATTGTGCGTGGTTCAGAGGAGTTGAGCCGTAATTCTGTACCTACTTAATCCGGTTATGACTTTATAAAGCCATTTATCGATGAATATTGTTTCAGATGCCCCCACCATGCATGTCAGCATCTGAAGGGACCATGGAGGCAGCGGAGATGGCAGCTGAGTCTGCATGTAATGCACAAGAAGTGAGTGAATAGCAATATTGCGAGGAACATGTAAATAAATTAATAAGTACAGTATCCAAAAAGATTTTAATGTTTTCCCTGCAGGATTCATTCAACCCCCTTCCAACCCTTCAACCCTTATTTAAAAAATAAAATCAACATCAAAATATTTAAAAAAATAAATAAATGAGGGGACAGATATTTTTGGAAATAGGTTTTATAAGGTTTGTTCGCAGTGACCATCTGATGGTTATCTGTCAGAAAGGCGTTGGGCCATTCACTGTGAGTCTTGGACTCTTTTCTGACTGCATAGGATCCATGACCGGTTGTTCGCAGTGTTGTCCTGGCTATCCAGAGCCAGTTTTCTGACCCTCACAGTCCACAGAAGATAGGGCAGACAAGAACTGGCCTTCTTGATTCCCAACCATTAGATTTGTTCCAGCACCGTGAACAGAAGAACATGTACTATTTCAGTGTGAGAACTGTAGTGGTGGAGATGAGTTCATGAATTTTTCGGTTTATGAACTGAACGCTGGAACGCCTGGACTAGAATCCTTCCTAATAAAATAGTATAGCATAATGCAAGCAACAATAATTTTTATTCAGGTGAGAAGACCAGATACATGAACATTTTGGGGAGGTTATACACGTCAGCAAGGTTATCTTCGAGTTTTCAGTTCACAACCCTGCGACCCTGCCCTTGTTTGGAGCAAAAGTTCATGTGCCAGTTCAAGAACTCGGGGCGGGTTAAACAGTACCTACGTGAACTTAACCTCACTGGAACCTCAAACTCTTCTTGATGTAATTTTCAATGCATTGATCATATAGCGGAGTTGAGTTGTACATATGGGGCTCATTGTATTTCTCTCGCTTATTAACTTTCTTTTCCATAAAACTGTAGTGGAGGTACTCAATACTAATTTATTCCACCACTCTTCATGTTTACTTCACACTGCACCACCTCCGCTTCAAATTTATGGGCAAATTATAACAACTCTGGAGGTTTTAAAAAGTCTCTATCTTTTTCCGACATATTTACCATATTCAGAGACAATCCATTTATTCTGCAAGTACGGTAGCCCGCAAGACAATCCTTTCCTTAGTAATGGTGGTTCAGCTTTGGATAAGGAGAGCATTCCTAATAACACTGCCCAACAAAGAAATATTTTTTGGTAGTTTCGGGGATCTTAATAGTCAAATTTTACTAATTTTGGGTCAAGGAACACAAATATTTCAATGAAAATTTTTTATTAGCTCTTGTTCTCAAGATACAAACACACCTGATTGAAGGCGAGTTTACTGTAAAAATATTTGTTCCTGCCTGAGAAATTCGGTATAATTGACTCATTTTTCGTTTTTTCTTAGCTTGTACTTGATCTCCAATAGTAGAGGGGTTGGTTGGAACCCATTCTTGAGAATGTTTCCTCTTCGATTGCCTCTTGTACGTCATGTCTGGTGCATTTCTTGTAATTTTCCAGCAGTAGTCGGCGAGCATTGACTTGTTCCAACGACCCTGATACCTGCGTTCCATTACAGAAATATCCTGGTGAAATCTTTCACCGTGCTCATCACTTAAAGGGACATGTTGCAACCAAGGTCTTGGCACTTTTGAAGGAGCTCACTCACTAACTGTTGGTAGTTGTCTTCTCTCCTGTTGCCGAGAAATCCTCTTACCACATTTTTGAAAGCTTCCCAGGCTGCTTTCTCTTTTCCCTCCAAAATTTCATCAAAAGCAGGGTCCTTCAAAATTTCGCGAATTTGAGGGCCAATGAAGACTCCCTCCTTCACCTTTGCGTCACTCAATCTTGGGAATTTCGCTCTCAAGTATTTGAAGGCGTCTCTACCCTGATCCATGGCTTTCACAAAGTTCTTCATTAATCCAAGCTTAATATGCAAAGGAGGAAGTAGGATCTTACGTGGATCTACTAGACCCTCATTTTGGACATTTTTCTCCCCTGGATTTAGTGTGCGTGAAGGCCATTTGTCCTTAATGTAGTGAGATTTCCGATATCGGCTGTCCCACAAACATAGAAAACAACAGTACTTTGTATAGCCCAACTGCATTCCTAAAAGAAGAGCAACTACTTTCCAGTCACCACAGATCTGCCACTTGTGATCTTCGTATTTGACTGAATCGAGAAGTACTTTCATGTTCCCGTAAGTTTCTTATGTGGCGCCCAAGCCTTATCCTGGTCACCTACCTTCACACCAAAATAATGTAAGTAAGCTGTCTTCACAGTTGGGGTGATGGTTCGCATCTGGGCTGAAAAATTTATTTCACCACAAATATAACAAAAGTTGTCTACGGTATTCACACACTTCCGCGGCATTTCGATTTTATACGACAAAATCAGCTTTACTACTGATGTAAACGAGTGAGTAAACAAAAGAGCACCTATAAGTTGACTCCAAAGTTCAAACAGAGAGTTAAACCAATAGGAATGACGGCTGTCAGGTGTACCAACCTTCGGAAATGCAATAACCCTCGATCCCGCCATATTCATCACTTATCACCCACGTAGGTTCTGTATCTTTAAAACAAGAGCTAAAAGGAACTTTTCGTGGTGATTTTCGGCATCAGCATGATAAAATACTTCGGAAATGCTTTAAGCCCGAAACATTTTCTGTGTTATTCAGTGTAATTAATTCTCTTCTGGATTACAGGACTTGTACATGGCAGCACCGCCACCAAGAAGAGGATTACGTGTGAGTATTAGCTTCATATAGGAACTGTGGAATTGAGTTATTTATTAGTACTACGCTTACTAGGTAAATGTGCAGAAATCGAGAGCCAATATGAGTTGACATTCCGTCCTGTCCACAAGTAGAGATGAGATTGAGTATAAGTTTGTAGTTTTGTTGGCGAGCCCCTCTTCAAAGAATGGAAGGAATTGGGAATACTTAAATCCATTAAATTTCAGATGTCCCCGCCTCCAGCCAGCCAACAAACTTGCCAAGACGAGGTGAGTCGAATTGCATAAACTACACCAGAGATGCCGACGCAATATCAGTTGACGGATATTAAATACCTACCTAGATCCCTTGGGCTTGAGCTTTGGAAAGACTTAGCACTATCAGTTATCTCATTGTATTTTTCTCGTTTATTAACATTCGTTTCCATAAAACTGTAGTGGAGGTACTCAATACTAATTTATTCCACCACTCTTCATGTTTACTTCACACTGCACCACCTCTGCTTCAAATTTATGGGCAAATTATAACAATTCTGGAGGTTCTGAAAAGTCTATCTTTTTCCGACATATTTACCATATTCAGAGACAATCCATTTATTCTGCAAGTACGGTAGCCCGCAAGACAATCGTTTTCTCAATAATGGTTGTACAGCTTTGGATAAGGAGAGCATTCCTAATAATTAATTCTCTTCTGGATTACAGGACTTGTACATGGCAGCACCGCCACCAGGAAGAGGATTACGTGTGAGTATTAGCTTCATATAGGAACTGTGGAATTGAGTTACTGAGTTGCATCAACTCCTTTATTAGTAGGTACTACGCTTACTAGGTAAATGTACAGAAATTGAGAGCCCACCAACACTATTTTATTTCAGAGTTCCCCACCTCAAGTTTGTCCATCAGTTTGTGGCGGAGGAGATGATGTAAGTTTTGTTTCCTTTAAAATGATGTAAGACATACGTTGTATTGTAGATGACATTCTCAGTCAGGTTCTCTTGTTCTATTCAGTACGTGTGTATACCTAAAATTATAGGCAGGTAGGCTTCCAACATCCAGCAAATGTAACTCAGGAATCATAACCTGAAAATCACCACCAGTGTGTCTCAGACTTGTATCTCACTGACCCAGCGTCCATCCCAGCGTCATCTCCTCATCTGCAGTTGAATACAACCAAACATCACCTGGAAACGTTCTGAAGAACCAGTTGTCATAGACTCATTTCTAGGCAAATATTGAGAGTACTCATTACTTACTTCTGTATAATATTTTTGAGTGAAATTTTATTCTATTCTGATCATTTTAAGACCAGCCGCACTCCCTTACGACGAATAGTTCTTTTTCTATGAGGTTTCAAAGTTTCAGTAACAAGTGACGTCACGCATGACGTGAGGAAGGGGTCTGCTATGACAGTAGGTGTGACGTCACTTGTTGCCGAAACTTTGAAAGGAAATAGAAAAAACTATTCGTCGTATTGCAGTAGGTCTCGAAATTCTTTGAATGGGAAAGTACAATAAACAGAAGTCGTGGGTCCTCCTCATTCAGAAAGGCCCTCACACCATCTTCTCATTTGTTTACATTTTACTGTTAGTTTGTTCGGTTCATCATGTTCACAATTTTCTTCAAATACACTGATAGCTCTTGTTTACATTCAGTTGAATAGTTATTGTTTATGCATTAGAATCTAAGACTAATAACTAAAAACCTGTTGACCATTTTTACCATTTCTTTGGAAAAAATTACCGCTCAGGAAATTCGTCTGCTAGAGATGTTCAAATGCCATCAGTGAAAATGTGAAAAGGGAATTTCGTAACGATTTTATTTATTAGCGCTGTGCAGTTTGTTTACCAAGGGGACCAGTGAGGTTTAGTGATTCATGTACAAGCATTTCTGTTATTGAAATCCCCCCTCATCCCTCCCGTTTCCTCCTGTCACATTCTTTCTGGTTTAAGACTTGCTTACCCTTACAATTCCACCACCTGACGCCCTTGCATTTCTCATTGATTTCGAATTACCTACTTTATAGGACCTGTGCATGGCAGCACCCCCTCCTGGTAGAGGATTACGTGTGAGTATCAGCAACCTCTGATCAATTATAGAAATTAATTAACTGGTTTGGAAGAATTTTCGACGTTTCTTTATTTGCCTTTAAGTTGCGTTTCAGTGTTTTCCTATATAACAGATTTTGATGTTTTAGATGTCACCGCCATGTGGTGGTCAAGTAAGTTTCTTTTTTCATCCATTTATACTTACAAATATACGAAAATGCATGTATGATACAGTACTGTGAACAATGTTTTGAACGTTATGATATGAAGTTCCTGGAGTCGAGAGATCTCCCACTTCAATAATGAACCTTCGGAACAGAGCATAAAAAAATAAAATTTAACCCCCCCCCCCCCCCCCCCGCTGCTGCTAAGGCCAGCACCGGGCGATTGCGCCGAATTAGTTCATGAACTGTGTATTGTCTACTTACTGCTCTGTTATAACCTCAAACTCTTCTTGATGTAATTTTCAATGCATTGATCATTATAGTGGAGTTGAGTTGTACATATGGGGTGTCTGCCATTTAATATTTTATGAGAAATGTTTTTGAATTTTGTCTGGTTTTTGTGAATTTTGATGTTACCTACTCTCTTTAAACCTCTGACTGCTAATGAAATTTCATGATTTGGGAAAACTATGTACCAAAATGTTGTCTTTTGATTTTTGTCGGAGTCAACTCGTAATAACATGAAGCTTAATCTAGCCCCATCTTACGTATGCCAATCAGTCATTCATTCTTCTCTCCCTTGAAAATTATATAGCAATTTTGCATCGCATAATAACGACACTATGATAATTTTATTCTAGGACTTGTACATGGCAGCACCCCCACCAGGAAGAGGGCTCGCAGTATCAGTTCACAAACTTGATGAAACCTACCTATTATATTGCTCTCTTCGTCTTAATCTAATACAAATGAAGTAGTCTAAGCATGATAAAGTGGAAAAGGAATATATTTTGTCGCTCTAAATCCTGTCCTGACCACGAGTAGAGATGAGATTGAGTATAAGTTAGTAGTTTTGTTGGCGAGCCCGTCTTCAAAGAATGGAAGGAATTGGGAATACTTAAATCCATTAAATTTCAGATGTCCCCAACTCCAGCCAGCCAACAAACTTGCCAAGACGAGGTGAGTCGAATTGCATAAACTACACCAGAGATGCCGACGCAATATCAGTTGACGGATATTAAATACCTAGATCCCTTGGACTTGAGCTTTGGAAAGACTTAGCACTATCAGTTATCTCATTGTATTTCTCTCGTTTATTAACTTTCTTTTCCATAAAACTGTAGTGGAGGTACTCAATACTAATTTATTCCACCACTCTTCATGTTTACTTCACACTGCACCACCTCTGCTTCAAATTTATGGGCAAATTATAACAATTCTGGAGGTTCTAAAAAGTCTATCTTTTTCCGACATATTTACCATATTCAGAGACAATGCATTTATTCTGCAAGTACGGTAGCCCGCAAGACAATAGTTTTCTCAATAATGGTTGTACAGCTTTGGATAAGGAGAGCATTCCTAATAATTAATTCTCTTCTGGATTACAGGACTTGTACATGGCAGCACCGCCACCAGGAAGAGGATTACGTGTGAGTATTAGCTTCATATAGGAACTGTGGAATTGAGTTACTGAGTTGCATCAACTCCTTTATTAGTACTACACTTACTAGGTAAATGTACAGAAATCGAGAGCCAATATGAGTTGACATTCCGTCCTGTCCACGAGTAGAGATGAGATTGAGTATAAGTTTGTAGTTTTGTTGGCGAGCCCGTCTTCAAAGAATGGAAGGAATTGGGAATACTTAAATCCATTAAATTTCAGATGTCCCCGCCTCCAGCCAGCCAACAAACTTGCCAAGACGAGGTGAGTCGAATTGCATAAACTACACCAGAGATGCCGACGCAATATCAGTTGACGGATATTAAATACCTAGATCCCTTGGGCTTGAGCTTTGGAAAGACTTAGCACCATCAGTTATCTCATTGTATTTTTCTCGTTTATTAACATTCGTTTCCATAAAACTGTAGTGGAGGTACTCAATACTAATTTATTCCACCACTCTTCATGTTTACTTCACACTGCACCACCTCTGCTTCAAATTTATGGGCAAATTATAACAATTCTGGAGGTTCTAAAAAGTCTATCTTTTTCCGACATATTTACCATATTCAGAGACAATGCATTTATTTTGCAAGTACGGTAGCCCGCAAGACAATCGTTTTCTCAATAATGGTTGTACAGCTTTGGATAAGGAGAGTGTCGTGAGTCCCTCCCGGGAACACTCCACTACAACCTTAAAGCTCTCACCAATATTCCTATGTAAAAATTACCTTCCGTCAATAAACATCTGAGTGGGGAGACAGGCGACAGAATCCGGGGGACACAACCTGGTGCCCCACTACCAGCTCCCAGCAGGGAGCTGGAGGGAGAGGACTCCAAGTCCTATATAACCCCGGATCCTGGAGCTTTAGCTTCATTCGACACTTCCTCTAACCAGCTCTCTCTTCTCTCTCTACCTTCCTCCTCCCAGATGCCTGGTGGTATCCGCCGCTCTGGGAATTCACCTCCTACCTTCTCCTCTTGTCTACATCGGTGGATATCCGCCGCCTAGACAAGCACCTTCCTTCCTTCACCCACATCGGTGGATTACCGCCGCCTGGGTGAATTTCCTTCCTCTCGCCTACATCGGTGGATTACCGCCGCCTAGACGAGATTCCTTCCACTCACCTACATCGGTGGATTACCGCCGCCTAGGTGAATTTCCTTCCTCTCACCTACATCGGTGGATTACCGCCGCCTAGGTGAAATTCCCTCGCTCTCATCTATTCACTCCTTCACGCCACCGTGATGATAAATTTAAATTCATCACAGTGGTGAACCCGACGTTCATCCAACCTTCTACCCTTCCTCCCTTCTTACCACCTCATGTGTCGCCCCCAGTCTAGTTCGGTGTCCCGCATTTTAAATTCACATTTAAAATAGTCAGTTTAAATTCGCAATTTTGGCCCACCCGCATCCGCTCACACAACTCTCAACGCTCCGCTACAACCACCTCCGCTGCCGCAAATTGCGAATTTTAAAAATTCAAAACCTCAACCAATTTGAATTTTGTTTCCAGACACCTCAACTATGGACCCGAACTCGCCGCCACCGCCGCTCCTCCGGCCGTCCCTGCTGCAGCCGCCGACCGCTGCGACATCTGACGCAACCGACAACCCCTTCACCAGCCTCTCACCACCCGGCTCCACCGCATCCGCCGCCGCCGCTGCCGCCGCCGCTGCAGCTGCCGCACACGCCGCCGCCGACGTCACGACGGCCTCTGCGTCGTTCCCGCTGTCGCTACCCCCCTTCTACACGCACGACCCCGCACTCTGGTTCTTCCAGGTCGACGCTGCGTTTTCTGCCGCCAACATCCGCAGCCAGCGTACCCGCTACTCCCGCATCATCTCCCTGTTACCATATGAGATCCTCCTGCAGACATCTGACATCTCCCCCGACGCCACGGCCGCCTACGACGACCTCCGCAGCCGCCTCATCAACTTATACCAGCCCTCCAAAATCGCACGTGTCGCAGCGCTGTCCCAGCCCCAACATCTCGGCGATTTGAAACCCTCCCACCTGTACCGTCGCCTACGTCATCAGCTACACGACGTCGTGACGGCCGACATCGCTCGGACGTTCTGGCTGCGAGCCCTCCCCCACCCCATCCAGATGGCGCTCGCCAGCCACCTCGACGGACCGGACGAGCCGCTTCTCCGTCTGGCCGACACGGTCTACGACCTCGCCGCGGCCGCCAGCGTCACGGAGGTCGCCGCACCCCGCTTCCCCACCCCACGCAGGGACCGATCGCCGTCTGAAGAGCGCCGCCGGCCCCCCTCCCTCCACCGGCGCCGCTCCCTCTCCGTCGATCGCCGGCCGACCCCCTCCTCCGACCACCGACGCCAGCGCTCGGCCGACCGCCGCACCGTCTCCCCCGCCCAGCAACAGAGGGGGAGGTCCCCAAAAACGGCGCCCCACTCCAACTCCGCGCGCCCCACCAGGACCTACCTCCCGGCGGACCCCCCCCCACCGATGTTTCTACCATGTGAACTTCGGTGGGGAGGCCCGCAAATGCCAGCCCCCCTGCTCCTACTCCTCCAAGCAGGGAAACGCGGACGCCCGCCGGTAAATCCGGCGGGCCCCCCTCCTCGCCAACACGGGGGGGACCACCACCAACCCCTCCCCGCCCGCATTCACACCACCTCCACCTCGCCTCGCTACCCCTCCTACGCCGCCGCCACGGCTGCCAACCTCCCGGCCGCATCTGACGGCGCCGCTAAACACCCCACCTCTCCATCAACTGCTCCCCCACCCCGAGTCAACCCCCCCAAGCCCGCCTCCAGGGCTGCCAACCTTCCGGCCGCCACTAGCGCCGCCACTCCCGTTCCCCCACCCCGGAACGGCCCCTCCAAGCCCGCCTCCAGGGCAGCCAACCCTCCGGCCGCCACCAGCGCCGCCGCTACCGTTCCCCCACCCCGGAACGGCCCCTCCAAGCCCGCCTCCAGGGCAGCCAACCCTCCGGCCGCCACTAGCGCCGCCGCTACCGTTCCCCCACCACGGAACGGCCCCTCCAACCCCGCCCCCACGACGACCACCCCTCCGGCCGCCACTCGCGCCGCCACTACCGTTCCCCCTCCCCGGAACGGCAAAAAATCACCCCGCGTCTCCTTCGCGGGGGACCAATCACCGCCATCGCACCCGCCCATCACCTCGGACGAACCAAGCCCCCCCCCTCCGACGGCCTCCAACACCTCACCAATTTTACCTCACTCCGCCCCAGCTCATCAACGCCTGTTCCTGAAATGCTCAAAGACGCACGTCCCCTTCCTCGTCGACACAGGGGCGGCGCTCTCTATCTTCCCCAATAATATTCTCCGGCGACAGGCGCGTTGTTACCGGCAACTACTCTACGCCGCCAACGGTACTACCATCCCCTCGTACGGGACGTACCGCTCATCAATTCATATGAGCGGGCTCGCGTACGAGTGGGAATTTACCGTGGCGGACGTGGAGAAAGCTATCCTGGGGGCCGACTTCCTCGCCTATTTCGGCCTCCAGGTAGACGTCCGTAACGCGCGCCTGCTCGACCCCTCCACCCAGAAACCCATCCCCGGGTTCATTCATGCGGTGGATCGGCCCCCGTCCCAGTTTGAACAACTCCTCCTCCACTACAAACCCCAGCGCCGCCCCTCAGCCCACATCTCACAGACCCAGCACTTCATAGAAACCTCTGGCCCCCCTATATCCGCGAAAGCACGACGCCTCCACCCCCTCCAACTCTCACAGGCCCGCAAACATTTTGATCTCCTCATCAAAGACGGCATTATCCGTCCCTCCAAATCCCCGTGGGCTTCTCCACTACATATTGTGCAGAAGCCTAACGGGGATATCCGCCCATGCGGCGACTACCGCCGCCTCAATGCCCGTACAACCCCAGACCTTTACAACGTCCCGCATCTCAGGGATTTCTCTTCCCACCTCCACAACACAACCATCTTTTCTACACTCGACATCTCCCGTGCCTTCCATCACATTCACATCTACCCCCCTGACGTTCCTAAAACAGCTATCATCACCCCTTTCGGCCTGTTCGAGTATATCAAAATGGGTTTCGGCCTCCGTAACGCTGCCCAAACATGGCAGCGTTACATGGACAACATACTACCAGGCCTACCCTTCGTCTTCTGTTTTTTGGACGACGTACTGATCGCTTCCCGAGACCCAACCGAACACCTCGCACACCTGAAACAAGTACTTGACATTTTCGCCGCCGAGGGCCTCACCATTAACACTCCGAAGTGCGTCCTCGCCCAGCCCTCCGTCCGCTGCCTCGGCCACCAGGTTTCGTCCGAAGGAATAAAACCCCTACCGGACAAAGTTCACACCCTCACCGATTTCCCACGACCCAACACTGTCTCAGAACTCCGCCGTTTCCTGGGTATGTTGAACTTTTACCGTAGACACATCAAACACGCGGCACAACACCAACAACCACTCATACACGCTATCCCACAACCGGCAAAGAAAAACGATAAACGCCCCATTTCCTGGACCCCCGCCCTCACTACCGCCTTCCAACAATGCAAACAGGACCTAGTTGACGCCGCTCTATTGGCCCATCCCGATCCCCATGCCCCCCTCTCCATCACCACAGATGCGTCCGACTGGGCCATCGGGGCAGTACTCCACCAACACACCGGCGCCACCCCCCAACCTCTCGGCTTTTTCTCCAAAACTCTGTCCCCCACACAAAAAAATTACTCCACCTTTGACAGAGAACTCCTCGCCATCCACGAAGCCATCAAACACTTTCGTGACTTCGTGGAGGGCAGGCAGTTCTCTGTCATAACCGACCACAAGCCCCTCACCCACGCCCTCCTCCAAAACCGAAAATCAGCCTCCCCCCGTCGCCTCCGGCAACTCGAATTTATCGGACAATTCACGTCCGATATTCGTTATTTGCCGGGGGCCGACAACTGCGTCGCCGACGCACTCTCCCGCCCCACCCCTGCGCCGGTGGCGGAGTTACTGCCCTTCCCTTCCCCGCAAACCCTCAAAAACCACCAAACTCCTACCTCCGATCCCGCACTTTCCCATCTCATCTCCGCCTCAAAATTGGAGCAGCTGCCTCCCCTAGATCTCTGGTGCGACGTATCGGCCGACACACCGCGCCCGTACGTCCCACCGGAGCTAAGGAGGCAGTTGTTCCTACACTACCACTCCCTCCATCATCCCGGCATTCGGGCGAGCCGGGACCTCATCAAAACGCGGTACTTCTGGCCCCATATGAACACGGATATACGTACCTGGGTTCTAGGGTGCCAGAAGTGCCAGCAATTCAAGGTCTCGGCTCACCCCCATGTACCTCCTCAACCTATCCCCGATTCTCTCCCGTGGGAACACGTCCACTTGGATCTGGTCGGCCCTCTTCCCCCCTCCGAGGGGAAGAGGTATTGCCTCACCATGATCGACCGTGCGACAAATTGGGTAGAGTGTATCCCACTCGCCCACATTACCGCGGACGCCGTCGCCGCGGCCTTCCTCAATCAATGGATCAGCCGCTACGGTTGTCCGCGGACACTCACGGTCGATCAGGGGAGGCAATTTGAATCAGCCCACTTTGCCGACCTGCTCCGTTCCCTCGGGATTCAGAAAATCCGCACCACTCCTTATCACCCCCAATCCAACGGGAAAATAGAGCGGTGGCACTCGGTCCTCAAGCAAGCCATCTCCACATCAGCCACTTCCCCTTCATGGACCAAAACCCTCCCCTACGTTCTACTTAGCCTCCGCACTTCCGCCCGTCCTTCAGACAACACAAGTCCCGCACAACACGCATTTCGAGACCCCCTACGATTGCCAGCCGACATCTTCACTCCACACCCCACCCCGTCAATTAACAGGGAACCACCCCGCACAACAACACCACACAACGACACCACCTATCCCACACGTTTCTACACAGCCACTCACATGTACTTGAAGGAGCCCGGCATCCACAAAACATTTTCACCTCTCTACGCCGGGCCCTTCCACGTCATCCGCTCCACAAACACCACGGCTACCCTGTTAATTGACGGGAAGCCCCACACTGTACCCCTCGCCCGATGTAAACCAGCCCCCGTCCTCCCCGACACTTCGCCCCACACCACTCACCCGACCACCCCTACACCACAAACGCCACACATCACCTCCATTTCGCCCGCCGGACCCCAACGTCGCCACCCACCTCCGCGACGTCCCGGGTACCGGCTCCCACCGGCTCTTCCCCTTCACCACCGCCCCGGCGGTGAAGGGGCCCCTCTGTCAGTCTTCACTAACGTGAAGACTGTTAGAGGGAGTCGCCTCCCTCACCCCATCACCTCACCATCATTACACACCCACCACATTACACTGCACACTATCCACACCCAGGGAACGGCGGATCTCGCAACCCCGCTCAATTTTGTCTCCCCTGAAACCGTGCCTGAAAATTGTACATACCTGTAAATACCTGTACATACCTGTAAATATCTAGCTATCTATCTGACTATCACTCCTCCTATCATCATCATCGAACTCATCACCTTTGTAAATATTGTCACTTCATCAAACTTTTCATCACACCCTCCTTGTACATATGTTTCCCATCATCAAATTTCGTCTACTTACACCTACTTACATTTACTTATGTCTTACATCTACTTATGTCTTACATCTACTTACATCTACTTACGTCTACTTACATCTACTTATCTACTTATGTCTCCTTATGTCTACTTTTGTCTACTTAGCCCTACTTATGTCTACTTATGTCAACTTATGCCTACTTATCCTACTAATTGTATATCACCCTAGATTTAAGACACCTCCGGTCACTCTTCTGCCTTCAGCACTACAATTGTTTGTTTCAGCCTTCAGCTCCTGTATCCTTGCGCCTTCAGCTCCCCTTTTTGTTTCCGCAGCCCTCAGCCACTGTCACCTTAAGCCTTCAGCTACCTCAATCATTGGTTCGAACTGGGGGGACCTCTGTCGTGAGTCCCTCCCGGGAACACTCCACTACAACCTTAAAGCTCTCACCAATATTCCTATGTAAAAATTACCTTCCGTCAATAAACATCTGAGTGGGGAGACAGGCGACAGAATCCGGGGGACACAACCTGGTGCCCCACTACCAGCTCCCAGCAGGGAGCTGGAGGGAGAGGACTCCAAGTCCTATATAACCCCGGATCCTGGAGCTTTAGCTTCATTCGACACTTCCTCTAACCAGCTCTCTCTTCTCTCTCTACCTTCCTCCTCCCAGATGCCTGGTGGTATCCGCCGCTCTGGGAATTCACCTCCTACCTTCTCCTCTTGTCTACATCGGTGGATATCCGCCGCCTAGACAAGCACCTTCCTTCCTTCACCCACATCGGTGGATTACCGCCGCCTGGGTGAATTTCCTTCCTCTCGCCTACATCGGTGGATTACCGCCGCCTAGACGAGATTCCTTCCACTCACCTACATCGGTGGATTACCGCCGCCTAGGTGAATTTCCTTCCTCTCACCTACATCGGTGGATTACCGCCGCCTAGGTGAAATTCCCTCGCTCTCATCTATTCACTCCTTCACGCCACCGTGATGATAAATTTAAATTCATCACAGAGAGCATTCCTAATAATTAATTCTCTTCTGGATTACAGGACTTGTACATGGCAGCACCGCCACCAGGAAGAGGATTACGTGTGAGTATTAGCTTCATATAGGAACTGTGGAATTGAGTTACTGAGTTGCATCAACTCCTTTATTAGTACTACGCTTACTAGGTAAATGTACAGAAATCGTGAGCCAATATGAGTTGACATTCCGTCCTGTTCACGAGTAGAGATGAGATTGAGTATAAGTTTGTAGTTTTGTTGGCGAGCCCGTCTTCAAAGAATGGAAGGAATTGGGAATACTTAAATCCATTAAATTTCAGATGTCCCCGCCTCCAGCCAGCCAACAAACTTGCCAAGACGAGGTGAGTCGAATTGCATAAACTACACCAGAGATGCCGACGCAATATCAGTTGACGGATATTAAATACCTAGATCCCTTGGACTTGAGCTTTGGAAAGACTTAGCACTATCAGTTATCTCATTGTATTTCTCTAGTTTATTAACTTTCTTTTCCATAAAACTGTAGTGAAGGTACTCAATACTAATTTATTCCACCACTCTTCATGTTTACTTCACACTGCACCACCTCTGCTTCAAATTTATGGGCAAACTAGCCTGACCGCTCGCTTCGCTCGCTATCCGAGATTCGCTGTACGCAGTATCGTGGAACCAACAAACGACGGAAAAATCCCATAGCCTACCGGGTATTTGTGCCCAATTTTAACATGTTTAATGTTTTAGGGCTGGGGGTCATTCTGTGAATTCCGACACGCAAATATGCAACGTTTTTCATTGGTTACTACACAGTTACTACCTTCTGTTGTAGCAACCATAAAGAATATCGCACTCGAAAGAAACAAGAGTCAATAGCTACGTTTTTCATTGGTTACTACACAGTTACTACCTTCTGTTGTAGCAACCATATGTTGATGGCAAGTTCTATAATAAGTACAGTAAATGCAACATTATACTTGTAGAGTTCAGTGAAATTGTGGCTTTCATTTTTTCTTGACATTAAAAAACTATATCTAATTTCTCCCTTGCGAGGGAAAAACATTAAACATGATTTAATGTTTTTCCCTCTCAAGGGAGACATTTAGAATGACAAACGAACGGACACGTTAATTGTAAGAGCAGCATTTGTAAAATTGTAGGAGTTTAAAGCACACTTTCAGTCAAAATTGAAAAATTTGCTTATTATCAAAATCCGTCAAGCCATTCAGGAGTTGACCATGGTCGACCATATTTCCGCTATGGTGAGGGAATTAAAAATGCGACGTTGCACAACTTGGGAGCCTACTGGATATTCGTGCCAAATTTGGTCGATATCCGTCGAGCCGTTTGGCCGTGCCAAGACAGACAGACACACAGAGATTCGAATTTATAATATAATTACCCGGGCGTTGCCCCGGTCGGGATGCGTAAATAACTGGACGTAATATCAATAATAGAAGGAATACGACAAACACGAAGAATGAATTTATCCAAGATGAAAAGTAGGTAAGTAGTTCACAACCACGAAGAAGGAAAAAATACACAGTAGAACATCTGATTTAAATCGTGTTGTCCTAAAATGGAGTGAACTTTCCTTGTGAAAACAACTTTGAAAAAAGATTTGACGCCGTGTTGATAGGTACCAATAAATAACTCGGCGAGTTGCTGCGAACATTGTAAATATGTAAATAACTCGGCAAGTTGTGGTCCTAGAAAAATCGTTCGCCACTTTTCGGAAAGAGGGGAATTTGCCCTAGCCGAGGACACCACTCACGACCCGATATGAAAAACTCAACGAAACTGCTTTTCCCATTTTTCTTGACAACGACATTCTCGACAACAACTTTTCAAGATCGGGGTTGCTAGGAATAGCCTGAAAACCGTTGAAGGAAGTCTCCACCGAGAATGCAACCTAGTCAGAAACCATCCCCGGTGTTGCCAAAACATATTCCCAAAGTTTCATCCCGATCGGTCGAGTAGTTTAGGAGTCTATAGGGAACATACATACAGACAGACATTCATTTTTATATATAAGATTATAACAATTCTGGAGGTTCTAAACAGTCTTTTTCCGACAATCCTTTTCTCAATAATGGTTGTACAGCTTTGGATAAGGAGAACATTCCTAATAACATTAATTCTCTTCTGGATTACAGGACTTGTACATGGCAGCACCGCCACCAGGAAGAGGATTACGTGTGAGTATTAGCTTCATATAGGAACTGTGGAATTGAGTTACTGAGTTGCATCAACTCCTTTATTAGTAGGTACTACGCTTACTAGGTAAATGTACAGAAATCGAGAGCCCACCAACACTATTTTATTTCAGAGTTCCCCACCTCAAGTTTGTCCATCAGTTTGTGGCGGAGGAGATGATGTAAGTTTTGTTTCCTTTAAAATGATGTCAGACATACGTTGTATTGTAGATGACATTCTCAGTCAGGTTCTCTTGTTCTATTCAGTACGTGTGTATACCTAAAATTATAGGCAGGTAGGCTTCCAACATCCAGCAAATGTATCTCAGGAATCATCGCCTGAAAGTCACCACCAGTGTGTCTCAGACTTGTATCTCACTGACCCAGCGTCCATCCCAGCGTCATCTTCTCATCAGCAGTTGAATACAACCAAACATCACCTGGAAACGTTCTGAAGAACCAGTTGTCACACACTCATTTCTAGGCAAATAATGAGAGTACTCATTACTTCTGTATATATATTTTTGAGTGAAAGTTTATTCTATTCTGATCATTTTAAGACCAACCGCACTCAGTAGCGGTGCGTGGGCTCCGAAAATGGTGGGCCACCAAACCGGAACACAAATTAACAGCTTTTTCTACAAAATAACTGTAAATGTTTTCCAACAGTGGAGTCTTCTTATGAGAAATGGGTGCATTTTAATCAACCGCAGCTCTTAGCAAGTCAGAATGTAAGCACTGTGTTCACAATAGTTCTGACCAGCACCCGGGATTACCGGAAGCTAAAAGTTCTATAGCTTCATACTGACTAATACTCAGCAAAGGCCTATCTCTTCCTAAACTTTTAATCATCACTCTATCCTCGTAGGAAAACGTCGAAAATTTCGACTGTAAGTTAGCCACCGAATTCATGTGGTACAAAAATACAGAAGTGTCGTGAGTCCCTCCCGGGAACACTCCTCTAATATTAGTTCTCACCAATATTCCAACGCCAAACTTAAGCTCCGTAAATAAAGATATGAGTGGGGATACGGGCGACAGAACCCAGGGTGCTCAACCTGGGGCCCCACTACCAACTCCCGACAGGGAGTTGGAGGGAGAGGCCCCCAAGTACTATAAAACCCTGGATCCTGGAGCTCAAGCTTCATTCGACACTTCCTCTAACTAGCTCTCTCATCTCTCCTCTACCTTGCTCCTCCTCTCAGATGATCGGTGGATTACCGCCGCCTGAGAATTTACCTTCTACCTCTTGTCTAGATGATCGGTGGACTACCGCCGCCTAGACAAGCACCTCTCCTCACCTAGATGATCGGTGGATTACCGCCGCCTAGGTAAATTCCCTCACTCACCTCTATCTCCTCCCAAAGTCGTAGATGATCGGTGGACTACCGCCGCCTGCGACTTTTCTCCTTCACGCCACCGTGATGAACAAAATTCTAAATTCATCACAAGAAGCAAATAAACTAAACAACAACTAAAAACAACGAACTAGACTAAAATACAATGAAGTAATGACCCGCTGGCCAGTACCTACTTGAATGGAGAATCAGACTAGAAGCTAGGTACTTATCTGTGTATGTTGACGTCGATCAATCCACAAGACCACAGACAGGACAAATGTTTGGCATTTTTTGTGTTTCTGGATGCCGGGGCAGTGGCCTTATAGACGCAACGCCCCTGACCGCACTCCCTTACGACGAATAGTTCTTTTTCTATGAGCTTTTAAAGTTTCGGTAACAAGTTACGTCACGAATAACGTTAGGAAGGGGGTCCGCTCTGACAGTAGGTGTGACGTCACTTGTTGCCGAAACTTCGAAAGGAAATAGAAAAACTATTCGTCGTAGTGCAGTAGGCCTGAAATTCTTCGAATGGGAAAGTACTATAAACAGAAGTCGTGGGTCCTCCTCATTCAGAAAGGCCCTCACACCATCTTTCCATTTGTTTACATTTTACTGTTAGTTTGTTCGGTTCATCATGTTCAAAATTGGTTTAAAATACACTGATAGCTCTTGTGTACATTCAGTTGAATAGTTATTGTGTATGCATTAGAATCTTAGACTAATAACTAAAAACCTGTGGACCATTTTTACCATTTCTTTGGAAAAAATTACCGCTCAGGAAATTCGTCTGCTAGAGATGTTCAAATGCCATCAGTGAAAATGTGAAAAGGGAATTTCGTAACGATTTTATTTATTAGCGCTGTGCAGTTTGTTTACCAAGGGCACCAGTGAGGTTTAGTGATTCATGTACAAGCATTTCTGTTATTGAAATCCCCCCCTCATCCCTCCTGTTTCCTCCTGTCACATTCTTTCTGGTTTAAGACCTGCTTACCCTTAGAATTCCACCACCTGACGCCATTGCATTTCTCATTGATTTCGAATTACCTACTTTATAGGACCTGTACATGGCAGCACCCCCTCCTGGTAGAGGATTACGTGTGAGTATCAGCAACCTCTGACTGATCAATTATAGAAATTAATTAACCGGTTTGGAAGAATTTTTGACGTTTCTTTATTTGAAGTTGTGTTTCAGTGTTTTCCTATATAACAGGTTTTGATGTTTCAGATGTCACCGCCACGTGGTGGTCAAGTAAGTTCCTTTTTTCGTTCATTTATACTTACAAATATACGAAAATGCATGTATGATACAGTATTGTGAACAATGTTTTGAACGTTATGATATGAAGTTCCTGGAGTCGAGAGATCTTCCACTTATGTTATTCTGTCAAAACCGCTAGTCGATTTTGGTTTGTTATTTTCAATAATGAACCTTCGGAACCGAGCATAAAAAAAAAATTAAAAATTAACCCCACCTCCCCCCTAATTAGATGGCTTCCGTTTCAAGGTATGTAGAATCCGAAAATATATTAAAAAATTTCTGTCCGTCCGCTGTACGCCGTACTTCGTTCGCACTTTCCTTAGTTAAAATGAACCAAAATTAATGAAATTTGGTTTTTAGGTCCCATTTGGTGGTGTGTAGTTGGTCCGCGAAGTCGGCGTTACTGTGAAATTTTCAGAATGCCATAGCTCAAAAACTTTCAATAGAAGGGAATGGTTTTTTTTTGCGTTATTAAATTGATCTCAAACTTTGAAACCAGCCGGAGCATTGTATGACCAGCCGTTCGTTTGCACTGAAAAGATTCGTCAACATGATCGTGAATGAAACGGTATAAATTCGGCCCAGATTATCATTGCTAGGGAACACTTGATTATTATAATCACGATGGCTGTATGAAGTCGAGTTGGTTGTTCTGTGATATTATTTCATTTTTGATTTTGTTGGGTAGGTAACTTGAACAAACGTTATGCTTCACGAATAACAACAAATAATATTAATGATTGAATTATTGAATTCTGCGCATTTTTATGAAACTGAACCCACAGGCAGGCTCCAGTACTCGATTTAGGCTCTTCCTCGGGGGAGCTCGAGGGTAGGTATTGACCATAGGAAACAGTGATCTAAGCATAAGGGGCATCTCTATACAGGTAAATAAAAAACCGTTGTGTAATAATTGGCGGGGAATTATTTTTATTTATTTTTTAACGTGTTAGCAGCTGTCGTCTCTGGGGGATTAGAATTCGTTTGCACAATTTTGCTGTAAGGAGGAGTGTTGTGGGAACTGACAACAGCTGCTGCTGTCCCAATCGGCCGAGCAGGCCTTCCACGTACCTACTTAATCTGTTCTGAATAGGTTCTCTCATAGGTATGTCCTAAGAATCCTAGGTGGACATTTTGTGGCCTTGGGTTCTACTTGAAAACCGTTGGCATGACATCGGAAGAAACTTAGAACTTATACATATAATAATTGTCAGTTAATAAATTATAGTTATGTAAAACGTTCTCCTTTTACAATTGGTGCAGCCGCCAGCTAGGAGATCTCCATCCCCCTGCAGAACTGGACCGTCTTCAGGTGGGATTCTGTCGCAGTATCAGATCAGTGCACCTCCACCGATGCAGATGCCCGATGCTTGTGATTTCGGAATGGATTTCGTGAGTGCCAGTTTATGTGCCATAGGTACTAACGTCATTCTTCTAATGCTTAAAAATTACAGCTAGGTACCTACTCATTTTGTAAAAATAAACCTCCTCCACATAAACGTGGATCTTATTGAAGATGTCAGTTGTGGGTCGAATGAATTGGGCAGGTTCCCCCGGCCACCTCGCTCACCGCCTATCACCTCTTCCATAATCCCCATCTCGGCGATTCTGATGATTTCAGGTTCAAACCTGAACTGCCTTGAGACACAGTGCTTAAGTTGTATTCGAATCGGTCCTACATCTACGTAGGAATTTTACTAGAAATTGTCCAATGAGCATAGATTTTAAATTGGGCCAACTTCATCTCAGGATAAAATCATTTAGGCCATGATGTATGAACAAAGTAACTACTGAGTTAAATTGAGATACCTACATAGGTAATGGTGCCAATATTGTCCTGCACAAAATTGAACATGAAATTGCGTGATTCTAATCATTGTATGGACAGGATTACGGTTTTATTAATGTAAGTAGATGGTTATACATTCATAATTATGCCAATTTTTACTCAACGATTGTCTAATCGTAATTTACCTACTTGTCTGTGGATCTTTCAGTTCGATCCCTGCGCACCAGAACCACAACCACAACAACAACAACGATGCCAGGTACATTCATTTAGTGGTAATTCCTGGCTAAATTAATCGCTGAAATGCCATCATCACTCGTGAATATCACCTTAGTCCTATTAGCAATGGAACCAAAGATATTGTATAGAAAAATGCGTGCCAATATTGTGTAGTTTAATGTAGAATTTGGTTAACTGAACGTAACAATATTTCTGCAGATGCCCCCTATGACGTTTCGAGGAGGCGGTGGAGCTGACGTTGGTAACATTCTGGGAGACTTCGGAGACGATCAAGTGAGTTCAACTTTCAGTCTGCGGGTTTCAGAAGGTTCCTCATTGATTAGGCTACATACTGATTGTATTTTCATGGTTTACCTAGAATGAAAGCAAATGCCTATATTTTTATGCGAGATGCATGTAATAATTTATTAACCTGTTGTTTGTTTCATAACAATTTAGGATAATAAAGGTCTTCTGTGAAACAATAAACTAATTGCTGCTGTGTGTTCTTAGGTAACTGAACGCTAACTTGAAATCCGATTAATTTTTGATGTGACTGGGAATAACTTAGTCATGTAGGTACTCGATTTATTACGATAAAATCTTGGATCTTGAAGTTCATTTGGGGCAAACATTTTAAATGAAAGATTGCATTGCATTGAATGGAAGCTTCATTGCATTTGAATGGAAAATGCTAATGTAGAAGAAAAGCTTGTATAGGTAGGCATTTAAATATCAGATGTGTGGTGGATTACTTCCAGTTCAATGAGAGAATCCGCAATAAGAGGAGAAACCTAAGAAAGGTGAACTAGGTGCCTGAGGCACTATCGGTACCTACCTAATTAAACATTGATCGTAGGGTTAAAATATTTTTTGAGCACTAACCAGTTCCACCTCACCCACTAAATATGCGTTCCTGTACCGATTTACCTTTTGAATTTTCATAGCATAATATTCTGTTGACAGCCGATGTGTCCGGCCCCAACAGGCTCGCCAATCCATCTTTCTCCTGGGGGAACCTGTGAACAGATAGTGACTTTTCCCCCATCACCAGAAGACGGAAACGATCTTCTGATTCCATTACCACAAGCGGTATAAGTCGATTTTATGGATATTCATATCACCATAGTATTTTCATCATCCCTTGGGATTTGCTCTAGTAATGGTTGGTAGGCAACTTCGCTTTAGGTAAGGTAGGTGGAACACCCAACCACTTGTTAATCGTAGGGTTTTGGTTGCAGTACCTAGTTCGTTCCCAAGTAGCTAAATTACCTACTGAAAGTCGAAAATTGAGTGTCCTTTTATTGTCCATACCTACTCTCTGACTGCCTACCTTGATACTTCCTACCTACTATCCTACGGGAAAGAAAGAATTTAATAAAGGGGAACTATTGTGTATTATTTGAATAAGTTCCAATGCCAAATTATATCTACCGTAACTTCAACTGAGCATGTAATGTTATATTTTTTCGTTTGCTTTCTTGCAGGACTTGGTTCCATACTACCCACAGTATGGCGGTCGTGATGATATTGCTCTTGGAAACTTGGTTGATTGCGGAGTAAGATAATAGTTTACTCCTTGTTCCAAAATAGTGTATTGCATTGAATAGCCAGAGGAAACAACAGGTATTATAATATAGCAAAAAGATTCACATTGGAACTAACCGTTGAATTATTTTTTTCCCCATGCCACTCCATTCTCCTTTAAAGAACGAAGGGGTAGATTAGTTTGAACTAAATTTGAAACAAACGTGAGGAAAATCATTATTGCATGGTTTGCAATAATGATCTATCTGTTCATTAAGTATTCTCGACATACCAACACTTGTAAATTTCTTAAGCCGGGTATCCACTTGTATCAAACTTCCGTACCGTAACACCGTTCCGTAACAAAAATCAATTAAAAACGTGATACGCACCTGTTCGGGATCGGGTTCGGGGCGGATCGCTCCGTTGGCGGTTTTTCCCCGTCGCATCAAAGGAATGATACGATACGAGGTTCGGATAGTGGAGACGGGGTGGAGCGCCGCGCCGTACCGTATCGTAACATCAGTCGAGACCCCCTCCCGTCGACTCTTTAAAAACACGCATTTGTTTCGAAATGGATGAGTTTTGACGGTAACGATGTTGAATGGTGGCACCATAAATAATGTACTTAATACCTATTTCGTAGCATACGAGACAGTCTGAAACCGGAGAATATTCCAAAATCCATGATCAACGATAGGTACGCAACACATAAATCCGTGTGGCGCCACTCCCTGATGTCAGTCTCTGAATTTCAAGGTGAAGACCCAAAATTACCTCTGCATTTCAAGGTAGACTATTATTTATTAACTCTGAATTTCAAGGTAGACTATTTTTATTACCTCTGAATTTCAAGGTAAAGACCCAAAATTACCTCTGAATTTCAAGGTAGACTGTTATTTATTAACTCTGAATTTCAAGGTAAAGACCCAAACTTTGATCAAGATTATGCTGTGACACGGTTTTTGACGCCACGGCACAGTTTCCTGGCGCCATTTTAATGCCGAACGGTGGCACCAAAATGTGCAAGAGAAGAATGACGTGAAAGTTGGGTACCTATTTGTATTAGAGGTATTCTGGTCCGTAGAATTTTTTTATAGAGCCCACTGACTTGCTTAAATGCCATGTCTGCCATGAGACCAGTCCCACCGTACGATTCGTGGTTCCACCAAACATTCAGCATCCACCAGCGAGGTGGTTTGCGGGTCTTTTGTTTTTCTTTGGTTAACAAGTGGATAAAAATGTACGCAGCAGCGACTTGTTGCAACGAGGACATTTTCACGGCTGATCGGATCGCTATCGGATCGCTCCGAGTAGATACGGAACGCAGTGATGATACAGGTGATTTTTCTAGTTTGATACGATATGGTGTTACGGTACGGAGTTACGGAACGGTGTTACGGTACGGAAGGTTGATACAAGTGGATACCCGGCTTTAGATAACGCTCAACACGTCTGTAAACCAGTGAACAGCTTTGCAAAATTAGGAAACTGTACATACGTCTCCCTTTACTGTGACTTCTTATGAAGAAATATTGCAAAGGAAATACCGGTAAATTGACAGTGATGGAAAAAATTAGCTATAGCTAACGGCTAAAAGCTGCAACTAAATTAGCTGAAAGTTGAAATGCACAGCTAATAACTTTGGCTATAAAAAGTTGGCTGTTGGTAGCAGCTAATAGCTTTAGCTGTAGCTGTCAGCTAACAGCTAACTTTTTCTTTGAAAAATCGTATTCTTCCTCACAAACAGCTTATAAGTAGATTAGCTTTAAAACATTTTTGAACGAATTTAATCGTTTGACAATTTCACAATTTTGAATAATTTCTGGCTCTTTTTAACCAAGTTCAGTGAATTTTCTCGGGTAAAGACGTATATATCCACTACTGTTGGCCACCCCTGAGTTCCTGGGGCTCCCTGGACTTCTGTTCTCTGGGACTTCTATTGATAATTTCGGATTACCATATCTTTCGTATGAGAAAATATTTGACCAACACAAAATTTTAATATGTCGTTATAATTTATTAGAAAATTTGCTCCCTCAGATATTCTGCATTCCTGTTAAGTAGGTAGGATGTTTTTTAATACTTCACAAATCATTTTTGTTTCCCATACAGGTGCTATTATTATTATTCATATACCTATATATTAATGAAAAATAATAATAGCAAATAAAAGTATTTCTCATAGGGAATAAGGATATGAAAAATCAATTGTATTTTTGGGAAGGTGATGAAAAATTAATATATCATCTTCCGAAATTTCCGTACAAAAAAATTTCTGGTAGTAACTACAAATCAATGTAAATGTATGATCGCACGTTTATGTGCCACCCATTCAAGTAAAAAATGCTACAGTGCCAACTTAAAATATATTGACACCTTCTAAATCATACAAATGACTCCCAAAATGAAAAAAAAAAATTGTTGGTAAAGTTAAAAAACATAGGTACCTAACAGTAATGCAGCATATCTGGAGGAGCAAATTTCCAATAAGTCGTTACAAAAAATTAAAATTTTGTATTTGTCAAGTATTTTCTCATATGAAAGATATGGTAATCCGAAAAGCTGTCAATAAAAGTACTAGAGAAGAGAAGTCCAGGGAGCTCCAGGAACTCGGGGGTGGCCAGCATTAGTGGATATATACGTCAAATTCATTGGACTTGGTAAAAATAGCCAGAAATTATTCAAAATGTTGAAATTGTCAAAACGATTAAATTCGCTCAAAAAATGTTTTAAAGCTAATGTGCTTATTAGCTAAAACTAAACCATCAGCTATTAACTTTTTGTGAGGACGAATAAGATTTTTAAAGAAAACTAGCTGTTAGCTGGCAACTACAGCAAAAGCTATGCTACTTTTTATAGCTAAAGTTATTAGCTGTACATTTCAAATAACAGCTAATTTAGCTGTAAAATTTAGCTGTCCCTCAACAGCTCAATAGCTAATTTAGTAGCAGTTGAAACAAATAGGTAGAAACTAATTTAGCTATTTGTTAATATTTTAGCTAGCCAATAACTTAGTTAGCTGATGCCCAACACTGTAAATTGAAGGAAATAAGTGTGGGAATTCATGTCGAGGGTGCCGATCATCTGAGAGAGCTCAGTTTCTCTCAATGTGGAATAAACAAAAAATAAACCTTTCGCTTACCACCAATTTATTCAGTACAAAGCTTTTCACTCAACTTCTCAGCATCATCAGGTAGGTACTCCCCTAGGTAGGAGTACCTACCTGAATAATTGGCGGTAAGCGAAAGGTTTAGTTTTTTTTTATTCCACATTGCAAGATGGCTTACCACATAAGGTGCAAAAAGAAATTCGATGAACTCATTTTATCTGTTGGAAATGTGGAATCTCGTGGAAATCGAAGTTAGGAAGAACTATAGCCGGCCCCTGATCCCGATGCCTTCTTAAGAAACCTTCTCTGGAAGCCCTCCCGTCTCCCTACCACAACGGTTGAGAAACGGGATACAGGGATAAACATGTAACTTCGGTTTCATATTAATTTCAGGTGATGTTAGACGAAGCAGCTGATCAAGCCGAGGCTGCTGTGGAAATGGCGGTACAAGCCGCGACACAAGTTGCTGCTCAAGCAGCACAAGAAGCTGCTCAAGCTGCCCATCAAGCTGCTGCTCAAACTGCTGCTCAAACTGCAGCACGGGCTGCTGCCCAGTGCCAAGCGGGTGGTGGTCTTGCTCGGGTAAGATAATTTCTTTTTGTTACGTTTTGTACAAATTATCAATTGATGAATTCAAGAAATTAGCCCTACAGAATCCAAAGAGAATTGGAGCCGGAAATGAAAAAAAGAACGCCATTTTCAAAGAAAAGCCTAGAACGGCATTTTGACGCCAGTTCGTAGCTACACCGTCCTCTAAGCACCCATCACCTTCCCTCAAAAAACGGACTGCCATGTTGGGGATTCCAGCACTTCATTTTGGCTTGACGCCATATCCTTCTCCCGTTTGGGGTCTAGTTGGTCCGCGAAGCTCGGTGTTACTGTCAAATCATCTCTAAGGGGTGAAAAATGGGGGTTGAAACTTAGGACGCTGTAGCTCGAAAACTTTCAATAGAAGGGTATGGTTTTTTTCACGTTTTTAAACTGATCTTGAACTAAAGAATTTTTTGAGACCACCCGGTGCATTGTACGTCTGGCCGTTCGTTTGCACCGAAAAGCTTCGTCAACATGATCGTAAATCGAACGGTAAAAATCCGGCCCAGGTATCATTGCTAGGGATCACCTGATTATAATGACGATGGCTGTATGAATTCGAGTTGGTTGTTCTGTGATATTATTTCGTTCGAAAAATGATGACTCTTTTCGACTGTGTTTATAGGTAATTTTGCAACTTGAACAAACGTTATGCTTCATGAATAACAACAAGTATAATTATTAATGATTGAATTATTGAATCCCTCGCATTTTTGTGAAACTAATTCAGTACTCGATTTAGGGCTTTCTTGGGGGTAGCTCGAGGGCAGGTATTTACCACAGAAAACAGTTATCTACGCAGAAGGGGCATCTATGTTGGTAAAGTGTTACACAGCGTTTTATTCCACAGCGGCTTCTTACACAACGGTTTATTACACAACGGGTCATGAATAACAACGAATAATTACTGATTGAATTTTATTGAATCCCGCGCATTTTTATGAAACCTTAATTCCCGGGCCGGCTCCAATACACGATTTAGGGCTTTCCTGTGGGGAGTTCGAGAGTAGGTAATGACCAAGGAAACAGTGATCTACGCAGAAAGGGAATCTATACAGAAAAATAATAAACCGTTGTGTAATAATTTGCAGAGGTTTTTACGTCATGGTCAATAATAATTCCTCTACTTTTGGCGAAGTTTTTGGTCCGGCTAACAGAAGGATGAGTTCGAAGATGAGCATCAAGTTCCCAAAATCTTGTGAAGTAATAACTAACACAATGGAAGAATTGTACACTTGGTGGTTTAGAACACAGTGAATTGATTTATTGAATTATGAATACAGATGATTTTGCCGATACAAAATCATATGTACCTATATAAAAAATGTACTTGGAGTGATGATTCACATCGATTTTGAACACGTCCCCTCGAAGTGGATCATCCGCATCGTTTTCCAACTCCAAGTTGTTTGGTAAACAAGTGATGCTTTACTCCAGGTAACGCTTTCGTCAACACATCAGCAATCACATCATCAGTCTTTCGATATTGCAGCTCAATGACTTTTTCTTCTGCACACTGCCGGAGGAAGAGTGATGCCGGATGTCAATGTGTTTTGTCCTTGAGTGCTGTGTGGGGTTTTTCGCCAAACTCTGCGCTCCCTGGTTGTCGTTGAAGAGGACCACCGACCGCAGCGGGGTTGTGATTTTCAATTCCGAGATGAAGGACTTCAGGAATATTGCCTCCTTTGCTGCTTCTGATAGTGCCATGTACTCTGCTTCAACAGTTGAGAGTGCGACGGTTCGTTGCTTTTTGCTTTCCCACGTTATGGCTGCGCCTCCCATGATGAACGTGTATCCTGTGTAGGAACGTCGGTCGTCTAGGCAGGCTCCCCAGTCAGCGTCAGCGTGTCCCACGAGTTCTTCTCCTGTCTTACGGAATGTTATCCCGAAGTCGTTAGTTCCTTTTAGGTATCGCAGGATTCGTTTCGCAGCTGCCCAGTGTTCTTTTGAGTAACTGTTGTTAAACTGACTCAAAGAATTGACTGCGTAGGCGATGTCAGGCCGTGTGCATACCGAGAGGTATAGCAGACAGCCTATCAGCTGCTGGTACGGGAATGAGCTCATTTCGTCCTCCGATGGTGACTCTGGTTTACGGAGTTTTACTCCTAATCCCAAGGGAGTGCTTACTGGTTTTGAGTTTTCCATGCCGAACCGTTTGAGAAGATCGTTAGTGTACTTCTTCTGACACATAAAAATCGTCCCCTCGGCGAGGTCCTGGATAAACTCAATACCTAAGCCATAATGAATCTTGCCCATGTCTTTCATTTTGAATGATTTTTTCAGATGTTCCTTGGTTTTTGTGATCCAGTTTGTATTGTTTGATGCTATCCACAGATCATCAACGTAGATGGCTACAAAGAGAACATCGTCCCCTTGTTTTGCATGGAAAAAACACTGGTCACAAGCCAAAGGAACTAGGAACTTCTTGAGGCATTCGTCCAACTTTTTGTACCACTGTCGTCCAGCTTGTTTTAGACCGTACAGTGCCTTTTTGAGGGAACAGACTTTGTTGCCTTTTTTCAGTTCCTTGATCATTTTTTTAGTCACTTTCTTTAGTTCTGGCCCTGTTGTTTTGTCTATGGCTTTCAATGTTTCATAGAACATTTCGGGAATTTCCATGTGGATGGTTTCTTCTAATTCCCCATTTAGAAACGCAGTTACCACGTCCATTTGATGGATTTCTAGGTCGTATTCTGTTGAAAGAGCCATTAAAATTCTTATAGAACTCATCCTTACGACGGGCGCATAAGTTTCTTTGAAGTCAACACCCTGTCGTTGGTTGTAGCCTTTCGCTACTAACCGAGCCTTTCGTCGTTCAAGTGTACCGTCAGCATTAAATTTTTCTCTGAGGATTAGTCGGCATCCAATTATATTGCCGTGCTGAGGTTTGTCGACTATTTCTATAGTCCCATTTTCCAGAATTGAACTGTACTCCAACTGAATGGCCTGTTTCCAGTCGTCTGCATCTTGTCGGGAGAGTGCATCGGATACAGGAATATCTGCCATCCCTGCGAACTCGTCCTCGGCAAATTGTTCAAGTGTATGAGTACATTGTTCATCTTGATCATCATTTAGTACTCGTTCCACCATTCCTTATTGTTTTATTGGCCTTCCCTTACGTCCGTTTCGGATAATCTTCGGTCTCCCTCTTCCTCGACGCAAAATCGCTCTTACAGAAGTAGTTGTTGGCACATCGTTGTTTGTTATAACCTGAGATGGTGCCCATAACCTCTTGTGAAGTAATAACTAACACAATGGAAGAATTGTACACTTGGTGGTTTAGAACACAGTGAATTGATTTATTGAATTATGAATACAGATGATTTTGCCGATACAAAATCATATGTACCTATATAAATATGTACTTGGAGTGATGATTCACATCGATTTTGAACACAGAAATATAGTGCTCACATTTTAGTTATATTGATCAAAAATTGCTAAAAGTCGGTAAAATGGCTAAATATCACCAAACATTGATATAAAATTACAAAAAATACAAGAATGGCGATTAACTGATAAAGACTCTTTCGACAGTCAAAATTATTTTCTGTGGTCAAATTTGGGTTTTTGTAAATGTAATTCAGTTTTAAAAAATAATTTGAAATCAAGAATAGCAGGCAGAGTTTCTAAAAATTCTATACATCTATCATTCATCATGCATCAATCGTAATTGTATAGTTTGAAGTATTGGTATTCTGACCTAAACTCGAATTCGACCCACATATTGTACCATTTCCCATATAATATAGGTAATATTATTTGACGCAGAGGATAGGTTTACATGTAGTAGGTACGTATTCTGAGAAATGAATATTGTTGCAGACGCCACCCAGGCCTTGTGCACCTCCAAGAGGGCAGACTCCCCCCAGGCAGCCATCGCCGCCTCCTGCGAGGCAGTCCACGCAACCTCCGTGCACGCCACCTCCACCCGCTCATTGTGAGCACTTAGCACCTGCCTGGAGTCCCTTTGCATCTCCTACTGGCTGGGATGACGACGCCTTGTGGGCAGAAGTATGTTATTGCAACTTGACAGCAGAATTCTATACTATTTCACTAATTGCTGCACTAATGCTGCAATTCCAATGGTTTTGAAATTGACTGATTCTTGGATCTAATCATTTTTCACAATTAGTCGTGAGAAATAATGAATATTAATTTACTTGGTTTAGTGATGATTAGTAATATCAGTGATTATATTCTATGAACCAACTTGAACCAATATCGTGGATATGCCAGTGAACATGGATAAGCCTCTACTAAGCCAAGGATCACCTGTCGGTGGCAACCAACGAAATCATCACGTATTTACGAGTTTACACTCTTACAAACTCCAAATAGTTACGAAATCATTTGTCTGTACTTAATAAACCATGGGTACATACTCTACATTGTTAGACCCCTTCTAGGGCGAGGTTAGAAGTGGATAACGTAATAATTATGGAGATCTTTTCATTTACAGATGAGCCCTACGTCTAGAACAAGGAACGTAATGGACTTCCAACCTCCTGCCGTAAGTGTACCGGCCTATCTAAGTTCCGCCTAAGTACGCTCGGGCCTACCACATCTACTCAATCACTCACAAGGCGACATCTTAACCACCCTCTTATTATTCTGATGGAATATTAAGTACTAATCCTGTCTACTTGAACCTCTATTTACATTTTTTTTTTTTGCAGATTCTCCAACCGACTTTACCACCATATGGAGTAAGTTTTAGCATGACGCGTGTTTCAATGTAGGACAATGAAAATACACTTGGGATGCTGATATATTTATATAATATACTATATTCATAATATGACATATCGACATTATCTATTAATGTACACTAAGTACTGCTGTACAAAATGGAGTACAAGTATTTAATTAATATTGATTAAATTCCAATTTTGTGTTATATAGCAACCAGTTTTCGGAGAAGTAAGTACATTCAATGGCATTGCATAATGGAAAAAATATAGTTGGTATGTACTCATCTACCTAAATTTTATGATAAACCTTTGTTCTTTTGACTTGAAGCTTTGGTGGAACCATTTAATAGTTAGGTAGGTAAGTGCGTTCTCTCAAAATATCAGAGGATCTAATGAAAACTTGATTTTTTTTTTCGTAAATTGAAATATTAGTTGTACAAACTTGTAGTGGGAGTGGTCAGAACGTGTGGCGAGGAATGTTGTGGATGATGAGAATGAATAGTTCAGGCTTTACTTCTTGTAAGTAGTTCCGAATTTGTGAACCAGTATAAAATATCAATTTGTTCAGGTGGTCGATGCGCGCATTCGAGGATTGTGAACATTCGAGTAAATTGTCTTCTGAAAACGAAAGAATTCGCGTTTTACGTTAAGAAAGATCAAAAGAGGACGCCAAGCATAAAGTGTCATTTCTATTCCTATTTACATTTCACCTGTAATGTTTGATACATACGTACCCTAGTACTTAGGTAGGTACCTCAATTATTTACTTTAGTACATAGCCTACATATTTAGTAGGTACCTACCTGCGTACCCTAAATAGGCGTGAATTTTCATCCCAGGTGCCAAGCTACGACCCGAGCTGTTTTCCAACTCCTGATCTGGCAGTGGTGAGTAAATAAGTGTCGAGATCTTGAAGCAAATTGAAACATTGTTCGGATTTAATGTGTCGCACGTTGTATAATTTAGTTAAGCTAAAAATTACCAAAATAAATTTAGAAATTGAAATGTTACCACTGCATGAACGAAAAAGGCAGTTCTACCTACTGCTAAGCTATTCAACACTGAAAATCTTACCAAATGTGTTTGATTCATAACTCAGCTTTTATTTTTTATTCATTTATTTTAAGACCACACTCAATTCTTTGCCGTTATGCTGTTATCATGGAAATACTTAAAACTAAAAGCTCACGAAGTCGAATAGTTAGATATCTACCTATTTTACCTCTTGCACGTAAGATTCAGAAGTTACTCCCTTTAGCTATTCTCGGAGAAAATGAGGTATGTTAACAGGTTAGAATCTCACAGACCGATAAATTTGTTTTAACTTAGTTCAGAAAACTCAAACTTGAGGTCAGTGCAGTTAGTCAGAAACCTTTGTTGAAAAAAATAATAATAAGTTGAGTTTTTTCACCAAAAATAGTTTGAGATACCTAAGTATAGTTTATTAGGTAGCTATTGAGTTAATTTACTATCAAGTATTTATCTAAAAAGTTGTTGGAAAAAATTGAAAAAAAATTAGCATGAAAAGAACACATAGGTACCTACTGTGTTTATTCTATCAGTTATTAGCGTAGGTAACAGTTATGAATTAACTGAAGATAGGGGGGAGTTGATTGTGTGTTTGTGTATATGTATTACATAGGTAGGTGCGTTCCAAGAGCTTGGAACCCTGGGTATTCTGATGGAGCACTTTTTGACTGGTGAAATGGATGATTATAACATCACAAGTGTTTTTAATTGATAATGTTAACCTAATTATTGGATAAGTAATATTAAGCCTAATTAATTATAATATTAACCACTGGCTAGTGGACCGAAATGATTCCCACATTTCTAACCATACCTACTTGACCAAGTAGACAGTCCTAAGTCTGTGTAAAATGGGAAGGAAAATGTGGGAATCAAAAGAAAAAAACGAAAGAAGGTAATAATGCTTTATTTAAAATAACAGTACATTTGAAATATAACTTGCTAACATGTGGAGGGGAAAGCAAAATACAACTTACAACAGCTTGTCCAACCCATTGAGATAAGAGTAGGAGCCCAGAGGGCGAGGGGGTCACGGAAATGCGCACCTGAAATCTGCCTCCACAGCTACCCATGATGCCTTGCGCGAGCTCCCAAGGTGCTAGTCAGTAAGGGCTACGCTACAGCTAGCTGCCACTTACTATTCAGTTGTCATTGAGCATATACCTCCAAGTCACAACCAAATTACCACATCATGACTTCTACTCTTATCTCTGTGGTTCAACCTCCATTTCATTTTTTTCTGTCCTTGTGAGAAGATGACCGACAGGCCAATTTTTGGGAGGTTTACTCCCGATAGTTATAGCAATTTATTGCAGTGTCTGTAAAAGTCGAAATGTGCATTGCAATAATCATTGTAAATAGTTTTAAGTCATAAAACTGGCCGGAATGAATGAAAAGTGAGTTGTTCAACAGTTTTGCATGTGGACTAGGATAATGCTATGGTGCTGTATGATACCTACGTTCAAATATTGTCAACACTCCCATCTTCAGCCTCTGGTCAAGCACAAAATGGTTGAGCAGTGGTTGAAAACTAAACAAATTTCAATTACATACTAGTTGGAAGGGGAACTTTAGCTAGTCACTGTGTTTGAGGTGCCATAACTCAATAACATTTATTCCCTCTTCCCCAGCCTGAATCTCAACGTGTAAGTGAGTCTGATTTCCATCAGCGAAGTAAGTGCTTTCATTTGTTGAAGAACACTGTGTAGGACTGTAGAACATTCCTATTACCGATTTACTCGTAGACCCCTGAATCGGCGAACACGCATCGCATAAGAATAAATAATTGTTCCATCATGTAGGCAGATAGCAATATAATTGAGCAATTGTTGGGAACATTGTGGCAACGTAACCCTAATGTCTGTTTTTGTAGGCAAGAGATTGTTACTATGAAGAAGATCCTGAGGATTTGTTGGCACTTGGGGTAAGTAAGATATAATTATAATACCTAACCTCCTACACAAACGTGACTAACTTAATGATCAGGTACGTTCTTGAAGCGTGTTGGAGAACCACTTGTCATAATACTCCTGCTGAACATTCCTAATGCCTTGCCATTTACTAGCACTTAGTCACTTGGTTTACCTATCAAGAAAAACATGAACTGAGGCATTGGTTGCAATAAAATGAACGTGAAGACGCGCCAGTGTTCTGTGGTAGCAAGGTACACAGAATGGAGGCCCTCGCGATGGTATTGGCATCTAGCGGCAAATGGGTGAACTCTGTTCACCCAGAATCACATGGGCTGCCCCTTTCCATGACAAGAAATTCCCCAGCAGAATTTCCAACTTTTCTCTGGCAATAATCAGTCGATTTTGGTGGTTCTTGTGGCATTCTTCCTATTTTTATACTTTTCAGGGCAATGCACTATATACATCCGAAACAAAAATTTCAATATTTTACCTAAATTTGAAAATTTTCGAAATTTAAAATTCCAAGAGTCCACTGCCCGAGAGAATGGAAAAATTAGAAAAATGCCGCAAGAACCACCAAAATCGACTGATTATTGCCAGAGAAAAGTTGGAAAAACCGTTTTATACACTGTCCTGCACCCACTTAATACTTCGATCTCTACCTCAGCAAAGGCCACTGCCAGCGCCGCCGTGTCCGCCCAGGAACCTGTGGGAAGTTGACTTGGGAGGCGTTGACTGGGGCCAGAGATTCCAGTCCAACCCCTATCAGTTCGACCCACTTGGTCAATGGAAACCTCCGATGCCCTGTAGACCAACCAGGAGAACTCCACCACCGCCACCAGTAGATGTAAGTACCTGCAAGAAATATCACTTTCGAATATCGAGTACAAATTTCCAACAAAAGGATGGAAGAGTTCTTATACCATAACCTGTAATACTGTAAAAGACTTGTAATATTATTCTGCAAAAATCCTACATCTCAGTACTTACGACTTTCAGCTCCGCCGACTGGTGAGTTCAGTTCGCCGGCAGTTAGAGTTGGGTACCTGGTAAGGTCATTATGATGTGGTCATTAGGGTAGGTGGTAGGTTTTATGATGGTAAGGTGTATGCTTTTTATAAATCATTGTGCAATAATTATTTGGTATGTACGCACCCTGTGTTACAGATCCCAGAACCGTTAAGTAAACGACACAGTATTATTCCCACATGAAATTTGCAATGACGAACACAATGTTTATAGAAAATTTGTCGCCCATTCAACTTAAATAGGTACCTAGTCTAGGTAATATCAGTATACTAGAAAATGTAAATATTATTTACATGCACAGTAAATAAAAGGGGGTGACACCCGGAAAAACATAACTTCTATAACAATGATATTTTTATTCAATAGTCACCTGAACAAACATGTGCGCCGAGACCATCCGACTACGCATCTCCTCCTATGGTGGTAATTTTCATGATCTTCAACATTGTCTTTCATATACATAGGCAATAACATTGGTTAATTTGATTACTTAGCTAAATATCACTTGGATTAAATTAATACACAAATCTGGTTACAATCCACAATGATGTGGGCCGTACATGTAAAATGGTGGCTTACGGATGCAATTCAATCATCCCCACAAATCTGTGTAAAATCCAAAAAGATACATGTAAACTGACGTGGTACAGATACGAAGGTGTACATTATTTATAAGTTGAGGTCTAAAAAACGCAGGTAGCTGCATGAACTAAATCACGAGTTAAACTTGCAAAAGTACCGACCAACAAAATCCAGCCCCTTCTTGATAGGTGAACCGTTGGGTAATACGAGTAATTTGCCTTTGTGTAATAATTTACCCATCAATAATACTTCAACGTTTGTTCAAGTTTCAGAAGTACCTACCAAAAAAATCCAATAGTCCATCAGTTATCAAATGAAATAATATCTTAGAACAACCAACTTGACTTCATACATCCATCCTTGATTATAATCAGATGCTCCCTAGTGATGATATCCGGGCCGGATTTATACCGTTTGATTCACGATCGTGCTAACGAAGCTTTTTGGTGCATACGAACGGCTGGACGTACAATGAATGATCCGTGTGGTCTCAAAAAATAGTTTAGCTCAAGACAAATTTAATAACGTAAACAACTCGGCGCTGCGCGCCTCGCCAGGGGGCAAGCCCCTGGACCCCCGGATGCTTACTGCTTAGAGCCTACGGCTAAAATTCAAGAAACATGGAACATGCTTTAGCCGCGCTTTTTATGCTTCTGTAGCCGCACTGTTATGATTTCACTTCGTCACCAGGATACAACCAAGTGACAACCAAACAAGCGTCATTGTTTACTATCCATTTATATAGTTATAGTATGAAACTACGAAATAAAAATACCAAGAACAAATACGAAATAAATTCGTGATAAATCAAGAGCTTTCCAACGAATGGAAAACGATTTTTGTCCGATGAAAATTTCGTGACACTTCCGCGTCACCCATCCCGCGTGACATTTTTTTCGGCTAGTTAGTCCAAGGCTAAAGCATGTTCCATGCTAAAACCATACCCTTCTATCGAAAGTTTTCGAGCTACGGCGTTCTGAAAATGTCAACCCCTATTTTTAACCCCTTAGAGATGACTGGCATATAACGCCGAGCTTCGAGGACCAACTAGACCCCGAACGGAACCTATACCTACCGAATTTCATCAATTTTTTTTCATGGTAACAAAGAAAAGTGCTCCGTACGGCGGACAGACAGCAATTTTTTATTGCATTTTCGGATTCTACATACCTTGAAAAGTAAACCATCAAATTTTGAGGGGAGGGTTAGCATTTTTTTTTCATGCTCGATTCCAAATGTTCATTATTGAAAATAATAAACCAGAATAACGAGACAATCAGTCAGTCCCTCGACGTACCTACCTTACATAGGAAAATGAGATACCTACCAACTATGTACAGACTTACCAACAGTCCACCTTTAGTGCGGGCTTATCTTGGATAGGGAAGTGAATTCAACTAAATTGTATATTTTCCATTATTTCAGAGTCGGCGGAGCCCTCCAATAAGGGTAAGGTTAACTATTATGTCAATTCAGTCTGTACCTCACCATTATCACCGATCCACAATGATATAGTTGCTCACACGTTAATTAGGTGTAGGCTTACACATGCTAAGTACTTATTTTTTATTTATTTGAAAGTAGCCACTGAGATGAGATGGTACCTACATAATACTTCTCGTGGACGAGGCATAAGAAGTTAATTTTAATTCAATGTGAAAGTTTGATGACGTCATTGCCGCCTTTGTGTGGATACAGATTGTTTTATATATAATCCAAGACAGTGAGGTGAGCTGTGACCTCGATAGAAGCTTAGACATAAAAAGCTAATTTGGAAAAATCAGCAATTCCAGAAACATGAGTATTCCACATTCAGTCTGTCCGTATTATGTACCTTATGTAACAAAGGTGTGTACTTGTAACTTACCTGCAATCTGCTGTTCTTTCATATTTTTTATCTAAGTGAGGACACCTACCGTGTATAGTAGGGATGTGAATTCGGCTACATTGCATAATATATTGAGAAGATATTGTCTTCTCAATTTCAGAGTCAAAGGAGCCCACCAATCAGGAGCTTCGTTCTCAGTGTGCGTTCTGCCAGTTCCGAACGGTTCTGGGCAAGCGCAGTCGAGTTTTGTCGTTCGCAGTGCCAGAACGCCCAGTTCCGGAACGCCGAGAACGCCGAGTTCTGCGTTCGCAGTGTTTTGCGAATCCAGTTCCGAACGGTTCTGACAGTCCCCGATTTTTTTCGGAACTGTCAGAACTGGAACTCAAGAACGTAGGTGACGCATGCGTTCCACTTCCAGTTCTGAAATCGTTCGCAGTGCAGAACGCGGTTCCTCAAGTTCCGGAACGCCCCGGGATTTTCCGTCCCAGTTCTTATGAGTTCGAGAACTGTCTGAACGCCCACTAAGAACGAAGCTAGGGTAAGATCCGCAATGATGTAGGTAAACAGAAATTGTAGACTTTGCACACCTAATGAATAATGAGCTATATCAACATGTATATACACACTCCATCGTCCTGATAATTTTCGTATTACGCCATATAGACGACCACAAGTTCACCTAAAATACAAACTAGAGGAAAGTATTCTAAACCTAAAGACAACACGAATTTATTCAACAGGCCCAGCAGGGAGGATTCAATGTCCCGGGATGCGCCCCTCCAGTGAGTATTATGGACGTTCCTAAACGTACCTACGTGAACTATGGAACAATAATATAATATTAAAAAGTTTATAGTCTTAGTTATTAAAATTTTAATTGGAAGGTACCACTTACTTACCTACCTGAAAACATGAAGAAGTACCTAAACGAGTAGATACACAAGCTGAGAAGATGCTTCGTAGGCTTCGGCTGAAGATCACTTAAAATCACTCTAAAATAAGTGCCTACCTCTGGACGCCACGGAGTTATAATAACGAACCCGTTGAGTGATTTCTGATAACAGCTTTTTGATGAAAACGGCTTCGGTGCCAACCAAACATGGCTGATAGTACTATTGCACTGATCAGGCGTTAGGAATCTGTAATAGTATTGCAGGAATGATGGCGTCCCAAATTTGGAGCCTCCCCTAATGATAACCTACATTATATCAACACAAAGGTTCATTGGGTAATGAACGAATGTCTCATCATTTTAATATGCTCTTATGTATTACAGAGAAGTCCTCCAATCAGGGTGAGCTATTAATTTAACCAAGATACCAAATAATAAGTAGATCGTGTAGGACTTTTCGAATACCTAATTGAGAGAGAATAATCGAGGAGGAAGAGGACGGAAACAGTTAAATAGCTCAATTAATATTTTAAACCATTACCATTTTTAGGTAGGTAATAAGTTATTCCGATTCATAACTATATCCACTCTACCGCCAGACCCAACAACGAGCGTTTACTGTTCCTGAATTTGCTGGACCATCAGCTGCAGTAAGTACCAGAATGTATATACTTACGACCTAACCATTGTTTAAACGGTTTACTATGAAATAGTAACAGGTTACAACATAGAATGTTAGTCCCTCTTAGCGTTGTATTTACAAGAAGACTATTTAAGAAGATAAAGGGAGAATGTTATTACGAACATTATGTACCCCTATTTTTACTCCCAATCACTGTATTATACCGATTACAGTCTCAACTTTTATAAGAGCGAGTTTTAAACTAAGTATGTAGGTACTATTCTCCATGAACAGGCATTTATTGCACACTTGTATGTAGTACGATGGAGGGGCAATGCATTTCAACTTCTTTCCACATAAATACCTACTGATCATTGTGTTAATGAAGTGTGTATTTTGTTTCAGCCCCGAGGTCCTGTAAGTTCCCTCCTCCTTTGTAACTTCAATATTATTCTTAACTTTAATTATAGCTGCATGCAAGGAGGAATACTCAAATTTCTGGTACGTAGGTAGGTACCACCTAGACACGTTTGAGAGAGCTCAACTTTGAAGTTTAACAACCACTTGCCCATCGGCCAACGGCAGTTCGATTCTTTAATGGTTCTGATTAAGCAAATGCCATACTTTTAAAAAACCCTGTTATTTTTATCTAGTCCGTATGCATATTCTTAGATTACTTGAAAATTTGCATACATTTTCTGTTACGAGGGACTACCTAGTTTTAACAATAATCTCGATAACATTCAGTTGCTGAAAAATGTTTAATTAATGGACATTTTCATTATTTACAGAGCCCATGTCGTGAACGCGTAAGTTTAAGTACATACCTTCTGTCTTTGGGACGTTCATAAATAAAGTGTCATAAATATCCTGCCACGCCTTAAACCTAGGTATGATGGCCTCTCATAGGACTATTGCGCCAAAGATGATGAAGATGATGATGGTTAGGTACGTAGTTAGGATAGGTCTTGGTCAGAAGAATTATAGCTACATATTTATTTATGTGAAAAGAAATTCTTCCCTAGTTTTATACAAGGTTTATCAACGAAAAATTTTCAAAAAGAAAAAAAATTAAGTGTAGGTACATAATTCATTTTTTGCATCAAAATAATATTGTTGAAAATTGTGTGCTGTGTGACTTTTCAACCTGCAAAACACTGTATTCGCGGAAAAAACAGGTACTTGGATACTTATTTGAGTATTCTGGTGCCTAGGCACCGCTGGCTCCAGAAACCATCCACAGACAAGGAATGAATCTATTGGATGTCTTGTTCCATAACTTCTATGGCCAATCCAAGCATCAATAACATAACACAATCTAGAATCTAATGCAGACAGATGTAATTAAGAGCCAACGTGGCTTGTGAGAATGATTGGTAACCTACCTAATTTTTTGTTTCATTTCAGAGCCCACCTATCAGGGTAAGCGGGAATGATAATTTCAATCAATATCACGTCCCACATGATAGTTCTTGACTTCACACGATTAGTTCATATCAGTACCAGTTCAAATCAATTAATTGACTTCACATGAGTAGGTAGTTCGATACGAACTAGTATTTGTTGCATTAGTGGTTAGAAAATCAACTTACTTGCCTGCCTACCTATACTAAAATCTATTTTCCCAGCCTTTAAAGCACAATATTGTAATATTCAGTAAGTTTTAAATGTATCAGTAACTTAGAAGAAATTCCATCAAATCTTTCACAGGCGCAACAGCAACCTTTCTGTGTACCTGAATATGCATCAGTAAGTACCAGTGAATATGTTAAGATTTGTAGAGTTATTATTGTATTCTCGTAGGTACTGTGAAGGCTTGCAACGGTGTTTGACCAAGAGCATCAATGAGTCGGTTAACAACCGTAACTTGTGGGATAAGAACAGTAAAAACCATAACTGTTTACTATGAAATAGTAACAGGTTACAACATAGAACGTTAGTCCCTCTTAGCGTTGTATTTACAAGAAGACTATTTAAGAAGATAAAGGGAGAATGTTATTACTAACATTATGTACCCCTAGTTTTACTCCCAATCACTGTATTATACCGATTACAGTCTCAACTTTTATAAGAGCGAGTTTTAAACTAAGTATGTAGGTACTATTCTCCATGAACAGGCATTTATTGCACACTTGTATGTAGTACGATGGAGGGGCAATGCATTTCAACTTCTTTTCACATAAATACCTACTGATCATTGTGTTAATGAAGTATGTATTTTGTTTCAGCCCCGAGGTCCTGTAAGTTCCCTCCTCCTTTGTAACTTCAATATTATTCTTAACTTTAATTATAGCTGCATGCAAGGAGGAATACTCAAATTTCTGGTACGTAGGTAGGTACCACCTAGACACGTTTGAGAGAGCTCAACTTTGAAGTTTAACAACTACTTGTCCATCGGCCAACTGCAGTTCGATTTTTTAATGGTTCTGATTAAGCAAATGCCATACTTTTGAAAAACCCTGTTATTTTTATCTAGTCCGTATGCATATTCGTAGATTACTTGAAAATTTGCATACATTTTCTGTTACGAGGACTACCTAGTTTTAACAATAATCTCGATAACATTCAGTTGCTGAAAAATGTTTAATTAATGGACATTTTCATTATTTACAGAGCCCATGTCGTGAACGCGTAAGTTGAAGTACATATCTTCTGTCATAAATATCCTGCCACGCCTTAAACCTAAGTATCATGGTCTCTCATAGGACTATAGCGCCAAAGATGATGAAGATGATGATGGTTAGGTACGTAGTTAGGATAGGTCTTGGTCAGAAGAATTATAGCTACATATTTATTTATGTGAAAAGAAATTCTTCCCTAGTTTTATACAAGGTTTATCAACGAAAAAATTTCACAAAAAAAAAAAATTAAGTGTAGGTACATAATTCATTTTTTGCATCAAAATAGTATTGTTGAAAATTGTGTGCTTACTTTTCAACCTGCAAAACACAGTATTCGTAGAAAAAACAGGTACTTGGATACTTATTTGGCTGGCTGCAGAAACCATCCACAGACAAGGAATGAATCTATTGGATGTCTTGTTCCATATCTTCTATGGCCAATCCAAGCATCAATAACATAAACACAATCTAGAATCTAATGGAGACAGATGTAATTAAGAGCCAAAGTGGCTTGTGAGAATGATTGGTAACCTACCTAATTTTGTGTGTTTCATTTCAGAGCCCACCTATCAGGGTAAGTGGGAATGATAATTTCAATCAATATTACTATATCAATCAATTTCAATCAATCCACTCTTCCAAACTGGATACAACTGGACAAAAGCTCCGTTGGCCTTTTTGACCCTGAGCTTCACGTCATCGTCACTGCCCCCATTCTCCGCAATGACACTCCCCAGATACACAAAGGACTCGACCCTCTCAACGGCATTGTCCTTTACCTTCAGTGGTTCGTCCACTCGAGGTTTTATACGAAACTCCTTGGTTTTCCTCGAGTTTATCCTAAGGCTGACTCCTCCAGCAATATTGTGTAAGGCAGACAGCTTTGCTTGGAGGTCACCAAAGCACTGTGCCAGAAGACAGAGGTCATCCGCAAAATCAAGGTCCTCCAGTCGCTCCCGCATCGACCATTGAATTCCCAGCTTCTGACCTCTTGTCATACCCCGCATCACAGCATCAAGGACAATAATAAACAGGGTGGGAGAGAGAACGCAGCCTTCCTTAACACCTGATCTAATTTGTATGGACTCCGAGAGATTTCCTTCATGGACTACCTGGCACTCATAGTCTTCGTACATGGCCTTAATGACACCCAAAATTTTGGGAGGAATGCCATATCTCTCTAGGATACCCCACATTACGTCTCTATTGGTAGAGTCAAGGGCATTTCAAAATCGATAAATGCCAGGTAAAGTGGTCTTTGCCATTCCGCACTTTGCTCTACAATGATGGGCAACGTGTTGATCAGGTCAATGCAGCTTTTGTGCTCCCTAAATCCAGCCTGCTTCCTTCTGATGATCATCCTGAGCACAATCTTGGCAACGACCTTGCTGACAAAGGATAGCAGGGTGATACCTCTCCAGTTGTCACATATGGACATGTCGCCTTTCTTGGGGAGTTTAATAATTATGCCTTTCTCCCAATCGGCAGGCACTCTTTCTGACTCCCACACTCTCCAAACTAATGGTTCAATGGCAGCTGCTGTACTCCTAGCATCAGCTTTCAGGACCTCTGCTGGGATCCTGTCTACTCCTGGTGCCTTTCCATTTTTCATTTCGTTGATGGCACAGACTATTTCTTGGATGCTTGGAAGATTGACAGTCATATCTGTTTCGCCTAAATTTCTGAATTGGAATTCAGGTTGAGCAGGGTCGTTGGTCTGACGGTTGGGTACCCCTTCGAAGTGCTCTTTCCATCTTTTCAGCTAGTCTGCTTGCAATGTTAACAGAGCCGGGTGGGGTCTTTGCTCTTGACCGGCTTGCTTTTTCTGAAGCCCGTCTTTGCCAACATACGCGTGACATCATAGAGCTCCTTTGAGTCACCCCGTTAAGCTGCCAGTTCGGCACACCCTGCCAGTTCGTCAGTCCATTCTCTGTGGTCCTTCCTAATGCTCCTCTTCACTATCCTGTCGGCTTTGCTGTACTCCTTCTGGGCTTGGGCCTTCTGTAGGGGAGTCTTGCTCTCATTAATATTTCTTTTCAGCCTTTTCCTTGAATCGATTTCTTCCCATGTCTTATCTGAAATCCAATCTTTCCTTTGCGAGTCCACGTAGCCAAGCTTCTCTTCACTGACTCTATTGAACACACCCTTAATAGCATCCCACATGGCGTCGATTCCATCGTCTGTGGGCAGCTGCAGGGCTTCGAATCTATTTTTTAATTCTATCATGAACTCTTCCTTGACCTTCGGCACTCGGAGCTTATGTGTATTGAAGCGCTTGCTCGCTCTTTCAAATTTCATGGAGGCTGATAGTATCTTAAAGTTGAAGACTGCTACCATCAGATGATGGTCACTTCCTATATCGGCGCCTCTCTTGTTGCACTTCCGGCTTATTGCTAGATGGTCGATCTGATTCTCTGTCTCTTGATCAGGGGAAACCCAGGAAACCTTGTGGCAGTTCTTGTGCGGGAAAATCGTTCCACCTATAACCATATCGTGCTCTGCACAAAAACTGGTGGACTTTCAAGGATAACTAAACTAGTACATAAAATATAGGATTAGGAGTACTAACGGGTTTATAACATGCTTCCTCACTATGACCTACATGAGTTAACGTAGGCAGGTACTAATTTACTGTGTGGTAGATATACCATCCAAATAAAATCCTCCAAGGTAATTGCATGTTATTACATAGGACCTACCTACTTACTTCTCCAAGGTAATTACATAATATTATTGTTGTGATCGGCTGCTCCTCCACAACTCATGTATTGTGCCAACATGAAGTACCTCAGAGTGGGGACCCCCCGACCCCCCTCTGATCATGTCAGGGGAATATAAAAGAGCCAGGGGCCACTAAATATACAACCATTCTCAAACAATCTTCCGGCCTCGTCTGTTGCTTCCTACATCACTACACTGGTGACCCTGACGTCGACAACGCCGCTCAGCGCCCGCCGTTTGACTGCGTCGTAGCACCGCCTCCGCATCAACGCGCCCCACCACGCGCGGCCCCCACCGACGCCACAGCGGCGCCCCACTTCGACGCCCGCCTCGACGGCTATTGCAGCGCCTCCCGCTACTTCGCCCCACCATCTCCGATCCTTATATAAGGAAACGGACGCCGGCGCCTAGCACACTTCCTGCTGACACCTCAACGGACTGGCACCTTCCAAGAAAACGAAGATGACGGAGCTGAAACCGAAAACAACACCCGAAGTGAGTACGCCATCGATTCTCAAGCTCCAGCCGTTCGACCCCGCATTTCCGCACGTCTGGTTCGCACAACTCGAGATCATACTCGCACACGAAGGCCTCACGACGCCACATGCGAAGTTCGCCCGAGCATTCCTCACACTCGAGCCCCGACAAGCGGATATCTGCGCCGACCTCAACCCCTCGAACGCAAACAGCTACCAGACGTTGAAAACCCGCCTTCTAGCTACACACGCACCTTCAGATGGTTCCCGGCTCACCGCCCTACTCCAACCAGCCTCCGACGACGAGCTACCGTCGGCCCTCGCTCGCCGACTCACCCGAGCACTCCCGGCTGACACACCGACACCACTCGTCCGACAGCTTTTTCTCCGCGCCCTCCCAGAGAGCATTCGCCTACACATAGCGGCGCGTGACGAACCCGACATTATGAAACTCGCTGCGCTCGCCGATCGCCTCCTACCCTTCGCCCCGCCTCCTCGGGTGGCTACCGTCTCCGAAGAGGTTGAAGTGATACACAACAGACGACAACGGCGCTCGCCGACGCAGCCGACATCAAACACACGCCGCCCGACGACCACCTTATGTTTCTACCATCGCACATGGGGCCCCCGAGCGCAGAAATGCCGCAGCCCCTGCAGCTGGCGCACGAAACCGTCGGGAAACGCCAACGCACGGCCCGACCAGCCGTAACGGCCGTGCGCAACCCACCAACATCTCGGCTCTTCATCAGATGCAAGCGAACGGCCCTACACTTCCTAGTAGATACCGGCTCCGACGTCTCGATCGTCCCGAACACCCTGCTACGTCGAAAAACCACACGTCCAAGCGCTCTATGTGCCGCAAACGGCACCGAGATCAAGATGTACGGAACACACTCCGCCTCAGTACACCTACCGGATCTCCCTCCGTACGAGTGGACCTTCACAGTCGCCGACGTATCGACACCGATCCTCGGCTCCGATTTTTTGACGTACCATGGCCTACTCGTTGACCTACCCAACGCCCGACTCGTCAACGCGGCCACACAGCGGTACATCACCGGAACAGTAGAACTAGTACCTCCGAGCCAGTCAATCTGCACGACGACAGCGAACGAGCCTCGATTTCAAGCCCTCCTCGATGGCTACAAACCTTCCGAAACACCATGTGACGCCCCTGTCGAACATCACATCGTCACGAAGGGACCCCCGTGTCATGCGAAACTTCGCCGATTATCACCGGACCTTTACGCAAAAGCAAAGGCCCATTTCGGCGAATTATTAGCGGTGGGGGTCATCGAACCTTCGGAAGCGCCCTGGTCTAGCCCACTCCACATCGTCCCGAAACCCGACGGTGACATTCGCCCCGTCGGTGACTACAGAGCGCTGAATCGATTAACGGTACCGGATCGCTACACCGTCCCACACCTACACGACTTCACAACAGCCCTGTACGGGACTACCGTGTACAGCACATTCGATCTCGCCCGCGCATTTTTCCACTGCAAAATCAGCGAGCGCGACGTGCCAAAAATAACGATCCTGACACCCTTCGGCGCCTACCAATTCAAGCGAATGAATTTCGGCTTACGAAACGCAGCGCAAACGTGGCAACGCTACATGGACCACGTCCTACGCAACCTACCTTTCGTGTACTGTTACCTCGATGACATACTGGTCGCCTCGGCCACCCTGTCTGAACACTACACCCACGTACGCACGCTCCTCGAGACCCTCGCTAAATACGGCCTACAAATAAATACAGCCAAATGCCAGCTCGCTCGACCCTCAGTCAAATTTCTCGGCCATAACGTTTCAGCAGACGGGATCACACCCCTACCGGAACGCACGTCCCTCATCAAGAAATTCCCTCGACCCAACACCGTCCACGAGCTTCGAACATTCCTCGGCCTCATCAATTTCTATCACCGAGCCTTACCACTAGCCGCACCTACTCTTCGCCCCCTAGTAGAAATGATACCACCCGATGCGAAGAAAAAAGACAACCGCACGCTCACGTGGACCACCGACGCAGCTGACGCATTCGACCGCGCAAAACGCTTACTCGAAACCTCCGTAACACTCGCCCATCCGGCCCCGACCCAACCACTCGTCCTACACACGGACTCATCGGATTTCGCCGTCGGCGCAGCGCTGCACTTCATCGACAAATCGCACCTACGCCCGCTGGGTTTTTTCTCACGCACCCTCAACCCGGCTCAACGTAACTACAGCGCATTTGACCGCGAACTATTGGCTATATACCTCGCCATATTGCATTTTCGCCAACAAATCGAAGGGCGCCCACTGACAGTCTATACGGACCACAAGCCCCTAACGACCTCCCTAGCGACTCAGTCAAATACGGCTCCGCCAACGAGACTTCGGCACCTTCGATTCATCTCCGAATTTACTACGGACATCCGGTACGCCGAGGGCCCAACGAACATCGTCGCCGACTACCTCTCTCGCCTACCACCAACGGCCAACACAACCACGGCCCACGCCGTCACGGATCATAGTACCCCCTTCACGATCCAACAACTCGCCGACGCACAGGCCGCCGATGACCACCTCGCCACCATGGCTCTCACGGCACACCGAATCCAAGGCCACGATATCATGTGTGACAACACCGACGCCTCGCCCCGCCCCTACATCCCCACGCCGCTACGCCTCGCAGTTTTTCGCCACCTACACGGGATGACACACCCGGGGATTAAGGCAACCACCGCCCTCATCCGCGCTCGATACTACTGGCCAAAAATGACCTCATCAATCAGGCTATTCACCCGCGCCTGCCCGAGCTGCAACCGAGCAAAAACGACACGCCACAACAGGGCCCCCCTCGGCGAATTTCCCGACGCAGCGCCGCTCGAACACGTACACATCGACCTCTTCGGCCCACTACCACCGTCGGCAACAAAAATCGCTGCAAAGTCCTTATCACATGGGTTTATCATTCTATTGGAGTTCTAGAGATTCTTGTTGGCTGTTAAATTTATTGTTTCTTTCATGTGGAATGATTGAAATAGCTATTTATGATGATTTCCACCAATTTTGGCCCCCAAAACATGAAATAGGTACGCTTTTTTTTCCAGATCATCTTTGATCATTGGTAGTGCCATTTAATGGTCTTGATTCACATGTTTACACATTTTCTAATGTTATTATACACATTGATGGTGATTTCAGACGATTTTCCAGGTTTTTGCCTCATAAAAAAACCATTTTGGGAGCTGAACCTTTGGTAAAACCTCAATTTCCGCGTCTTTGGTCAAAATCGACTTCATATTCGGTCTTCTCGTCCCCAAAAACATGGAAAAGGATACCTCAAAACCTCATGTTACCAACATGTTGCTAAAACGCAAAAAGTACCTATTTTTATACACATTTTCACTCATAACACCCCTGGGTATATTCCGATCGGGCTGAAAAGTTTCGGGACACAACTAGGGCCCAAATGGAGCATGTGTGCGAAAGAACGATTTTTTTAGACCGAAAATGAAGCCTGTACACGTGATACGGCGGAAGGCGGACGGCGGACGGACATTGCATTTTTGGAATCTACGTACCTTGAAACGGAAAAGAAAAAATTTTGAGGGGGTGTTATAAAAATTTTTTGCTGAGCGATTACATAGGTGTATTATTCACAGAATAATAAACCAAAATACATACTGTCGATGATCGACGCCGACGCAGTAATCACGGCCCTACACACCCATTGGATCGCACGCTACGGCTCCCCTGCACAAATAACCACTGACCAGGGCACACAGTTCACCTCCGCCGATTTTCACAAATATTGCACATCCATGGGCACGGAGGTTCATCACACGAACACCTACCACCCCCAAGCGAACGGCCTTGTAGAGCGACTGCACCGCGTCCTAAAGGACGCAATAATCGCAACAGCCACGTCCCGCACTTGGGCCACACACCTCAGCGGCCTCCTCCTCGGCCTAAGAAACCGCCCGGGCCCCGACGGCTACTCGCCGGCCCAACGCCTCTTTTCGGCCACACCACGCCTCCCGGGGGATCTGTTCACTCAACCGCCACCGACAACTGTACCCCTCCGCACGAACGAGTCCTACCGCCACTACACACAGTCTTATATGCCTACTACCATGCGCACAGCGACCCATGTGTACGTCCGCGTTGACACACCACGGGGTAAACTAGAGCCACCCTACACCGGCCCCCACCAAGTGCTAACCAACGACGGGAAAACAGTCACATACCTAACGGACGATCGCCGCACCCCCACCTACGTACAACACGGGACCCACCGCAACACCGCCAAACGCCCCCCACCACACAACGATGGCCATAAATTCGCCACTACAGCGTCCACGGCAACCGCCGCTCCCGCCAAACCACGCCCGGAGCCCGAGCCTCGCCCGCCAACACTACGCACTCTATGCCACCGCCCCACGACAACGACCCACACATCCACCCGGACTGCCACCACGGAACGACCACAACCAGCACACGCACCTCCCACGCCCGGTACCCGCCACAGCGAAACAACGAAAATTTAACTAATTTTTTACTTAAATTCTGGGGGGAGCAGTGTTGTGATCGGCTGCTCCTCCACAACTCATGTATTGTGCCAACATGAAGTACCTCAGAGTGGGGACCCCCGACCCCCCTCTGATCATGTCAGGGGAATATAAAAGAGCCAGGGGCCACTAATATACAACCATTCTTAAACAATCTTCCGGCCTCGTCTGTTGCTTCCTACATCACTACAATTATGAAAGTACAACAAACTAAAAGAGATACGAAGAAAATAAAATTACCAGTTTTAACACTGTATTCGGACAGTTGTACCTATCGTTCCCAGAGCCGGATTTAGGTTTGTTGCGGCCCTGGGCCTATATCTGCAAGCGGCCCCCTGGCGTCGAGCTGCGTTTAGATGTAGGATTCCTTCCTATTGTACGAGCAGATAGATGACGAGACTGTAGTTTGATTCGGCCTACTTTTAATAACTTTACAATTTTTCACGTTTCAGGCTCAACAGCAAGCATTCAACGTACCCGAATTCCCCCAAGTAAGCACGGTTTCTTAGCAGTATCTTACAGTGATGTGGCTATTACAGTAGGTTTTGAGAACCGACGGGTGTTCTATTATTTTTAAAGACAGTAATAATAATTGTATCTTGATAGAAGGAGCGGATAATATGATGTCGCCATGATTTGATGACATAATCAATGACGTAAGCATTCATGTTCCTGTCTATACGGGGACAGGCTGAATAGCGGAAATTAACAGTAATAGGGTAATAGAACGAAATAAAAACAACTAATTTTGTGGATTGTGATCGTAATAATTCCGGACTTGAGACGAGTCTTTCAGTGACAGTCAACACATTTACCAATACTGGCACCTAATAAGAAGAGGAATGGTGGTATAAACTTTAGCTTGGTTAGATATTTATATGAATTTTATGAATATTACGACTAAGTAGTACATTACGTCAGTGGCGTAGCCCGGATTGTTGAATGGGAGGGTTATCGGAAATAGCAGTCGGAAGTTCCTGTCATGCAGCATGGCTATAAGAGCGAATTTTCGAATAAATATTCCTGCTGTTGTGCAAAAACATGATATAGCGAGAAACCATACCACTTTTCTTTAAATTATATAATGTTTCGTGATTTTAGCCATTTTTGCCGATGTTTGACCCCCAAAAATCAAAATCTGACCCCTATTCTGTGTGAACAAAACTGAAATTGTATTTTTCCGTCTTTACTCACCCTTCCGTACCACTTCCAGTGATTTATATCAATTGTTTGCAATTTTAGCCATTTTTACCGACTTCTGACCCCTAAAAACTCCGATTTGACCCCCCTTGGAATTTTTGAAAATCGCTAATCTTCGAACTCATCCTTTTGTTTGGCAATACAAAAGTTTTGGAGAAATTTGGAATTTTTATCATGTACCCAAGGACAGATATCATCTGGAGTGGCACATAAATATACATAATAGGTAGGTATATAAATTTTTGTTAAAATCTAGGAATGAACTAAGGATGCTCCGAAACGAATTTGCCTATAAAAATATTTCAAAAATTCATGTTCTGAAAATGTTACCCATTGCAATAGCTTCATTTTCTTTGAAAGTTCGCTAATAAGGTTTGACATTTCAAACAAAGCTGAATTCAAGTTAAATTTAACAAAGCACCAAATATTACAGATAAAGTTAGGTAAGATAAACGAAATAAAACATTATTTGGCAATTCGCAAATTTGCAAGGAGAATGAAGATATTGCAATGGATCCAAAATTTTCAGAAGTTTAAGTGTTTGAAATTATTTTATAGGCAAATCCGTTTCAGAGCATCCTGATTTCATCCCTCATCCCTAGATTTTAACAAAAATGTATAGGTATGTTTCACTCTAGACGATATCTGACCTTGGGTATGTGATAAAAATTCCAAATTTCGCCAAAATGTTCTTATTTTCAAAAATTCGAAGGGAGTCAAATTTGAGTTTTTAGGGGTCAAACATTAGTAAAACTGCTAAAATTGAAATATAAAATCACTGAAAGTGGTATGGAAGGATGAGTTAAGACAGAAAAATACCATTTCAGTTGTTTTTCACACAGAATGGGGGTCTAATTAGGATTTTTTGGGGTCAACAATTGGTATTAAGGGCTAAAATCAATATTATTCACCTGAAGTGTGGGGTGATGACGGTGAGGGACTATTTCGATAAACATTTTTGTCAAAAAGAGTGGGTCAAATTTTTGGGACAGATAGTTCGTAATCAAATAAACGTAATGTTATTAAACTGTTCCGTCATATTTTGATTTACCGTTAAATCTATTTGTTGTATTATTTGTTTGTTACTTTTGTGATGGTTACTATTCTTAAGATTTAATTTTAATTTGTGGTAAGGTTGTCGAGCCAATGGGGGGGGGGTTATGACCCACCACTAACCCCCCCCCCCCCCCCCCCGTGGCTACGCCACTGATTACGTCGTACCCACCTATCACAAGAATTATTGTCATCCGATTGGGTTGGGTTCCATCGGGACAGCACTGATAGAAATCTATGAGAATATTCATTTTACCTACGTGCTTTCTCATGCTCGCGCAGGCCCCGTGTATGCCAGACCCCTGTCGTCGAGCTACACCTGTGAGTTACCACGTTAGGATTTTCATATTTCATATTCTTACCGTTTTTCATATTCTACGGGGTTACCGTTAGAGTGTTTAATAGGTAAGGAGAATAATAAACCGTTGTTAACAATTTATTTTTCATGCTCGATTCCTAAGGCTCATTATTGAAAATAATACTAGAAACCAAAAATGAATTTTAGTTTCAGTATGAAAATCCTATGTGTTGTAGTTCTGGTTACTAAGGCTGTTGAGAACTTCATAGTAATACTTTACTACTGTATATCAAGAACGGTTTGGATAATGTTGTTAATTATTAATGAAAAGGTGTTTAGTCGAAAACGAAATCTAAACTGGGAATTAGGTACCTACAGCTCGTTGAAATCTGATATAAGGTATTTATGTGCTAAGTGCTGAATTTTTGGGGGAATGCTAATATAATTCATAACTTCGTAAAATATCTGATAAAATTTCCATACAAGAATGGAGTACCTACCCACGACCTTTTCATATTTTTGAACGGAATTAGATTCCATTCTAAGAATTTTGAGGCTTACCGCACTCTCCTACGATGAGCAGTCTTTTTGGTTTATTATTTTCATTAATGAACCTTTGGAATTGAGCATAAAAAACAAAAACTTTAAATCCCTCCAAAATTTGATCCATTTTCCTTTTCGAGATGTACGTAGAATCCGAAAATGGAGTTTGAAAAAAATTTCTGTCCGTACGCCGTACTTCGCACTTTCCTTAGTTATCATGAACCAAAAATAATGAAATTTGGTCTGTAGCTGCCATTTGGGGTCTAGTTGGACCGCGAAGCTTGACGTTACTGTCGTCATCTCTTAAGGAGTGGAAAATAGGGGTTGTATTTTCAGAACGCCGTAGCTCGATAACTTTCAATAGAAGGGTACCTATGGTTTTTTTACGTTTGTAAACTGATCTCGAGCTAAAGAATTTTTTGAGACTATCCGGTACGTCCGTTCATTTGCCCCGAAAAGCTTCGTCAACATGATCGTAAATGAAACGGTATAAATCCGGCCAAGGTATCATTGCTAGGGATCACCTGATTATAATCACAGACGGCGTATGAAGTCGAGTTGGTTGTTCTGTCATATTATTTCATTTGAAGAATGATGGCTGTTTTAGAGTTTGTTGATAGGTACTTTTGCAACTTGAGCAAACGTTATGCTTCATGAATAACAACAAACAGTTGATGATTGAGTTATTGAATCCCCCGCATTTTTATGAACCTGTAATTCCCGGACCGGCTGCAGTAGGTTCCTACACGATTTAGGGCTTTCCATTGTGGGGGGGATTGACCACAGAAAACAGTGATCTACGCAGAAGGGACGTCTATACAGGTGAATAATAAACCGTTGTGTAATAATTCGCCGTGGTTTTCTATTAGCTTTCAAAGTTTCGCAACAAGTGACGTCACACTGGGCAAGGGGGTCCTTCCCAGGCGGGAGGGGTGCAATGACGTCACTTGTTGCCGAAACTTTGAAAGCTCATAGAAAAAGAACTATTCACCGTAGGAGAGTGCGATCTCAAAATTCTTAGAATGGAACCTAATTTCATTTAAGGGAAAGTAATATAAACAAAAGTCATGGGTACCTGCTCCTCACTATCAGGTCTGATTCGAGTCCTTTCTCTTTATTAGAAGAAATAGGCAGGTGACATTAATTACAATTCGTTCACGCTTCACGATTCTCTTCGTAAATTTAAAGAATTGGCTCTTCGCAAATTTTAGTTAGTAGCACCTGTGAGTTTCCACGTTAGATTTTCAAATTCTTACAATTTTTTCACATTCTATGGGGTTCATGTACCCACTACATGGGTACTGCTGAAGTGTACTACATGGTAGGTAGGTACCGTTCAACAAATGGGGAATAAGTTAGCCATTAATCATAGTAATCGTGATTAATCATCATCGTGCTATCCGAGTGTTTTAATTTCTTGAAAATGTCGTGTAAAATAGATCGGGTAATGATTACTGGTAATATTTCAGCCAGGGGAGTCATTGGAAACCTACGTAAACAGACTAATGCCAGGAGTGATGGAGCCCTTTAACGCTGTAAGCATTTTTGTGTGTTCAATTTTACCTGTTATACCTACCTTGCTTACAACTGTTCCGTTTTAACCAAATATTCACAACCATTCATCTGTTGGGGTCATGCGAATTTATCTAATCGTATTAATAATATTAGTTGATTGTTGGGTAGTTTTCTTCTGTGTTGAGACATTCTTGGGAGCGTTCTGGTGGGTCCATCTGTATATTTCAATTTGGCTAGAATCTACTAGTCGTTTGACTACTTGGGTTTTACTTGAGAAGCTCTTGGATGTCTATGTCTTTGTCCATCAACCATTAGCTTATTGACAATCCGTGTTTTATGGTGAATTTGCATGTTATCCTATAAAATTGCAGATAGTCGTGAGGTTCATGAGCTGTGTTGCACATACCTACCTACAGAACAACCTTTTATAATAAGAATTTCGCTCTATGCTGTTTCCACATAGGCTAAACGAATTTCCACATCCCTTACCATCAATCGGTACCTAAATAAATATTCCAGCCTATCGCACCACGATCAATGCGGCCCGCACCGACCGGTCGTCGACGTTTATCGTTCGGAACTGTGAGTACACTATATAATTAGTATGATTATCAAGATAACATAGGGCAGGATTTGTTTTATTCCTCTTACAAAATTGAATAAAAAATACTACGAGTCAAAAATAACACACTAAAAACACTGAAAACATTACTTATTACAGTAGAAGTCGCTTAGTAGAAAGGCGGTTAAAGGAATAAGTCGGATAATAATATAAGGATAGAAACAGTCAGGTCCCGATCGGCTGTATGTAAACACACAGTGAATTGGCCTGTTATAGTGATCAAAAGGTCGGTTATAGTGATTATTTATTGAGTTTTTGGGTGTTCAAAAGTCGGCAAAATAGGTAAAAATGGCTGTCTCCTAAAAATGGTATATATTCACCAGAAGTGGTACCTATTAAACGATGATCCGAAACAGAAGATAACTATCTATAGGTTTTAATGAATATTTCATTTAAAAAAAAATTAATCAAAATTAGGTCAATTCTGGAGTGCCCCATTTGCCAATATCGGTAAAAATGGCTAAAATCACCACAAATACATTATACAGTGGAAGTCGCTTATAGAGATTGGTCGCGTATAGCGATTGCTTCCAGTCGGTCCCAATTCGATCACTGTAAGCGACTTCTACAGTACATTGAAATAGATTTATTTTATTCAAACAAAATGTTGTAAAATCAGGTAATTATAGGGCTAGTATTGTGATTTTACTCCGATTTCTTATCACAAGTGATAATTATCTTCTACGGCGGATCTGGAGGCTCACAAAAATCAAAGGTAAAGATAGATTTTTGTGGTACCTACGACACAATCTTAAATGGATTCTTTATAGAGGTGGGTCGGTGGAAGCTTGGGTTTAAATTCTGTAAGTAGCTAGTTCTTCAGTAAGGAAATGCAAAGTAGTTATTATTATTGGTTTGTTGACCCTCCATAACAAATGCAACGTGATTTTTACAGCCTTGTGCCCCTCGCGTGAGTACAGTTTCACGTTACTACTTCCTAGGTATACCGCATTATTTACTATGACGGAATAATAGTTGTTATTATCATGGCATGTTTCATTGTAGGTGCAACCGGATTATTCTAGCTTGGGCAGTGTGAACGCCAGAATGGTAAAAACTTCATCGAACTTTTTTAAGGAACCCAAGTATATATAGATCAGTAAATTAAATCGATTAGTTTGTCATAATTCATAACATTCGACAGGAATGTTCTCCACCCCGACCTCTTGGAAGAATGAGGTCTAGTCCACAGCACGAATGTCCACCGGTACGTTTTTCAGAATTAATTAAACAATTCAATAATTGCGCATGTTCAGCAAACGTTGTTTATACTTCCACGCTACCGCTTCCCGTAGGTAGGCCATTATAGGTTTTGTGGAATGAATTCTGCATGAACATGGAATGGTTTATAATTCCAAAAACGTAGGTATAAGTACCTAGGTATTGCACCTACTAACCTAGAGAGTGTAACTACTGAACGAAGGGAGAAAGAAAATGGAGCACTTGCATGCCTACTTACTTAACTCGGTCATCCATCCCTGTAGCCTCCAAACCTTAACATATCATTTTCACCCATTGTGCCAAAAAATATGCATAAGAAGTAAAAAACAAGAAGAAAGAATTTGCAGGTACCTACATACATCATTTCAAATTGCAGCATCGTTGGTCGAATAGTTATGCTAAAATTGTGTCGTTGTACCATGTTCAAATAAAAAAATAACCGTGCAAGTTCTTGTACCTACACTGTCCGACGAGCGATGATCCCTGGGTTCGCAGGGGCCTTTGCCACAACCCACAACGCTGTCCAACTAGCAAAAAAAGGCAGGAAATGGCCACAGCCCACAGTAGGGCGTATACATAGGTAGCGAAGAGGGTGAGACCCGTGAAAGGACTTGCTCAATGAATAGGAGTACTCTGCTATTTCTTTATGACCTTCCCCACTGGTATATATTTATACAAAAACTTTTAATCTTAATAATTAATGTAATTTACTTGGCGCTAAAACCAGACTACGGAAATGTCGAAAAAAATAAGTGTAGGTAAACGTGAATTATCTAATTACACGTAAATGTTGATTTCCATGTCACAGGCAGTTTCATGTTTTTCTATAATATAAAAGTTTTCTGTGACATAGAAAAATAAAATTAGGTAACCAATTATAGTGGGTTCGCAGTCAAGGAGCCTAACATATTATGGTAGTATTGACAATGTATTCAAATGTATGAAGGTAGGTACACCAAATTATTATCGATCTTTCGTATTAAGTAAGTAGGTATCATAAAGTACTTTCTGATTAAATATCTTCAGGCGGTTAAATTATTAAATATGGGCGGTTTTCAGATAAAAAGAAGTCCTGACCAACGAAAAAGGTGCAGTCAATATACTCCCAAAACAAGGGGTTTTCGAAAAATTTCTGAGAAGAACTTCTTGTTGCAAATAAGTCTGAGAGGCGATCCTTGAAGGTGTGATGGTGTGGCGGTTTTCGAGTAGTTTTTTGGTCCGGTGAAGACGGGGTCGCTTGGGGAAGCCTAATCGGTATCCCTTCTCGCAGGTAGAGGGGGGGGGGGGGGGACTCTCGAGGGTCCACTGTCAAACTCTGTTACGTGGTAGCAGAGCGTGGTTTGGTAGTACGCGCTGAGCAATTCACCGTACTCCATCCAATTTTTGGTTGATCACCTTGATCCTAGAGGTTGCCCAGATGAGCACAGTTCACTGGACAACAATCTCTGACAGCAGTTTCTCTCTGCCAGTACTCGTATGTAAGAGCTTTGTTCCCCACCAGTAAAATAAATGAGGTAGTACCATTACCATTAAGGTTAGTCACCTTAAAGTTATTCAGATGTCGTTTCCTGAACCCGAACTTATACTACCTACTTTTCATTCTCCCTTTTCCTTCTCATACTTCTGCTACCCAGAAGTATGTCATGTGGGGAGGAGTGTGACCGTGTGGCTGTTCTCGAGTAGGTTTTATTTCCTTTCTTAACCGTTGATAATCTGGCTGGTATAGATGGCGGGGGGCGGCTCGAGATTCCAATGTCACACTCTGTCACAAAGTATGGCTGCTTTTATTCTGAAACACCCTATATAATACTATTATACAATAATAATAGGGAGGTACTATGAAAATTACATTCGTTTTTTCAAAATCAATAGCAGAATTTGAATTTGAGGAAAAAATTTACGACTCACATCAGTAGATCGGTGGCGGGTGGTGGTGGAAGGAAGGTGTTTGAAGAAAATGGCATTAGAAGGCATTTGAGGGTTTACCTGAGGTATGGCGCGGGGCGGAGCAACATTGCCACCCTAAATGCCAGGGATAGTGACGTTTCGATACTTGCGATATTTACTGATATCGATACTTCCGATATTTGTATCCGATACTTTGTGATCGATATTATACTGATATCGATAAATACTATGCAGTATCGAAACGATATTTATGTACCTAAGTTGATAAAGTAGAAACTTACCAAGGATGGTAGGCCTGAACTATCGCCTATATACCTACCAGTAAATGTAAAGCTAGCAAGGATGGAATACAATAAATTTTTATGTAAATTAGGTACCGTAAACGGGGGTTACTTTGAACAAGTTTTGCGTAAATTTCATCGCAGCGCACTCATTTTTGCAGTTATTCTGAATTTTTTTGAACCATTCGATAGCTTAAGATCTCAGCTTCAATTTCCCGTTTGAACGACTCCATTATCTTCAATAGGGGAGGGTGGAGGCATATTTTTTTTTGTTCAGAAATAGCCCCTTAAGAAGGGGTTACTTTGAACACGAGTGATTTCACCGTGTAAAACGCCAGTTTTCGGTGCCCGGTTCAAAGAAACCCCTAGAATATGCAAGTTCGAGTTTTTAAAAAAAATATCTTCGCTTTACAGATAGGTTTTTCTTCAAGTTTTGACGCGTAAACCCTTGGATTTTTTTTTCAATTCAAAATGCTCCTAAAATTGCAAATTTAGTTTTTTCATCACCAAGTTCACTCAGGAATGTGAAAATAAACACAAAAATAACAATGTATGAGAATCTTTAATGAAAATATCAATGAAAATATTCGGTCAGCCTGTTCAATCGCAGTTTCCTCTTTCTTTAAATCATAGAACGTTTCTTGAAAATAGTTTTCTTGAAATATAGGACTCGTGAATGCGAGAGGGTCTAAAGTTGAGACCAGAAATGAACGGCCAATTAGTTGTTCAAAGTAACCCCTCAAAGTTCCCGTTTTTTACTGTAGTAGCGATATAAAATCAACAAAATGAGTTAGAGACATGAAAAAAAAAAAAAATTTAGGCAAATAGATTGGTAACAAATAAATAACTCGCCTGAAACGTTTTCTCTCACATGAACTCCGTGGCAGAGGAGGTTTGGGCACTGTTGTCAAAAATGCTGTTATCACACGAGTCCGACAAAAAGGCGCCAGCGGCCCAGGTTAGCCAACTTGATAACTTTTCGCAATCGCAGCGCATTCTACAGTAATCCTTGAAAGACCAGTACCAAACAAAGGTCGCTAGCTTGAAAACTAAGCCCACGCCGAGGATTTTCGATTCTACAGCTTGTCTATTCAAAGTAACCCCTTGTGTTAAAAGTAACCCCGGTTTACGGTAATTAAAGTAGGTATGTAAATACTACAAAGTACCTACCAGTGAATAAATTCCAATATTAAAAACATTCAAACCCTTGCATAAATTACTCACAGTATACACTTATGTTTGTGCAACCTTTCTGTGGTGTTTTTGTTGTTGTGAAATTTGATCAAGGTAAACATGGTCTTCAATAATAATTAAAACTCTACATAAATGATGATACCTACTCATCTACTCTAAAGCATAATACAAGTCATCATCATCATCTTCCAGTATACTGGAGGCGTTCACAATCAAATTGACAATGATTACGATTCGGAATTGGGATCAGAAAGAGGATTGGGACCACAAAACAAAACTGAAAACAACCTTTTTTAAATTCGTTATCGAAGTATCGAATGATACTCTCGGTATCGAATACTTTCTTTCGATATTATATAGTTATCAGTACCAAGCTTTCGATATCGTTTCGATACCATTTACCCGATAAATGGAAGTATCGAAACGTCACTAGCCAGGGAAAGTCAAGGGCCGCTCCTGGTCGACGATGGATCATCGTTCGTGGGGCAGAGTATACCTACTACATGTTTGAATATTCTGGATCTAAATCTAGATAACAATCGGGTCAACATCTGTTAGGCAGTAAAGTTAGTAGTCTACCTCGGGTCTTTATTAGTACTATGAAATTAATATGTAAACCGTACCATTGTAAACAAAATAGGTACGTTGTTAGAGGTAGGTATATTAGGTACATGACCGCAGGGTAATCTGAAAAACCAACTACTATTCTTCACATTTTACCGTCACTACTCGACTTGCCAACAATTTGTTTGCTATAATCCAAGTTGTTGTGATTCTTCATGGATTTGGCATGACAGTCGCCTCAGCCTGTAATGGCTATTTACTTTACTTTACTTTTCATCATGGATTCAAGTTAGATTCCTTGCATAGGTCCCGTGTCGTGAACCTTCTCCTCAGCCATGTGCTCCTGTAAGTACACCACAAACAACCATAATCACGTATATTATTAGGTATGTACTACAAATATGTACATACCACCAATAATAGGTCTGTACTCTTCAAACGCCCACAATTGCTATATCAAATAACGGTGAGTTCCCATATTAGTCCGATAATAATCATCGAAATCCATCTTTAGTGCCCAAGCGTAACGGATGGTTAGGGGCTGACCCACTGATGGTTCATAAAATTCGCTAAAGCCTGTAATTGATGAGTGGCAAATCCGACGTCGTTTCTCGATAATAGCGCCTCACCAGTCACTAGGTACCTAGGTTACCTAGGTCACTAGGTTACTAACCTATTAATATCAAATTTTTTCTTCACCTCCATTTTATCTTTGGGTACAAGTATGTTATAGCCCCGCCAATATCGATTGTATCGATTATCTCAAATACATCGATCCTTGTGGTATCGATGACGTGTATCAGACAAGACGGTGGGTGTACAAGAAGTTTAGTTCCCATTCCGCCGTTCGCATTGTCAAGCGATCTGGATGCTCGCTGGCGCTCGCATCTCAAAAAAGATGAACAATCCCAGAAACTATCCCGTGAATGAGCAGGTTGTTTGGGACTTCTGAATAGATGGTACTTACAAGTATGTTATAGTCACTCTTATTTTTTGGTGTCCTATGGTCTTCCCGTATTCATTTTGAAAGTTGATATCGGCACCCGGGATGTAGGCATCGGGACACCATATTGGAGTGCTAATCCACAATTGATCAAAGATAATTTGAAAAAAAAAAAGATCGTACCTACCTAATTTGTGTTTTGGGGGCCAAAATTGGTGGAAACCATCAGTAATAGCTATTTCAATTATTTCACATGAAACAAACAATAAATGTACAGCCAACATTTCTGTAGAATAATAAACCCCATGTGACAAGGACTTTGCAGCGTTTTAGTAAGTTTTCCATGTTTTTGGGGACGAGAAGACCGAATATGAAGTCGATTTTGACCAAGGAGTGGAAAATTGAGGTTGTACCAGATGTCCAGCTCCCAAAATTGATTTTTTATGAGTCAAAAACCTGCGAAATCGTCTGAAATCACCATCAATTTGTAGAATAACACTAGAAAAATTGTCACCACGTGGACCAAGACGATTAAATGGTACTATCAATGATCAAAGATAATTTGAAAAAAAAAAGGATCGCACCTAATTCAAGTTTTGGGGGCCAAGATTGGTGGAAACCACCAGAAATAGCTATTTCAGTCATATTACATGAAAGAAACAATAAATAAACAGCCACCATTTCTGTAGGTATGTCCAGTAGAATAATAAACCCCATGTGACAAGGACTTTGCAGCGTTTTAGTAAGTTTTCCATGTTTTTGGGGACGAGAAGACCGAATATGAAGTCGATTTTGACCAAGGAGTGGAAAATTGAGGTTGTACCAGATGTCCAGCTCCCAAAATTGATTTTTTATGAGTCAAAAACCTGCGAAATCGTCTGAAATCACCATCAATTTGTAGAATAACACTAGAAAAATTGTCACCACGTGGACCAAGACGATTAAATGGTACTATCAATGATCAAAGATAATTTGAAAAAAAAAAAGGATCGCACCTAATTCAAGTTTTGGGGGCCAAGATTGGTGGAAACCACCAGAAATAGCTATTTCAGTCATATTACATGAAAGAAACAATAAATAAACAGCCACCATTTCTGTAGGTATGTCCAGTAGAATAATAAACCCTGCGTTTTTCTATGTACTACGGCATACTCTACCGGTCTAATGTTTCAGCCGTTTGACTGTGAAGATGTTACACCTTCTCTAATCCAGAGACACGAAGATAATAGGATATAGGGGTAGCGCTCTGGCATAACTTTATTGTAATGAAGGACACCCGGTGATTGCTCAGGTGCGCTAGAAGCGGCCTTTTTACCCTACTCGCCTTTTACCCCAGATCACATGCATCACAATCCTCTTGCATCTCATTTGGTTCCGTTCTTCCTTTAAAATATTGATAACAGCCTTTTAACTGATACCATTCCCTACATACTGAATTCTGGCACAGTTGGAGCTTGATTGATTTCTCATAATTAACGAACCTGAAAAGGGATATAATTTATTGTGATCCTTAGTGTTAACAAGAAATTTCTCTCGATCTAAGTCATTAAATACAGCTACTGTTTCAGAGAAGCCCACCGATTTCCGTAAGTCACTGGTTATTTCCATAAAATCAGGTCCTCGTTAGGTACCTCCGTACTTTTAGATTTGTGTCACTCAGGATGATACCTAAATATAGTCAACTGTTGCGAAACAACCTGGGAACGAATTTCTATTAAAACATACTATATGAATGAAGAGTATGGAAGATTTTAGAAACTGCTTTGGTAGGTACTGGACTCTTTATAATTGACATGGAATTGTATAGACAAATGGAGATAAGTGCAAATTCGAGTCGCTTGTGTGCTATGTAGGACTGGCTATACCTATATTCACAAAATTTCATTTTCCACAAATATTATTCTCCGCTTCAGAAGTTTCCCAACTCTAGTTGCTGATGCCTAGCAAATAGAGAGCCGTCGTTCACTCAGATGCATATATTAAGTGCTTACTTATACGTAGCACGATCTCAACAACTTTGAGTACTTACAATGTTAACGCTGTGCTATAGGAAGTGTTGATGAGTTAGGATCTATCGTACCAACAGACCTTCACAAATAAAAAAAATTTCAGGCTATGCGCGGAGGGTTCAACGTACCTGAATTTGCGGCGGGACCTGTAAGTATCTGTCTATACATTTATTATATTTATATTAATTTATGAAATCACTCTGCACTTTGCGAACGAATTTCCGTTCCTAAAGAACGCTCTTGATTTGAAGACGAAGAGTGAAAGAGTGAGTGAAATTATTTTTCGTTGAGGCATCTCTACCTCTACGAAAAATAATTCTTGGTGCCTACCCAATATCTGATGCCATCTATCTGATGGTAGTATACATTAAAATGCGGAATGTTTTATCATGTGGAGTTCTAAAACAAGCAAAGTTCAATCACGTTTGCGCATGGACTAACCAACACTTCACAAAACCAAAAATTCAGTACTAGTATTTTCATTAGTAAGTAGTAAGTTTCACAAGTAGGTAAATTTCATTTCACCCGCCACAATAATACAGTCATCACAATAATACAGGGAGAGATGATAATCATTTATCAAGGTAATAATAATTTCTGGCAGAAAGAGTTCCATATCATCTCACTCCTTCGTTCGTTTGGTAAGTCCACAATCCTCCAGGTGCGGTTTTTTGGGCGTTCTCTCTCGTTCTGAATATGGTCGATTGAAGGAATTGCAACAAACTACAAAAAACTCTCGATCAAAGTGACCTAATGAACCTTCTACTGTTTCAGAGGAGTCCGCCTATTTCTGTAAGTCATTTTATGACTCAAGCTCATTCCGTATTTAACAATTAACTTGGGTAGTTGTAGTTGGTGCAATATTTCAATAATAATAATGAATTGCACTATTTTGAGGTTGGTAGATAAGTATTTTCGGTTCATTTCAGGCTATGAGGGGAGGTTTCAACGTTCCGGAGTTCGCTGATCAAGTGTGTTCCCCAGCACAAGTAAGTACCTGAATAGATGTGGGTATTGTTTAATAAGATTGATTGTGGGTGTATAGTTATTGCAGAATTATTCATTGCAACATTTCCGTTGACAGACCATGTTGCCGGGGACTCCGTCACCTGTCAGATCCCCAGGGAGAGCGCGAACACCGTGCCAACCATCACCGTGCCAACGAACGCAGGTAAACTAATTATACCTAGGTAAGGTATTTTAATTGTGATGGGATTGCTACTTATTATTTATAAGCGGAGCTGACCAAATTCCGTCAAATTTGAGAGGAATTAAAATTTTATTTTCTTGGATGATTCCAAAGGTTCATTACCTATTGGAAATAATAAACCTTATCCTATTCAGATTATAATAACTCATTTGTGTATTCTTTACGTAAATTTGGTACCTATTTGCCGTATTCATAAATAAAATTAATGAAATAAAATACAATAAAACAATGCATAACCTTAAATTCATTGAAATTGAAACTTCATCTTTATCGAAGATGGCCGAGATGAGTTTGATGGATTGGATGAGGTCGACCATTCCTTCAGCAGCTGATCCTTTAGCTGACTTTCCACGACCGCGAGGCCCCTCACCACGTCGTCCGTCTCCTTGTGCTCAACCACCCTTCCGAGTGAGTCAAGTTGCCATTCCATGTCAATTCTTACTCGGAGAATCAAACCAGTTTTTTCGTAATTAGTGCGAACATTCGTTTACGCGTTTGAAGGAAAGAGTGTGGCATATATAGGTAACTTATTCACATCATTATTATCACTGATCATATTGCTTCCGAGTCTGCGAAGCAGCGGAAGCCTTGTGTTCACTTTCGTGAGCCAAAAAATTTTTGTCATCAGAAATCAAAATTTCCACTTGCATTTTGCGTTTCAAAGCCTACTGAACAAATTTGGTTCCGTGTCTGTCGGTCTGTGGGTCTGTGAGTCTGTGAGTCTGTCCGCATTTCCTTGTTACAGCCATAACTTCCACGATTTTGAATTGATTCAGCTCAAATTTTGAGGGATGGTGCGGATAAGGCCCCTTGAGGTCCCATACAAATTTCAACATGATTGATCCAGCGGTACGCCCTGCGCATGCGCTAACGTTAAATTCAACAAACACGCATAACTTTCACAATTTTGATTCAATTTCGCTCAAATTTTCAAGGGTTGTTTGGACAAGGCCTAGTGAGTTCCAGTATGAATTTCAGCATGATCGGACCCTCGGTGCGCTCTGCGCATGCGCTGGCGTGAAATAGATTCAATTTCCTTGTTACAGCCGTAGTAACCAAAGATTTCACCCAATTTCAATGCAATTCTCAGGGATTAAGCGGGTAGGGCCCATTGAGGTCCCATATAAATTTCAACATGATAGAGCCAGCGGTTCGCCCTGCGCATGCGCTAACGTGAAATTCTTCAAACACGCATAACTTTCGCAATTATGTATAATGGACGTAATGTTATGTAATATTTATATTTCATGTAATGTTATGTAATGTTATGTTATGTAATGTAATGTTATGTAATATGTATATTTCACGTTATGTAATGTAATGTAATGTGATGTGATGTAATGTAATGTAATGTAATGTAATGTGATGTGATGTAATGTAATGTAATGTAATGTAATGTAATGTAATGTAATGTAATGTAATGTAATGTAATGTAATGTAATGTAATGTAATGTAATGTAATGTAATGTAATGTTATGTAATGTTATGTTATTTTGCTTCCGAGTCTGTTCTATTTTATAATGGGTCACTCTGATTGTGACGAGGAAGCTCCTGTGCCATCACCTTGGCAGTGTATTTTATTTATCGCAATAACATTAATGGGACAAACAACATCAATCATCAAAGGACAACTGGTATTCCCGCTAAATATTGACTGCCGGTTGAATTGCGCTGGGCGTATGTATTATTTTACGGGTGGAGCCGTTCAAGAATCTGGAGAATGTAACGGTGTAACTTCCATGAAATTCGCATTGTAAGGCCACCAAACCTTCTTGAAAGGTCAACAAAACTTCTAAATTTCATTGAACTACAGATCGCGATGACATGCCCTTGGCTCGGGCAGACGCAGACTGACATCATGGAACTAACCTTGTTCTGATAGGTCTGTAACGCAACATGAAATTTGCTTACTTCTCAAAAATTCGGTACAACTCAATCCTGACTCGACGTAGACTCGGAAGCAACATTTTAATAGATGCTTAATTTATTACGAATGATTTGTAATAATCTACATAATTTACGTGATTTTGGTTGAAGTTGGATGAAATACCAGATAAATTTGTTCATTGTAAGTCGTGCGGTTGGATTTAGCAACGATAGTATTATATTCAACTGTTGATTCCTAATTGATTTACCTACTATACGTGCATCATAGTTTCGTTGATATTACAGGGAAGCCCACCGATTTCAGTAAGTAATTTGCATTTGGTTCACCTATCCGTGAACGGAGCTTCGACTACCTAAATTTCCATCTTGTGATTTAGTAGTACAATAATAATACATATGTAGGTTCATAGCTAGAATAAACTAAGCAGAACGTACGGCGCTATTACAGGCCATGAGAGGCGGTTTCAATCCTGAGTTCCCAGAAGAATCTTGCGCTCCTGTAAGTTACAAAAATCTTCTAATATGGAATTTATAATAGAATAGCAATGTCTTCTGTGTGAGAGTAAGGATCACTGAGTTAAGTTCGTCATACTTCCTTCGATATTGCAGGGAAGCCCTCCGATTTCAGTAAGTCTATAGTAGGTCGACGAATTTTAGAAATTCACATCCATCGAAATAAGTACGTAGGGACTTCAGAAGTCAGCCTTACTTGTAGAATACCTTAGTAAATCTGAATAATATAGGAACTGCTTTAGTGGAGCAACAGGCTCGTACAATAGTCTGTCCATTGCCAAAAAAAAGCGAAGTAAAACTGTTACATATTACTGCAGGCCATGAGAGGCGGATTCAATGTACCTGAGTACCCAGAAGAACCTTGCGCTCCTGTAAGTTCACCTACAAATTTCAAACAGATTTCTAAACCTATAGTTGTACGTGGACACAAATATATAATTATTATCAACCATACCTTTATAAGATTTGGGTTCACAAAAAATATCTTTAACTTATTTCAGGGAAGCCCTCCGATTTCAGTAAGTGTTGAATTTCCCAAATTAATACACATCCGTGGAAATACCTTGATGTATATTTTGTGTACTACCGAAAGTGGATCGCAATGGTTTAGTACTGTGCTAAGAATAGGCAGTATCTAAATCAAACTACAATTTTACGATTACAGGCCATGAGAGGTGGATTCAACGTATCTGAGTATCCAGAAGAACCTTGCGCTCCTGTAAGTTACCTAAAAATATTCAGCCAAATCTCTAAATCTATAGGTAATTCTATGATTTTTCAAAGATTCCAGCACTTCCTACGCCTCAGCTGGCAGGGGAGGGGGGGGGGGGGCAGCCCAAGCGAGAGGGAGCAATAGTAATGACGTAGGATGGATGGGCTAGAATCTTTGACAAATCATAGAAAAAGAACTACTAATCGTAAGACAGGTCATTTGGTATCAAAATTCTCAGAATGGAATTTAGTTTCATTATATAGGTATATATATATATATATATATACATATCTTGCCTTCACCTTAGGTACCCCTTTCTGTGTTGAAAGAGGTGGGCCCTAAGGTGAGCTCACCTTAGGCACCCCTATATTTTTTGACTCACATTAAGCACCCCCTTCGCTCATTTCACATTAGCTACCCCCAAGGAGAGAAATTCAGAATACTGAAGTTGGCAATACTACCATCAGCCCCTTCTTCAACACCTAAACTCAAGCTCCAACTGCCTCCTCACCATCTTCGACAATCAACACCCCCCCCCCCCCCCCCTTACAAACACTTCCGCCACACCGCCCCACCAACTCACAAAGATGCAGATGACCCAAAAAATGCTTTCAACAATTCCCTTTTACACAAGAGTGGGGGTAATTATATGAATTCTCTAATTCTGACAGTATAAACTCGGGAAAAAAGAGTTTCTTATTGTAAAAATCACGAGGATTTCCATTATCATATTCTAATTTAGTTATGGGTGGTGGTTGGACAGGAGTGGGGGTAATTATATGAATTCTCTAATTCTGACAGTATAAAATCGGGAAAAAAGAGTTTCTTATTGTAAAAATCACGAGGATTTCCATTATCATATTCTAATTTAGTTATGGGTGGTGGTTGGACAGGAGTGGGGGTAATTATATGAATTCTCTAATTCTGACAGTATAAAATCGGGAAAAAAGAGTTTCTTATTGTAAAAATCACGCGGATTTCCATTATCATATTCTAATTTAGTTATGGGTGGTGGTTGGACAGGAGTGGGGGTAATTATATGAATTCTCTAATTCTGACAGTATAAACTCGGGAAAAAAGAGTTTCTTATTGTAAAAATCACGAGGATTTCCATTATCATATTCTAATTTAGTTATGGGTGGTGGTTGGACAGGAGTGGGGGTAATTATATGAATTCTCTAATTCTGACAGTATAAAATCGGCGAAAAATGGTTTCTGTATGTAAAAATTACGCGGATTTCAATTTCATAGGCTAATCGAGTGTGGGTGGTGGTTGGACAGGAGTGGGGGTAATTATATGAATTCTCTAATTCTGACAGTATAAAATCGGGAAAAAAGAGTTTCTTATTGTAAAAATCACGCGGATTTCCATTATCATATTCTAATTTAGTTATGGGTGGTGGTTGGACAGGAGTGGGGGTAATTATATGAATTCTCTAATTCTGACAGTATAAACTCGGGAAAAAAGAGTTTCTTATTGTAAAAATCACGAGGATTTCCATTATCTTATTCTAATTTAGTTATGGGTGGTGGTTGGACAGGAGTGGGGGTAATTATATGAATTCTCTAATTCTGACAGTATAAAATCGGCGAAAAATGGTTTCTGTATGTAAAAATTACGCGGATTTCAATTTCACAGGTTAATCGAGTGTGGGTGGTGGTTGGACAGGAGTGGGGGTAATTATATGAATTCTCTAATTCTGACAGTATAAAATCGGGAAAAAAGAGTTTCTTATTGTAAAAATCACGCGGATTTCCATTATCATATTCTAATTTAGTTATGGGTGGTGGTTGGACAGGAGTGGGGGTAATTATATGAATTCTCTAATTCTGACAGTATAAAATCGGGAAAAAAGAGTTTCTTATTGTAAAAATCACGCGGATTTCCATTATCATATTCTAATTTAGTTATGGGTGGTGGTTGGACAGGAGTGGGGGTAATTATATGAATTCTCTAATTCTGACAGTATAAAATCGGGAAAAAAGAGTTTCTTAATGTAAAAATCACGCGGATTTCCATTTTCATATTCTAATTTAGTTATGGGTGGTGGTTGGACAGGAGTGGGGGTAATTATATGAATTCTCTAATTCTGACAGTATAAAATCGCGGAAAAAAGTGTTTCATAATGTAAATATCACGAGGATTTTCATATTCATATTCTAATTGAGTTGTGGGTGGTGGTTGGACTGGAGTGGGGGTAATTATATGAATTCTCTAATTCTGACAGTATAAAATCGTGGAAAAAAGTTTTCATTATGTAAAAATTAAACGGATTTCAATTTCATAGGCTAATCGAGTGTGGGTGGCGGTTGGACAGGAGTGGGGGTAATTATATGAATTCTCTAATTCTGCGCGTGTAAAATCGGGAAAAAAGGGTTTCATAACGTAAAAATCACGACGATTTCCATTTTCATATTCTAATTGAGTTGTGGGTGGTGGTTGGACTGGAGTGGGGGTAATTATATGAATTCTCTAATTCTGACAGTATAAAATTGGGAAAAAAGGGTTTCTTAATGTAAAAATCACGAGGATTTCCATTTTCATACTCTAATTGAGTTGTGGGTGGTGGTTGGACAGGAGTGGGGGTAATTATATGAATTCTCTAATTCTGACAGTATAAAATCGGGGAAAAAGGGTTTCTTAATGTAAAAATCACGAGGATTTCCATTTCATATTCTAATTGAGTTGTGGGTGGTGGTTGGACTGGAGTGGGGGTAATTATATGAATTCTCTAATTCTAACAGTATAAAATCGGCGAAAAATGGTATAAAAACGGTATAAAACAGTATAAAATCGAACTGTATTAATCGGAGAAAAAAGGCTCTGTTCCAAATTCAAGTTTTTTAAAAGAATGAGCTAGGTACGCAATGACAACATATTTTTTACGTAGTTTTGAAAATTATTTTTTATTTCATTTTTTATGAGTAAATGTGATGGTGTGAATGATTTGTGAACCTTCAGCAAAACAGTACCGCGAAAAAGTGTGGGATCGAAGAACATCGGAGATATAGGTAGGTACTTACCACCCGTTAAGGACCCGTTTTTTCCCAAACCTGGACAAATCATTTCAAAAATCCAACAAATAATGTGTCTGATGATTATTTATGAGAATTCTAAAAATCATTCTCGCGTAATTTTGCGCACGTGCACAGTGAGTGCCACACGAGTGCAGGTTCCTCATTTCGAATGAGATCCCAATTTTTTAATTTCAGATCCAGATCATAAGTAAAAGCACATGAAAAAATTACCCAACACGTGGATTTACAGGTGCGCAAATTCGCTCATATGCTCCTAATGTGCGCGAAACGTAAAAAAAAACTTTTTTTGGGGTAAAATAAAATATCAAGATGTACTATGACAGAGGATTTTTGGTTTTTTTTTTTGTCAACGCTGAATAACGTGATGTTCATTCTTCCATTTCCGCACACAATAAATTAATTTAAAGTGGAAATAGAAAAACAAAAAATGAATGATCAGCAAAATGACGGAAGTGCCAAAAAAGTCGATTATTGGTCAAAATCTTGGTCGGATAGGGTCGTATCGAAGGATGTCTACGTGATAATTCAGCGTTAAAATAAAAAATAATGGTGTGTCACTTGAGTCTACACTTTATGTGCGCAATTTTCGGATTTTTGCACGTTTTTCGCGTATTAGCGCTCTCAAAGATGCGCAAATTGAAAAACAGCACCAAGTTATTCAGCATTGAGAAACAACTAAAATTCATTATACTTAACACTAAATAAACCCACAAAACTTGTTTTTTCGTTTCGCCCTCATGACGGGCAAATTGGCGCACTAAAAAAATCACGTGACGGTTATCATTTTTTCATGCAATTTTAAAGGTTTGTTCCTAGCGAGGCGAGGTCAGGTGCAGTGCAGGTGCGAGTGCAGGTGCGGGTTCTTGTGAGTTCATTGAGGAGTGGGGGAAGGTGTAGAGCTGGTGCAGAAAGTTCTCAGTTCGTGAACTCATTGCTAGGAACGCGAAAAGTAGTAGGTAATGAGTTTCGTCGCCAGGAACGCTACCTACTAATCAGTGAGGATGGAAGTTTGTCCACCATGACTTGAGAGAACAATAAAATAAAAATGGAAGGGGAAGAGGCTGCTAGTTCGCGGGTTTTCTTTCTCTCGGTTTTTTTTTCATTCGCGGGTACTTATAAAAAAAATCGGAAATTCGAGTTTTAAAAATTTTGGACCGAGAACAATAGCTTCCTTTTCTTCGAAAATTCGCTAAAAGTAATAAAGCAATGCATGATAAAGTAATGCAAGCGTTTCTCCATCATCCCAGTGGTTTCCTACAATCTACATACGCATCTGATGATGTGTATGTAACTGCTTTGCAACTGGGTTTGTAATGATTGAATAGTTGGAAAAAATTCGCTAAAATTTACACATGTACCTGCTCGTTCGGAAACAACCGACCGAACGGCCCGGTATCGCAGTGGTAATGTTCGGAAGTTTCGTAGCCTTCCGCGATTTTACGGGCTATCTGCCGCGACACGCGAAAATACTCCATAAATTGAACGGTGTCGTACAACGACACCGTCTCAAAATAATTGTCATTCTTATGACAAATACGGTCGTCGACAGCAGCTTCATCGACCTGCTTCATCGAGCTCATCCTCCTCATCGTCCATCGATATCACTTGAGGAGGAATTTCGTCTTCATCATCAAACAACATCTGGCAAATATCTACAATATTTGGCAAGTCCATTTTTAAAAGAGACCCACTCGAAACTCTGAATTGAAATTGAATTGTTTAATTGAAATTGAAAAACGAATTGTTGAATTGAAATTGAAAAACGAATTGAAATAGAATTGTTTACTCTCAAAGGAAAAAACCACAGTCATGCAGCATGGCTATAAGAGCGAATTTTCGAAGTTTTCGGCATCTTCCTCCTCCGCCTAAAATTTTCTGAAAATTAATTTTCGGCCAATGTTTTCCCAACGTTGATTCACCTATTAAACACTACCTCCAGTGTTATTATACAAATTTCTGGTAAGTAATTACAGCAATTTTCACAGTTTTTTGACCTACATATAAAAAAATATTGAATACACTTCGTTAATTTATGGTGATTTCAGATAAGTTCCCAGGTTTTGGACTCTTAAAAAATGAATTTTGGGAGTTGAATCTTCGTTGCAACCTCAATTCTTCACTCAGTAGGTAGTCAAAGTCAACTTTACATTTGGTATCATCTACCTAAAAACCATCGTAAACGATACCTCTCAAGCCCAAGTTCACTGCAACCTCTAAAATACCTAATTTTGCTGCACCAATTTTTCACCCATTAGGTACACCCCTGGGTGTTTTGCGATCTGGCTGCGGAGGTAGGGGACAGAACTAGGGCCCAAATGGTGCGTGTGTTCGATGAAGAACGATTTTAGACCGAATCATAGATATCGATGACACGGCTCACAGTGGTAGAAAATAGCTGTTTTTGTCCATTTACGTGTTAGTGGTAAAAACTGGCTACAATTCTCATGAAAACTTACGCACAAAGGGCTCTTGAATCCAATGGAATAGTCTTTATTGATATGATGTCATCAACTATTTCTTGAGTACCTATAATATATATTATATGCGCATTTATGGAGGCATTAAAAACCATAGTAGTTTTAAAACTTTGAATTAGTTTTAGGTAAATGTTGACAAAATTCCTAGAGCTCTCCAAGAGATCAAACTGTGCTTTTGAAAACTAACGAAAAAAAGAAAAAGGTTTATAAACACAAGTACATTTTGGACATATCCACACCAAATAATTTGCCCTCCTCTACTTCTGGATAGCTTTCCCTCAACCCCTGATCTAATGAGCGCCAACTCTCAAAACAGTATTTCACTTACGAGGAGAGGTCCAAAGAGAGCAGAACTAAGGTAAACTTGAACGTCGACCTGGTTCCTCGTTGTTTACATGAATACGAGTTGAATCAGTCCGCACATTGAACGTCTGTGTATACAACACCTAACATCACCCAACCGGAAGCATTACAGGTTCTAAAATACGTCCCCATCCACTGGCGGCGGAGGGCGGCGATGAAACTTTCAGTATGGAATCTCCAATATACATATTTTGAGGCGTAAGGAGTCCCGGAGTAAAGCGCTGCAGAGCTTTTTTTTTTTTTTGCTAGTCCAACATTTGCGCGGAAACCATGATGTAATAGCTAATACTAAGGAAAACAATGAAAGAAACAACGCCAATTTTTATTCCGAAACAATTTATCATTTTCAAGACTTTTGTATGTACTTCGAAGGACCGAAGCAATAGCCTATTTTTAAAATTTGTATTCAGGGGGAAAAATAATCTTTTTATTTGTAACAACATTTTATTAGTAACAGCGAAATTATTCACTTCGTAACTAAAAATCCGAGTTTCAGCGAGTATTACCTACTTCTACAAAAATTTATTTTAAATTAAGAGGGGTTTGAATCATGAATGGATATGTAATTTAAGAATATAAAACAACAGTTTTTGAAAATATTTGAGTAAAAAAACTTTGGGGTGGCGGACGGACATCGCATTTTTGGAAAATACACACCTTGAAACGTAAAAGAAAAAAATTGGAGGTGTTAAAAAAAGTCCGAAACCAATAAATTATACATAGGTGTATTATTCAGAGAATACTGAACCAAAATATATAATCATAAAAAGTATGCACTCTATATGTTTTGGGTATGATAATTATTGGTTTATTATTATATGTGAATAATACACCTATGTATTCGCTCAGCAAAAAATTTTTATAACAGCCCCTCAAAATTGTTTCTTTTACGTTTCAAGGTGTGTAGATTTAAAAAAAAATGCCCGTACGCTGTCCACCGTATCATGCGTAAGTACTTCATTTTCTGTCTAAAAAATTCCTTCTTTCGCACACAGGCTCCATTTTGGGCCCAAGTTGTGTCCCGAAACTTAGCAGCCCGATTGGAATATATCTAGGGGTGTTATGGGTGAAAAATAGGGGGGTAAAAATAGTGTTTTTTTTTTGCATTTTAGTAAAATGAGCTTTTGAGGTATCTTTTTCCAAGTTTTTTAGGGCGAGAAGACTGAATATGAATTAAACTTTGACCAGAGTGAGGAATTGAGGTTGTAACGAAGGTCCAGCTCCCAAAATTCATTTTTTATGAGAAAAAACCTGGGAAATTGTCCGAAATCACCTTCAATTTGTATGTACGCTAGAAAAGTGTCAACAGGTGAATCAAGACAATTAAATGGCACTATCAATGATCAAAAATAATTTGGAATAAAAAGAGTGTAAGTCGGGTTTGTGGGGGGCCAAAATTGGTGGAAACGATCAGAAATAGCTATTTAAATTATTGCACATGAAAGAAACAATGAATGAACAGCCAGTATTTCTGCAGGTATCCAGTAGAACAATAACCGCATGTGAAAAGGACTCTGCAGAGGTGTATCAAGGGCCCGAGGTGGTCCAGTGGTAAAGCCCCTGATTGCATAATTGGGATTTGCCAATGGTCACATGTTCGAATCTTGCTGCATGAATCGAATATTTCTCATCTTCTCACTGTTCTCATATCATTACTAATATATTATATCTGTAGTGGAGTCTCTATTATTTAAATTGACGTATTTAATAACGGCTATTTCTTTTTTTATCACGTGTTCGAATCTGGCCGCGTTTGGAAAATATTTTTATCTTCTCAGTGTTTTCATTTCATCACTAAATTGGACTGGGCTCTATTATTTAAATTGAGGAAAATTTGAAAAATTTGAGTTTAAATATTAATAAGTGGCTTTTTTTGTTCGAATAAGTCCTTTTATTCCAGCATGAAGGAAACGTATTATTGGATATACCTACACTGCTGAGGTAATAATAACAAAATCCGTTGTTCCCAGAACCGTTTCATTTTGTATATAAATCACGCAGCTTTCATAGTAGGTATTATTGAGTTACGGGGTTGTGGTTCGACGAGAGTGGGGGTAACTCGGTAACTGGGTTGTAACTGTATAAAATCGAAAGATGTTTCGTTTTGTAAAAATAATCTGGATTTCAATTTTTAGGCCCAATAGGATACCGGGTAGTGGTTGAAATAGAGTGGCGGTAATTATATTATGAATTATCCAATTCCTTCAGTATAAAATCGGAAAAATAAGGTTTCATTGTATAAAAATCACTCCGACTTCAATTATTTCAATTGAAACTAGATTCCATCCAGACAATTTTGACACCAATCGCACTGTCCTACAACAAGTAGTTCTTTTTCTATGATTTTTAAAAGTTGCCAGAAGTTCTGACGTCATTGCGCCCCTCTCGCCAGGGCGGGATTCCCCTGCGAACTGTCAGCCAGAACTTCTGGAAGCTTCGAAAAATCGTATAAAAACAACTACCTATGTACTTCTAATCGTAGGACAGTGGGGTTGATGTCTAAGTTCTCAGAAAGGAATCTAGTCTCATTAAATAATAATGAAAAGATATTTTGTGACCTATGCGCACACCCCATTGGTGGATGGACTACAGTGGGGGTAATTATACGAATTACCAATTCTAATGGTATAAAATTGGAAGAAGAGTTTTCATTGTTTGAAATCACGCGGATTTCAATTTTCAGGCAAACTGGGTTTATGGGTGGTGGTTGGACTAGAGTAGGGGTAATTACAGGGATCAACTAATTCATACCTAATTAGGAAATGCCGGGGGGGGGGGGGGAGATGTTGGAGTTAGATAATTTTTATGATTACCCCTACTATTGGCGAACCACCATACGTGACTCAGTGAGACCATGAAAATTAAAATCACCGTGATCTCCACACAATAACACCTTTTTTCTCTATTTCACACTGTAAGAAATGATTCACTTAATTACCGCCTCTCTAGCCGAACACCATCCAGTAAGCCTGAAAATTGAAATACGCGTAGTTTACACAATGCGACATTTCTTACACGATTTTATTCTGTAAGAACAAGATAATTCATTTGCTCAATCCGCACCTCAAAAACGCTGCAAATCCCTTCACAACGGTTTATTATTTTGTACAGAATACCCTCCTGTTACAGATCACAGCTCTCTGTATAGATAACCCGTCTAAATAATATAATATGTACTATTCTATACATATTATGTAGATCCCAGACCCTCCGTAGGTTAGTACCTAACCCCATACTCGTTAATAGGTGCCTATCTAAATCACGAGTTAAATATTGCTAAAATAATTATGTCAATGACAAGCAGTAACTAAAATGGCGAAAAGAAACGCAAATAATGAAGTTCTGAAGGAAAATGGTTGATGTGGAGTGAAATAGATGCGCCTTCTCAGTAGATCACTGTTTTCTGTGGTCAATACCTACCTTCATGGTCAAGTATAATGAACCGTTGTGTAATAACTTGCCCATCAATAATACCTACTTCAACGGTTGTTCAAGTTGCAAAAGTATCGATCAACTAATTCCAGCCCCATCTTGGTTGATGAACCGTTGTGTGATAATTTACCGTTATGAACTAATTTACCGTTGTGTAACAATTTACCGTTGTCATAATTTACCATTGTGTAATAATTTGCCGTTGTGTAATAATTTACCATTGTGTAACCATTTACCCATCCATAATACTTCAACGTTTGTTCAATTTGCAAAAGTACCGATCAACAAAATCCAGCCCCATCTTGGTAGATGAACCATTCTGTAATAATTTGCCGTTGTGTAATAATTTACCATTGTGTAACCATTTACCCATCCATAATACTTCAACGTTTTGTTCAATTTGCAAAAGTAACGATCAACAAAATCCAGCCCCATCTTGGTAGATGAACCATTGTGTAATAATTTACCGTTATCAAATAATTTACCGTCGTGTAATAATTTGCCGTTGTGTAATAATTTGCCATTGTGTAATAATTTACCATTGTGTAATAATTTACTCATCAATAATACTTGAACGTTTGTTCAAGTTTCACAAGTACCTACCTACAAAATCCAATAGTCCATCACATATCAAATGAAATAATATCGCAGAACAACCAACTCGACTTCATACAGCTATCCTTGATTATAATCAGGTGCTCCCTAGAGATGATTATCTGGGCCGGATTTATGGGGACACACGAACTGCCACAAATTTTGGGTCCATCTGAAACGCACGAACTGCCACAGTCATTAGAGGGGATTAGAAAGGGTCAACTCGCAAGATAAGAAACCCAGGAACTGCCACAAGGGTTAGGTCAGGTAGCCGGTACAAGTCAGGGAAAAACGGGAATTATACTGCGGTTATCCCTCGATGATATTCCTGCTCTACTTGTCTTCTTTTCTGGTATTTTCGAAGGCATTAAACAGTCTTGTTACATACCTTGTCGTGAAGCACTAACATTTTGAATTCATACTCACTTGGCGGGACTAACCTGCGCAGTAGCTACCGTACAGTCAGCCATTGATATTTTGCGGTTCCCGTTTTTTGTTGGTCACCCGTTGGCACCATTTTTCGCAGCTAGAAGAAGTTTTAAGTTTCATCTATCTGGCCCTCTCATTGAACAATCGTGTTTTTTTCAAATAAATTCTACCAAGTTCTAGAAGTTCTGTGTACGTTTGAATTGCTTCCTAGTATAAATTTGTTGTTTTCGACATCGTGGCATCCCTTGTGGGGAAGTGAACTCCAGTGAACGACCATGAATGAAGATTTGGAAGCATCAAGACATCAGTTGAAGAGACTCCGCGGTGAGAGAAAGCAACTTCGGAGGCTTTTTTCCGTACTTACAAATGTTATTGACAAATCCTTGGAGGAAGGTAAGTTGGATGAATTGCCTCAAAATTTCGACAAGTTGGAGGACAAAGCCTCACGTCTTTTCAACATTGATAGTCAGGTTAACACTTTATTGTTCCTTTGTGATGAGGGGGATGAAGAGGTCACCAAAGAATTCGATTCTACGGAAGAATATCGTGACAAATATGTCAGTCTTTTGACTGTGAAAGCGAAATTATCCGATTTTGCCCCTCATAATCCAGTCACATTTAACACCAGGTCGATGGTTTCTGACGCGAAATCGAACAAAAACAAGGACTTGAAGTTACCCAAACTTGTTCCAAAAGAATTTGATGGCAGTCTCAAGGAGTGGATTCCGTTTTGGGCTATTTTCGAGAGGATTCATTTGAGTAGTGATTACGATGATTCCACAAAATTTCAGTACCTACTTCTTTATACCAAGGAAAATTCTCCTGCTAGGGAACTCCTTGAAAGTTTTCCCCCGTTACCAGAGAATTATTCAAAGGCCATCGACCAGTTAAGGTCTAGGTTCGGTAGGGAAGATTTATTAATTGACCTGTATGTAAGGGAACTTCTCAAATGGGTTCTAATTCAGGCTAGGGACGACCAAAAGCTGTCACTGCGAACTCTCTATGATCGATTGTCGACCCAGCTGAACGCGTTGGATACTTTGGGCTTGACCAGTGATAAGTTTACTTATTTTTTAACCCCTCTGGTGGAGTCAGCCCTACCCGATTCAGTCTTGAAAGATTGGAAACGGGAAAGCAAAACCCCAGTCTTGGCTCAAGGTCAGTCGGTAGGCACGTCATTGGATGAAGGGGGTGGGACACTGGCTGCTAAAATAGATAAAATGAAACTTCTGTTGGCCTTCCTGAGGCGCGAAGTAGAAGAGGATGAGGGTAGGTTATTGGCGCGTGAAACTTTTTCTCACAACCCTGGTCAGCAGGGTTCAACTGAACAGTCTCCTAAGCAGAAAGGACATGGTCAGAGCAAAAAGGGGACAAACAACCAACAATTGTGTACGGCTGCTGATCTTATCAACAACGTACAGGCACAAAAATCCATTGTCTGCATTTTCTGTGAAAACACTTCACATTCTAGTGACAACTGCCTCAAAGTCAGAGACCTCTCATTACATGAATTAAACGGTTTGGTCAAAAATAAAGGGGCGTGTTATTGCTGTTTGAAGAAGGGGCATAGCTCCAATCGGTGCAAGGCTATGGTGCGGTGCATTTTGTGTGATGGTCGACACTACCCACTTCTTTGTCACACTAGGAAGGAAAAGGGATATACTGAAGGTCAGGGTAGTAAAAATAATTCGGGCACTGAAAAACAGAGTAGGCAAGAACACAGTTTGCTGAATTCCAATAGCTCCCAAGTTCTCATGCAAACACTTGTAGTGAAGGTTAGGGGAGAAAAAGGACAAATTCAAGCTAGGTTGCTATTTGACTCTGGCTCTCAACGAAGCTATATTACTAAGAAGCTAGCCGCTCAAATGTCATATAAGCCCACTGGTGAAGAAACCCTAATGCATATGTTGTTTGGTGGCTCCCAGGAACCAAAAGCACACTCTCGATACAAGGTCAGAATCGTAAATTTGCATTCTGATTATGCCTGCAATTTCGATGTGCTTGATACTGACATAATTTGCCGTGGGATCGCTTCTGTCACTCGAGGCCCTTGGATGTCCGAGCTAAAAGGGAAAGGTATCGAGATTGTCGATATTCAGAATGAGCCAGTTGACATTTTAGTGGGAGCAGACATTGCGGGAAAGTTGATGACTGGCCGCAAAGAAGTTTTGAGCTGTGGGCTCATGGCATTTGAAACTTTGATTGGCTGGACTCTAATGGGTCGGGTGAAAGACGAAGGTTCAAATTTTATGGCCAATGTTTCCATGCTTGATACCTCACTCTCTGTTACAGAACTATGGAGACTCGACGTCATAGGTATTGAGGACCCCATGCAGGTCAAATCGCGTGCAGAGGTTGCAGCGGCAGCTCAAAAACATTTTGAGGAAACAGTGAAAATCCTGGAAAACGGTCGCTACCAGGTCCGACTACCTTGGCTAGAAGGGCATGCACTGTTACCGACGAATTTTGACATGGCAAAGAGCAGGCTCGACTCAACAATGAGAAAACTTCAATCGGCGGGCACTGTGAAGGTTTACCAGGATGTCTTGATGGAGTGGTTAAATGATGGCGTGATAGAAGAAGTGCCCTTCAGAGACAAGGACAGTGGCCATTATCTTCCGCATCGCCCTGTCTACAAGCAGAACAGTACAACAGCAATCAGGCCTGTCTTCGATGCTTCAGCACGGGGAAAAGGGCAGCCATCATTGAATGATTGTTTAACAAAAGGCCCTAACTTGATTGAACTCATTCCGTTGGTTCTGTTACGTTTCAGGATGCGTAGACTTGGAGTGATAGCAGATATTAAACGTGCGTTTTTACAGATAGCCCTCCCACCTGCGGACAGAGATTTTCTGAGGTTTCTGTGGTACAAGGATGGTCACCTAACAGTTTATCGGCACTGCAGGGTTGTGTTTGGCGTGAGCAGCAGTCCGTTCCTTCTTGGTGCGGTTCTGGACCATCACATGAGAAAAACTCTGAAAATGGTGGAGGAAGGAGACTCCCAGTTCTCACGCGAGGTAATTCAGAAATTGCAAAAGAGCTGGTATGTAGACAATGCAGTTGCCAGTCTGTCAACAGTTGAAGAACTAGAACAGTTTATTCAGGAGTCCACAGCAGTACTTGAGAAGGCTCAGTTTGAGCTTCGAGGGTGGGAGTTTTCAGATCCCGGATTGAGATCTTCAACAGACACGGCTGTTCTAGGAATCCGCTGGGACAAAAAGGAGGATTGCCTCAAACTGCAAATACCTGACCTTGACTTGGACGAATATACAAATGCTGTCACACGAAGGAAAATTCTTTCTGCATACCAGAAAATTTTTGATCCCATTGGCATGTGTGCTCCAACCACTCTGGTGCCAAAAATGCTGATCCAGAAAACTTGGGCGTCAGGAGATGGATGGGATAAAGAAGTTGACAGTGAAATCAGTCAAGAGTTCACACGCTGGGCAAGAGAAGCGCCTTTGCTCAAAGAAATTAGTGTCCCTCGGTTTGTGGATTTTGATGAGTCTCGGATGTCAGTGCACACATTTTGTGATGCCTCTCAAGATGCTTTTGCGGCTGTTGTCTACCTAAGGGTTGAAGACAAAAGTGAGGTGTTTGTTCACATGTTGGCAGCAAAATCCCGAGTGTCTCCTGTGAACAAGGTTACCATCCCCAGATTGGAGTTGCTAGCTGCTGGAGTAGGGGCTCGACTCGCGTCTCACGTCATGCAAGAATTCGGCTCAAATACAGAAACATGGTTTTGGAGCGATTCAACCACTGTTCTGGCATGGATAAAGAGAGACACCACCTGGGGAGTATTTGTCATGAACAGAGTAAAAGAAATAAGGACACTGACTGACATAAATAGATGGTGCCACATTCCAGGAACATTGAATCCGGCTGACTTATTGAGCCGAGGTTGTTCACCACAACAGCTGATGCAGTCGAGATGGTGGGAGGGCCCTCAGTGGCTCAGAAAGTCCGCCAGTTATTGGCCAAATTCAATTTCAGACGAAAATGAAGATGAAATCTTGGTAGAACGCCGAAAAACTGTGATTTCAGCTGTCGACATGAACACAGAAACAGTTTATTCACGGCTCATACACAAATTTTCAAAATATGACAAACTGATTCGGATTTTCGGATGGATTCACCACTGGAAAAATAAGAAAAGAAAACCGGGTATACTCTCTCCTTCTGAAGTTGATCAAGGTGAACAAAGCGTTCTGAAATTTATTCAATCTGAGTCATTTAGAGGTCTTCATGACAAGAAACTCAAACGACTGAAACCTATTTACGACGCAAAAGGGATCATGCGAGTCAGAACGAAAATTATGAATCGCAAGGACAGCGATTTTTTCAAACTGCCTATCGTTTTACCTTCAGAGCACCCTACGGTTCTGAAACTCATTGAGTATGTCCACAGGACTAACCATCACGTTTCAGGACAAACACTGCTCTCCCTACTTCGTGAAAAGTACTGGATCCTACGAAATAGGAAGGTTGTGCGTCAGGTTGTGAACAGATGTGTCACATGTAGGAGGTATGAGGCCAAGAACCTTCAAACAGAGGTGCCAGCACTCCCTGAAGAACGAGTAAAGGATGCAAATGTTTTTGAAATTTCTGGATGTGATTTTGCAGGACCTCTGCACTGTCGTGAAGGCAAAGTATGGATAGTGATATTCACTTGTGCTGTCCATAGAGCTGTGCATTTTGATGTGGTGACGTCACTGTCAACAGATGGTTTCATGATGGCGTTCAGGAGGTTTGTGGCGCGACGGGGCAGGCCAAAAATCATGTTCTCGGACAATGGAACTAATTTTCGAGGCATGAGCAACATCCTTGGTACTGTTGACTGGAATGAAATAGCCAGTCAAACTTCGCTTGAGCGAATCGAGTGGAGATTTTCACCCCCATCAGCGCCATGGTGGGGTGGGTTTTGGGAAAGAATGGTGGGTCTTATGAAAAATCTGCTCCGAAAAACCCTTGGAAACAGTACATTGACTCATGAAGAGCTCTATACAGTTCTAACTGACTGTGAGGCCCTCATAAACTCGCGCCCCATCACCTACTACTCTGAAGATCCTAGTGACCCTCTCCCCATCACCCCCATGATGTTCCTGCAGGAAATCCCAGCCAATGGACTTCCTGATTGTGATGTTATCGAGTCTACCAGTCTGGAGAGGAGAATTAGATATCGTCAAAGACTCAGGGATGACTTGAAGAGACGGTTCAGGTCAGAATATCTGGGCCTCATGATCATGAAAAGCGAAAAGTCAAAGGAAACCCGACCCCCTGTTGTGGGTGAAATTGTGTTCATTGGTTCAGACGACAAAAAACGACTGGACTGGCCAGTCGCTATAGTTGAGAGGGTTGTACTGGGCAAGGATGGCAAGGCACGTGTGGTGCACCTTAGAACTTCGGAGGGGAGTCTTTGCCGTCCAGTGAGACGAGTGTACCCTCTTGAAGTTTTCTACACTGACAAGGACAACACCCCCAAAAATGAAGCAGTTCAAGAGGAACCAAAAACCCAAGAATCTTCTGAAGAAGTGGAAGCTGTTCACGAGGCTACACCTGAAGACGACCCCGAAAGTGATTATAGTCAAGAGACAGTTCAGCAAGAGAAATTCATAAATAGAGATGTTACTACAAAGTATGGTAGACAAGTGAATTTGCCTGTGAGGTTCCGATAATTGAATGTTTTGTAAAATTTTGCATGGGTCCAGATATAGGTATTTGCATTGTGTAAACAAATTTTCTCATGATTCTGTAAATTGCTAGAGCTACATTTGGGTTAGGAGGCCTTTTGTGTTGAGTACAGTGAACTCTATAAATTCCCCTGTACTCAAGGTGGGAGTATGTCGTGAAGCACTAACATTTTGAATTCATACTCACTTGGCGGGACTAACCTGCGCAGTAGCTACCGTACAGTCAGCCATTGATATTTTGCGGTTCCCGTTTTTTGTTGGTCACCCGTTGGCACCATTTTTCGCAGCTAGAAGAAGTTTTAAGTTTCATCTATCTGGCCCTCTCATTGAACAATCGTGTTTTTTTCAAATAAATTCTACCAAGTTCTAGAAGTTCTGTGTACGTTTGAATTGCTTCCTAGTATAAATTTGTTGTTTTCGACATACCTAACATTACATTCCACTAATCTATTCAGAAGTCCCAAACAACCTGCTCATTCACGGGATAGTTTCTGGGATTGTTTATCTTTTTTGAGATGCGAGCGCTAGCGAGCATCCAGATCGCTTGACAATGCGAGCGGCGGAATGGGAACTAAACTTCTTGTACAACCACCGTCTTGTCTGACTGAACCCTTGTGGCAGTTCGTGGTTTTCTTATCTTGCGAATTGACCCTCCCTAATCCCCTCTAATGGTTGTGGCAGTTCGTGCATTTCATATTTGGTCTAAACGTTGTGGCAGTTCGAGTGCAGCCAGATTTATACCGTTTGATTCACGATCGTGTTGATCGTAATGAACCGTTGTGTAATCACTTGCCCATCAATAATACTTCAACGGTTGTTCAAGTTGCAAAAGTATCGATCAACAAAATCCAGCCCCATCTTGGTTGATGAACCGTTGTGTAATAATTAAGCTTGTTGTCGTGTAAGGTTTTTGGTGCACACGAACGGCTGGACGTACAATGCTCCAGGTGGTCTCAAAAATTTTTTTAGCTCAAGACAAATTTAATAACGTAAGAAATAACCAAACCCATTCATCGATGGTTTTCGAGCTACGGCGCTCTGAAAATTTCAACCCCTATTTTGAACCCCTTCAAGGACCAACTAGACCCCGAACGGAAACAATAACCCGAATTTCATCAACTTTGTTTCATGGTAACTAAGAAAAGTGGCCAGTACGGCGTATGGCGGACAGACAGAAATTTTTTTATTAAAGTTAAGGATTCTACATACCATGAAACGTAAACCATCAAATTTTGAGAGGCGGTTAGCATTTTTTTTTTCATGCTCGATTCCAATGGTTCATTAGGTATTGAAAATAATAAACCAAAATACGAGGAAAACAGATATCCCTGTGATTTTTAACCAGAGATACCGGTTTTCTCCGATTTTATTCACTAAGAATGACGAAATTCATTTAATTACCCCCACTCCTGTCCAACCACCACACGCACCTCAAAAGTACAACGGAAATTTAAATCCGCGTGAATTTTACATACAGAAACCTCTTTTTCCCGATTTTATGCTGCAAGAATGAGGGAGTTCATTTAATTACCCCCACTCCTGTCCAACCACCACCCGGACCTCAAAGGTACAACGCATGGGTATGCGCATGGGTTTCAAAAGATGTGTTATATATATATATATATATATATAAATGATTTTCACACTAGGTGCCCCCCTCACGTTAAGCCCCACCAGGAAATCTCACGTTTAGCACCCTCTCAATATTTCTTTTTCACATTAGGCACCACCTCACCTTAGGTACCCCACGGATGTGGGAAACAGTGTGTCCATCTTGTGATACAACCAGATATCAAAATATCCCCGCCAACTACTGGTCCAGTTGGAGAGGATCACTATGCCAATAAACCTACTATCAGATCAGCGGAAGGGGCGGGAGGGGTATTAATCTAATTCTGCAAGACTAGGGTGGGGGTAATTGAGTGTATTGGACAGGAGTGGGGGTAATTAAGTGAACTGCCTCATTCTTGCAGTATAAAATCGGAAAAAAAAGGTTTCTGTGTGTAAAATTCACGCGGATTTAAATTTCCGTTGTACTTTTGAGGTTCAGGTGGTGGTTGGACAGGAGTGGGGGTAATTAAGTGAACTGCCTCATTCTTGCAGTATAAAATCGGAAAAAAAAGGTTTCTGTATGTAAAATTCACGCGGATTTAAATTTTCGTTGTACATTTGAGGTTCAGGTGGTGGTTGGACAGGAGTGGGGGTAATTAAATGAACTGCCTCATTCTTGCAGTATAAAATCGGAAAAAAAAGGTTTCTGTATGTAAAATTCACGCGGAATTCAATTTTCGTTGTAGTTTTGAGGTGCGAATGGTGGTTGGACAGGAGTGGGGGTAGTTAAATGAACTCCCTCATTCTTGCAGTATAAAATCGGGAAAAAAAGGTTTCATTATGTAAAATTCACGCTGATTTCAATTTTCGTTGTACATTTGAGGTTCAGGTGGTGGTTGGTCAGGAGTGGGGGTAATTAAATGAACTGCCTCATTCTTGCAGTATAAAATCGGAAAAAAAAGGTTTCTGTGTGTAAAATTCACGCGGATTTAAATTTTCGTTGTACTTTTGAGGTCCGGGTGGTGGTTGGACAGGAGTGGGGGTAATTAAGTGAACTGCCTCATTCTTGCAGTATAAAATCGGAAAAAAAAGGTTTCTGTATGTAAAATTCACGCGGATTTAAATTTTCGTTGTACATTTGAGGTTCAGGTGGTGGTTGGACAGGAGTGGGGGTAATTAAATGAACTGCCTCATTCTTGCAGTATAAAATCGGAAAAAAAAGGTTTCTGTATGTAAAATTCACGCGGAATTCAATTTTCGTTGTAGTTTTGAGGTGCGAATGGTGGTTGGACAGGAGTGGGGGTAATTATATGAACTCCCTCATTCTTGCAGTATAAAATCGGGAAAAAAAGGTTTCATTATGTAAAATTCACGCTGATTTCAATTTTCGTTGTACATTTGAGGTTCAGGTGGTGGTTGGTCAGGAGTGGGGGTAATTAAATGAACTGCCTCATTCTTGCAGTATAAAATCGGAAAAAAAAGGTTTCATTATGTAAAATTCACGCGGATTTCAATTTTCGTAGTTATTTGAGGTTCAGGTGGTGGTTGGACAGGAGTGGGGGTAATTAAATGAACTGCCTCATTCTTGCAGTATAAAATCGGGAAAAAAAGGTTTCATTATGTAAAATTCACGCTGATTTCAATTTTCGTTGTACATTTGAGGTTCAGGTGGTGGTTGGACAGGAGTGGGGGTAATTAAATGAACTCCCTCATTCTTGCAGTATAAAATCGGGAAAAAAAGGTTTCATTATGTAAAATTCACGCTGATTTCAATTTTCGTTGTACATTTGAGGTTCAGGTGGTGGTTGGACAGGAGTGGGGGTAATTAAATGAACTCCCTCATTCTTGCAGTATAAAATCGGGAAAAAAAGGTTTCATTATGTAAAATTCACGCTGATTTCAATTTTCGTTGTACATTTGAGGTTCAGGTGGTGGTTGGACAGGAGTGGGGGTAATTAAATGAACTCCCTCATTCTTGCAGTATAAAATCGGGGAAAAAAGGTTTCATTATGTAAAATTCACGCTGATTTCAATTTTCGTTGTACATTTGAGGTTCAGGTGGTGGTTGGACAGGAGTGGGGGTAATTAAATGAACTCCCTCATTCTTGCAGTATAAAATCGGGAAAAAAAGGTTTCATTATGTAAAATTCACGCTGATTTCAATTTTCGTTGTACATTTGAGGTTCAGGTGGTGGTTGGACAGGAGTGGGGGTAATTAAATGAACTGCCTCATTCTTGCAGTATAAAATCGGGAAAAAAAGGTTTCATTATGTAAAATTCACGCGGATTTCAATTTTCGTAGTTATTTGAGGTTCAGGTGGTGGTTGGACAGGAGTGGGGGTAATTAAATGAACTCCCTCATTCTTGCAGTATAAAATCGGGAAAAAAAGGTTTCATTATGTAAAATTCACGCTGATTTCAATTTTCGTTGTACATTTGAGGTTCAGGTGGTGGTTGGACAGGAGTGGGGGTAATTAAATGAACTCCCTCATTCTTGCAGTATAAAATCGGGAAAAAAAGGTTTCATTAGGTAAAATTCACGCTGATTTCAATTTTCGTTGTACATTTGAGGTTCAGGTGGTGGTTGGTCAGGAGTGGGGGTAATTAAATGAACTGCCTCATTCTTGCAGTATAAAATCGGAAAAAAAAGGTTTCATTATGTAAAATTCACGCGGATTTCAATTTTCGTAGTTATTTGAGGTTCAGGTGGTGGTTGGACAGGAGTGGGGGTAATTAAATGAACTGCCTCATTCTTGCAGTATAAAATCGGGAAAAAAAGGTTTCATTATGTAAAATTCACGCGGGTTTCAATTTTCGTTGTACATTTGTGGTTCAGGTGGTGGTTAGACTGGAGTGGGGGTAATTAAATGAACTTTCTCATTCTTGCAGTAAAAAATCGGGAAAAAGAGGTTTCTGTATGTAAAATTCACGCGGATTTCAATTTTTGTTGAACTTTTGAGGTCCGGGTGGTGGTTGGACAGGAGTGGGGGTAATTAAATGAACTTTCTCATTCCTGCAGTAAAAAATCGATAGAAAGAGGTTTCTGTATGTAAAATTCTCGCGGATTTCAATTTTTGTTGAACTTTTGAGGTCCGGGTGGTGGTTTCCGGACCTCAAAAGTTCAACAAAAATTGAAATCCGCGAGAATTTTACATACAGAAACCTCTTTCTATCGATTTTTTACTGCAGGAATGAGAAAGTTCATTTAATTACCCCCACTCCTGTCCAACCACCACCCGGACCTCAAAAGTTCAACAAAAATTGAAATCCGCGTGAATTTTACATACAGAAACCTCTTTTTCCCGATTTTTTACTGCAAGAATGAGAAAGTTCATTTAATTACCCCCACTCCAGTCTAACCACCACCTGAACCACAAATGTACAACGAAAATTGAAACCCGCGTGAATTTTACATAATGAAACCTTTTTTTCCCGATTTTATACTGCAAGAATGAGGCAGTTCATTTAATTACCCCCACTCCTGTCCAACCACCACCTGAACCTCAAATAACTACGAAAATTGAAATCCGCGTGAATTTTACATAATGAAACCTTTTTTTTCCGATTTTATACTGCAAGAATGAGGCAGTTCATTTAATTACCCCCACTCCTGACCAACCACCACCTGAACCTCAAATGTACAACGAAAATTGAAATCAGCGTGAATTTTACCTAATGAAACCTTTTTTTCCCGATTTTATACTGCAAGAATGAGGGAGTTCATTTAATTACCCCCACTCCTGTCCAACCACCACCTGAACCTCAAATGTACAACGAAAATTGAAATCAGCGTGAATTTTACATAATGAAACCTTTTTTTCCCGATTTTATACTGCAAGAATGAGGGAGTTCATTTAATTACCCCCACTCCTGTCCAACCACCACCTGAACCTCAAATAACTACGAAAATTGAAATCCGCGTGAATTTTACATAATGAAACCTTTTTTTCCCGATTTTATACTGCAAGAATGAGGCAGTTCATTTAATTACCCCCACTCCTGTCCAACCACCACCTGAACCTCAAATGTACAACGAAAATTGAAATCAGCGTGAATTTTACATAATGAAACCTTTTTTTCCCGATTTTATACTGCAAGAATGAGGGAGTTCATTTAATTACCCCCACTCCTGTCCAACCACCACCTGAACCTCAAATGTACAACGAAAATTGAAATCAGCGTGAATTTTACATAATGAAACCTTTTTTCCCCGATTTTATACTGCAAGAATGAGGGAGTTCATTTAATTACCCCCACTCCTGTCCAACCACCACCTGAACCTCAAATGTACAACGAAAATTGAAATCAGCGTGAATTTTACATAATGAAACCTTTTTTTCCCGATTTTATACTGCAAGAATGAGGGAGTTCATTTAATTACCCCCACTCCTGTCCAACCACCACCTGAACCTCAAATGTACAACGAAAATTGAAATCAGCGTGAATTTTACATAATGAAACCTTTTTTTCCCGATTTTATACTGCAAGAATGAGGGAGTTCATTTAATTACCCCCACTCCTGTCCAACCACCACCTGAACCTCAAATGTACAACGAAAATTGAAATCAGCGTGAATTTTACATAATGAAACCTTTTTTTCCCGATTTTATACTGCAAGAATGAGGCAGTTCATTTAATTACCCCCACTCCTGTCCAACCACCACCTGAACCTCAAATAACTACGAAAATTGAAATCCGCGTGAATTTTACATAATGAAACCTTTTTTTTCCGATTTTATACTGCAAGAATGAGGCAGTTCATTTAATTACCCCCACTCCTGACCAACCACCACCTGAACCTCAAATGTACAACGAAAATTGAAATCAGCGTGAATTTTACATAATGAAACCTTTTTTTCCCGATTTTATACTGCAAGAATGAGGGAGTTCATATAATTACCCCCACTCCTGTCCAACCACCATTCGCACCTCAAAACTACAACGAAAATTGAATTCCGCGTGAATTTTACATACAGAAACCTTTTTTTTCCGATTTTATACTGCAAGAATGAGGCAGTTCATTTAATTACCCCCACTCCTGTCCAACCACCACCTGAACCTCAAATGTACAACGAAAATTTAAATCCGCGTGAATTTTACATACAGAAACCTTTTTTTTCCGATTTTATACTGCAAGAATGAGGCAGTTCACTTAATTACCCCCACTCCTGTCCAACCACCACCCGGACCTCAAAAGTACAACGAAAATTTAAATCCGCGTGAATTTTACACACAGAAACCTTTTTTTTCCGATTTTATACTGCAAGAATGAGGCAGTTCATTTAATTACCCCCACTCCTGACCAACCACCACCTGAACCTCAAATGTACAACGAAAATTGAAATCAGCGTGAATTTTACATAATGAAACCTTTTTTTCCCGATTTTATACTGCAAGAATGAGGGAGTTCATTTAACTACCCCCACTCCTGTCCAACCACCATTCGCACCTCAAAACTACAACGAAAATTGAATTCCGCGTGAATTTTACATACAGAAACCTTTTTTTTCCGATTTTATACTGCAAGAATGAGGCAGTTCATTTAATTACCCCCACTCCTGTCCAACCACCACCTGAACCTCAAATGTACAACGAAAATTTAAATCCGCGTGAATTTTACATACAGAAACCTTTTTTTTCCGATTTTATACTGCAAGAATGAGGCAGTTCACTTAATTACCCCCACTCCTGTCCAACCACCACCTGAACCTCAAAAGTACAACGGAAATTTAAATCCGCGTGAATTTTACACACAGAAACCTTTTTTTTCCGATTTTATACTGCAAGAATGAGGCAGTTCACTTAATTACCCCCACTCCTGTCCAATACACTCAATTACCCCCACCCTAGTCTTGCAGAATTAGATTAATACCCCTCCCGCCCCTTCCGCTGATCTGATAGTAGGTTTATTGGCATAGTGATCCTCTCCAACTGGACCAGTAGTTGGCGGGGATATTTTGATATCTGGTTGTATCACAAGATGGACACACTGTTTCCCACATCCGTGGGGTACCTAAGGTGAGGTGGTGCCTAATGTGAAAAAGAAATATTGAGAGGGTGCTAAACGTGAGATTTCCTGGTGGGGCTTAACGTGAGGGGGGCACCTAGTGTGAAAATCATTTATATATATATATATATATATATAACACATCTTTTGAAACCCATGCGCATACCCCATCATTAACTTATTTATCTTTGTTCGATTTGGGTTTACAAAAAAATTCTTTCATCGATATTTCAGGGAAGCCCTCCGATTTCAGTAAGTGTTGAATTTCACAAATACACATCCGTGGAAATACCTACCGAAATACGTACAGAAAGCGGATCGCAATGGTTTAGTATTATGCTGAGAATAGTGTCTAAATCAAACTATAATTTTACGATTGCAGGCCATGAGAGGCGGATTCAACGTACCTGAGTATCCAGAAGAACCTTGCGCTCCTGAATCTACCTTCCAGAGAAGCCCTCCGATTTCAGTAAGTGTTGAATTTCACAAATACACATCCGTGGAAATACCTACCTAAATAGGTACCGAAAGCGGATCACAGTGGTTTAGTATTATGCTGAGAATAGTGTCTAAATCAAACTATAATTTTACGATTGCAGGCCATGAGAGGCGGATTCAACGTACCTGAGTATCCAGAAGAACCTTGCGCTCCTGAATCTACCTTCCAGAGAAGCCCCCCGATTTCAGTAAGTCGTCGAATTATTCCTAATTTTTGAAATGTTATATTTTATATCATAATTATTCACCTATGGATGGACAGCGTAAATCTGAACTTTGTGTTTCTGTAGTTCCAAGGTTCTTGGAATAGTCAGTGTAGGTACTGGTGTAATGAATTACAAATTTACGGATGTGCTTTACAGTCACTGAGAGGCAGATTCAATGTACCCGAGTACCCAGATGTAAGTTTTTTGCCTTTCATTCACTGGATTTGTAAGCGTTCCGTATGTATGCTTGGTTATAGGTCGGTGTGACAAACATTCTTTAAAACCAATAAATTTTGCTAGACTGTTCAAGATGTGACCTTGATGACTGGACCTTGACGATTTGGCTTTGATTGGACCGATTTGAGTCAAGAGTTTTTAGCGAAAACCTGTGAAACTGGTACAAATTACATACGGACATACAAACATATATATATATATATATATATAAACATATATAAAATAAATTATAACAAAACCAATTATTTCAGTTCGATTGAACTGCTAGGTACTTACTTATTGGAATTTAAAGAAATTTTAAAAACATTTTGTTACGGTGGGCAGTTCTCGAGTCGTTTGTGTTTCCAGAGAAAATGGCGGCGGTAAGGCTGAAACCTAATCGCTATCCCTTCTTAGCTGGTGATAATATCGCTAGTCTAGGAGGGGGACTATCGAGGCTCCACCGTCATGCTCCTCACGCTCTGTCACATAAACATGATAAAACATAATAACGCAGCAACCTACTTTCTAGGTGCTAGTTTTTACAGCCGGTTATATGGTTTCTTACACCAAAATAGTTTTTTATACCTACCCTACATACTTTCATCCATACTATTACTGTATGAGTGCTATCATCTACTCTGGTAAATTAAAAAAAGCTCCATATTTGATTACAGGACCAGTAAGTATTGATTATCAACTGCCGAAAGTATGTTTTTAAATCTTAAGGTAGGTATTTGAAAAAATTCCATTAAAATGGAATAAGTACCACTGTCTGCGAAGAATAAATCTTTACATTTCTATTTTCCATCCATATAATATTTTTCTTACTGTTGTTTCCCTGTCTCCCCCTCATTGTGTCTCCCTTCTTTTTTGTGACACAGGTTTATATTATGTTCGAGTCCTTACGTAAATAATTTACGAATTCAGTTCTAGTTACTAAGAGTAGCGTTCAAGTAGGTAGGTATATGATTTATTACGGATATCAATAAACTTTATACATCGCCGATAGGAAATGAGTAAGAAAGAATCTTAGGTACGGTGACGTATAACCAATGTGCTTTTAATGTTATATTATTATGTATGCAATATAATTAAATGCCATGCTGTTAGATTTTAATTGAATGCCGCAGATTTCATTTTTGGTCTAGAATGACCTATTTTCTTTATTTTTTCTGTATTTGATCGCTAAATTGATCCAATGAAACATTGAGCACAATCTTGCAAAAAATTGAGCACAATTTACGCACTTACTCCTACATTTCGAATTGATGTTTGTTACTATAGATAAAAACAAGTTCTTCCAACAAATCAGTCAATCCACCTACTTATATAGTTTACTCATCATATTATATTCATATATGAATAATTTACAGGTGCTGAAGTTCCAGCAGGATGCAGCTCGTAATTGTGCATGTTCCTACGTCCTAGGTAATTGATTGCACCATTGTTTATTAGGTACTTATGATTACATAGTCAAGATACGAAAGAAACCACTGATTATTCGACTAGGAATTGTATGCAGTAAATTTCCCTCCTATATAATGGATAGGTACCTCTTTCTCATCTTCACTAGCGGAGATATCAGCTTTCATAATGCAAAATATTGATATTATCGATATAATATTATGATTAATATTATGTTGGATATCAGAGGTTATAAAAAATAAGTGTTTTGATTAAACCTACTGTGATATAAATATTATGATCATAGAGTGTGGAAGTAGAGACACGATTTATAAACAGCTGATATCGTCACCATTATCAACTCCATTTTCAGGTTGTGATATTCAAAAGTATCAGTCGAGCAAATAATATGTGAAGGCCAGCCTCCTTAATCTTTCTGCAGTGAAACGTACAACAATAAAAAATTTATTAAATTAATGTGTTCTGATATATATCCGACTACCCTGCTCCTTCTATAGCAATGCCTGCTCATCCTACCTGCTGAATATACCAGATATACCAAATGTACCTGCTGAATATACATGCCTATTTACCTAATGTATACTGCCTTGTAACGCCCATAACTACCCGAAATAATGGTCGAAACAAGCTGAAATTTGGAGGGTAGGTGCGGGTTGGGTCACAGATGGTCCCTTACAAAAATCATTGAAAAAGTACGGTAACTTTCGTCTGCGCATGCGCGAACATGAAATGTTGACCATTTCCTTGTAACGCTTCCAACTATGCGAAAAATAGTCGCAGTAGACCATCCAAGATGGTCCCGTATCAAAATGAACCTACCCAACTACCCTATACGTTCATGTGATTCAAGTGAGGAAGCTATAGGTACCTACTGCCTACTCGAATTGGCAGACGTTTTTTTAGTCACTCGCAAGCACAGCCTAACTAAAGAACGACTAGAATAAAATCATAAGCTAGTCCTCCAAGTTCTTAGAAGCTGGGTAAACAGGTAGGTAGGTACGCTGCTACTTTGCTATTAAAAAAAAAAAAAAAAAAAAATAGAAGCTAGAAAAAAGATAGAAGCCATTTATCCACGAATAAGATGTAGAATAGCAACTGTAGTTTCATCATGGTTATCGGATGTTGTGTACACTACTGGTTTTACACGAGCCCTGGTTGAGATATGAAACTTGTATTTTACGTAGGTAGTACCTGCCTACTACTCGGTACTACTTGGATCGGCCTTTGTTAAACGAGACCATGGGTACACAGGGACTTAAGTGGAGTAAGGTAAGTACCTCATAATTATATTAATTATTATACCCTGGCAGCTGGCAATGAAGCTTCCAAGTCTTAGCAATCGTGTAGTTATTACAGTCAATAAGGATAACATCTTATCTTCTCCTTTCAGCTCGCCGAACGCGATTGAAATGAAGAACAGCCATTAGGTCAAGGTTAATAAATTGTTTGACCGGAAGTTTCGAGTTTTTTTCCCTCGATATTATTGTGGATCTTCCGCTTCAAAAAGAGGAAAATGCAAAAACATGGTACTCTGAGATGATAAGTACTATTTGCGTCCCGAGGCCCTGGTTTATCGAGCGGGATGATGCAAACCGATCTGTGGTTGAACGGTTCTAAACAAACATTTCCCTCCTCGCCGCCAGACTGAGAAGGGCGCGGCCTTATCCATAAACACCAATAATCCCGTCATGCAAACAACATTTTTCTGACCTTTGGCATCCTCTGGGAACATCGTAACTTTCATACACGAGCCAGCTGTCCAGTCTTCTTGGTATCACCGTTGTGAATCTATCAAATTATTTTTATTGGCAATTATCCAGTATAATTTCAGGAACCTATAAAAATTCACTTTGCCGCTACACTACGTGTCTTAAATACGAGCTATTCAGTTTTATGGTTTTGTGTCGTTTTATCGAAAATCGAAAAGACACACAAACCGTGATAAAGATTTAATTGTGTATGGTGCATTGATAACGTTTGCCTGAATAGTTTCCCACTCGGCATACCTACATCATTTCGCTCTACAGACATCCAAGGTAAGTAATCTGCGATAATTTACCATTATTTTAGATTGTGCAAGTAAGGCGTTTTGAAAAGTTTTTAGAGCATACCAAACTATGACGTAAACAGTATTCGAGGGGTTTAGCCAAACTTTTTGTAATCGATGGAATGTTTCGAGTATGGCTGGAAACTTAGGTATATCAAGGATCGAATGCTGTCTTGTAGGTACTGAATATTTGGAATGGAAACAATCTTCAGTTGTTATCTCATCATGGTGTGTCACAAGTAATGACACTCCGAGCTTCATAAACACTGGTAGGTAGGTATAATTGTTTTCCATTTTCAATGATTTTCCATAATCTGATTGCGTAATTGGAATTGATAAGGAGGTTTACTTCTGACGATAGCTTTCGGTTGAATAAACTTCAGGAAGTTAAATATATGATTTAGATAAGGCATACCGTCATCACCCTCTTATTGTACATGCGGAATAACACCATCGTATACTTACTGATTGAGAGGAGATCTCCCTACATCAGTTGGATGCTTGACATGACGAACGTGACATTCAAGAAAGGTATGGAAGCCATTATGAGCGGTATCTATTTATGACCGGTGCGCTTTTAGATAAATATACATGGTAACTATTAATAATTTTCACGTACAATCTTAAATGTATTCCACCGTGCCAAAAACATTACTAGACAGTTTTGACCAATTTAAATTGACGAAGAACTTTGAAATCCGGCAGTATAGGGACGCTTTGGGAAATTGGATCGAATGTGGTCCGGGGTCATCATAAAAAATCATTGCTTTTTAATTTATATTTTATAAAATTTGAAGGAAAATAATTTGTTCATGACATTGTCAGTCGGCCGAACCGTTGGTATTAAAGCGTGTATGTGTAAAATCCCAGGCTGAACCACGGGCCACCACAGTCATAGTCACGCCACTGCTGACTCTTGATAATGGCATAATGGGACATTACAAAATAGGGAAATCGAGCTGAAATAGGGTTAGTTGAGCTAACTATTTATTTTGGCTAGTCACAAATTGAAACGTTCATCATCCCAACAGAAGGAATAAATTATTGTGACTCGCTACTCTTTAAAATACTTTGAAACATTTCCGAGACAGAGTGGAAACCTATGTATCTAACACCTCTGGCCCCAAATAAGCAGGTGGGTACCAGATATCAAGAGGATGCAGGAATGGCTTGGAATCATTGAACTTTAGAGGGTCCTAGCTACCTACTTTACAATAATAGTACCTACCAACTAAACTGGTCTTAAAACTAGCTTAAACGTTTAAACTAGTCTTACCGGCTAGGCTTCTTATACAACTTATTTTATGCATCCAATTTATGGAAGCGAGGGGAGGGGATTACGGTTATCCTGGACAGCGCTTCGCCCCGCGTTATGTTTAGGTATTTCATTTGGTCTCCGCAAAATATTGATTCTGTGGTGAGAAACAATACTAAGTTGGTAAGTCACTTAGATGAAAAAGAAAACGGTTGTTCACGTATTGCATTTTTGAATAAACATGAAAAAAAGTAGGTACCTATAATATAATGATGAATAAACCTCGTGATTTTCAGGCGTGCTATGGCAAAATGGTTCGAATTGGCTTTTCTTTCTATCGTTCTTCTGAGCGAGGAAACTGAAGGCAAAAAACACAATACGAGCATCGTAAATCGTGAGTTTCAAATTAATAATATTATCGATATTATAATATATTACGAGTGAATTCTACTGTCATCAATTTAGCCTAGTCATCTGTTATCGATATGAATAATGTTACTGTGCCTGCCGTCTGGCTTGGCTTGGAATAGGTCATTACCAAAATGGAATGTTCCAACAGGATGGGGTTTTTGAGGATTCATTATGGTCTAGGAAAATGACTGAATAGGGTAAACGACCCGAATAACGACACTTTAAGAAAATTTTCCCATATATTCCAAGCTGTATTCGTTATTACCCAACAAAATGAAATCGTAATGAGCTCAAAATGTTCATCAAGATCTCCTCTACAAAATGCACTAGTAATCTGTTCAAAATTACTAGGTTTTCAATATTTAAAATTCAGAAGTTGTTTTTGCTCCTTATTCCGACACCTTCGGGGGGTTGTTAGCAGTGAGCAAATCTTGAGAGGTCGACGAGTTGGGCGCGTTGGTCTTCGTAGGCGGACATAGCGTCCGGGGAGAGGTCGGCGGTCTGTAGGAGCATTTCCTAAGGGGAGCAGCGAGATGGTCTTGGAATACTTGGAATGCTGGGTCTTGATGCCGGCGGCGGAAAAGGCTGCGTCGAGCTGGAAGAACCAATGGGCTGGGTCGTGCGTTTAGAATGGCGGGAGCCTGAGAGGGATGGGGGCTGCGGCGGCTGCGATGTTGGTGGTAGTGGCGGCTGTGACTCCGGTGGATGGCTGCGACATGGCAGGTTGGGTTGTTTCAGTCAGCATTTTCGGCAAGAAACGTCCGGGTTACCAGTGTCGTGAGCACAAGGTAGGGCTGGTTTGGTAGGTCGCAGGAGAAAGGACGATGTGCCTCTTAGGAGTCTTTTAAGGATTGCTACCACCCCGCAGTTTTCACCACAGCGAGTGTTAGAGGGTAGCTACCACCCCACGGTTTTTACCACAGCGAGCGTTAGTGGACGTGCCAGCACCCCAGGTTTTCACCACAATGAATGCCGGGTCCTTTCGGGAGGCAAATCCCAGGTTTTCACCACAATGAATATGAGAGGGAGAGGTTTGACAGAGGAGGACAAGGTAAGAGAGAGAGAAGTCGCAGGTAGGAGCCGGGTTGGCAGGTAGAGCTGGGCGAGCCGGGCGTCTTAAAAGGTGCCTCCACCTCGTCCCCCGTCTACCAATGACAGTTGACGGCCGTTGGGAGTCGTTGGGGGATGATGGAGGGGGACCCTTCCCGGGCTTCCACCGAGTCTTGGCACAGCTCGTCTTTCTCCTTGCTATTTATTGGTTAAATCTAAACATATTTACATTGGAGTGGAATAGAGGGGTACCACGACATAGGTAAATATCTAATACCTAAACACCTACCTAACTTGACATAAACAAACAGTTTGATAATTGAGATAGGTAGTCTTTTTCTGCCTCGAATCGTCATTCCATACCACTTTCAGTGATTCAATTTATTGCGACTGGGCAATTTTTACCCACTTTTTCAAACTGGCAAACAAAGTGATTTTTGGAAGCAGTACGAAAAGGGCAGGGCTATTATGAGTTAGGCCTCGGCGCCGAGTGTAACCGGTATAATTTCGACTTCCACGTCGACTGATTCAGTCCTTACGCATTTTAGGTCTTTTCTTCGTTGATACAAACCCATTACCTTTGCACCAGCTGTAGCCTTTGGCGTTGGCCCAAACACATCGCTTTTTTGGTCCAAGCCCATCGCGTGTTCACACCATTGGCCCAAACTCAGATCTCTCCTTGGGAATCCTTTCTAATTATTCGTAATGGGGTACCACAAACTGCGCTACCTGCAAGAGTCGGAAAAAGGGGGAAAAACTGAAAATTATTACACAGCGGTTTATCATGTACCTGTATAGATAGTCCGCATAAATCACTGTTTACTGTGGTCAATACCTACCCAAGTGCTTGGGTGAAGTACGGCGGATGGACAGAATTTTTGGTTTATTATTTTCGATAATGACTCTTTGGAATGGAGTACGAAAAAAAAAGTAACCCCCTCCCCACCCCTCAAAATTTGATGGTTTCCGTTTAAAGGTATGTAGAATTCGAAATGGAATTAAAAAATTCTGGCCGTCCGCCGTACTTCGCACTATTCTTAGTTACCATGAACAAGAATTAATGAAATTCGGATCGTACTTTGTAGGTACCGTTTGAAGTATATTTGATCCGCGAAGCTCGACGTTATTGTCAGTCATCTCTAAGGGGTGAAAAATAGGGGTTGAAATTTTCAGAACGCTGTAGCTCAAAAACTCTCAATACAAGGGTATGGTTTTTATTTACGTTTTTAAATTTATTTCGAACTAAAGAATGTTTTGAGACAGCGGGAGCATTCCACGACCAGCCTTTCGTTTGCACAGACAAGCTTCGTCAACATGATGGTGAATGAAACGGTATGAATCCGGACCAGATATCATTGCTAGGGATCACCGGATTATAATCACGGATGGATGTATGAAGTCGAGTTGGTTGTTTTCATTTGAACAATGATTTTTTTTTGTTTTGTTGAAAGGGTGAAAAACCGTTTATCGGCTGCCAGCGGGTTATTAACTCGCCGTTTGTGTGGGCCTCCGTTTTCCGTCTTCCCACCAAAAAACACCCTTTCTCTCGTCTGGACTGCCCCGGAACTACTTTTTCATATTACTTCGGGTGCAGTCCGTTCAAATGCCTGATATTGGCTTCCTCCCGTCTATATTTTCCCCTATTTAATTCGTCTGCCCCCTCCCACTCCCTGTTTATCTCCTTTTGTTTGAGGACAGTGATTACAAACGTAGCCACTGCATCCCAAGTCTCCCTCCCAGACACCATTTTTGTTACCACCGTTTCAGGTTCAAATGCTCCTATCTCATTTCTCAGGGCGGACCGGAGCGTTTCCCATTGCAGGCACTCGAAGAATGTATGGCGGGCATCCTCCTCTCCTCTGTGGCACATCACACATGTGGGCCCAGCTGCCCTTCCTATTTTTGCGAGGAAGGCCCTGAAGTAGCCGTGGCCAGAGAGGAACTGTGTCAGGTAATATCCCACCTCACCATGTTTCCTCTCGGTCCAGGCCCGCAGGTCCCAAATCAGCCGTGCCGTCCATCGCCCCCTGGTTTCACACCTCCATCTCTCCTGCCAACTGCGCATAGTCGTCTTCGTCCTTCCTCACCGTCCCTGGTGCATCCTCGTCCTTCCTCAAATAAATCCGTCTTCTTTCCCTGGCCAAAAGGTCTATTGGTATGGATCCGGCTATGACCTGTGCAGCGACTCCCGAGACTGTTCTATACCCACTGCATATTCTCAAGGCTCCTCTTCTCTGCTCTGCCTCCATCCTTACTCTATACACCTGGAAGTTCAGTGCATCGGCCCATATCTCCGCTCCATACAGCATGATGGATTCTGCCGTCCTCATTAGGAGCCGTCTCTTGGCTGAAGATGGTCCTCCTATATTGGCCATGAGTCTGCTCAACTTCCCAACCACCGCCACAGCTTTGTCCGCCGCTTTACATATTTATGTGGGTCCAGAAGGTGAGCTTGGTATCCAACATCATACCCAAGTACCTGATGGCATCCAATGTTTCGATGGCCTGGCCTCCCACGTCCATTGTTATTGGCATCACCATGCGTTGGGTCGTGAGGAGCACAATCTCAGTCTTTTGCACAGCCAAAGACAAGGATCTCGCCTCCATCCACTCCAGAATCCGCCTCATAGTCTGATTTAGCTTATACTGCAGAAACTCCACAGTTCTAGCTCTTATGACTGCCACCAGGTCATCCGCATAGCCCACCAAGAAGACCCCTTCCAGCATTTGGAGTCGCAATACACCATCATAGTTGAAGTTCCACAGGTCAGCCCCCAGTACTGATCCCTGTGCAGCGCCAGCAGTAATTCTTTTCTTCTTGATCCCGTCTCTTGTTCCGAAAATCAGCCACCAGTTTGTGAGGTAGTCCTGTAATACCTTGTACAGATACAGAGGCACGCGGAATTCCACTTTCAAAACTTCCAATATATCCCGCCATCGAGCCGGATTGAAAGCATTCCTAACGTTCAGCGTCACGGGTCCTATAGTTTCCGGTTCTCACCGCTCTGGCTGCTGTCACCACTTCATTTATTGCGTCTAGGGTGTGTCAAAAAACATCATTTTCAAATTTCGAAGTGTGCACCCCCTACACTTGAAGTTTATTCAAAAAGAAAATTTTTGGCGTAAATAAAAAGTTTTTTGAATATAAATAACAGGTCGCTACCGACGATTGAAAAAATTTCGATTATTGAAAAATCACTAAAAAATAGCTTATTTTCTCCTCTAACTTTTTTTGATTATGTTTTTTTATACTTCTCAATGCCTGGGTTTTGAAGTTGAACCATTTTGGAATGACCTTGATAAAAAATCCAAGGTTTTTACCAAATCATAATTTTGTTTTTAACAATTATTTCATTTTGAAAAAAATTGAAAATAACACATTTTTAAATTAGTTACCTACCTATTGATTGTAAAACATTATTTTTTTTCTTTTTTCTGAACTAGTGAGCCCTGAAATTTGAGAGCAACAAAAGGCAAACATTTTGCCGTCAAAAATATGTATTTTGACGAATCTTTTAGGTCGTTATTGGCGTAATGTAAAAATGAAAGATAGCAAATGAACTTTTAATTACAATTTAATCGTTTAGTATCATTAATTAAAATAATTTTTACAAATAATTGTATGTAGGAAACAATTTAAACTTATTTTTTCTTTAGATATCGTAGTACAGTGTCTTTTTTGCGTTCGGAACATCTTTTCTATGTTTATGTACACCGATCAGAACATACTACGGTAGACTTCCCGGCAGCAAAACTGTATTGCCTCGGTGACAGTCCTCCGGCCTCAGAGACCGCATCCAGGACTCTTCGCTTCAGTATCTTTTTGTACAGCTTTCCAGCTGTGTCCAACATGCATAATGGCCTGTGAGCTGATGCAGTACTGGGATCTCCTTTCCGTTTGCCTATAAGGACAAGTCTCGCGACTTTCCACCTGTCTGGGAATTTATGCCCTCCATTAGACATGCATTATACATGTCTAATATAAGTTCTGGATGTGTTTGAACTACTATCTTCAATATTTCTGCTGGGATTCTATCTGGGCCAGGGGCCTTCTTGTTACGCAAAAATTTTACTGCGCTCTGCAGTTCGTCCCCAGTGAAGAGAGGTATGTCGGTTCATCAACTATCCTCTCCTTGACTTCTGACGGCATTTCTGATGTCGGGTCCCCTCCCTTAAGCTTTCGGAGCACAAGCTTGTACCCCAACCCCCAAGGGTTGCTTTCGACATCTTCACACAACTCTTTCCACTTTTGGACCTTGCTCTTTGCAATCGCAATCTTCAAGGCGTGTCGTGCTATTCTGTACTGGTCCTTCTCAAACTGGAAATCTGGAGAGTCCCTTCTGGCTCGCTGTGCTAGTCTACGGTGTCTAAAACAGCTTCTCCTTAGATCTGCTATTTCTTGACTCCACCAGTATGCTGGTCGATGGTCTCTTACCCCAGTTTTCTTGGGCATTGAGCACTCACACGCCTTGGTGATCAGTCCCATGGTTGCTGAGACCATCAGCATTGCTATTGTTCCTCTGGTGGCACTCTGTCTCATTCTGGTTATAGCTCCTTTGCCCATCTGCATGATTGTGTCAAAGAGCTCTTTGTCCATCCGCTGAAAGTTCCATCTTGAAGGTGAGGTGGTTCCTTGCCTGGGACGATCTTCTACAATGTTGTACTGGATGTACTGGTGATAGCTCGCCGAGTAGTCCTCCAGTACTTGCCAATCTCGTATCTGTCCAGCAATACGAGGGGACGTCGTGGTAATATCTGGCCTTGTTCCCACACAGCCTGCTCTTCTAAAAGTTGGCACATTTCCTCGGTTGGCTATAACTAGCTCTAACCTCGTCACCATCTCCATCACCCTCTGTCCTCTGCTGTTAGGAACTGGCATCCCCCATTCAATTGCCTGGGCATTGAAGTCACCTGATACTACCACCTCCCCTCTCGTGTTCCGAACTGTGTCTTCTATATATGCTAGCCTGGTTTCAAACGCTGACATTGGCTCGTTTGGCGACAGATAACAGCTGAAATAGGTTGCGCCCTTGCTCCTGATCCAGACGTAACCCGGATCCCTTGCCTCAACGGGTATCATAGGTTGATTGACAACCCAAATGGCTGCAATGCCCTCGGTGTCTGCGAACCAGTCCGTTCCTGCTTTGTCATGATGTTGCTCACTAATGACCAACATGTCCACATCTTTTGGATTTTGTGATAGGTACTTTTGGAACTTGAACAAACATTATAAATGCTTCATGAATAACAATAATTTATCAATGGTCAAATTATTGAATCCCGCGCATTTTTATGAAATTCAATTTCCGGGCTGGCTCCAATACTCGATCTAGGGCTTTCCTGGGAGGAGCACGAGGTGTAGGTCTTGACCACAGAAAACTGTGATCTACGCAAATCTATACAGGTAAATTATTACACAACATTTATTAACAATGGTTTATTACACAACGTTTTATTACGCAACGGTTTATTATTTACCTTATGCTTCATGAATAACTACAAATAATTGATGATTTAGTTATTGAATCCCGCGCATTTTCATGAAACTATAATTCCCGGGCCGGCTGCAGTACTCGAATTAGGGCTTTCCTGGAGGGAGCTCGAGGGTAGTAGTTATTGACCACAGAAAACAGTGATCGACGCAGAAGGGGCATCTATACAGGTAAATAAGAAACTGTTGTGTAATAATCTGCAGCGTTTTTGGTTTATTATTTTCAATAATGAACCATTGGAATCGAGCATGAAAAAAAATTCTAACCCCCCCTCAAAATTTGATGGTTTACGTTTCAAGGTACCTACGTAGAATCCGAAAATGCAATAAGAATATTTCTGTCTGTCCGCCGTAAGCCGTATGCCGTACGCCGTACGGGCCACTTTTCTTAGTTACCATGAATAAAAATTGATGAAATTCCGGTTACAGGTTCCGTTCGGGGTCTAGTTGGTCCTCGAAGTTCGGCGTTACTGCTAAGGGGGGGGGGGGCTGCTGGGGGGGGGGGGGGTTCAAAATAGGGGTTGAAATTTTCAGAACGCCGTATCTCAAAAACTTTCGATTGAAGGGTATGGTTTTTTTACGATATTAAATTTGTCTTGAGCTAAACAATGTTTTGAGACCACCCGGAGAACTGTACGTCCAGCCGTTCGTGTGCACCAAAAAGCTTCGTCAACACGATCGTGAATCAAACGGTATAAATCCGGCAGGGATTTCATCACTAAGGAGCACCTGATTATAATGAAGGATGGCTGTATGAAGTCGAGTTGGTTGTTGTGCGATATTATTTCATTTGATAAGTGATGGACTATTGGGTTTTGTTGGTAGGTACTTGTGAAACTTGAACAAACTTTGAAGTATTATTGATGGTTAAATTATTACACAACGGCAAATTATTACACAACGGTAAATTATTACATAACGTTAAATTATTACACAACGGTTCATCAACCAAGAAGGGGCTGTATTTTGTTGATCGGTACTTTTGCAACTTGACCAACCGTTGAAGTATTATTTATGGGCAAGTTATTACACAACGGTTCATTATACTTGACCAGAGTTAAGGTACTGACCACAGAAAACAGTGATCTACGCAGAAGGGACATTCATTTCACTCCACATCAACAATTTTGCTTCAGAACTTCATTATTTGCGTTTCTTTTCGCCATTTTAGTTACTGTTTGCCATCGACAGAATTATTTTAGCAACATTTAACTCGTGATTTAGGTAGGTACCTAGTAACGAGTACGGGGTTAGGTACTAACCTACGGAGGGTCGGCGATCTACATAATATGTATAGACTAGTACATATTATATAGACGGGTGATCTGTAAAAGAAGGGTATTCTGTCAAAATAATAAACCGATGTGCAGGGATTTGCAGCGTTTTTTATTCGATTTTCGTATTCTACGTGCCTTGAACGGAAATCATCAAATTCTGAGGGGTTTACACTTTTTGGCTTATTATTTTCAGTACCTAATGAAACTTTGGAATCGAGCATGAAAGAAAAATTTTAACTCCCCTCAAAATTTTGTGGCTTCCGTTTTTTCATGCTCGATTCCAGATGCTCCATGCTCCATGCTCGGTTCATTATGGAAAATAATAAACCAAAATTGACTTGGGGATTTTCTGGTTTGAACTCTCCAAAATCTATTTTGTAGGTAGTCGTACTATGTGTTTGAGGCGGTTCAGGTAAGTACCAGAATTCCCTCACGTCACGTTGCATTACTGAAAATAGATTAACAGGGATTTTGAATGCAATAGCGTGAGCAAAGATCGTTAGAAACGCTCAACTGTGGATTTTCAGTTACAGAGGAAAGCCGGCCTGACGAAGAATGCTCTGCTCCATCTGTGGACCACTTCCCGCCTCTCTATCTGCCTGGCGGGCCCGTCCTCTCGACCACCATCATCCTCATCGCTGTCGGCTACTTGTTTGTATTTATCGTTCAAGTCTGCGAAAAACACTTCGTCAATTGCATTAAAACCATCGGCAAAGGTAAACATACCCGTTTAGATAGGGTTATACTAGTCCCAACATCGCATTGCCATACAATGGTAGTGTGGTTGGTCCACAAGTAGTTAGGTAGGTTGTTGGTATTATTCTAATTACCTGCGGACAAAATTTAGTGCAAGATTACCTGACTCATGTTACCTACTTTTTAGTTTCGAAATTGTCCTCGGATGTCGCTGGTGCGACTCTTATGGCCCCGGCAGTCTCCTGCCCTGACCTCTTCATGAACCTGATCGGTACATTCGTGACGCAGGGTGACATCGGGATCGGAACCATCGTCGGCTGCGGCCTTTTTAACACGCTTGCCATTCCCGCTCTCTGCATACTGATGTCACCTTTTAAGGTTAGTAATCCAGAAGAAAATAATGCAGTAGGAGATCTAAACTCCTTGAACCTCAGCTCACCTACCATATGTGTACGAATTGATTTATTTCAGTTTATTGAAATCTGTTGAAATTTAATTTATTCGATTATACCATTCTGCTCGCCTTCGCCAACTTCCGCACCTCAAGCAAACCCCAACTCCTTGCAACCTCACCTCTTCTACATTGCACCTTCACTTATTCTTCCGCTACTGCCTACTCAATCTCCATTTATTGGTCAGCCTTGCATGACAACTGCACTTTGAATTATCTCCATGTATATTGGCAATTTTGCCGTGATGACTGTTCAGTAATAAAAAAAAAAATAAATAGCTATTTAACTTGACAGAGCATCAGGTTGAAAGGATGGTCACTCTCTAGAGACTGCTTATTTTACTGCGCTGCCCTGGTCACTCTGTCCCTCACACTAATCGACAACATCGTCGAATGGTACGAAGCCTTAGCTCTCGTCCTCATTTATATATCCTATATACTAGGTAAGAGCGATTCGTTTTCCTAAACATTTAAATACCATTACACTACACATTTAGTAAAACGGCAACCTATCCGTTGTTGATTTTGTTATCAACGAGTTGAAATTTTATAATCTAATCTGAATCATTCTACTTGTTCTGCTATACCTATTGAAATATTGATTGCAGTACTCAGCGTCAACTCCTGGCTTAGAAACAAAACTGAAAAGGCTATCAACTGCTGTATAAAAGACGATGGCGAATCCGAACGAAAAACTCTACTTCGTAAATCTCGTGAGTAACTGCAAGGAGCAGTAACTTCTACATTCTACATTAGATACGAAAGGACAGCCCCTGAGGTATTGATTTGGCATGAAAGGCTTGGAAAAAAATAGGAAAGTTCCAGTCATGCAGCATGGCTGTAAGAGCGAACTTTCAAAGAAATATTCAAGTCATTTTATAAAATGATGATATAGCGAGAAACCATCAATTTCCGTAAAATTATATAATTTGTTCATTTTTTAGCAATTTTTACCGATGTTTGACCCTTATAAAATCTAAATTGACCCCCTTTTTTGAAAAATATTTCCATCATCAAAATATTCCGTCTTTCTTTCGTGAATCACCAACCCCACACTACGTCAGGAGAACTAATATTGATTTTAGCTCTTAATACAAATTTTTTACCCCCAAAAATCCAAATTTTACTTCTATTCTGTAAGAAAAAACCACTGGAATGGTCATTTTTCGTCTTCACTCCCCTTCCATACCACTTTCAATGGTTTAGTTGTCTCTTATCCACGATTAGTTTATTATTTGTTTCATGACTGTACATAACTCCACTTCTTTTAATTTCTTCGTCTCATCAATATCTCATTAACTTGTGTTTCAGACTCGATTTTATCATACGGGGTGGACGAAGATGAAGATTCTTTGAGTGATTTTGAACGTAGGTAATTATATCTATGTTAACGAAACACATTGAAGTACTTTCGACTCAGATTCGAGAAAGATTCAACTTTTAAATAAAATTACATCTCGATTTTGTCGTTGACGCATGTGTGTAGATGTGTACCTACTAGGTGTTGCCTCGGATACAACTAAGATTTTTCTGTAGCTACCTACGGGTTCTGATATTCCAGATAGTCATAAATGGGCAAGATCAGTTACGAACAGTTAGTTCGACAGTAAATTCCTGAGTAGAAACTCAAATATCTTTTCTTTTCCAAATTGCTGCTATGTACCGATACTGCTTGAAATTGACTTATTAAATGCCTTGATGTAATGTACTCATTTAGTTCAACCTTTTCAACTGAATTATTCGATATTACACACTCTGAAAACCACTTTGTATTTGGCTAAAATCAACTACAGTGAAACCGGATACCTTTATATAACGGACACCTCTCGTAAGGACAAAATTTAAAAGTATCATTTCTTCTTCTTATTTTTACCCGTCTGTAACGGATGCGGACAGCATAATTATCATTATTCAAAATGTCTTCAGTCAGAGGTCTTCGCTTATTTTTCTCCGACAGTAGGTGTAAAACCAATAGGTAAAACCTACTAGTTTTTACATCGGTGGCAGTAAGTAATTTGGCTAGAGAATGCAGCACAGATGCGTCACGCGTATAATTATGTACGCACCTATGTATGAATTACCTACTCCTGCGTTCATACTGGCAACGAATTATTTTCGATCTGACTTGAATTTTAATAAATTATTTTCAAAATTACTAATTATCTATGTATGAAACCTCAAACCCTGAGTCTATAACGCACACATATTTGATGGTCCCGTAAACACAGCAATTCTACTGGAGGATTCTACAACTCTGAACCTCGGATGAGATGAAATTTTGACGTGAAACGTTGAATGAATGAATGAATTCATCTTCAGTTCTGTATCTTACTCAGTTCTGAATCATTTACTAAACTGGTATTTTTATTTGTCTGTTTCGTTAACAGCTAAATCTTTACTGAGACGGTCGTGGGATTTCGTGACGCTTCCCATCGACGTGGTTCTTGAAATGACGATACCCAAATCGACGAGCAGTTGTCGCGGGTTCCGTTTGTACCCTCTCACTTTCGTCATCTGTCTGATATGGATAGCTGTGGCCTCATACGTCATTGCCTGGTTCCTTACGATTGCAGGTCAGTTATGCATTCTCCGTTTTGTCCTCACCCTTGCTTCTGAATCACAAAGACGTATTATAGTATGACAATTCGAACAGAAGGTGAACTGTACTGAAACAGTTTCGTATGAAAGAAGAATTCCTGGAGCACAACCAAACGGAACTAAAATAGCCTCCCCTACCTACTATTCATAATCCTGTGAACATTTGAATGCAATACTTACTGATCCTGAGCCAAGTTCACCGTATCAACTTTTCTTGTTAATGATCCATCGTATAACTTCTCTGTGATCTTCATGTAGACTACTTTGTGCTCCACGAATGAAGAATGGCAGAAGTGCTTAATTTTATTACTACTGTAGAAGTCGCTTATCGTGATCGAATTGGGACTGAGTGGAACCATGTACGCGACCAGAGATTCGCTCTGTTGTAAGCGACTTGCGACTTGTGTATATACTTTGTGGCGATTTCAACAATTTTTACTTTTTCTTTTTTGATGAATTTTTTATTAAAACCGATAAAGTTATTTACTGTTTTGGGTCATCATTCAATACCACTGTTTGTAAATATATACGATTTTCAGAGATTTCAGTCATTTTTACCTAATTTTTGTTAACTTCTGACCCCAAAAGTTCAAAAACTGAGCAGTATAACCGACCTGTTGATCACTATAACAGGCCAATTCCCTGTGTGTTTACATACAGTCGATTGGGACCTGACTGTTTATATATCCTCATATACTACTTATTCCCTTAACCGCCTTTCTGCTAAGCGACTTCTACTGTGTTATTATTGCTATTTTGAGCTACAAGTACCTATTTCTCCGTGCTACTCTCAATTCGTGAAAGCTCTGTTACTCCCCTATGTCTCATAATCTATTCAAAAACTACCCGTTTTCCGTCTAACCTATTTGATTCCCACCTGCTGGGGTTGTGAACTATTTCAGGATTTGAACTTGGCATACCTGATTCCCTCGTAGGGCTCACATTCATTGCAGTCGGCATGAGCGTTCCTCAAGCAGCCTCCAGTATCATCATCGCTAAGCAAGGCAAGCATATAGCAGAATTAATTAAGCAAAATAGGAAGATATTAGCTGTTTTTTTTTCTTTTGCGGCGCCGATGCCAGCACTGAGGTACCAGCTACAGGTGTCGTTGCACGAAAAATCATACCTGCCTACAGCAAAGTCTGATGGTCCAAAGAGAAAAACATTCGGACGCCATTATCGCCCAGTAGACTCTTAATTCCATAGGTACCGACCTAATGCCCAAAATTGACTGTTCTTAGCATTTTGTGGCGCGATTTCGGATGTGGCACACAAACATAAACGCCGCTGAGTCCCGCTGGGCCGCTTTGCTTATTTAGTATTAGACAACTGCAGCCCGATAGCTTTATTATTATACATTTATGTTATTGATTTCCTGTGGAATCCATCAAGTACTTAGCGATATCCAAAAATCAGCTGTGCTTTCTATTATTTGGCGGGGCCATCGCAAACGTGTGCCGACACTCCCAGAATCCGTCGTGGCACCACACCTATTGGTACGCCAAATTCTCATGATTCGTCGAGTATACTTACCCTCAATAAATACCTACTTCAAGATCCAAAATGAGTATTTTTCTTTGTGGCACCATTGCCTCCGTCGTCGCACAACATCCTGGCGCCGAAATTCGTGCATACAGCAAATTCGGACGGTCCAACAAGCAGGGATATACCTTGGTAGACCCTCAACCCCATTCGGAGGGAAACATTAACATAGGTGTGAATCCATAATCAGCATCTGAATTGATTGGATACGCTGGCCGGGATCCTCTCGTAGGCTTGGACTTGGTAGGCAGGTACCTACCTTAATGTGAATTAGAAAAGTTATGTCCAGTCAGGTTAAACAATCCGACTGCAAAAAAATCCCAGAGTTTTGAAATTCTGCATTGTTAATGGGTGGTACCTACAGTACATCACACTAAAAGCCCTGGAGGCTTGAAGGGCGAGCGGTGGGTTGGGGAGCTGTTCACCGGAGGGTTTTCCACAATTTCTGCGTATAACTCTGTAAATATCAATCCTGGTGAAAATTATTCCGTATGCAAACTTGAATTAAGAGGGAATTTCCTACCAAAAAGGTCGTATTCATTTTGACATTTTCATGTCTTTGCCGTGGCACACAACCTAAAAATCGTTAGTGACGAAATACCGTTACGTTATATATTTCTGATGATTTTCGCTTACAACCGATTCGTTGCTACGGAACTTTATCTTCGCCAGTTATCATCGTACAAAAATCGTTCACCACTCGTTGGATAGCTCTCGATTTACCTAACCATATTAAGTTAACCACTGCGGAGTGCGTGGCCGACAAGCTGCGGTATGAGCGTGATTGTTTAAATAAAATTGTTTACACACAGGTGATCATTCTCAATAATTTATATTGTCAACACGAATCCGACCCTCTCCACATTGAACTACTATCGAAAAACGCTGCAAATCCCTGCACAACGGTTTATTATTTTGTATAGAATACCCTTCTGTTACAGATCACAGCTCTATGTATAGATAACCCGTCTATATAATATAATATGTACTATTCTATGCATAATTATGTAGATCGCAGACCCTCCGTAGGTTAGTACCTAACCCCGTACTCGTTACTAGGTACCTACCTAAATCACGAGTTAAATGTTGCTAAAATAATTCTGCCGATGACAAACAGTACCTAACAAAAAGAAACACACATAATGAAGTTCTGAAAAGAAATTGTTGATGAGGAGTGAAAAAAGTTGCAAAAGTACCTACCAACAAACTCCAGCCCCTTCTACGTAGATGGTATAATGAACCGTTGTGTAATAATTTACCGTTGAGTAATGATTTACCGTAGTAATAATTTACCCATCAATAATACTTCAACGTTTGTTCAAGTTTCACTACCTACCAACAAACTCCAAAAGAGCCATCATTTTTCAAATTAAATAATATCACAGAACAACCAACTCGACTTCATACTCCGCCAATATAATCAGGTGATCCCTACCAATGATTGGCCGTATTCACAAATTCCTATTGTGGGCGCGTCTCTGGTTACGAGAATTGGTTTGAATTGTATACAATTTCATTCACACTGGAGTCGAAAATGCCTGTCGGTGCAAACTTCGGGGCCTTACTGTGAACGAACGGCTGGACGTACGATGCTCCGGATGGTCTTAAAAAACTCGCAAGTTCAAGAATTATTTAAAACCGTAAAAATATTTACGTAAAAAAATGGTATAGGCGTTTTGAAAATTTCAACCCCTATTTTGAACCCCTTAGAGATGACTCACAGTAACGTCGAGCTTCGAGGACCAACTAGACGCCGAACGGAACCTATAACCCGAATTTCATCAATTTTTTTTCATGGTAACTAAGAAAAGTGGCCCGTACGGCGTACGGCGTACGGCGTACGGCGGACAGACAGAAATATTTTTATTGCAGTTTTGGATTCTACATACCTTGAAACGTAAACCATCAAATTTTGAGGGGGGGTAAGAATTTTTTTTTTCATGCTCGATTCCAATGGTTCATTATTGAAAATAATAAACCAAAATCAACATTTTGCTACGACTATTTGGACAATATATCGAAACTTGCCGAAACCACTCTACCTTCCAAAGAAAATTTCTTTTCAGAGCTGTACGAACAGGACATCACACAGGAAAAGTACGATAGGGTCAAGCTAATATGGGACACATTTGGTGTTAAAACATTGGGGCAGTTGGCTGACCTTTATCTAACATCTGACGTATTACTATTAGCAGAGTTTTTCCAAAACTTTCGCTCGGAAATGTTAGCATCAGAATATCGACTCGATCCATTCCATTTATATTCCTTACCCGGCATCGCACAACAAGCAATTCTTAGCCTAACCGGCGTGGAAATCCAATTAATAACCGATGACAGTATTTACAGCCTTTTTGAACAATCAATTCGTGGCGGGTACTGTGCTGCTTCCCTTAGACACGCTAGCACCGATGAATTGTATGAATTATGTTATATAGATGCAAATGGTCTCTATGCTCACTGTATGAAAAATTATTTGCCGATATCAGATTTTGAGTATATTCCACTAACGGCTGTTGACCTCCTTAGCATAAGTGATGAATCCCCTTATGGATATTTAGCCAATGTTAGTTTAGTTACACCCCCCCATCTACACGAGACATTCAATGATTTTCCCCCAGTAATTAACCACAAGCTAATCCCAGGCTCAAAGTGTAAAAAACTGGTAGGAACGCTCGAAAAACAGCCACATTTTGTTATTCATTATAGATTGTTACAACTTTTGGCTAGCTTAGGTGTTGAGATCATACAGGTGCATGAGGTTGTACGTTTCAAACAAAGCCCATGGATTCGACCGTATATTGAATTTAATTATCAAAACTTGCATACGAGTCTGCAACGCATTGGGACATTTTCATGTCTTTCCCCTCCTTCCTTCTCACCTACCACATTAGGTAGGTAGGTACCTAATTATAAAGTCGCAATCCAAGTTGTAGTGTTGATCATTCTCCCGTAATAAAACAAATAAAATAATAAAACGGCGGACGGACAGAAATTGTTGGTTTTTTATTAAATTTTCGGATTCTATGTACCCTGAATCGGAAACTATCAAATTTTACGGTGGGGGGGGGGGGTTAAATTGTTATTTTTGTCATGCTCGATTCCAAAGGTTTATTATTGAAAATAACAAACCAACAATTTCTGTCCGTCCGCCGTTTTATTATTTGTACGTTTTATACAACCTGCATTCCGTTGTCGTAAGACTAATTACCAATTCTTTTATGATCAACACTACAACTTAGATTGCGACTTTATAATTAGGTACCTACCTAATTTGGTAGGTGAGAAGGAAGGAGGGGAAAGACATGAAAATGTCCCAATGCGTTGCAGACTCGTATGCAAGCGTTTATCAACGACTGTTTTCTTATGATTTATTTAAATGGGTTTCCACGATTTCTTTGCGAGTGACTTAGTTCGTCCCATTTGGGGCTTAAATGCTCCTCGAATTTACCTACCTAGTAAGTACTTACAATCATATGAAAATAAAGTAGTTTTGAAGTTTTGTTCAAATAATATTCAGTTTGTTTTCATTGAAGACGGCTGATCATCGGTATCATCATTCTCGCTCTTGTTTTTTCTTTTCTTCGTCGCGAGGACGTTCATTTTCAGGTTTCAATCTTCTTGCCGGCAATTGCTCCTTAGATCCCATGCCGAGAAAACAATACACTGTTGATGGAGAATCAAGAGAAAGTCTGTTAATCACAAAATTGAGTCTGGTTTTGTAAATCCTCTCAAAGTTGTAGTAGGCTTGACAAGTTCTCGGATTTACTTAGGCTTATTGTAGTTTCTCCTTTTTCTAATGATGATTTCAAACATATCTATTACTTATTTTATTATATCTCTACAGATATTCAATCGTAATGTACCTATATATCATTATGCGATGAAGTGATAGGCGGTGGGTGTGATTAAACTGAAGACTGCGCAAAAATCGCAATAGTAGTTTTTTGTGACGAACGAAGACCACATCGTCGTGCCACTCAAGTCTGAAAAGATCGCTGATTGATGAAGTTGCTGATCATTAGCTTCCTGCTCTGATTAATTTTGGTTTATTATTTTCAATAAGAAACCTTTGGAATTGAGCATGAAAAAAATTTTTTCAACTCCCCCTCAGAATTTTATGGTTTACGTTTCAAGGTACCTATGTAGAATCCGAAAATGCAATAAAAACGCTGCAAATCCCTGCACAACGGTTTATTATTTTGCACAGAATACCCTTCTGTTACAGATCATAGCTCTCCGTATAGATAACCCTTTATATTTTATATATTATAATATAGGTACTATTCAACTATTCTATACATTTTATGTAGATCGCTGACCCTCCGTAGGTTAGTACAAATTCCAGCCCCTTCTCCGTAGATGGTATAATGAACCGTTGTGTAATAATTTACCGTTGTGTAATAATTTACCAATGTGTGATAATGTACCCATCAATAATACTTCAACGTTTGTTCAAGTGTCACTACCTATCAACAAACTCCAAAAGAGCCATCATTTTTCAAATGAAACAATATCACAGAACAACCAACTTGACTTCATACTCCGTGAATATAATCATACGTGCTCCCTAGCAATGATGATTTCGGGTCAATTCCCGATTGTTAGCGCGTCCCTAGTGATGATCTTTGGGTTGAATGTATACAATTATTTCATTCACCATCCTGTTGATAATGCCTGTCGGTGCAAACTTCTGGGCCTTACTGTGAACGAACGGCTGGACGTACAATGCTCCGGGTGGTCTTAAAAAACTCCCAAGTTCGAGAGCCATTTAAAACCGTAAAAAAATTCGAGAAAACGGCTTCCTGGAGTCTTCAACCCCTATTTTTCACCCCTTAGGGATGACTGACATTAACACAGAGCTTCGAGGGCCAACTAGACGACAAATGGGACCTATAAACCGAATTTCGTCAATTTTGGTTCATGGTAACTAAAAAAAGTGCTCAGTACGGCGTACGGAGGACGGACAGAAATTTTTTTATTGCATTTTCGGATTCCACATAGGTACCTTGAAACGGAAACCACCAAATGTTGAGGGGGGGGGGGGGGGGGGGTTTTAATTATTTTTTTTTTTTTCATGCTCGATTCCAAAGGTTCATTATTGAAAACAATAAACCAAAAATTTCTGTCCGTACGCCGTACTTCGCACTTTTCTTAGTTACCATGAAACGAGTTTGGGGTCTAGTTGGTCCGCGAAGCTCGGCGTTACTGTCAGTCATCCCTGAGGGGTGAAAAATAGGGGTTGACATTTTCAGAACGCCGTAAATAATTGCCCGTGAATAATGAACCGTTGTGTAATAATTTGCAGCGTTTTTTAATTCAAATAAACATGTGACTGTAGATGGGTAGATTCAAATATCACCAAGAAATAAATCATCCTATAATTCTAGTTTGGCTGGCATTCGTTGTAGAGATGAGTAAATCGGAAGCCTAGAACAAAATTGTTGTTCTTATTTTCATCTAACAGTCCGTTTGATTTCTCAGGTGACGGGGCGATGGCACTGTCTAATGCGATCGGGTCCAACGTGTTTGATAACCTGCTCTGCCTGGGGCTCCCTTGGCTCCTCAAGTGCCTCATCTACGAGGAAAACTTCGTGGAGATCCGCAGCCGGAGTATCAGCGACTCCTATTTCATCCTCATCTCCGCAACGCTTTTCCTCTACGCTGCTGCGGCTCTCAACAAATTCCGACTCAGCTGGACGGTAAAAACAAAAAAAATCTTTGATCTCTGTGGAGGATTTCCACTCTTTCCTATTGTGCTATTCAGTTGGTACCGTCTGAACCTACCTCCTGAGGTATACTGTGATCAACCCTGGGTATATTTTTACTCAGCCGAATAGGTTCGGTTCGGCGAATGAACGATTCTGCATGGTGTGACAGCAAGTTTGGGTTTGGGACAGAAAGTTCCAGCGTTTAAATTGACGTTTAATTTTGATCTCAAATCGTCTTTCTCCCGCACACACGCTCCATTTGGGCCCTAGTTGTCCTCCGAAGCTCGGCAGCCCGATCGGAATATACCCAAGGGTGTTTTGTGTGAAAAACGCTGCAAAGTCCTTGTCAGATGGGTTTATTATTCTATTGGACATACCTACAGAAAGGTTGGCTGTTCATTAATTGTTTCTTTCATGCGTAATAATCGAAATAGCTACTTCTGATGGTTTCCATTAATTTTGGCCCCCAAAACACAAATTAGGTACGCTCTTTTTTTCTTTTTTTTTAAACTATCTTTGATCATTGGTAGTGCCATTTAATCGTCCTGAACCACGTCTTGACACTTTTTCCAGTGTTATTATACAAACTGATGGTGATTTCAGACGATTTCCCAGGTTTTTCACTCATAAAAAATCAATTCTGGGAGCTGAACATTTGGTAGAACTCAATTTTCCACTCTTTGGTCAAAATCGACTTCATATTCGGTCTTCTCGTCCCCAAAAACATAGAAAACGATTCCCCAAAAACATAGAAAACGATATCTCAGAAGCTCATGTTACCAATATGTTGCTAAAACGTAAAAAGTACCTATTTTTACACACATTTTCACTCATAACACCCCTGGGTGTATTCCGATCGGGCTGAAAAGTTTCGGGACACAACTAGGGCCCAAATGGAGCATGTGTGCGAAAGAACGGTTTTTTTAGACCGAAAATGAAGCCTGTACACGTGATACGGCGTACGGCGGACGGCGTACGGCGGACGGACATTGCATTTTTGGAATCTATGCACCTTGAAACGTAAAAGAAAAAAGTTTGAGGGGGTGTTATAAAAATTTTTTGCTGAGCGAATACATAGGTGTATTATTCACAGAATAATAAACCAAAATGGGTGTAAAAATACAGGTTTCGAATTTTTTTTTTTGTGAGGTTTCAGTGAACATGAGCTTTTGAGGAGCTTTTGAGCATGTTCGCGAGTGATTTCGTTATTAGCTTGTGAGGTATCGTTTTCCATGTTTTCTAGGGCGAGAAGACTGAATATGAAGTTGATTTTGACCAAAGAGTAAGAACTGAGGTTGTAACGAAGCTTCAGCTCCCAAAATTCATTTTTAACGAGTCAAAAACCTGGGAAATTGTCTGAAATCACCACAAATCTCTATAACACTAGAAGCACACTATCAACGGGTGAATTAAGACAATATTATTAAATGGTACTATCAACGATCAAAGATAATTTATTTTTAAAAAAAGCCTAGTTTGTGTTTTCGTGGGGCCAAAATGGGTAGACACCATCAAAAATGGCTATTTCAATTATTGCACGTGAATGAAACAATAAACCTATGTGACAAGGACTGTGGAGCTTTTTCGATTCATACTTAGCATCAGAACTTTGAATGCGTTTTTCTCGGAACTGTTTAAAAGCACTTGGGTGGTTTTGGTGTTGTGGTTACGATACTCTTGCAACGTTCAGCTCTACATAAAAGGATGTACAATTAATCAAAAAACTTTTTTTTTTACACATTCAGATTCCCAAAAGACTGATTCGATTGTATTAATTTCTCAGTTACATATTAATCGTTTATCAGATTTAAAATATTATGCTCTAATGTACCTATTAATATTGTTTTTGTCAACAAATCTCTCCCTCTCTTTCGAATTTGAGAAATGATCCCCTACGATAGTCGTACTTCTTAACGCACTGAGACTTGCAGATTGCTATATTTTTATTTAGTTAATGATGTAACGCATATTATGTTATTACAGGTCGGAGTGTGCTTGCTGTGTCTCTACTTGGTGCTGGCGGTCCTGTCGGGCCTCCTGGAACTCAATATATTCTTCGTGTCGAATTTACCTTTCTGTACGTGAGAGGTAGCGAGGCGTCGTACAGCGCACTCAAACGAGACCTAGCTCGTGTAAAACGACACATTCTACCGATTTGGCTGGGTTATCTCTTAAATCCTTCAAGTAGATGGCTACCTCTACTCTTTCGTTCCCAACACAAATCTCTGTCATAGGTACTTGATTTATGATCTCACTCTTAGTGTGCTCCTCCTGAAATGGGGCCGAAGATTTGTGTAAACCTAAAACAATCCAACAAAATTCTACGGTATACATAACACAATTCATCACTACCAATAATAATTCCCCTGTAATACTCGGACTATACCTGCAACCTCTAGGTTTTGCGGTGTAAAGCCAGATAGTTCAGCATCCCGCAAAACGAACCGCATATTGATATGATATACCAGAATTTACGGAATCTTACAAAATAGTGTTAACGATCTAACTGTGAACTTTATACATTCTTAATACAACACAATAAACTTTCTAAAGCAATGTCAAGAATCACTAACAATCCCACACCACGGATACAATAATAATCATACTTTACTGACACATTTACAAATAAGTTCTGAATATTAGCATAGGTATAATGATGCTCAACTCGACAGTCAACAGTCATAGCAATTAATTACCAGCTGGTCATTTTCCTATTGAAAGTACCTACCTCTACTTATATGAATTGAGCTATTTTATGAACATTTAAAACCTGTTAAATTAACTGCCCATGGTTGAAATACCTAGTAATGTATAAATTGTGTAGGTACCTTTATTTATGATGTATGTACATAATTACTTTTTAAAGCCCTTAGCTACCCGCTATTTTAGTTGTTTCCAAGATGTTTTGAAATTGATATTTTTATTGTTAAGTGTAACCTGCCAACATTTGTCCAACGATAATTTTATACGACTGTAATAGATTCTCTTTGATTGAATCAATAATAATTTCTGAATCCAAAATGTAATCTATTTATGTGTTGTGTTACGCACTAAACCACATAATATACCTATGCCCAAACCTGCCAGGGAATATGCGCCCTAGGTTTTCAAGTTGATTTTGAAATTTAATCGTTCAAGTCGGTATTGTTCCACCTCTTGACGACAATATAAATTTATTATTAGTACATTTTGGTTCAGTTCTGCATCCCTACTTGTACCCGTCAGTTTTTAATAAAATCTGAACGTATTCGTTAATACTAAAACCATACTGATGTAATACTTGAACCTACATTGATAAAGGTAAAATCAAACTGAATTTAAATCGCTGAAATTGAACGCAGAATGAGGAAATTGAAGAGTCAATTTTGGCTCAGAATGAAAGACGAAAAAATAAAAGTAAAATATTTTCTATATTTACAAAATACGTTTCACAAATAACAAAAAAAAAATGTACAACTATTAACTACCATAAATTACGTCTTAATTCGTTCTAATAACTGGATGCGGTAAATATAAATAAATGTTTATATTTTCAGTATTGATTATTAGGTACCTATCGTTTAAAAACTTGAGCTCTGTGATGCCTCGACACCTCAAGTAGGTGAGTGCTGTTTAGATTAATCAACGATATTATGGAACATACGGTGTTCCATGTGCTTGACGGAAATACGAAAGCTACTTGAACGCTAGGAAATGTTCTTTAATCGAAAAATCACTGCCGAATGACGACCGTATCTGTACACAGCACTCTACCTTCCAAAGAAAATTTCTTTTCAGAGCTGTACGAACAGGACATCACACAGGAAAAGTACGATAGGGTCAAGCTAATATGGGACACATTTGGTGTTAAAACATTGGGGCAGTTGGCTGACCTTTATCTAACATCTGACGTATTACTATTAGCAGAGTTTTTCCAAAACTTTCGCTCGGAAATGTTAGCATCAGAATATCGACTCGATCCATTCCATTTATATTCCTTACCCGGCATCGCACAACAAGCAATTCTTAGCCTAACCGGCGTGGAAATCCAATTAATAACCGATGACAGTATTTACAGCCTTTTTGAACAATCAATTCGTGGCGGGTACTGTGCTGCTTCCCTTAGACACGCTAGCACCGATGAATTGTATGAATTATGTTATATAGATGCAAATGGTCTCTATGCTCACTGTATGAAAAATTATTTGCCGATATCAGATTTTGAGTATATTCCACTAACGGCTGTTGACCTCCTTAGCATAAGTGATGAATCCCCTTATGGATATTTAGCCAATGTTAGTTTAGTTACACCCCCCCATCTACACGAGACATTCAATGATTTTCCCCCAGTAATTAACCACAAGCTAATCCCAGGCTCAAAGTGTAAAAAACTGGTAGGAACGCTCGAAAAACAGCCACATTTTGTTATTCATTATAGATTGTTACAACTTTTGGCTAGCTTAGGTGTTGAGATCATACAGGTGCATGAGGTTGTACGTTTCAAACAAAGCCCATGGATTCGACCGTATATTGAATTTAATTATCAAAACTTGCATACGAGTCTGCAACGCATTGGGACATTTTCATGTCTTTCCCCTCCTTCCTTCTCACCTACCACATTAGGTAGGTAGGTACCTAATTATAAAGTCGCAATCCAAGTTGTAGTGTTGATCATTCTCCCGTAATAAAACAAATAAAATAATAAAACGGCGGACGGACAGAAATTGTTGGTTTTTTATTAAATTTTCGGATTCTATGTACCCTGAATCGGAAACTATCAAATTTTACGGTGGGGGGGGGGGTTAAATTGTTATTTTTGTCATGCTCGATTCCAAAGGTTTATTATTGAAAATAACAAACCAACAATTTCTGTCCGTCCGCCGTTTTATTATTTGTACGTTTTATACAACCTGCATTCCGTTGTCGTAAGACTAATTACCAATTCTTTTATGATCAACACTACAACTTAGATTGCGACTTTATAATTAGGTACCTACCTAATTTGGTAGGTGAGAAGGAAGGAGGGGAAAGACATGAAAATGTCCCAATGCGTTGCAGACTCGTATGCAAGCGTTTATCAACGACTGTTTTCTTATGATTTATTTAAATGGGTTTCCACGATTTCTTTGCGAGTGACTTAGTTCGTCCCATTTGGGGCTTAAATGCTCCTCGAATTTACCTACCTAGTAAGTACTTACAATCATATGAAAATAAAGTAGTTTTGAAGTTTTGTTCAAATAATATTCAGTTTGTTTTCATTGAAGACGGCTGATCATCGGTATCATCATTCTCGCTCTTGTTTTTTCTTTTCTTCGTCGCGAGGACGTTCATTTTCAGGTTTCAATCTTCTTGCCGGCAATTGCTCCTTAGATCCCATGCCGAGAAAACAATACACTGTTGATGGAGAATCAAGAGAAAGTCTGTTAATCACAAAATTGAGTCTGGTTTTGTAAATCCTCTCAAAGTTGTAGTAGGCTTGACAAGTTCTCGGATTTACTTAGGCTTATTGTAGTTTCTCCTTTTTCTAATGATGATTTCAAACATATCTATTACTTATTTTATTATATCTCTACAGATATTCAATCGTAATGTACCTATATATCATTATGCGATGAAGTGATAGGCGGTGGGTGTGATTAAACTGAAGACTGCGCAAAAATCGCAATAGTAGTTTTTTGTGACGAACGAAGACCACATCGTCGTGCCACTCAAGTCTGAAAAGATCGCTGATTGATGAAGTTGCTGATCATTAGCTTCCTGCTCTGATTAATTTTGGTTTATTATTTTCAATAAGAAACCTTTGGAATTGAGCATGAAAAAAATTTTTTCAACTCCCCCTCAGAATTTTATGGTTTACGTTTCAAGGTACCTATGTAGAATCCGAAAATGCAATAAAAACGCTGCAAATCCCTGCACAACGGTTTATTATTTTGCACAGAATACCCTTCTGTTACAGATCATAGCTCTCCGTATAGATAACCCTTTATATTTTATATATTATAATATAGGTACTATTCAACTATTCTATACATTTTATGTAGATCGCTGACCCTCCGTAGGTTAGTACAAATTCCAGCCCCTTCTCCGTAGATGGTATAATGAACCGTTGTGTAATAATTTACCGTTGTGTAATAATTTACCAATGTGTGATAATGTACCCATCAATAATACTTCAACGTTTGTTCAAGTGTCACTACCTATCAACAAACTCCAAAAGAGCCATCATTTTTCAAATGAAACAATATCACAGAACAACCAACTTGACTTCATACTCCGTGAATATAATCATACGTGCTCCCTAGCAATGATGATTTCGGGTCAATTCCCGATTGTTAGCGCGTCCCTAGTGATGATCTTTGGGTTGAATGTATACAATTATTTCATTCACCATCCTGTTGATAATGCCTGTCGGTGCAAACTTCTGGGCCTTACTGTGAACGAACGGCTGGACGTACAATGCTCCGGGTGGTCTTAAAAAACTCCCAAGTTCGAGAGCCATTTAAAACCGTAAAAAAATTCGAGAAAACGGCTTCCTGGAGTCTTCAACCCCTATTTTTCACCCCTTAGGGATGACTGACATTAACACAGAGCTTCGAGGGCCAACTAGACGACAAATGGGACCTATAAACCGAATTTCGTCAATTTTGGTTCATGGTAACTAAAAAAAGTGCTCAGTACGGCGTACGGAGGACGGACAGAAATTTTTTTATTGCATTTTCGGATTCCACATAGGTACCTTGAAACGGAAACCACCAAATGTTGAGGGGGGGGGGGGGGGGGGGGGGTTTAATTATTTTTTTTTTTTTTCATGCTCGATTCCAAAGGTTCATTATTGAAAACAATAAACCAAAAATTTCTGTCCGTACGCCGTACTTCGCACTTTTCTTAGTTACCATGAAACGAGTTTGGGGTCTAGTTGGTCCGCGAAGCTCGGCGTTACTGTCAGTCATCCCTGAGGGGTGAAAAATAGGGGTTGACATTTTCAGAACGCCGTAAATAATTGCCCGTGAATAATGAACCGTTGTGTAATAATTTGCAGCGTTTTTTAATTCAAATAAACATGTGACTGTAGATGGGTAGATTCAAATATCACCAAGAAATAAATCATCCTATAATTCTAGTTTGGCTGGCATTCGTTGTAGAGATGAGTAAATCGGAAGCCTAGAACAAAATTGTTGTTCTTATTTTCATCTAACAGTCCGTTTGATTTCTCAGGTGACGGGGCGATGGCACTGTCTAATGCGATCGGGTCCAACGTGTTTGATAACCTGCTCTGCCTGGGGCTCCCTTGGCTCCTCAAGTGCCTCATCTACGAGGAAAACTTCGTGGAGATCCGCAGCCGGAGTATCAGCGACTCCTATTTCATCCTCATCTCCGCAACGCTTTTCCTCTACGCTGCTGCGGCTCTCAACAAATTCCGACTCAGCTGGACGGTAAAAACAAAAAAAATCTTTGATCTCTGTGGAGGATTTCCACTCTTTCCTATTGTGCTATTCAGTTGGTACCGTCTGAACCTACCTCCTGAGGTATACTGTGATCAACCCTGGGTATATTTTTACTCAGCCGAATAGGTTCGGTTCGGCGAATGAACGATTCTGCATGGTGTGACAGCAAGTTTGGGTTTGGGACAGAAAGTTCCAGCGTTTAAATTGACGTTTAATTTTGATCTCAAATCGTCTTTCTCCCGCACACACGCTCCATTTGGGCCCTAGTTGTCCTCCGAAGCTCGGCAGCCCGATCGGAATATACCCAAGGGTGTTTTGTGTGAAAAACGCTGCAAAGTCCTTGTCAGATGGGTTTATTATTCTATTGGACATACCTACAGAAAGGTTGGCTGTTCATTAATTGTTTCTTTCATGCGTAATAATCGAAATAGCTACTTCTGATGGTTTCCATTAATTTTGGCCCCCAAAACACAAATTAGGTACGCTCTTTTTTTCTTTTTTTTTAAACTATCTTTGATCATTGGTAGTGCCATTTAATCGTCCTGAACCACGTCTTGACACTTTTTCCAGTGTTATTATACAAACTGATGGTGATTTCAGACGATTTCCCAGGTTTTTCACTCATAAAAAATCAATTCTGGGAGCTGAACATTTGGTAGAACTCAATTTTCCACTCTTTGGTCAAAATCGACTTCATATTCGGTCTTCTCGTCCCCAAAAACATAGAAAACGATTCCCCAAAAACATAGAAAACGATATCTCAGAAGCTCATGTTACCAATATGTTGCTAAAACGTAAAAAGTACCTATTTTTACACACATTTTCACTCATAACACCCCTGGGTGTATTCCGATCGGGCTGAAAAGTTTCGGGACACAACTAGGGCCCAAATGGAGCATGTGTGCGAAAGAACGGTTTTTTTAGACCGAAAATGAAGCCTGTACACGTGATACGGCGTACGGCGGACGGCGTACGGCGGACGGACATTGCATTTTTGGAATCTATGCACCTTGAAACGTAAAAGAAAAAAGTTTGAGGGGGTGTTATAAAAATTTTTTGCTGAGCGAATACATAGGTGTATTATTCACAGAATAATAAACCAAAATGGGTGTAAAAATACAGGTTTCGAATTTTTTTTTTTGTGAGGTTTCAGTGAACATGAGCTTTTGAGGAGCTTTTGAGCATGTTCGCGAGTGATTTCGTTATTAGCTTGTGAGGTATCGTTTTCCATGTTTTCTAGGGCGAGAAGACTGAATATGAAGTTGATTTTGACCAAAGAGTAAGAACTGAGGTTGTAACGAAGCTTCAGCTCCCAAAATTCATTTTTAACGAGTCAAAAACCTGGGAAATTGTCTGAAATCACCACAAATCTCTATAACACTAGAAGCACACTATCAACGGGTGAATTAAGACAATATTATTAAATGGTACTATCAACGATCAAAGATAATTTATTTTTAAAAAAAGCCTAGTTTGTGTTTTCGTGGGGCCAAAATGGGTAGACACCATCAAAAATGGCTATTTCAATTATTGCACGTGAATGAAACAATAAACCTATGTGACAAGGACTGTGGAGCTTTTTCGATTCATACTTAGCATCAGAACTTTGAATGCGTTTTTCTCGGAACTGTTTAAAAGCACTTGGGTGGTTTTGGTGTTGTGGTTACGATACTCTTGCAACGTTCAGCTCTACATAAAAGGATGTACAATTAATCAAAAAACTTTTTTTTTTACACATTCAGATTCCCAAAAGACTGATTCGATTGTATTAATTTCTCAGTTACATATTAATCGTTTATCAGATTTAAAATATTATGCTCTAATGTACCTATTAATATTGTTTTTGTCAACAAATCTCTCCCTCTCTTTCGAATTTGAGAAATGATCCCCTACGATAGTCGTACTTCTTAACGCACTGAGACTTGCAGATTGCTATATTTTTATTTAGTTAATGATGTAACGCATATTATGTTATTACAGGTCGGAGTGTGCTTGCTGTGTCTCTACTTGGTGCTGGCGGTCCTGTCGGGCCTCCTGGAACTCAATATATTCTTCGTGTCGAATTTACCTTTCTGTACGTGAGAGGTAGCGAGGCGTCGTACAGCGCACTCAAACGAGACCTAGCTCGTGTAAAACGACACATTCTACCGATTTGGCTGGGTTATCTCTTAAATCCTTCAAGTAGATGGCTACCTCTACTCTTTCGTTCCCAACACAAATCTCTGTCATAGGTACTTGATTTATGATCTCACTCTTAGTGTGCTCCTCCTGAAATGGGGCCGAAGATTTGTGTAAACCTAAAACAATCCAACAAAATTCTACGGTATACATAACACAATTCATCACTACCAATAATAATTCCCCTGTAATACTCGGACTATACCTGCAACCTCTAGGTTTTGCGGTGTAAAGCCAGATAGTTCAGCATCCCGCAAAACGAACCGCATATTGATATGATATACCAGAATTTACGGAATCTTACAAAATAGTGTTAACGATCTAACTGTGAACTTTATACATTCTTAATACAACACAATAAACTTTCTAAAGCAATGTCAAGAATCACTAACAATCCCACACCACGGATACAATAATAATCATACTTTACTGACACATTTACAAATAAGTTCTGAATATTAGCATAGGTATAATGATGCTCAACTCGACAGTCAACAGTCATAGCAATTAATTACCAGCTGGTCATTTTCCTATTGAAAGTACCTACCTCTACTTATATGAATTGAGCTATTTTATGAACATTTAAAACCTGTTAAATTAACTGCCCATGGTTGAAATACCTAGTAATGTATAAATTGTGTAGGTACCTTTATTTATGATGTATGTACATAATTACTTTTTAAAGCCCTTAGCTACCCGCTATTTTAGTTGTTTCCAAGATGTTTTGAAATTGATATTTTTATTGTTAAGTGTAACCTGCCAACATTTGTCCAACGATAATTTTATACGACTGTAATAGATTCTCTTTGATTGAATCAATAATAATTTCTGAATCCAAAATGTAATCTATTTATGTGTTGTGTTACGCACTAAACCACATAATATACCTATGCCCAAACCTGCCAGGGAATATGCGCCCTAGGTTTTCAAGTTGATTTTGAAATTTAATCGTTCAAGTCGGTATTGTTCCACCTCTTGACGACAATATAAATTTATTATTAGTACATTTTGGTTCAGTTCTGCATCCCTACTTGTACCCGTCAGTTTTTAATAAAATCTGAACGTATTCGTTAATACTAAAACCATACTGATGTAATACTTGAACCTACATTGATAAAGGTAAAATCAAACTGAATTTAAATCGCTGAAATTGAACGCAGAATGAGGAAATTGAAGAGTCAATTTTGGCTCAGAATGAAAGACGAAAAAATAAAAGTAAAATATTTTCTATATTTACAAAATACGTTTCACAAATAACAAAAAAAAAATGTACAACTATTAACTACCATAAATTACGTCTTAATTCGTTCTAATAACTGGATGCGGTAAATATAAATAAATGTTTATATTTTCAGTATTGATTATTAGGTACCTATCGTTTAAAAACTTGAGCTCTGTGATGCCTCGACACCTCAAGTAGGTGAGTGCTGTTTAGATTAATCAACGATATTATGGAACATACGGTGTTCCATGTGCTTGACGGAAATACGAAAGCTACTTGAACGCTAGGAAATGTTCTTTAATCGAAAAATCACTGCCGAATGACGACCGTATCTGTACACAGCACTCGTCTTCAGTGCCACAGGTGCTGCGTCCATAAGGCCATTTGAGCCACTGCCCCGAAGATTCTCTGGCCATGGATATTCAATATTCCAGTAAAGCATCCATGGTGGTTCCTCCTCGTTAGCTCCATAGACCAAGCATGCTCAGCCGAGCAAAAATGTTGTTCGCCACGCCCACTTTGGGCCCTGTCCCTAGAACGTGATTTCCACACCAAAATCGTTGCTTTTCACAATAGAATTGATCCCTTCGTTTCAATTTGTCACCTCGATACGAAATGCTTCCTCGTCTTCTTATTTGTTTTTGTTGTCTCGTGAATCACTTTCGCTTTCCTGTTGAGTCTGTTGTCAGTTTTCAATTTTTGCGTCAAATTTTGTGCGTTTTGCTCTAGGTCCGGTTCCTATGACAGATTTGTATTTGTGGTACCTACATTTGTTTTGCCCTGTTTGCTTGTGGCCTTGTAGTTTGAGGACTGATCGGCGTCATAAAACACAGATAACTATAACTACCTAGCTTCTAGTCAATAGTTTCTCCATTCAAGTAGGTATGGTAGGTATATTAGTTTACTATATTTTTGTAACAGATGAATTTGGTGGCTAATTGCAGTAGAAATTATCGATGTTTTCATAAGACGTCGAGTATTGATTAAGAGAGATAAGCTTTCTGATCATCACTCTATCAGTAAATAACAGCCTTGGGGTACTTTGTAGACAAATCTGTTGGTTTTGTGTTCTTGTTTCGGGCTCCACCGTTTTCAGAGCGTGCACTGCTGCTGTTCAGGATTTGCGCGAGGACTTGACGATTGTCCTCTCCTGTCAAATTATCGAATTTTACGGTTTTCCAGAATTTCAAGACGAATCACTGAGAGAACTAAAGATCACAAGGAACGAGGAGGTGGTACAACGGTTCTTCAACGGCACTTCGACTGCAGTGTTCTTTTCACACTTTTTCGCCAGACAGCGACACCATGTTGTAGTACGAGTGATCGGGGAACCTCTGGAGCTCGATGTAGTCCGTCTCCGACAGAAGGAGCTGCCCGAGGAGGTCGACGAGTTCGGTGAAGTCCGGGCGTTTGATGGCTTCGGGATCCCAGCAGTAGTACATGATGTTGTAGAGCTCCCGCCGGCAGTGTTCGGGCTTCTCAAGGCGCTCGCCCTCCTGAACACACGTAGAAAGCAATCGGTTTCATAATAAATAAATGAAAATGAATCTTACTTGTAAGAAGGTGCATCATAAGACTTGCATATAGTGTACCAGAACTCGAGTGTTCTGGAGACTGGCAGGAAGAAAAGGTTGAATGCCGGAATCCGCGGGAGCTCGAGTGAATAATACAGGTACATACATATACAAAACCTGTCTGCTAGAAGCCATGAATAGATTATTTGGCTCATTTCCGATCAAAAATATCTCTTGGCAATTTTTGTAAGCCCTTCGATGGTTTTCGAGTTATTTGGCCATTCATGTTTTCAACATAAAACTGGCTGTAAACAAATTTTTAAGGTCCAAAAAATATTTAATGGCTACTATTGAGAAGCCCATTACATTTCTTTTTAGAATACGCGATTCTGAAGAATTTTTGAGTGCTATGAACCCTTGAAATTTCCGATTGTGCGAATCCCAGGAAAATCGAAAAATTTCAAAGCGCTCTAGCTCAAAAAGTGCCCCCAAATCTCATTCGCCGGAGAGAAAAATAAGGTAACAACTCCTCAGGATCTCAGCTTTCCAACGAACTATGATTTGTTACAAATATTGCGATTTTTGGATGAAAAATTGACGTTTTTGCGGTAAAAAATACGTTCGGAGGGGGTTTTCAAGGAGGCTGTCTTTCCCGTTGACGAACTAATGAGGGTTGAATTTACTGATCCGATAAGATCGGATTTTCTCTATCGGTTCGCATTTCAAGTCTTCAGTGAACCTGTAAACAAACTAGTTAATAGACATGATAGGTATGTGTTCTTTGATTTATCGTTGTTCAAACAGTTCTGTTTTCGCCTCTTGGTGTAGTTCATTATGATCTCCTACATAATAATGAATGCTCTGTTGCGTATTATCATGGCTTCATTTTCTAAACAAGGATGTGCCGACATGCTCTTGGTATACGGTTGACACCAAAACACCAGCCAAAAACGCCTCGATTCTGGATTATCCGCAGCGATTTCCTCACCGACGAGTCCCCAGTTGAGGTGTAGTATTTATTTCGGTAATGTAGGTACCTAGGTGCTTTCTGTGGATCTCAGTAATGCTATGAACACAATCATCATGTTCATGTACTGATGGTACTGTTTATTGTTCACTGAAAACTCGACTACGGATCGAGAAAGAGAGAGACAAACCGCCCTCATTGGTTCGTCAACGGGAGAGACGACCGCCTCCTACCAACTAAATCACTAGCGAATAAATCGTGGAAATCCATTTCAAAGAAAAACGGAGTAATTGAAAAGTTGTCTATTTCCACTAACACACGAAAAACCGCGAAAAATACACTGTTGTACCGGTTTCGGTGGTCAAACCATCGTCAAGAGTTATTGTTTGTTACTGACGATGGTTTGATCACCGAAACCGGTATAACAGTGCATTTTTCGCGTTGTTTCGTGTATTAAGTGGAAATAGATAACTTTACAATAACTCCGTTTCTCTTTGACCGTCTCCTAATGAAAATCCCGATTTCGCTCATCCAAACGTCGTTATTTCAGCAAAAACGTCAATTTCTAATCCAACAAACAAAATATTTGTAATAAAAAAATGAGTTTGTTGGGAAGCTAAGATCAAATGAGATTCGGCCAGAGAGCTCTGACATGTTTCAGCTTTCTTGGGATTCGCAGATTTCCTGGGATTCGCCAATGTTCGCCTTTCAATCAGAGATTTCAAGGGTTCAAACAAAAAACTCGAAAATTCTTCAATTCATTCCTCTTCTTATTCTGAAAAGAATAATAAGGCTTTTCAATGGTGGTCATTAAATATTTTTCACACCTTTAAAAATGTGTGTTTCGGACAGTTTTATGTTGAAAAACGCGATTTACGAGGGGAAAAAACTTGAATTGCCAAATAATTTGAAAACGAAGTGTTTAAAAATAAACTGCTAGTAGACATTTTCGATGAAAATGAGCCAAAGAGTAGTCTTGGCTTCTTGGAGACCTGCTTGGTTCCGTAGGTTTCACAAAAATCCTACGTACGTAGGTACCTTGTTGTAGAAAATTCAGCTCACATTCCCTGTTGTTTCCTTTGTGTTAATGTGAACCTTTCGGTATTATTAAATTAGGTAGGTACCTACTATGAATACCTGGAGATGATATCGATCCCATGCGCCCATTAATTGTGTCTTTAACTATGACAAAAGTATTGACGTAAGAGAGGAGGTTACAAAACTGTTATTAAAAAATTTCTTCTCTGTGCTGTGATGTAATTGTCCAAGTCACAACACCTACATAGGTACTTATACATATTTATGGTATCACAGGTGCATAGATCCCCGTGCTTTCCATTGAACGACCATCGAAACCACGAGGAAAATCAGCTCAGTGGCAAGGCACTGCTTTCTTCCCATATTTACAGAGAACATTTCGACATTGTTTGGATATATTGCATTACCTTGACTCGCTTCATGACTTCCATGGCGGACAGTCCCGGGTAGGGGGTGGACCCGAGAGTGACGATCTCCCAGATGAGGACACCGAAAGACCAGACGTCGGACTTAACGGAGAAGACGTTGTCGTACAGGGATTCAGGCGCCATCCATCTAGGACAATGAATACAAATTATTCGAAATTCGGAGAGCAGAAAGCGATGTAGGAAGGTACCAAGGCATCGAACCTGTTCACGTAAGGATAATTTATTAAAATAAGAGTCATATGGTGTGATTCAGGCCAGACAACCACCACCTCTACAATCAAAAGACTGAATATCCTACAGGAAGGTATTTTCAATGTTATGAGAACGAATCTAATGCAAATTCGAAGTTATTTATTCAGCATCATACAGCAGTGGAGGCTCTAGCAGACCTTAAGGTAAGGGGTTCGAGGGGGGAGTGTGTTAACGAATCTTGCTATAGATACACTCGTACTCTTCCACATAATTCCCCAAAAACTCTAGGCTAAACAAAGTCAGGATCTGATAAAACTGCAAGTGAAGGTTTTGTGTTGGGTAGGTAGGTACCTGATTTTTGGGCCACATTAATTTGGTAGTTACCAGGTATGTTCCAGTCCCTAGAACTGATTTTAAAAAGTTTCAAAACCAAGACCTGAGTTTTTCTGAAGAGTGGGTATGAGTTTTAGAACTGTTTCACTTCGAGAACTCGTCGGCTGGAACACCATGGAAACGCGCCAAACAACTGCGGATAAAATTTGGGCTGTTACGCAGAAGGAAGATAGACTAGTCAATTGGTCGATAACACTTTGCGCGAAGAATATGCCAAAATTGAGTTTTCTGAGTCAAATAGAGCTCAAACGTTGAATAAACTCTATATCAACAAGACAGAGGAAATCGAGGATTCTACCTACATACGCTAACCAATTATTGATAAATAATGATGATTAAAGAATAATCTAATGATGATTAAGAAATAATTTATTTTTGACTTAAGAATAGTTCATGTTACGTCGCTTATAGGCCAAAAATTAGCGTCGGATTAGGGCCAAAAAATAGCCGATCAGGTACCACAGAGACTGTAAGATCCGTTTAACATGAAGGTTGGAGGGAAATGACATTTTGGGGAGGTTCCAGCGGGGTTATCTTCAGTTCTGTAGGAAAAAAACCCTTCCCCGATCGGGTGCAAAAAGTTATGAAACCCTGAGAACTCAGTTCTCGGACCTGATGTGATTGGAACACTTTATCAATGAAACCTATAACATAGGGATGTGGCGCTCAGCACTGAACGGATCCTTCAGTTGAATGCATCCCAACTGAACGGATGACCAATGAGGTGAACGGGCGATCCTAACCTCACTCCACTTTCACAACTCCTCACTCCCACCAGTTCATCCGTCCATCAACCCCTCCCTTCGCCCCTCTACGTTCGTACCGTTCTTCCCAACCCCCTTCCCATTCCCCTCGTTATCCCTTCCCCACTCACAGTTCTTCCATTTTCACAACTCCTCAGTTCACCCGTTCATCCATCCCTCCCACGTTCCTACCTCCCTCTGTTTTCACAACTCCTCAGTTCACCCGTTCTTCCGCCTCACCCGTGTGGCGTGTTCCTAACTCCTCGCGTTCCCCTCCCACCTCCCACCAGCTCATCCTTCATCGACCTCTCTCTTCGCCACTCATTGCTGATCGTCAGCGAGGCTTCTTACTTATTAGATTCCAGTGATATTTGCGGGTGACTACCTATATACCTATGTAGGTATGTCTGTACCCCGCTACAAGGCGCAATTATGGGTATTTTGACTTGGAATTTTGAGGGTGTACTCCTTAGGCCCCCAGAAATTGCTTAGGCCCAGGCAATGGATTTTCCAAACCACTGTGGTTTTGTATGAAAATATACGATATTATTAAACTATTAAATTTAAGTAACTGTTTGTTGAATCAAACCTATCAAAACCTGGTTTTCGTGATTTTTAGGTTGGGATAATTAGAATTAGGGTTAGGGAATTGGTTGAACTGGTGAACGCGTCCCAAAGAACGCATCTCAGCACTGAGTGAACTGGTGGGAGTTAACTCCTAGAACTGATCGTATCTTACACATTTCTACTATAACAGTGAACAGTGAGGTGTCAACACTCCATGTGGTTGGAGCAAAGTTGATTGTGCTCAGAACTCATTACAAAACTCGTGTCGGCTGGAACAAAGCTACCTACAACGTAACCACCGCCTACCAACAAACAATAGTTCTTGATGTATAATCAACTTACCTATTACATTTGTATATTTTTGACAATAACATTTCATTAAATCATAACGAATATGAGAAACCCATACTGACCTTATAGGTAGCCGCCCTTCAGATTTCCTTTCGTAAACATGACTTGCAACGACGTCTCGAGCGAACCCAAAATCTGCCACTTTACAAGTGTGATCAGTGTCCACTAGCACATTCCTAGCGGCCAGATCTCGATGAATTATCTGTATAGGATTGAAAGGCTTATTTAGTGATTTAGATACAAGAACAATATTCTTTGCAAAGGTAGAAAGGTTCTTTGGTAGGTAGGTACCTATTATGCACAGCTAGTTTTTCTGTCACTGACTTTGAAATGGAAGGATTGTCCTGGAGAAAAATGGAGAGTTGGACGCTCGAACGAATATTATAGACAGTTTTGGAAATTCTCATCATTTTTATACGATCATCCGTGGGAGTGACACGCCAAGACTATACGGGAAGACGGACCAATGAGCTTCAAGCATTCTCTACACGCAATACATAGATAGGTAGATTTCCCGTGTACGCGAAGAGCTTCAAGCTCATTGGCCCGTCTTGCTGTATCACCCTTTCTACGGCTGAACGGGTAAAGATGATGGGAAGTACAATTTAAAGATGCCTGGATTTACTCGCTCGTATCCGCTGGCAGTCCACCTAGTTTCCCGCCCGTATAACTACATTACTGGGATAATGGTTTTTCCTGATGACGCATTATCAAGAATTGATCCCTACATTATGACATCAACCCGCTCAAAACCTCATTCCTTGTTTATTCATTCACCGGTTTTACTTTACCAACATTGTCCAAATTCTCTACTTCCCTAATGAACTAATCTTGTCATGTATTAACCACGACGGCTCAATGGTAAGGTGCCCAATTCTGGATATCTCAGGCCCAAATCCAGCAGCATCACTGAAACAAATTTAATATGTAAGTTTTGCCAAGGGGATTAATTGGGAGAGGTTTTATTTTTGTGATGCTAACGCCATCGAGCATCCAGACCACTAATCTGTACGATATGGCGATGATAAAATAGTATAGGTAGGTATTGGGGGAGAAATGAGGTTGTTTACATGGAGGGTATAACGCTGAAGTACCTGTGCCTACACAGAAGACTTGGCCTACATATTTAGAACTGTGCTATCTAGAACCTGGCCTACCTACCTACACTGGCTATATTGTTGAACTTGTTCAAATAAAAAAGCCATTATCCTAACATAGATAATTAGTAATGTGATAATTATCTACTCCTTTCATCCAACTTCCAATTGAAGTGAATATTCTCTAAATAAGAGCCGAGTTAGATAATTTATAACTGAACCTATGCATGAATTTGATCTACGTATAGATAGCACACATATCCACGCAATCTTGTGTATGTAGCAAACTGTACCAGTGGGGAGGGGGCTTATAATATAACGGAGCATAACAGGCTATCAGAAGGTGTATTGTTTGTACACCAACCTAAATTACCGCGTTTTTTCCATGAAACTAAGTAGACATCTTAATTTTACCATAACGGATATCCTATTTTATTATTTTAGCAAGCGTTCCAACCGCAGGCGATCCGCAACCAAGAGTACGTACTTACCTAATATAAATCTGGTCAGTAATTTCGGTTATAGGAGCAATGATTCGTTAGGTTAGATAAGAGTACCAACAGAGGTGCCTAGCCCATCCAAATCATGGGAAACATATACTTATATGCATTTCAATAACGATAAGAAATTGAAACCAGGACTTACCCCTTTATTAGATAGGAATTCCATCCCCCTGGCAACCTGGTAGCAGAATGACGTCAGATGCCGGGAGGTCAGCGTGTCGCTTTTCCCGTGCATGTTGTCGTAACTCCGCGTAGCCCTCGAGCTTCGGAGAAAACTTTGAAGCTTCCCGTTGGGAACGTACTCCATTATCACAAATATAGGATCTGAAAATTTCAATAACTGTTGAGATCCTATTAGGTAGGTAGTTCTTGTACTAGGCAATGCCTGCCCTAGCACTGAAGGTTTCATAACTTCTCCATGTTGCTACTGTGTCCTCCCAAACCATAGGCAGAAACTTACTACTGCTGGAGTGGAACTGATCTATACATCATGTTACGATAAGTTCACAAACTTAGCTTTTTACTCATTCTGCTATTGAGGGTTGAGAATGTCGATTTGTATACGATAGCTTTGTTAGTGCTGTCCCTTGGGGCTAGCTTCCAGCAAGTTCAGCTTTCCCTTGAACCGAACTGGCTTGGTGTAGGGTGAGCTCTGAGCATGCTCGCTTGGAGCAGGGTGAGCCTGGAGCTTGTTCGGAGCATGGGCAGCTCGAACCGGTCGAGGGTGCATGAGCGGAAGAGCCCCTGGTCTTCTCCTGTGGCACAGGAGGGCTTGCTCAGAGCAGCTCGGAAGAAGCCCCGTGGCCAGCATGAACACCAAATCATCTGTCCCGGGACAGCACGAACACCGGACCACTTGGCTCGGAGCTCGCCCTGAGTCTGCATGAACAGCGAATCTTTGCCTCACCCTTACTGCGCATGCCCGGGTTGCTCTGAACAAGCGCTGAGGGACTGCACGAACAAAGCTATTATGCAGGCACCTAAATCTGAAAAAGAAACCTCCTCGAAACCGAGGCACTTACCTACCTTTCTCTGTACAACATCCGAGGAGACGGACGACATTGGGATGTGGCTCGAGCATCTTCATCACCTGGAGTTCGGAAACGAGGTCAGTCCTCTCCCGCTCACCAGCGTTCTCCTTCAGAGTTTTGACGGCCACGATTTTCGGACCCGGTTCACCTGAGAAAATCACTCGATTAGAGATAGCAGATAACTAACCTCCTCGTTTTGTCTCATCAGTAACCTCAAGTATTCGCTGTTGGAGAACTAGTGTTCAGTATTCATGGACAAGGACGAGTTTCCATAAATTTCCCAACATTCTGATTAGTCGAGCCACATCCAGCAAAACATTAAAGAGGTGCTGGTTGAATTGCTGTTGAATTCCACCACACTGAATGACTCCAGCATCCAACGTCAGGACGAAACTTACAGAACGATTCATGACCCAATTCCTGACTACCCTCGACCTTTGAGTAAACTTTGGTGAGTAAGGGATGGGTTGAAGGTTGCTCACGGGCAGACATATCTATAGACCAACTTCTCTAGTTGCACGCTTAACAAGGCTTTCTATTTCAATTTTTGACTGATTGGTTCACTGGCAGGAATGAATTTACTGGTATTTTTGAGCAAATAAGCAAATAATAGTCGATTTGTGTGGATCTTGCAGATCCAAGGTGACCCTTAGTGGCTCTTGAGAGCTTGACCTTTTGAGTACTTGAAGAATGTTTGTCATTTTTGCTTGTTCAAGGGCACCCGTAGGCCTCTCCTTGCTATATGTAATGTATTCCTGATGCACAAGGACAATTTTTCGGTTCCTACCCAGCTCTCAGTTTTCAACCTACCTTCTTGAAATGTTTAGGAAATTTTTATAATATGGTGAACTACATGAACCGTTTTTTCATTACTCAAACAAACTTTTTGACAACAGATCGAAATGTTTCATCATTTCTTCCAGATCTGCCGGGCTGTATTACCTTCATGAAAAGTTCAAAAAAGGTCCAATACTTCGTCTAGTAACACAAAACAAATTTAAAGAAAGTAATCCAATACGACCAATACTGACCACAAAGCGCGTACGGAAAGGTCAGAAAGCGTGGTTTTGAGAAAACACAATTTTAGCGAAAATGATCTCTTGCTCCTGTTTCACTTTTCCATTAATTTAAAGCTTTGAATTCCTTTTCAATGAGATAATTATTCCCAATGTTCAACCTTCTAACCAAGATTTCACGTGACTGAATGTTCATACTTCATGTTTTTGTTTTTATAGATTCGTAAATAGTTCAGCTCGCTTTCGCTTCCGCACGTTTGAAACATTCATGGTCCTCACTGAATTTTCGTGTGTTTTTCAATTCTGCGGACGGGTTTTTCTTGTTGCGAATAATACCTAATGCCTCGTTACAAAGTGGCTTTTAAACAGAGGAAGTAACCTGCAGTTTTATGCGGCTGCTTCCACTCACTCAAACCCTCAAATTAATAATATATTGTATTCTTCGAAATTTAATGTATTTTTTAATTAGGCTAGATAACTCAGCAAATTCGGTTTGTCCACAATTTTGCCCAACAGTTGTCCTTAAATTCATCAGGTAATGTTTGACCTCACCTTCTATAATGTCTCGGGCCTCACATTTCCAGACCTGACCGAAGCAGCCTTCCCCGAGGATGCTGAAGACTTTGAGTTGGTGACGAGGGAACTCCCACTTGTCCTTCGGCTTGAACAGCGGGAGCGAAGGGGCTTCCTAAAACCACATTTCATGTTATTGGTATAGTAACGACAGTTGGCGTGCTGACCAGTAGGATAGGGGAGGACCCTTTCACTTGTATAGGGGTATAGGGAGTGCTTTAAAGTAGTTGTAAAGGAGGGGATGCCACCATCTGTCGACATGCCGCCACTTGTTGACTGCAGAATGAACTGAGTAGGATGTCCAGATTTGGTAGATGATGGTTAGTTCTTTAGAAAGATTTGAGTGAACTTCGACATCCCAATCAGAAGCAATTGATGAGCCATAGATGTTCTCCATGCTACTCACCCATAAACACCTTCAGTGCTCGTATAGGTAAATTAGCTACTTTATGGACAACTAAGCACCAAGTGATTTCGCTTCTAGAATGTGGATGGTTTTGAGCATAAATATATGATATTAATGGAAAAAAAAAAATATATATAGGTGAGATAATATATCTAATGAGCTGGACATATTTACCTGCTGGGGCATAGGAGTGGACAGATCTGTGTCCCAGGCCGTGTATCTGTTGCTCATAGCCCGTGGTCCCTGCCAGTGCTGCAGAACCATAGGCTCCTCTCCACCAATCCCATTTGACGATTTTTTAGTCTGTGAATAACCACATACTTAAAACCATTTTCTGGATTTGAATCTAAACCACGTTTGGACATGATAAAACAATGAACGAGAACTGTTGTACAAAACAAAATTGATTTGAACAGAAGAATGTTCTACAGCTCTCCATGTGCTCTCCACATTCTTCTGGTAGACCCTATTATAATGGGCAATAACAGTCTAAAAGTAGAGTGGCCTCACCATGTCTTCCTTCTTGTTGGCCTTCTTCTTTTTCTTTTTTGAGATGCAGATCCGCCGCCTGAAGAGGAATGCGGCGATGAGGACGACAGAAAAAGCGATCGTGATCATAGTGATGGGTACCACTGTCAACGCTATGTCGGTGATGTTGGGTGGCGGAAGAGGTAAAGGTGGCGTAGGGCGAGGGCGTTCTCGCTTTGTAGCCTCAGTACTTGCTGCTTCAGTAGGTTGTGGCCTCGGAGGCTCCTTTGTTGGTAGCGCTTTGGTTGGAGTAGCACTCGTGACACCTGATATATAATGTAGTGGTTATTAACATACTAAAAAATTGCATTTTATATGTCGTACGAGGAGTTGGAAAATTCTAAGGGCATAAAATGTTCTCCCATGACGTTTGGTACCTAAGCAGTAATTCCTTTTGTGATCAGTTTTGGCAAGACCTCCAAAATCAAAATCTCCATCAGACTATTCAAGCCCAACAGCCTTATCAGGTGGAAGAAACCGGTTTCTGTGAGACCACCGATACCTCGAGAGTGGTTAGACTTGGTGGGTGACAGCTGCAACACGTCCAAGTATGTCCCATGCACTTAGCTGTTGGGTGAACCTTCCAGGGCTGTTACTTTACTCTTTTTTAACCTTTCTTCCGACAGATTCGAAACTAATTTGGTTCTGTGTCTGTCTAATCTCAATACCTTGCAAGCTGCAACTCACATAACAATACGACATAAATGAAGTAGATAATGAACTAGATGTTGGGGAGTACGTAGGTAAGATGTAGGGATTGGACCATAAAAGGTCCCATATTTATGAACTTATGAAGAATTGGACAGACATTTCTGGTAATTTTCACTGTACACGCACAAACGTGAAATCTGTAGCCTAAGGGCAGGGTAGGACGTACATGTTTGCGCACGAGTTCCATAAAATTCGGACAGTAACCTTTGTTAGCATACACAAATTTCAGATCGTTGCAAAGCTCATAATTACCTATACAAGAAATAAATAAATAAATAAATAATAATAATGATCGTAGTTAGCTGATATTTGGAAAAGAAGTTGCGGGTTAATTTAAACCGTCCTGGTGAGTCTTTCATATGGAACTTGGGTCGTTATACACGGTTTTCTCAAGACTTCGACACTAGCGCCGCCATAAATCGGCCGAGCAACTCGAACAGCTGGGCAGGGTGGATCCACCTTGATTGCTGGTAGCCATCCTTGCTTAGCAGTGATAAGGACAAACCTTGGTCAAGTTCCATGCAAGTTCCTACTTTTTTTCATTTTGGTTTATTATTTTCAGTAATGAACCTTTGTAAGAGGGCATGAAAAAAAAAAGAATTAACCCCCCACCCACAAATTTGATGGTTTCCATTTCAAGGTACTTAGAATGCGAAAATGAATTTTAAAAAACCCTGCAAATTATTACACAATTACTACAACAACACAATTATTACATTTACCTTTATAGATGCCACTTCTGCGTAGATCACTGTTTTCTGTGGTCATCCCCCCCCCCGGGAAAGCCCTAAATGAAGAATGAAGTACTGGAGCCGGCCCGGGAATTAAAGTTTCATAGAAATGTGCGGGATCCAATAATTCAATAATTAATTATTAGTTGTTATTCATGAAGCTCGTTTGTTGAAGTTACAAAACCACCTATCAACAAAATCCAAAAGAGCCATCCCTTCAAATGAAATAATATCACAGAACAACTAACTCTACTTCATACAGCCATCCGTGATTATAATCAGGTGCTCCCTAGCGATGATATCCGGGCCGGATATACCGTTTGATTCACGATCGTGTTGACGAAGCTTTTTGGTGCAAACGAACGGCTGGTCGTACAATGTTCCGGGTGGCCTCAAAAAATTCTTTAGTTCAAGATCAATTTAAAAATGTTGATAAAAACCATTCCCTTCTATTAAACGTTTCGAGCTACGGCGTTCTGAAAATATCAACCCCTATTCAGAACGGCGTACGGCGGACAGACAGAAATTTTTTTATTGCATTTTCGGATTCTACATTCCTTCAAACGTAAACCATCAAATTTTGAGAGGGGGGGGGGGGGGAAGAATTTGTTTTTTCATGCTCGATTCCAATGGTTCATTATTGAAAATAATAAACCAAAACGTAAAAAAAAGCCATACCTTTCTATGGAAAGTTTTCGAGTTACGGCGTTTTGAAATTTTCAACCCCTATTTTTAATGAGATTTACTGACATTAACGCCAAGCTTCGAGGATCAACTACAACCTAAACGGAACCTACATACAAACCAAATTTCATTAATTTTAGTTCATAGTAACTAAGAAAAGTGTGAAGTATGGCGTACGGCGTACGAATGCATTTTCGGATTCTACGTATCTTGAAACGGAAACCATCAAATTTTGAGGGTGTGGTGGGGGGGGGGGGGGGGGAGATTAAAGTTTTTCGATTCCAATGGTTCATTATTGAAAATAATAAAACAATATTTCTGTCTGTACGCCGTACTGGCCACTGTTCTTAGTTTCCATGAACCAAAATTAATGAAATTTGGTTTGTAGGTCCCGTTTGGGGTCTAGTTGGTCCTCGAAGCTCGGCGTTACTGTCAGTCATCTCTAAGGGGTGAAAAATAGGGGATGAAATTTTCAGAACGCCGCAGCTCGAAAACTTTCAATAGGAGGGTGATGGTTTTTTTTAAATGTTTTTAAACTGACCTTGAACTAAAGAATTTTCTGAGACGCATTGTACGATCAGCCGTTCGCTTGCACCCAAAAGCTTCGTCAAACACGATCGTGAATCAAACGGTATAAATCCGGCCCACATATCCTCGCCAGGGAGCACCTGATTATAATCACGGATGGCTTTATGACGTCGAGTTGGTTGTTCTGTGATATTATGCTTTTGGATTTTGTCGATAGGTACTTTTGCAGCTTGAACAAACGTTGAAATATTATTGGGTAAATTATTACACAAGGGTTTATTATGCTATCTACGCAGAAGGGGCATGTATAAAGGTAAATTATTACACAACGGTTTATTATTTACCTTATGCTTCATGAATAACTACAAATAATTAATGACTATGAAACTTTAATTCCCGGGCCGGCTCCAGTACCTACTCCATTCAGGGCTTTCCTGGGGGGGAGCGGTGATCTACGCAGAAGGGACATCTATATAGTTAAATAATAAATCGTTGTATTATAGTTTGCAGCGTTTTTATTTTTATTATGCTTACCAGAAAATTCTCCCGTAAAAAAAACTACGATTTCTTGTAGATTTAGTGAATGACTGACATCATCCACATAGCAAATTGTTTTATTATCAATTCGGTACGATTTTCCCCAATTTCGATCGAACAAAAAGGAACCCTCATTCAGATTTGTACCAGGACTTTTAGAGGCGGCCACACACGTAGGGATAATCCTCAAGGCGAAATCCTTGAGGATTTTCTCAACTGAACCGTCGCCCACACACTGTAGAGGAAATCGTCAAGGCTTCACGTCAGTTCTTAGCTAACTTGTGAAGATGGCAATATCTGATGATATTTTGGCAGCAGTTGGGTGCATAGTCACTGTGGACTGTCTAAAGCCACCAGAAAAGAAGAAGTCCAAGAAAAGAACATAATATGGTGTAAAAAATGGCTTCTGGAGAGAAGAAAGTTGTTTTACCACACAATTCTCCTATCAGAATTGGAAGGATTCCCGAAAGATTTTCATAATTATACCAAGACACGTACCTACATACATACATCAACTGCCACTAGCCACCCCTCTGAGAGCCAAACGAGACACTACTGCGACTGCCTCAACAAATCCTCAAGGCCGACCTGAGTACCTACCCACGTTGCGGTCGGCCTGTCCAGCCTGATTTTTCACGATCTGATTTTTCTCGAGGCTTGGACCGTTCAGTCCGGGCCTTGAGGGAAATCCGATCGTGTGTGGGGGCCTTACATAGGTAGCCACACACGTACAGGCCGAGCCTTGAGGACTGGACTCAAGGCCTAGGCCTTGGGGTTTGGCCTGAACAGTCCTTGCCCACACACGCGAGGAATTTTTCCTTCAGTTCAGTTCGTGACAGCAATGGAGCAATGTTGTTGGCAGTAACGAGCTGCTTAATTCCAAAAAATTACACTTCAGTGTTCAAAAGTACGTGGTGTGAGCTGCTTGCCTCTTCGTTCTGTCATGGTATTCTTTACTCTGCACTTTCCATAAACAAGGCTCATTTTCGTATATAGTGAGAAACTGTTCCTAATTCTCGCGATCCGACATATTCGAAACAAGAAAAACACGTGACCCGACACGCGAACACTTCAAAAACTCCAAGCAGACTGAAGGAAACGGCACACACGTGAGGGAGCGGCCTGTACAGTCCCGGCCTCAGAGGCCGTCGGAATGGTTTTAAGATTTGTCCGTTTTGGCCTGTACAGGCCGTTCGGTGGCCTCGAGGTCACGACACTCACGTGAAGGAAATCCTGCACGTGTGTGGGCACCTATATGTAAGTAAGTAGGTACCTACCTACCTACTCTAGAGACCAGGAAGGGTCGGCGGCTGTACATTTTACCCTCTTGAAAATGGAGCCATCGAATAAATGAGTGTCAAACTTATTACAGGAGGTAGGTAACTACGTAGGTAGATACAGTTTCATTCAAATATCAGAAAAAGTCTGGCACACAATGTGACTGGTGAGAGAGACCAGTTTGTAAAATAACCACAGTGTCCAGTGGTTTTTGAACAGCGGGCCATTTGGTTCAATGGGCTGTCACACATGCCATATCCACAAACGACAGCGGTTTGTGAAGATATCATTTGGAATTTAGCTTTACTCAGGAAGTTTCAATAATTTACTACTTTAATACTTAGGTACTGAACAACTTATTAGGTATCTACCTCCATTTTCGTTTGATATGTATGTAGGTAGGTACATAGTATACCTACCACTGGTTGCGACAGGTAGTCAATTATTTGCGATAGGTAGTCAATATTATTTTACTTACCACTGACGAAATGTTGCTGGCAGACTTTGACGGTGCCATTACTTAATTTTCTTCGTTCCCACTTCCGGTTTATCCGGGACAACCACGTAAGTCTTCTCTTATTTGAATGTCCTTTAGTTTTCGGACAGTGATTTCTCTAATGGTCGGTAGACCAAATAACCGAACACGCTCGCCACTAGATCAGTATCTCTGGCTGCTATCACGCAAGCAGGCATTGCTTTTGACAGATAAATAAGTTTAGTAAGTACCTAACTACCTAGGTACCTAATCACTCAGGCAAAAGAAAACTGTAAAATTACCAAAAATCAACATGATATCGCCAACTTCTTGTTCAAGTGCGCAATAGTAAAGCAGGTTGATTTCACCAGTTGGATGCAACTGGTTCAGGTGTGACGTTACGAGAAACCTCAGAATACAATCTCCAAAGAATTTGGAGAAGTAGACTGCTTGGTGGCCAACCCGAATACCTGGCACATTACCAGCATTCACCAACACATGCACAGGGTGGAAGTGTTTCAACAATCATAGGATCCTTCCTTGAGGCAAGTGTGCAGTTTATTTTACCTACAGGTCGACAGGTATAAATAGACAGCAAATACCTAGCCAGCTCTGTGATCACAGATCTTGGGAGCTTCCAATCTACCAAGGCCATTCCAAAAAAAACCCTGAAGGAAGACATTTTTCAAGAACTTAGCTACCTGGAGTAGCAGTGGACGTGTGGCGCTGTAACGCTGGAGGTTTCTCATTTGCCTCCGATTCCTCTTCAGGCGACTCGTCTGACGACGGAAGAGACAACCCAGGTGGCAGATGCGGGGCCTGGGGCTCAGTCGGCGGCCGTCGCTCTGGAAAAATTGGTGGCGGCGGAGCGACAGGGAAGCCTGGAGGGCGGAGTTGGAGCGGGACGTCGAACTTCGGTCGTCCAGTTTTGCTGTCATCGGTTGGACGTTTGCTGTCTTGGATGACAACCCAGACGCCCGTCTTCTGAGTGTAGCCACCGTCAGACACAGTCACATAGATGTTCAAATTCGTGCCACCCTGAAATTTGTAAAACATATTTGACTCACCATGATGCAAACATGTACCTACATAATAGTACGGCTCTACTAATTTCTCAGAATAAAAGTAAGTCATTTCTCTCTAACAGCCGGATTACCATAATCCACCAATTATTGTTTAAATCAATCCGTCTTGGAAGCCATTTGAGCTTATTATTCTACAGGCTAGAACCGTTGGTTTCTAGTACCTACTGATGTAAAATGACACCTAGTGGTGGATGTCCAACCTAAGGGCGACCTAGAGTGCGAGTTACGTTAAGCGAGTTACAGAAAAATAGGCATGTAAAACACATTCATTTTTTTTCCCGTAACTCGCACCCCAATTCTAGGTGGTGAAACCCGCCCCAGGAAGCCTCGGATAAACCTACTAACCCACTGTTTAATTTTTAACTGTCCTCCTGGAGGTAAGATAAATTTAAACTCAAGTAATGCCCTAATCTGGGGGGGGGGGGGGGGGGGGACTCATCTACATTGAAGTTAACTTCCTGATAGCTCTTACGGCTGGTTCCATCGTCCACTGATTTTGGTACATACCTACCCACAATGTATGGACTGCATGTCCACCAATCCAGGTAGGGATAGGTTGAGTTAGTCTTGGCAACTATGAGAGGGGTTTTGGATGAAGCATTCTGAGCATCGAGCAAGAAGTTGGTAAATCCAGACTACGAAATTCAAGGTAGGTACTGTTCCCAACCAGCCCACTGCAGTCCAGCCAGAGATTTATTGGTTCTGACCAACCAAGGCTTGGAATCTACGGCGAGTGGTGCGGGTTGGAACGCCTGTACATTTAAACTTGAATAATAGGTAGGTACCTACTCAGTAGGTTCTCCTCTAACTAGGGAGAACTAGCTGCAATACAGAATCAGAAGTTTTGACTTGTTTTTGCTTATTGGCCTAATATTTTAATTCTATGCCTATAGAATTAAAACATACAACGTTGGAAGTATGTAGGTAATGGTATCATTTCCATCCTACTCGCCAATTCAACCAGATACTGGTTATTTCTGACCACCAAGGCTTGGGATCTACAGGGAATCATGCTGCTGCATGAGATGCGTGGTGGGAACTCAGTAGCTGTATCTATGTACTCCACTCACCAATAGGAAACACGTATAGGTAGTAATGTTTGGGATAGACTGGACTGTATAAATAGGATTTTTTATAAACCAACGTTGAATAATACACATACTAATAGGTAGGTACTACCAACTTGTCTAGGACCCTTGTATAAAAGAGAGGCGGATGTTAAAAAGAGGAAGGAAAACCACAGGTAGGTATATAATTATAAGGAATTTCCAGCTTTGTGGAAACAGAAAATGGAAAGGATGAATTGGTATGACTGAGCTCATTGATGAAGTTGCCTTTTATTTTTAACTGGGGCCCCAGATTTGGATCCTTCGTGAATCTGGGACTCGTCCTTCCAGAATGAAATCCCACGAAGAGATTTCGTCGGCAACCGGGAGTGTAAATCGAGGTGAGGGTGGAAAAGGAACGTAACAAGGGAAATTTACTGTGAATTTTTACCGAGAGTTTTATGGTTTCAACACGAAGTCGGGAATGGAGTGGGTTGGAACAGTAGCTCGAAGAAGGGGAGGGACCTGTGAATCAGGCCTCTTCGGCTTCAGCTCTCACAGTTCGAGCTCAAGCTGTCGAATGTCGTACAGGTACACAGATTGCTTTGACTGATTGGTTCTGACCGCCCCAGCCAGGAGATCAACAAGATCGACAACTTGGAAGTACAATATTTTCATCAACTCACCAGTCCAGCCAGAGATTGATTGGTTCTGACCACCCCAGTCTTGGGATCTATGGTGAAAGGGAGTGGTCCCGAATGGGGCATGTTGAGCCCGAAGTTCTGACCCGGTTCGAGTCCAAACTCTAAGTTGTCGTCCTCCGAGTCAGCTCCCCGCGCTTTGGTTACGACTGAGTTGATGGGCTCTGTGTCCGGGATCACCCACTTCCGCTCAACAGTCAGGATCGGCGGAGAGTTCATAGGATGCCCCCATCCGCCTGCAACACAAATATCAAACTCGCTGAGCAAAAATTATAATTGATATAAACATACATTGAAGAATATGAGCAGACCTGGAAAATTCATAAAATTCGGTACGAAGATCCCATTTTGGGTCTAGTTGGCCCTCGAAGCTCGGCGTTACAGTCAGCCATCTCTGAGGGATGAAAAATAGGGTTGAATTCTAAAGAATTCTTTGGGTCTACTGCAGTTCATGAATGACTTGGAACTTAGGTCGGGAGGTCCAGTTCCCAATTATCCTCCACATTTGGCAACAAAGAACCTACCTATCTGAGAGAAAATTAAGCACATGCGCAAACGAATCTTGCCATCGATTTTGATAAATTTTATTTAGGACAAACCTTACGTCTACCCTCAAATCTACTCCTCAATAACACCTAAGTACCTTTCTTTTGTATAGTGTAGTTATGGGAATTTCGAGGTACTGGGTACAGGTCAGTGACCTAGACAGAAGGGCTGTTTACAGCAAATGAACCGTAGTATAATATATATGCAGTATTTTTCGATTAACTTCTAATTTTAATTGCCTGACACGGCCGTTTTTTCTACCTGTTATCTGTTAGTGGCCATTTTAAACTAAGTTTTCCTCATTAAATTTTGCACGCAGTAACCAATATCCATTGCAGGTAGGTAACTGCAACGCACCGTCTACTATTGACTAGGAATATTTCCCTCGGCCTGCAGGCTGGACTCCAGGAAGTATTCAAGCTTTTGAGGGGGCAAATTATGTCCGCTGAGTGTTGTTGAATGGGAAACTCGTTGCGACAGGGACGAAGGTGTTTGTGGAGTCCGTTGTGGCTAACGGGCACGCGGAGGAGCTGACGAAGGACACGCGAGGAAACTTCCAGCAGCCCGTTACCCAGTACACAAACCTCAGTCAATCCACTGCATGATTTGATAGACTGTAGCAACTTACGATCATAATAATTATAAGAAATAGGTAATGTGACAAATAAATACGTAGAAACCACTTTCAAACAATAGATAACGGAATTATTATTACAACGGTGTCTGCATAAACAAACAGAAAGACCAAAGACCTATGGAATATCGCTTTGCGGTAAGTAATTGATTGCCTACCTCACTTGTCCGGAATTACCCTTGTTAACCTTACCCGGCGCCCTGGGGCTAATTTTTTCGCCCCCCTCCACCGGAAAAAATCCACAGGTAGTTACCAACGCTCTTCTCTTGGCTCAACATATTCTAAATTTTACCTACATACAGGTAATTATTGTACTGTACAGAAGTCATCGGACCCTTGTAGTCGGACAGAAAAAATAAAGCCCTTCGTAAATTGTTGTCATTATTCAACATTCTTATTTATATCTTGCAGAACTTTGAGGGCACGAGTAACGTGTTTTCAGCCTTGATTCCGAATAATGGAGTTAATTAAGCTGTTCTTTGCTGATTATAAGTCTTTATAAGCCCTTATAAAAAATTAAAACATTGAAAGGATAAAAAATCTCCAAAATTTGGCGCCCCTCTGGATCTGGTGCCCCTCAAGCCCATCGGTTAATTTGGGCCTGACAATTACATTGTCAATGTATAGGTGAACGGAACAACCCATCAAACGGGAGGTTGCGGAACGATTTCCAAACTTCGTAGGTACCACATTATCTCAAAGAAAGTACGTAAGAACCTGTTTCAGCGAGCATACGCGAATACTAACAATCTAATAGGATTTGCCTTTTTATTAAAAATTTTACCAAATGAATTAAAACTCTTGCCAAATGACATCTTTTCAATTAAACCTCATGCGAAAAAATGGAAATTATTACACTATTATTGCTGCAAATTATTACACAATGGTTTATTATTTAACATCACAGATGCCCCTTCTGTGTAGATCCGCGGGATTCAATAATTTGCTCATTAATAATTATTTGACGTTATTCATGAAGCATAACGTTTGTTCAAGCTGCGAAGGTATCTATCAACACAATCGAAAAGAGCCATCATGTTTCAAACAAAATAATATCACAGAACGAGGAACTCGACGTCTGTGACGAACAGCCATTCGTGATTATAATCAGGTGCTCCCTAGTGATGATACCGGGGCCGGATTTATTCAGTTTGATCCACGATCATGTTGACGAAGCTTTTCGGTGCAAACAAACGGCAGATCGTACAATGCTCCGGGTGGTCTCAAAAAATTCTTTAGTTCAAGATCAGTTTAAAAACGTTAAAAAACCATACCTACAGCGTTTTGAAAATTTCAAACCCTATTTTTCACCCGTTAAAGATGACTGACAGTAACGCCGAGCTTCGCGGACCAACTAGAACCCCAAGAGGGACCTACAAACCGAATTTCATTAATTTCGGTTCATGGTAACTAACAAAAGTGCGAAGTACGGCGTACGGCGGACGGACAGAAATTTTTTTATTGCATTTTCGGATTCTACTACCCTTGAAACGGAAGCCATCAAATTTTGAGGGGGCGTAACTTTTTTTTTCATGCTCGTTCCCGAAGGTCCATTATTGAAAATAATAAACCAAAATGGGTTTGGATTTCTACCAGTTTATGACGTGTTTTTTCTTTCCATACCAATTTTTTGGCATTAGGTTTAATTGAAAAGGTACCTAAACGGTTTAATTCATTTGGCAAAACGTTTAATTCATTTCACAAAACGTTTAATACGTCTGGCAAAAGATTTAGTAGGCCAATCCTGTATGATCATAAGTAAGTCATACGCAAGTCATATATCAAGTAGGTGTACGCAAGTCTTGTGACTTGAATGAATAGATAAGAAAGGATAAGATAAGAGAATAAGAAGATAAGAGAGGTGCCAAAGAAATTACCTGCGGAGAAGGTTCATACGTTCATACATAATAAAGTATGGTATATTCTATAACATATTTTCATTTATGTATCCATGGAGGTTTCCAAGGTGGGTTCTCGTGAGTTGCATAGGAGTTAGTTTGAATAAACATCCAACAACCTCCTTTGGAACTGGGTATAATTTTGGTTTCTATTTTGGTTTATTATTTTCAATAACCATCGAACCATTGGAATCGAGCATGAAAAAAAAAATTCTTACCCCCCTTCAAAATTTGATGGTTTACGTTTCAAGGTACGTAGAATCCGAAAAACGCTGCAAATTATTACACAACGGTTTATTATTTACCTGTATAGATGTCCCTTCTGCGTAGATCACTGTTTTCTGGGGTCAATACCCTCGAGCTCCCCCAGGACAGCCCTAAATGGAGTGCTGGAGACAGGCCGGGAATTAAAGTTTCATACAAACGCGCGGGAGTCAATAATTAAATCAATAATAAATTATTTGTAGTTATTCATGAAGCTTAAGGTAAATAATAAACCGTTGTGTAATAATTTACCTGTATAGATGCACCTTCTGCGTAGATAGTATAATAAACCGTTGAGTAATAATTTACCGTTGTGTAGCAATTCCCCCAATAATACTTCAACGTTTGTTCAAGCTGCAAAAGTACCTATCAACAAAATCCAAAACAGCCATAATTTTTCAAATGGAATAATATCACAGAAAAACCAACTCGACTTCATACAGCCATCCGTGATTATAATCAGTGCTCCCTAGCAATAATATCTGGGCTAAATGTATACAATCTGATTAACCCTCCTGTTGACGAAGCCTGTCGGTACCAGCTTCGGGGACTGTGAACGAACAGCTGGACGCATAGTGCTCCTGGCGGTCACAAAAAACTCCCCAAGTTCAAGAACTATTTAAAAACGTTAAAAAATTTGAGGTAACGGCGTCCTGGAGATTTCAACCCCTATTTTTCACCAAAGATTACTGACATTAACGCCGAGCTTCGCGGACCAACTGACTCCAAACGGGACCTATAAACCAAATTTCATCAATTTTGGTTCACGGTAACTAAGGAAAGTGCGAAGTACGGCGTACGGCGGACGGACAGAAATTTTTTTATTGCATTTTCGGATTCTACATACCTTGAAACGAAAACCATTAAATATTAAGCGGGGGGGGGGGGTTAATTTTTTTTTCATGCTCGATTCCAAAGGTTAATTATTGAAAATAATAAACCGAAATTTCTGTCTGTCCGCCGTACACCGTACTTCGCACTTTCCTTAGTTACCATGAACCAAATTTGGTGAAATTTGGTTTGCAGGTCCCATTTGGGGTCTAGCTGGTCCGCGAAGCTCGGCGTTAATGTCAGTCATCTCTAAGGGGTGAAAAATAGGGGTTGAAATCTCCAGGACGCCGTTACCTCGAATTTTGTTACTTTTAGCGAATTTTCAAAGAAAATGAAGCTATTGCAATGGCTTCGAAATTTAAATAATATAAATTTTTGGAAATTTTCTTCATAGAAATCCGTTTCAGACCATTCTAAAACGATTCCTGAAATTTAACACTTTTTTATATGTATATATATATATATGTGTGTCACTCCAGACGATAACTCTCGATAGAATTGAGATAAACAGCTCAAATTTGCACAAAAAATCTATCTTGGCAATCGAAAGGCTAAGTTCGAAGATGGGCGAAATTGGCCTACTCTAAGGAGGGTTTTGGCGCATTTAAAGTGCGCAAAAATTACCCAAAAATCCCCAAAATGTTATTTTCCAACAAGTGACCCCTCATTTTAAAGGTTTTTGCACGCTGAACACGATGGTGGAATCGGATTTTAGATATCTTGATCCGTTCTCAAATTAGAGCATTTAAAGTGCGCAAAAATTACCCAAAAATCCCCAAAATGTTATTTTCTAACAAGTGACCCCTCATTTTAAAGGTTTTTGTACGCTGAACACGATGGTGAAATCAGAATTGCGATATCTCATTCCGTTCTCAAACTGGAGCACTTTGAAGATTAAGGAACGTGGTTATTTCTTCGAAAATTCGCTCTTATAGCCATGCTGCATGACTGTGGTTTTTTTAAAATAGTTCCTGAACTTGGGAGTTTTTGAGACCACCCGGAGTACGTCCAGCCGTTCGTTCACAGGAAGGCCCCGAAGTTTGCACCGACTGGCTGAATCAGATTGTATACATTCAGCCCAGATATCATTACTAGGGAGCACCTGATTATAATCACGGATGGCTGTATGAAGTCGAGTTGGTTGTTCCGTGATAGTATTCCATTTAAACAATGAATTTTGGATTTTGTTGATAGGTACATTTGCAACTTGAACCAACTCTGAAGTATTACTGGGTAAATTATTACACAACAGTAAATTATTAAACAACAGTAAATTATTACAGCACGCGGTTTACTGCACTATCTACGCAGAAGGGGCATCCATATGGGTAAATTATTACACAACGGTTTATTATTTACCTTATGCTTTATGAATAACTCCAAATAATTAATCATTTAATTTTTTAATCCCGCGCGTTTGTATGTAACTTTAATTCCCGGGCCGGCTCCAGTACTCCATTTAACGCTTTCCTGGAGGGAGCTCGAGGGTACTGACCACAGAAAACAGTCATCTACGCAGAACGAGCATCTATTCAGGTAAGTAAATAATAAACCGATGTGTAATAATTTCCAGCGTTTTTCATAGAAACCGATCAAATGCCTATAGCAATCACGTAAGTATAGGTATGGATTTTTGTTAACGTCCATTAACATATTATGGTCTACTTACCAGCATCAAACTGGCTCTATAATCGAAAACTGCAAAATGGCCTAAAATAAAATTTCTATAATAAATGAAAGAACCAATTTTCTTAGTCACATTCAAACCACACCATAAAGACCATGCCAATCATACGAACATCTAACAACCAGTGCCTACGGACCATTTGACCACCGAGCCGTTACAGACGAAATTACAATTTTATTATTATACATTCGTTTGGTTCCAGCTGATGCGAGTTTTGTAATCAGTTCTGCGCACAAAAACTGTGTTCCAAACACATCGAGCATTGAAACTGTTCACAGTTATAGGACAGGTACCTATCGGTAAGTGTTCCAACCGCGTCAGATCCGGGAAGTGAGTTCTCTGAGTTTCGCAACTTTTAGCTACCGATGGGGGATCCAGCCGAAATGAAGACACCGCTGGAACCTTCCCAAAATCTCATTTCGCTACAACTTTCGCGATAAACGGATCTTTTGCCTCTGCGGTTCTGGTTTTGAAACTTTAAAACCGTTTCTGATGACTGGAACATAGCTGTTATTAAAAAACGTAGGTAAATCTGAACCTACCTACCTATAATTTGATTATACCCACAACTTCAAGTTGCAGAGAATCTCAATTTGAAGTTTTCAGGATTTGTTCATTTATACCTACTTACTTATTGTACAATATTTTTTTCATTTACCTACTTACTTATTGTACCAAATTTTTATTTATTTACCCACTTATTGTACAACTATACACAGGACCTTGGGGTGTGACCGAAATTCGAACATTAACTTCAGTGGCCTTCGTTCCTGTAAGGGAAATCATGCCTGTTGGCACGTTAATGACTTAAGTTATTAATAATGCGTCATAATGAAATCCTCGCTCTAAACAATAAGTACCTAGCGCTTTTTTTCGTTCAGAAATTTCGTTTTTGGTTGCTAATAACCTTATGGTACCTGGGTAACTGTCTCTAAGTGGGTAAAGTGATAGGGTCCCAAATTTTCTAACAAGGATTTCGGGTCTCTTGAAGAAAGGTCGCTCGATTTGGGACAAAGGAGGCCACAAACGGGGATAGGAAGAATCAGTTATCAGTTGTTGGTGTAGGAATCTCTTCTCTTACCAGTTATGATACGAAGCAGCTGTATTAACACAGCCAGTTGCCATAATTTATTATTGGTGCCTTATTCGTGGTGTAAATTGTGCATGATTTGAATCGCGAAGCTCTTTCAGAGTCCTTTCAGCACTTTCTTGGACTGAGCAATTTCATTACCGAATCACACGATTACAACACACATATACCGTAAATCTCCCTGGATGTAGAACAGCGTCACCAAAACTGATGATAATAAAACTAAATTACAAGTAACAATGCATTTATCTCCATTTTACTTCTGTGCCTCTTTGCATCAGGTGAAAAATAGACAACCTTGACTACCTCAACGGCTGAATCGATTGCATGTGGATCGGAATTCCGTCTCATACGAAGGAGATGTTGGTTTTGCCTAACTCGTTGATCTCAAATATTGTTCTTAGAGATAAGAAGATGGGAGCTGGGAGGCGAGGCAGGTAGTTGCGAGGCCTAATTACAGTATTTTCTCAGGAGAACATTAACCTAATGAATCTGATCGTTCGAATCCATCGCGCCTCTTTTCCAAAGGTGGAAAAACCCGTAAAAATTTAATCCGGAATAGGGTCAGGTAGTATGTAAGTAGACTGTAGTTGTTGGAGAATTACTGACACATTCGGCAGCAGAACATCATTTTGATCATTTCATTTTCTCAGTTGATAATTTCTCCACAATTTCAAGAAACCACAAGCAAACCTATCCCGTTTGGAGAGGGGGTTGTATTTTTGCAAAAGTTCGCGGGGCCTTCGAAATACTGGTCTTTGACTTGGGCTTCCTCGTCCAAGTTCGACCTTCGCAGAAGGAACAGCCTGACAATTATTACCTTCCCACCTACCCAGACCCCCTACTTCCCCCCTCCGCTACTAACCAGTAGAAAACGAGCGCGACGGGCTGGAAAGGGATTTCGTGGATTATTCGAAGGCGAACGAGTCCCGGGGAGACGGTTCCAAGGGAGCAGTGACGTCACCGGTTCACGGAACTCCCGATCTCTTCTGTTTGTACTTCATTATGTCTTCAGTATGGCGTAACGCCTCTCAACATTCTCTGCCATCCTTTCCGAGTGGTACGGTACGGGTACCTACCTACCTTCAAACAAACATCCATTGTAAGGGAAGTGTAGGAAAATAAATCATTAGAGATCTCATAATACAATGTCCTTTCAATGACGCAAGATGATTAATTTGAGGGTATGTACAGAGGATCGATAGCATTACAATATGGCCTTCACAAATGTATAAATGACAGTTTTTGTTTATTCATTTTAATAATGAACCTTGGAATCGAGCATGAAAACTAATTTACCCCTCCCCCCCCACGGCATCCAATTTGATGGTTCCCGTTTCAAGGTAGGGTAGAATCCAAAAATGGAATTCAAATTCGGGAATGAGGAGTAGGCAACCATTATTATGTTTTTATTTTTAAATGAACTAGATTCCATTCTAAGAATTTTAAGACGAACCGTACTCTCCTCAACAGTTCTTTTGCTATGAGCTTTCAGTTTCGTCAACAAGTGACGTCACAGTGGGTCTCGCCAAGGCAGGAGGGGTCCGTTTCAGAGTATCCTGAATTCATCCGTAGATTAACAAAATTTATATATATATATATATATATATATATATATAGGTACCTATATATGTATTTTGGTTTATTATTTTCAATAATGATCCATTGGAATCGAGCATGAAAAAAAAGTCTACCCCCCCGCCCCCTCAAAATTTGATGGTTTACGTTTCAAGGTATGTAGAATCCGAAAATGCAATAAAAAACCGCTGCCAATCCCTGCACTACGGTTTATTATTTTGTACAGAATACCCTTCTTTTACAGATCACAGCTCTCTGTATAGATAACCCGTCTATATAATATGTACTAGTCTATACATAATTATGTGGATCGCAGACGCTCCGTAGGTTAGTACCGAACCCCGTACTCGTTACTAGGCACCTACCTAAATCACGAGTTAAATGTTGCTAAAATAATTCTCTGATGTGGAGTGAAATAGATGCCCCTTCTGCGTAGATCACTGTTTTCTGTGGTCAATACCTACCCTCGTGGTCAAGTATAATGAACCCTTGTGTATAACTTTCCCATACATATTACTTCAAAGGTTGGTCAAGTTGCAAAAGTACCGATCAACAAAATCCAGCCCCTTCTAGGAAGAAGAACTGTTGTGTAATAATTCACCGTTGTGTAATAATTTACCGTTATGTAATAATTTACCGTTGTGTAATAATTAGCCGTTGTGTAATAATTTACCATTGTGTAATAATTTACCCATCAATAATACTTCAAAGTTTGTTCAAGTTTCACAAGTACCTACCAACAAAATCCAATAGCCCATCACTTATCAAATGAAATAATATCGCACAACAACCAACTCGACTTCCTACAGCCATCCTTGATTATAATCAGGTGCTCCCTAGTGATGAAATCCGGGCCGGATTTATACCGTTTGATTCACAATCGTGTTGACGAAGCTTTTTGGTGCATACGAACGACTGGACGTACAATGCTGCGGGTAGTCTCAAAAAATGGTTTAGCTCAAGACAAAGTTAATATCGTAAAAAAAACCATACCCTTCAATCGAAAGTTTTCGACCTACGGCGTTCTGAAAATTTCAACCCCTATGTTGAACCCCTTAGACATGACTGACAGTAACGCCGAGCTTCGAGGACCAACTAGACCCCGAACGGAACCTATAACCGGAATTTCATCCATTTTTATTCATGGTAACTAAGAAAAGTGGCCCGTTCGGCGTACGGCGTACGGCGGACAGACAGAAATAGTTTTATTGCATTTTCGGATTCTACATACTTTGAAACGTAAACCATAAAATTTTGAGGGGGTTAGATTTTTTTTCATGCTCGATTCCAATGGTTCGTTATTGAAAATAATAAAACAATATTTCTGTCTGTACGCCGTACTGGCCACTGTTCTTAGTTACCATGAAACAAAATTGATGAAATTCGGGTTAAGTTCGGGGTCTAGTTGGTCCTCGAAGCTCGACGTTACTGTCAATCATCTCTAAGGGGTTCAAAATAGGGGTTAAAAATTTCAGAACGCCGTAGCTCGAAAACTTCCGAAGGAAGGGTACCTATTGTTTTTTTTTACGTTATTAAATTTGTCTTGAGCTAAACAATTTTTTGAGACCACCCGGAGCATTGTACGTCCAGCCGTTCGTGTGCACCAAAAAGCTTCGTCAACACGATCGTGAATCAAACGGTATAAATCCGGCTCGGATATCATCACTAGGGAGCACCTGATTATAATCAAGGATGGCTGTATGAAGTCGAGTTGGTTGTTCTGCGATATTATTTCTTTTGATAAGTGATGGACTATTGGATTTTATTGGTAGGTAGGTACTTGTGAAACTTGAACTAACGTTGAAGTATTATTGATGGGTATAAATTATTACACAATGGTAAATTATTACACAACGGCAAATTATTACACAAAGTTAAATTATTACACAACGGTAAATTACTAAACAACGGTTTATCTACCAAGAAGAGGCTGGATTTTGTTGATCGGTACTTTTGCAACTTGAACAACCGTTGAAGTGCTATTGATGGGCAAGTTATTAAACAACGGTTCATTATACTTGACCACGAAGGTAGGTATTGACCACAGAAAACAGTGATCTACGCAGAAGGGGCACCTATTTCACTCCACATCAACAATTTTCCTTTAGAACTTCATTATTTGCTTTTCTTTTTGCCGTTTTAATTACTGTTTGTCATCGGCTGTATTATTTTAGCAACATTTAACTCGCGAATTAGGTAGGTACCTAGTAAAGAGCACGGGGTTAGCTGTACTAACCTACGGAGGGTCTGCGATTCACATAACAGGTATAGAGAAGTACATATTATATTATATAGACGGGTTATCTGTACAGAGAGCTGTGATCTGTAACAGAGGGGTATTCTGTACAAAATAATAATAAACCGTTGTGCAGGGATTTGCAGCGTTTTATATATATGTTTTTGTCACTCCAGAAAATATCTATCCTTGGGTACATGAAAAGCATTCCAAATTCCGCCAAATCGCTCGTTCGTAGAAAGCTCGACGTTACTGTCAGTCATCTCTAAAGCGGTGAACAACCCCTGAAGTTTTTTCTTTTACGTTTCAAGGTGTGTAGATTCCAAATGATTAGGAAAACACCCAGGGGTGATATAGGTGAAAAATGGGTGCGAAGTTATGTATTCTTGAGGTTTTAGTGAACTTGGGCTTGTAAGGCTCGTTTTCTATGTTTTTTACGGTGAGGAGACAAAATATAAATGATTTTGACCACCGAGTGAAGGATTGAGTTTCTAAAGTAGTTTTAACTTCAAAATAATATTTATGGGTCAAAAACCTGTGAAAATGGCTGTAATCATCAGAAACTTGTATAATAACACAGGAGGCAGTATTAACATGTGAATGCCGTATTCTTGAATAAAATAAATATAAAAAGCGGTATATATAGAGCGGTGTATTGACAGAAAGGTAATTCTAAAGTTCACTACACAAAAATATTTTTTCTCAAAACAATTGGTTCAAAGTGTTATGTTGGGGGTTAAAACTTGCTTCAAATTGTTCAAACATAGCCAACAGTTATAGAAATTCCCCAAAAAATGTCATCAAGTTTAGAGTTTCTACGTTTTGTGAAGATAGAAGAAGCGTTCCAGCCATGCAGCATGACCATAATGAGCGTATTTTCAAAATTGGTGACTGCTATTTGGGAAGGTTCTTAATGTTTCATGACCCCCCCACAGCCAAAACTCAATTTCACCGAAAGTTCTTGAGGCGAAATACCTATTTTACAACATTCTGAATCCATCCCTAGATTGTTAAATGTACATGCATGTAAACGTATGCATAATACATACATTTGTGTGGCCTGCTATAGGTACCTCAATTTGATTTTGATCTCCTGATACTCAAATTTGAACGCCTGTTAGGTAGTTCTCGAAAGTTGCTAATCTTCGAACTCATCTTTTCATACGCTATTACATTTGATCAGGAGAAATTTGAAACCTTTCGTCTCGCAGCCAAAGTCAAACATCGTCTGGAAGGCCACATAAATGCATGCTTATAATACATGCGTATACGCGTAGATTATACGTTTCGTTGAAACCTAGGGATCGTTTCAGAATGCTGAAAACGGGAAAGGATCGAATCAAAAGTAAAAATTTGTCAGAAAGTCAAAAATTTGCTGAAATACCTCTTAGGCAAACGATGAATGCACAGCTATTCAAAATATCGTCGGTTGAGTGGAAAAAGTGATCGTCACGAAAACTGAATTTTACACCAGAGTTGCCCAAATAGCCAAAAACCGCTCCGACTGGAAAAAGCGATCAAATCCCGAAAAGTGACAGAAAAATGGAGTTGACCTAGTTTTCCAGGAAGGATTTGTCCTTAATCACCTAATCACGTTCTAATAGTCCTAATCACGTGAGAAAATTGATCAAGTCCAAGGGAAAACCAAGGAGTTGAGTAGCCGAAATTCCATCTTTTCAAGTTTTGTATTCCACTTTATTTATTCTAGTATTGCTGTTGACAACAATTCTATTCGAAAAAATATTTCGAGAATGTCAGAGGGATCATTCCATCCTGCACCTCATCTTGGTCACACACGTTCGGTGGGTAGGTAACTACTTGAAGAAAAAAGAAAGAAAAAAACCCCGAGTATCCCAAGTGTAATCCGAAATTGGAATTGATTCGTGAAGCTAATTTTTCAATCCTTAATCACACGTTAGAAACCAGCCACACACCAGTCCGACCAGAAATGAAAAAACACCATCAGACAGAAGAACACAGAAGCAGTAGGTATAGGTGTGCGAATAGGAAGTAAGAACGGAATCGATGAAGTACCTACCTATAGTCGCGTTTAGCAGAGCTTTAGCCACTGATAACTTCCCCCGAAGCACTGCATCAGGTAGGTACGTTGATAGCAGGAAAATGAAAACTATTTATAAGAAAAATTCACAATAAAAAGACTGGAAGAGGTAAACAGTGAATGTATTCGAGAATCCAGAGCCGAGTAAACGGGAATACGGCTGCTGGTTGGCGTTCACTTCGTCATACCTACTAAACGAAAACGAATGGTACGCTATAATATTTTAGTAAATGGCGTTGATCACTTTCAACAGTAAGATGCGAACTTGAATCCGAAAAGTTGGAAAGGCAAGCGATCATGTGGTACTTGATCATTTTCTACCCCCAACTCACTCACAGAAACTGGCCTTCCGTGCTGGTAAAAGTTATTATGTGGTACTTGATCATTATGACGCCAGTTGGTTTACTGGTAAATATGATCAGGTGGTACTTAATCAATTTTACCAGGAAATTGAAAAAAAAACTAAATTCACGAATTTTTCAGGATTCTACCCTTCCTTTGGTCCCTTAAAAGTGCCCTAATCGAGGGGTTAACTATACTAACGTGTTGGTGAGTTCTTGACGAACCCGACGGTACCAAAAACTCGATTTCACACAAAAAAAAACGGACTTGATCACTTTTTTCACTCAACCGACGATATGGAACACCTGTTGATAAAGGACAACAACAACAACTGTCACATGAGAAGTCGAGACTGACCTCACAAAAATTAGGTACAATAAAACTGAAGTATAATCCCGTGGATTACTCTACCAGACATTTGTCAAGGACTCATGGATTTCGTGAGCCGCCGATTAGGCATTTGCATATTTGACGAGTAGAAACCCGTGTCGGGGGCGACCGCTCAGAATGCAAGCGGAGTCGCAAGGACGGGAGGCGCGACGAAGGAATCGTCCTCTGGGGGAAAGCCAGAAAGAGATCACAGAAGACAACCTCTGTACGAAACAGGAATATGAGCGGGAAGGGGTTCTCCTGACGTCAGGAGTGAAAGCCGGACTTCTTGAGGCCCACGTTCAGGTGCCTCCCGCGTCACCTCCACCGCCCCATTGTCCCCCTGTGAATTTTGCATTATCCCCCTCAAACGGGGAGTTGTGTAACCTGAACGAAATGATGTCCTATAACATTGATAACCTCCTCTTCCTCCTCGCTCTTGTCTTCGGGGTCGACGCGAGTTCCGGAATGAGGTTCTCAATGAGATCCATTCAGAACACACGGGTCGACAGGTTGTCAATATCCGACCTTGGTTTCACCCGGGGATTGAAATCGATATAAATATTATTCGATTAAGAAATACCAAATTATGACCAGGCTTTTTGAAAGTGAATTCAAGGAGGAATTTTATTTCCTTGAAAGTAGCAACCATTTGCGAAGACGAATGTTAAATCAAAGAACATGTTGGTTGAAATTGACGTTGAAAAGTTGAGTTTGAAAAGTTGGTTGGCTTGAATGGTACCTCTTGTCTCTCATATCCCAGAGAGGCTTATGAGAATGAATGGCACTAATTAATTTGTCGGTGTTATGGTCAATTTTCTGCGTAGAGGGGAATTTTCACCTACTCAGAACGGGGCTTTCGCGTGAACTGACTCGAAATGACCAGGGATACGAGTGATATGGTACAAACGACAAAGGTAGGTAGGTGTTCTGATGAACCGTCCGTTTGCTATGTTTATTTACGTGGAATTCGTACCCAAACTAGTAGGTAGGGATTCCTACCAAAACAATAGAAATGAACGAGCTGCTACGAGCGGCAGATCCAACTTTTCTTGGATCGGCCGCTTGTAGCTCGTTGCCGCTCGTGTACGCCCGTAGCCGCCCGCTCGTACACGCTTCCAGTGGACGATACCACATATAACTCAATGTAGTTGGATCTGTAGCGCGTGTCGCTCGTTGCCGCTTGTGTAGCGCAAAGCGCCGCGCCGCTCGAGTACGCTGCCAGTGGACGACCCCACTAAAATCGATTACTGGAGCCGGCCCGGGAATTAAAGTTTCATAAAAATGCGCGGGATTCAATAATTCAATAATTAATTATTATTACTCATGAAGCAAAAGGTAAATAATAAACCGTTGTGTAATTTTTCACCTGTATAGGCGCCCCTTCTGGGTAGCTAACTGTTTTATGTGCTCAATACCTACCCTCGTGCCCCCCCCCCCCCCCCCCGGAAAGACCTAAATCGCGTACCGCAGCCAGCCCGGGAATTACATTTTCATAAAAATGCGCGGGATTCAACAATTTAATCATTAATAATCATTTGTTGTTATTCATGAAGTATAACGTTTTTTCAAGCTTCGAAAGTATCTATAAACAAAATCCAAAAGAGCCACCATTTTTCAAACGAAATAATATCACAAAACGACCAACTCGACTTCATACAGCCATCCGTGGTTATAATCAGGTGTTCCCTAACGATGATAATATATCTGGGCCATTTATACCTTTTCATTCACGATCATGTTGACGAAGCTTTTCGGTGCAAACGAACGGCTGGTCGTACAATGCTCCGGGAGTCCCAAAAAATGCTCTAGTTCAAGACCAATTTAAAAACTTAAAAATATTAAATCGCAGTGTAATCGGCCCGGACAGTACTCGGCCTAGTAACGGGCGAGTGATTTTGGGCGAGTCAGTGAATAGAACCAGGTTCTGTTTTCTCGGCCGAGCAAGGACCCTCCACCACTCATCCACTCTCTCAGTTACTTCTGGCCCTCATGCTCGGCTAATGCAATCAGGTTTGGCGGGCGAGCGCGCCTTTTGGTTTATTATTCTGTGAGTAATAGGTAGGTACACCTATAAATTCGCTCAGCAAAAATTTTTTATGACACCCCCTCACAATTTTTTTCTTTTACGTTTCAAGGTGCGTTGATTCTAAAAATGCGCCATATATCAATCATCCATATCTACTTCATTTTCGGTCTGAAAAATTCGTTCTTTCGCACACAGGCTCCACTTGAGCCCTACTTGTGTGCCGAAACTTTCCATGTTTGAGGTTCTAACGAAGTTTCAGCTTTAAATTTACGGTAAGTTTTGGTGTAAATCCGTCGTTTTTCCGCAAACAGTTTGGGTCCCCATTTTGGAAAACATTTGGGTCCTACTTGTGCTCCGAAGCTCGGCCGCCCGATCGGAATACACCCGGGGGTGTTATGAGGGAAAAATGCTGCAAGGTCCTTGTCACATGTGTTTATTATTCTATTGGACATACCTACAGAAATGTTGGCTGTTCATTTATTGTTTCTATCATGTGAAATAATTGAAATAGCTATTTCTGATGGTTTCCACCAATTTTGGCCCCCAAAACACAAATTAGGTAAGTAGGTACGCTCCTTTTAATTTTGGTTTATTATTCTCTGAATAATACACCTATGTAATCGCTCAGCAAAAAATTTTTATATACCCCCCTCAAACTTTTTTCTTTTCCATTTCAAGGTGCGTAGATTCAAAAAATGCAATGTCCGTCCGCCGTCCGCCGTATCACGTGTACAGGCTTCATTTTCGGTCTAAAAAAGTCGTTCTTTCGCACACATGCTCCATTTGGGCCCTAGTTGTGTCCCGAAACTTTTCAGCCCGATCGGAATATTCCCAGGGGTGTTGTGAATGAAAATGTGTGTAAAAATAGGTACTTTTTGCGTTTTAGCAACATGTTGGTAACATGAGCTTTTGAGGTATCGTTTTCCATGTTTTTGGGGACGAGAAGATCGAATATGAGGTCGATTTTGGCCAAGGAGTGGAAAATTGAGGTTGTACCAGATGTTCAGCTCCCAAAATTGATTTTGTATGAGTCAAAAACCTGCGAAATCGTCTGAAATCACCATCAGTTTGTAGAATAACACTAGAAAAAGTGTCAACACGTGGATCAAGACGATTAAATGGCAATACCAATGATCAAAGTTAATTTGAAAAAAAAAAAGATCGTACCTACCTACCTAATTTGTGTTTTGGGGGCCAAAATTGGTGGAAACCATCAGAAATAGTTATTTCAATTATTTCACATGAAACAAACAATAAATGTACAGCCAACATTTCTGTAGAATAATAAACCCCATGTGACAAGGACTTTGCAGCGTTTTTTTTCTTCAAATTATCTTTGATCATTGGTAGTGCCATTTAATCGACTTGATCCACGTGTTGACACTTTTTCTAGTGTTATACAAATTGATGGTGATTTCAGACGATTTTCCAGGTTTTTGCCTCATAAAAAATCAATTTTGGCAGCTGAAGCTTTGGTAGAACCTCTATTTTCCACTCTTTGGTCAAAATCGACTTCATATTCGGTCTTCTCGTCCCCAAAAACATGGAAAAAGATACCTCAAAAGCCCACGTTACTAACATGTTGCTAAAACACATAAAGTACCCATTTTTAACCACATTTTCACGCATAACTCCCCTGGGTATATTCCGATCGGGCTGCAAAGTTTTGGGACACAACTAGGGCCCAAATGGAGCATGTGTATGAAAGAATGGCTATTTTAGACCGAAAATGAAGCCCGTACACATGATAAGGCGGACGGCGTACGGCGGACGGACATTGCATTTTTGGAATCTACGCACCTTGAAACGGAAAAGAAAAAATTTTGAGGGGGTGTTATAAAAATTTTTTGCTGACCGAATACATAGGTGTATTATTCACAGAATAATAAACCAAAATTAACCTCTGCCCAGCTGAAATGTAATCACCTAATCGCCCCATCGAAGTAGCTCGGCCGAGTACTCGACCGACTACTCGGCCGAGCTATAAATTAGGCCTTAGGGGGGGGGGGGGGGGGGGGGATTGAAACATTTATTGTTTTTCATGCTCGATTCCAAAGGTTCATTAGGTATTGAAAATAATAAACCAAAAGGTCTCCCAATCTGAAGCATATATATATCTACAATATGAAAGTTTCACATTCGCGCATGCGCAGATGAATGCTACCTCCTGATTTTGATGAAACTTGAACCCGATACTATTTAGACATCATCCAGGGCCTGAACCACACCTACCCTCTACATTTCAGCTCTTGTTTCTAGTAGTAATTAGCTTGGTAAGTATTTAATGTATGCGCATGCACAAATTTCAGCTTTGCTTTTATGAAATCATGATATGGGACCATCTTAAGGCCCAACTCGCACCCATCCAACAAATTTCAGGTAATTACGCCCATTCGTACGGGTAGCTAAGCACGTAGAAAGGATTTGCGGTCAGATTCAGAAAGGTCTGCAACGCAAAATGCGAGTGGAAATCTTGATTTTAAAGGACAACTTTTTTCCCCTCCCAAAAGTCAACACAAGTTTTCAGCTACCTTGGTGGACTCGAAAGCAAAATCATTTTGTGATTTAAACGGTTATTTTACCGGGTAAAAGAGTCGAATTTGACGTATAATATTTCAGGTTATATGTACCTACCCGATTCTCAGCTTTAATAAAAATTCTTAACTAGAAAAACAACAAAACTTCTCAACTAGAAAAAAAACTTCTTAACTAGACAACTTTCCACTAGAAACGTTTACTGACTATCTTCAAAGGACTTAACAGTTAAAGTGTGTTAAGTGACATAACAGCCAACAAACAGAGGGTGGCTACGAACCATGGAATCACGCCACACAAACACAGGATTTTGGTGTATGTACCTTTCCCTTAAAAACTGAATACTGGCTGCTACCCCTTATTTAGAAGCCTGTAGCTTCTACTCCAAGATAGATCCTGAATAGTACTCTTGTACTACAAGTATAGTAGCCACGTCTGGTAAGCATGTCCTTGGCGGCAAAACTACACTAATCGGTGACATTAGAGAAAATGCAAGCGCTGACACAGTCGATAACATCGGTGCAAGACATTAGGGGAACGCAAGCGCCACCCAGCGTTAACCTCAGCTCATCTCGTACGCGGTTCTTTTCCTCAGATGATCAAATCACCTTTTAATCGCGGAAAAGGAAAAAAGAGCTCGGGATAGAGGTCAATCAACTAGAACAGTGGAATCGTGTTGGGCAGGCCACCAGTCAACTATCTCGATAGTAGGTGATAGTTGACTGGTAGGATCTGATGGTCGGGGATTGGTGGGGGTCACAAGTAGGACTGCGAGCTTCCTTTCACGAAGACTTCACTGTCCTCGTAGTCTGCTCGACCCGCCTTCGACTTCTCCATTGACTTTCTACTAATATAATATTTCGCTGCTCCGGACTCGAGAGTCCGTGAAATAATCAGATACGGAAGGTGCAACACCAACAGACCTAATGAACAGGTAGGTACCAATAACTGGAAGGAAAAGGTAAGTATAAAGAAGTTAGCACGGTGGGAGGAAATGTTCATATAGACGCGGAGAAGCAACACCTACTGTCGCTCATCGGTGCAGACGTTTTGGTTTATTGTTCTGTGAATAATACACTTCTGTATTCGCTCAGCAAAAACTTTTTATAAAACCCACTCAAATTTTTTTCTTTTACGTTTCAAGGGGTGCAGATTCCAAAAACGCTGCCAAGTCCTTGTCACATGGGTTTATTATTCAGTCGGACATACCTACAGAAATGTTGGCTGTTCGTTTATTGTTTCTTTCATGTGCAATAATTGAAATAGTTATTTTTGATGATTTCAACCAATTTTGGCCCCCAAAAACACGAATTAGGCTCCTATTTTTTTTTTAAATTATCTTAGATCTTTGATAGTGCCATTTAATTATCTTGATTCACCTGCTAATACTACTTCTAGTGTCATTATACAAATGTATGGTAATTTCAGACAATTTCCCAGGTTTTTGACTCAATAAAAAAGAATTTTGGGAGCTGAATCTTCGTTACAACCTCAATTCTTCACTCTTTGGTCAAAATCAACTTAATATTCGGTCTTCTCGCCCATTACAAAGAAGGTATCTGAGCAGAGAGGTATCTGAGTAATGAAATACAAATAAAATGATGCAGGTATAAACTAGGGGCTAACCCGCACAATCCCTGAAAATTGCATCAAAACCGGACCATAATTGCGTATAGACGCCCAGCACAAGGCACCACAGACAGACAGACAGGCTGACACGAAACCGAAGTTGTCAGAAAACCTTTGAAATCAAAAAGTAAGTGGAAATTTTGATTTTAGAGGACTTCTAAAGCAATTGGGTAGGCATCATTACCGAAGGCCATTGAGCGAATTTACTTCTAGCTATCGTATGCACTAAACTGACTTTCTTGGGTTGAATTCGGTGAAGGAACATGTCTTTATTCAGCCAGAAGCCAGTATACCTATAGGTTGGATTTACAGAACAAGAATATTACTGTGAAAAATAAGATTATAATACAACGAATCTATTTATATTATTCTCTATTATCTACTATTATATCTATCTATTTTAATCCAACGAACCTATACGCTACAACTCATGGATGACTTAGGTGGTACACTTAGCTTGAGGAGAGGAGGAGAGATCAGGTCGAGGTAGGACAGTTTCTGCTCATCATATCCTTCCCAAGGTCGTAAAACAAGATCGGTGGCGAAGTGAAATTTAGAAGGTTGAGTTCTGAACTGGCATCGTCAGACGCTGGTTCTCGTCATTAAACTCCTTATTCGGAAAATCAAGTTGAATCTTCATAGATAATCTCCATAGGTATCAGTTTGTTAGCACGCCCGTGGAAAAGTGGGTACGGTATTCTATCGTTTTAGGGCTGGTTCAAGAAAGCAGAGTCAAAATCTAACTCTCGTAAGACTGCTCTATACGCTTAAAAATTATTATGCTGAGCGAATGATGATGATAATGTCAACAGTTTTGTCTTGATTTAGATTTTCTTGGATTTTGATTATTAAATTATTAGATTTTCCCAAGTCAGGTTGTATCATTCCTTTAGCGCTTAATACTACTCCTCAAAGCGAGTAGTAATAGTAGTAGAAGAGGTCCTCGATTATGATCGCTTTTTAAATCTTCGAATAATATACCTAACCTACCTATGGTTTTGTGCAATGACTGGTCTTTTTCTTGATACCTTACATCCACTGTCAACAAAACATCATCAGCTTAAACCTACATGCAGAATAAGCTTAATACCTTGCTTGGTATTTTGGTTTATTATTTTTCAATAATGAACCATTGGAATCGAGCAAGAAAAAAATTCTAACCCCCCTAAAATTTGATGGTTTACGTTTCAAGGTTTGTAGAATCCGAAAATGCAATAAAAATGTTTCCGTCTGTCCGCCGTTCGCCGTACTGGCCACTTTTCTTAGTTACCATGAAACAAAATTGATGAAATTCGGGTTACCTATAGGTTCCGTTCGGGGTCTAGTTGGTCCTCGAAGCTCGGCGTTACTGTCAGTCATCTCTTTAGGGGTTAAAAATAGGGGTTGAAGTTATCAGAACGCCGTATCTCGAAAACTTTCGATTGAAGGGTATGGTTTTTTCTTACGTTAGTAAATTTATCTTGAGCTAAACAATTTTTTGAGGCCATCCAGATCATTGTACGTCCAGCCGTTCGTGTGCACCAAAAAGCTTCGTCAACACGATCGTGAATCAAACGGTATAAATCCGGCCGGGATATCATCACTACGGAGCACCTGATTATAATCAAGGATGGCTGTATGAACTCGAGTTGGTTGTTCTGCGATATTATTTCATTTGATAAGTGATGGACTATTGGATTTTGTTGGTAGGTACTTGTGAAACTTCAAAAAACGTTGAAGTATTATTGATGGGTAAATGATTAAACAATGGTAAATTATTACACAACGGCAAATTATTACACAACGGTAAATTATTACACAACGGTTCATCTACCAAAAAGGGGCTGGATTTTGTTGATCGGTACTTTTGCAACTTGAACAACCGTTGAAGTATTATTGATGGGCAAGTTATTACACCGTTCATTATAGGTATTGACCACAGAAAACAGTGATCTACGCAGAAGGGCCTCTATTTCACTCCACATCAACAATTTTCCTTCAGAACTTCATTATTTGCGTTTCTTTTTGCCGTTTTAGTTACTGTTTGTCGTCGGCAGAATTATTTTACCAACATTTAACTCGTGATTTAGGTAGGTACCTAGTAACGAGTAACGGGGTTAGGTACTAACCTACGGAGGATCTGCGATCCACATAATATGTACAGAGTACTACATATTACCTATAAATTATATAGACGGGTTATCTATGCAGAGAGCTGTGATCTGTAACAGAAGGGAATTCTGTACAGAATAATAATCCGTTGTGCAGGGATTTGCAGCGTTTTTTACAATGTTCTCATTTAGTTTTAGTGTACAGTTCCAGTGGTCCTTCTTTTCATGTCGGGAAATATGGTCATCGAAGTCTTAGCCCCTCCATTTTTGACTCCGGCTGAGCGATAACTCACGTTTGTTGAACGAACCATCTCGCATAAAAGGCATGACCAGGAGTCAGAGAGTTAGATTTTGACTCTGCTATCTTGAACCAGCCTTAAAACGATAGAATACCGTACCCACTTTTCTATGAGCGTGTAACAAACTGATAACTATGGAGATGATCAAAATAATATTCAACCTGAGTTTCCGAATAAGAAGTTTAATGGCGAGAACCAGCGTCTGACGATGTCAGTTCAGAACTCACCCTTCTAATTTCACTTCGCCACCGACCCTGTTTTACGACCTTGGGAAGGACATTATGACGAGCAGTAACTGTTCTACGTCGACCTGATCTCTCCTCAAGCTAGTGTACCAACTAACTTCTCCATGAGTTGTAGCGTAAAGGGTGGTTGCATTAAAATAGATAGATAGATATAATAGTAGATAATAGAGAATAATATAAACAGATTCGTTGTATTATATTCTTATTTTTCACAGAAATATTCTTGTTCTATAAACCAACCTTTAGGTATGCTGGCTTCTGGCTGAATGAAGACACGTTCCTTCACCGAATTAAACTCAAGAAAGTCAGTTTAGCGCATACGATAGCTAGAAGTAAATTCGCTCAATGGCCTTAGGTAATGATGCCTACCCAACTGCTTTTAAAGTCCTCTAAAATCAAAATTTCCGCTTGCTTTTTGCATTTCAAAGGATTCTGACAACTTTGGTTTCGTGCCAGCCTGTCTGTCTCCGGTGCCTTGTCCCGTGCAAAACTATATCCAACTATGGTCCGATTTTGATGCAATTTTCAGGGATCGTGCGGATTAGCCCCTAGATTATACCTGCATGATTTTATCTGCATTTCATTACAGGTGCTCAGATACCTTCTCTGTAATTTAAATATAGTGTCAGTTTGTATTGCATTGCGATCATTGTAATAGTTTTTCTTACCACAAATTGGATTTACCTTTTATTACTTTCTTTGCTATGTTGATATGTAGGTATAATTTTAATTTAATTTTTCGTAGGCCAGTCTTCGCTTTGGGATGTGAGTAGGTATCTCTATTTTTTTTTTTTAAATTCTGTCGCGTGCTTTTATCCTGTAGGCGTAAATACCTTGACCAACGGAGCATTCGATACAGGGAAGTGATCGTCAGAGGACCTATTTTAAGACACGTATTATTATTGAGTGGAACAAGCCATTCGTCGAGACGTAGTCGGCAGTTGGTTCCTCAAGGAGAACGGAACGAGCAAACGTCTCGTCAACTCCCTATGGATATTGCGAGCTATTTTATACGATCCACCCTAGCAGCTCCCTCTCTTCTAAAACCTTTTCGGTGAACTTCACCGAGTTGACCACACTTTCTCCAAGTCTTCACCGTGAAGGCAATCCCGAAATCAGTTTCGTTCTCATAAACAGCGTTCCCAGAATCAGACCTCGATTTACCCGAAAGAAACGAAACGATGAGGTGAAGTATAATTTTGTTACAAGAATATTTCAAACTTGAAATTTTTTTCGTTGCGATGGATTTTTCATTTTGAGAAGTTTCGGAAACCTAAACTTTAACAAATCATAATCATATATAATCTGGTCTAGTTAATCACAAGTCCTGGAGATCGTCGATGACAGGCAATCTGCTTTAGGACCCATAACCTAGTAAATTTGCAAATGGATGGCTACGAGAAGTTATCTATGTAGAGTAACCACGTTATGTCATTCGATACCTGTTCATGTCCCGTTGATGTTCTCCAAATCTGGTCATTTTTACTAGAACGTAATCACTCCCAGTGTACCTACCTACTAGTACCTATATTACAAGCATAATAATTATGTGAGTAAGTACATTAGCCAAGAATGTGCCTATGTGCTTCTTTCAGTCTCGATCGGCTATTCTGACTTTGATGTGATTTTTGGCAGAATGTGGCAAAATTTCTGGCCTTATAGTCCATATGAAAATCCTCTAATCCTCATTCTGTCCAAAACCGGCGGTCCCTTGCAACAAAAGGTGAACAAATAAATAGGTAGGTAGGTAGGTACATAGTATAGCTGGGGGTTTGCTGGATATAGCAAGGAATCCTACATCAAAACGAGATGTAGGCAGAACTGATTTCATAAATGGTAACAGACTGACAAAAATCGCAATCAAATGTCAGATGTGTGTCGATTCAACGATTTGCCGAAATGTTCAGAGATTGTGCAGGCTGCGTCCCTGATAGTATTAGACTTCATTGATAGAAGCAATAGTGACATCTGCGGATGTACAGATGTGAAACCACTGTAACGCCCACATCTCAGTTATGTTTGATCGAATTTGATTATAAGATCGAGGAAAATTAATTTAGGTGTTTAAACAGAGCCTGTTCTTGTTGGAAGGTAGGTACTTGTGAAACTTGAACTAACGTTGAAGTATTACTGATGGGTGTAAATTATTACACAATGGTAAATTATTACACAACGGCAAATTATTATACAACGGTAAATTATTACACCACGGTAAATTATTACACAACGGTAAATTATTACACAACGGTGCATCTACCAAGAAGGGGCTGGATTTTGTTGATCGGTACTTTCGCAACTTGAACAACCGTTGAAGTATTATTGATGGGCAAGTTATTACACAGCGGTTCATTATACTTGACCACAGAAAGACCACCATTATATTGACCACAGAAAACAGTGATCTACGCAAAAGGGGCATCTACATTACTCCACATCAACAATTTTCCTTCAGAACTTCATTATTTGCGTTTATTTTTGCCGTTTTAGTTACTATTTGTCATTGGCTGTATTATTTTAGCAACATTTAACTCGTGATTTAGGTAGGTACCTAGTAACGAGTACGGGTTAGGTACTAACCTACGGAGGATCTGCGATCCACATAATATGTACAGTAGGGTGGTCACAAAAAGTCAGCTTTCGAAATTCAATCGTGGCAACCCCCTAAAAGGTGCCATTTGACTAGAAAATGAGATTCCCAAAGTTTTAGGTCGATCGGATAACATTAACCTGTGCCGCATCGAGGTTGAAGTTTAGAAAAACTCACTTTTTTTCATAAAAATATTATTTCTTTCCTCATAACATAGTAACCATTTGTCCTAGAGACTTGAAATTGGTCTTATTTTATTTGAAATGTTATCGTCTTCAACTTTTACTGCAATAATTTTTTCGCTAGATCCTATAGATTTTATGTTATTCAGCTTTTCCCATCTCAAAACATGGTCCGTTTCAGCAAATCTGCCTTTTTACGCATACCCCTAAAAACCACACTCCAGTCAATGAAATCGACCTCTAGGCAATTTGATACTTCTTTATCACTCTGGTATATTGAAAATTGATACATTTGAATCTAATAATATATAATATAATGGAGGGGGTAGGGGGGAGATGGGTGGGTGGTGGGTGCTATGAAATGCACAAAAAACAATAAAACTTATGTAAAAAGTGCTTTAATAATACAAATTGAAAGTTTTTTGTATAGAAAATAATAGCCTGGAACTTATTTTACAACACAATATATATCTATTCCAACACCACTGAATTTAGAACTACATTAATGGGTTAGATAGTGAGGCTTTATCGACATCAGGGTAAATTTTCCTACATTCTGACACAACTTGTAATAAAAATTGGCGCTGTTCTTCGTCTTTTGTCAAGCAAGAGTTGAAGTCTTGTATCAATTTCACTCCTCTTTCAGCAGTGTCGTTGACTACCCTTAAACCGTTCACTATGTTTTTAGCATGCAAATAATGAGGATTTTTGTTCCATAAGCGTGTATCGGTGTTTAAAAAATCTGTCTCTATGGAAAACCGCTTGAAAAAATTCAAGGTTTGAGAGGTGACAAAAAAATCAAGTTGCTTATCCAAAATTTGCTCTACATGTGCAAAATCTAAAATCGCTTTTCTATCCCTACCATCAATTTCACTATCGGGTTCACCTAGGGAAAATAATTTCATGGCCATACTTTTTTTAATGTTGTCGTCTAAAGTGTGGTCGAAAAACGAGAACGCTATTTTCTCTGAGCTGAGGTACCACAGATGGTTTAAAAATTTTGACAAAGCCTTATCTGCTATTTCTTTGTCAATTTTCCTATACTCTACTAATGCTTTCAACATTTCCAGATCTTGTTTAGGGGCCAAAGCAGGTTTGGGGGCATTGAACCATGCCTTGGCGTAAATATTTATTATAAAAACACAAATTTTTTCTATTCCTTTCATTTCTTTTTGAGTTAATAACAATTGATCTCTAAAAAGATAAATTTTGAGGCAGTAAATTGCTTTGGCCATCCACCTGGCGTGATGAATTGCACCAGGTGCTTTAAAAGAAAAGTTTTGGGGAGGAAGCCCTATAAACACTAAACAAAGTTGAAGAAACTCTTTGTAATCCTCTCTGGGCTGCAGGGTTTCCAAATGTTCCATTAAAAACAGTGAAACTTGATTAATGTTACTAATTTTGCATCTAATACTCGTATTATCATGTAGACTAGTTTTGTATTTAGTTTGGTCGAACTTAGGCCACCCAACTTGAAATTTTTTGAAAACGCTAGGTTCAGGACCAGTGGTCGAGAATCGATGATTCACAGTAATAGAGATAACAGATAACAGCGAATACAAAGCTAAAGGTCACACTTCCTTACCTTTCACCAGTCTAAATACCCTTCATTACTTAGATCCCCCCCCCCCCCTTATTACAGCCTCAACCTTTACATTTATACCTGAAACATACTCATTTTCAATAAACCAGAGTGATAAAGAAGAGTCAAATCGCCTGGAGGTCGATTTCATTGACTGGAGTTTGGTTTTTAGGGGTATGCGTAAAAAGGCACATTTGCTGAAACGGACCACGTTTTGAGATGGGAAAAGCTGAATAACATGAAATCTACAGGATGTAGCGAAAAAATTATGGAAGTAAAAGTTGAAGAAGATAACATTTTAAATAAAATGAGACCAATTTCAAGTCTCTAGGACAAATGGTTACTATGTTATGAGGAAAAAAAGAGTATTTTTATGAAACAAAGTGAGTTTTTCTGATCTTCAACCTCAATGCGGCACGGGATAACGTTATCCGATCGACCTAAAACTTTGCGAATTTCATTTTCTAGTCAAATGACACCTTTTAGGGGGTTGCCAGAAGTGATTTTCTAAAAAAAAATTTTGCCTATTGCCTTGTGACCACCCTAATGTACAGAGTAGTACATATTATATTATATAGACGGGTTATCTATGCATAGAGCTGTGATCTGTAACAGAAGGGTATTCTGTACAAAATAATAAACCGTTGTGCAGGGATTTGCAGCGTTTTTTAAATCCTAACCCGATACAATAATGTAAAACTAAGCTTCTCAGCTCATCATTTCTGTCGACCCAACATACCTAGGTACATGGTGTTTTTGTTAGGAGTCCAGCCTTGAATCAATCGCGAATCTGTGTTAGGATGTCCTTTAAAAGGGCCAAAAAAATGTCTCGTCCTGAGTAATAACAGGCACATTTAGTTATCACCAATAAAGTCTATCTGTCTAGTGTACTAGACAGATGGAGTTGGACATTTGGTAACCAAATGTCCGTTGAACCTGGCAGGGTCAAAAGGGTTTTAGAAAACAGCATGCTCTTCTCGATAAAATCATTCTCCTAGACTCGAAAAATGGCCTCAGCTGTAAATTCTTCAAATGATCTCGAAATGTCATAATTTATTCTTGACGTCATTCGGAATAATTTAATCTATATATTACTTATTTCAAAATGGTAGTCCTGAAAGACTTGGAATCGTTCTAAATCGATTCTGAAAAACAAAAGACACGGTGGAACTAGAAAAGCCATATTGTTTAGATGAATGGCAACAAAATCGGGTTTTGCAATTTGCCCCCTCTGATGGCTCTAGAGCGCTAGAGAGATCGTTAGCTAGGGCAAAATTTAATGTAACGCCTAGGAGGAGGTATAACAGTAAAACGACTGCGCTCACAACGAAAATTAATTGCTACCTACTTGCGTTTTGCGGAGGCGGGGGGGGGGGGGGGGGGAGGGGCTCGTTAGCTCCCGAGAAAATTTCACCTCTTCACTTTCCCTGCAACGTTCTCCTTATTAATCGCTATTATTGGAAGATTATGGGAACATGGGAAACCCACTTCGTGTTTCCTTCAAGTTGATGGGTTCACATGGGAAAGCACATTTAAGCGTACGAAGTCGAGCAAGTTGCACAACGTGTACACTTTTAATAATCGAATTTCTCTTAGCATCATGCCGAATAAGGAAGATTTTTTGTCTGAAAGTAGGTAGGATAAGTAATAGCCTATCTTAAGTAATATTGTACTAAGTGACATCCTTTTGTTGTTCTGGCATATAATGGACAAGTTTAGGAAAACGACCTCATCAGGTTATCTGTGCAGAAAATAGTTAAGTACCCATGGTAGAAAATTTATTTGTAGCGTTTTCAAAATCAAGTTTAATCATTTCACAGAAATCGCATCAGAGCCCGATGGTGTTTTTGGCTGTGTTAATTTTGAACTGTTGACAATAACTATTATAAGTGTCAACAAAAAGGTTCTCGTTGCGATTTCAGTGAAATGAAATTAAACACAGTTATGGAACCTACAAACACAGCAAATATGACCTACCACCCAAATTTCATCAATTTTGGTTCATGGTAGGTAAAAGAAAAATAACAAAGTACGGCGGACGACAGAAATTTTTGTGTATTATTTTCAATAATGAACCTTTGGATTCGAGCATGAAAAACGAATTTATGGCCCCCCACCCCCATTTAATGGCTTCCGATTCAAGATATCAAAAATTCGGAAATGGGATTAAAAATTAAAAAAAAATCTGTCCGTCCGCCGTACTTCGCACTTCACTTAGCTACCATGAATGAAAATTAATGAAATTTGGTTTCTGGTTGGAACGCGAAGCTCGGCGTTACTGTCAGTCATCTCTGGTGTGAAAAATAGGGGTTCAAATTTCCGGGAGGCCGTTATCTCAAATTGTTTAACGTTTTTAAATAGTTTTCGAATTTGGTAATTTTTTGAGACCACCCGGAACATTGTACATCCAGCCGTTCGTTCACAGTAAGGCCCTGAAGTTGGAAACCGAAAAGCGTCATCAACATGATCATGAATGAAACGGTATATTACATCCGGTCCAGATAATTATATCACTGCCAGGGAACACCAGATTATAATCGGGCATGGCTGTATGAAATCAAGTCGGTTGTTCCGTGCTATTATTTCATATATGAAGACGATGGTTATTTTGGATCTTGTTGGTAGGTAGGCACTTTCGTAACTTGAACAAACGCTATACTTCATGAATAACAAAAAATAATTACTGATAGAATTACTAAATCCACCACATATTTATGCTGCCCGGCCGGCTCCAGTACTAGACTTAGGGCATTCCTAGGGGGGAGCTCGACGGTTAGGTTTTCACCACAGAAAACAGTTATGTACGCAGGGAACTATACAGGTAAATAATAAACGGTTATGCAATAATTTCCAGCGTTTTTTATTCCATTTTGGGATTCTACGTACCCTGAAAGAGAAACCATCAAATTTCAGTGTTTAAAAAAAAATCGTGCTCGATTCCAAAGATTCATTATTGAATATAACAAACAAAAATACCTGTATGCTATTCTGGAAACCCTTACCACACCACCATTATCCGCAAAATCCCCCCCCCCCCCCCCCTACGACACCAGATGTCAATCGCATACGTACCTACTCTTGGCATAAATAAATTAATGAATTTGAATTTAGAATAATCGTACTCGTAAGCTGTAACCACGAAAGATCATTTCAGGATTGTATTTCAGATAACGTGGGACGAATCATCACAGATCTAAAAAATGGTCTAAGCTTATGTAATTTCATGACCCGGGAATGATGACAACTTCCTCCACAATATACAGTATACTCACTACAAAGGGGGGGGGGGGGGGGGTCTCTTTTGAACGTTTTCTGAATCTTTGTCTCGGTTGTGGTATGCCACAAAAATTAAATACCTACCTAACTCACAGCGGGTCCCCTCTTGAGTAGCTGACAATGAGATTACAATACAACTCGACGCAACACAGAAGGAGAACACAATAAGCATTTTTTGTCAGCCGACTCGAAAACCACTCACTGATCGGTATTCACAACCGTGAAACGAAGCCATTAGTCACAATTGTTGTTAAGCTAAATGTTTAAATCCATAAATATTCTGCCTCATTGGAACCAGTGCCAGCAGTGTTTTTTCCCGGTTACAACAAAACCAGGTATCAAGGACGCGATTTCGGGCAGCCAGAACAACAAACGTCCGTTCTATGCTTCTTGTAAGATAATTGACATTTCAATTCCTACTCGAGGTACGAAGTGAGACTCTGCAATTTTCTTGTACCTACCCAGTGGAGATTAAACTCTCTGGTTTTATGGATATTCCGTAAATGGACAACTGACAGGCAGAAAATGTTTAGATATATTGCAGTCGGCTGGCGCCCGAGAGAACAAACAGGAACGTTACGAGTTGGCCGAATATATAATATGGCAGTGAATTTAGAATTTTGCGAGATAATGGGAGATTGAAACCTCACACGGTCGCCTGTTGATGCTAATTTGGTCGTAAGTCACCTACACGACAATTACGTTAGTAGAAAACTAATATCAACCTTTCTAGACATAAAACTTGTAGGTAAGTACCTACCTTGGTGAAAGTAATACTTTTTTCATAATAGAAGAGTAAAAAAATCAGTCATGCAGCATGACTTAATGAGCGAATTTTCAAAGAAATATTCGAATTAATGGCTATGGTTTTGAATAAAGGAAAACTTCGGTCTAAAATTTGGTTTTCTATGTATATTCTCTTCGTATTTATTTTAATTTGTACGTTTTGTCCATCCTGATTCTACCGTTTGTTTATTACGTAATTGTACTAAGTGCTTATTTATTTGATCGCTGTGGGTAAATTCAAGGAGTTGTACTAATCGTTTGCCTCCCCCTTTTTTGCTTCGAACTCTCGTCTTCAATTAATACTTCTCACATTTTTCAATCTGACCACTCTAAGGGGGTGGGGGTAAGAGTTTAAAGATTATCCTAGTTTTGGGTAATTTTTGCGCACTTTAAATGCTCTAATTTAAGAACGGATTTAGATATCTAAATCCGATTTCACTATCGTGTTCAGCGTGCAAAAACCTTTAAAATGAGGGGTCACTTGTTAGAAAATAACATTTTGGGGATTTTTGGGTAATTTTTGCGCACTTTAAATGCTCTAATTTGAGAACGGATCAAGATATCTAAAATCCGATTCCACCATCGTGTTCAGCGTGCAAAAACCTTTAAAATGAGGGGTCACTTGTTGGAAAATAACATTTTGGGGATTTTTGGGTAATTTTTGCGCACTTTAAATGCTCTAATTTGAGAACGGATCAAGATATCTAAAATCCGATTCCACCATCGTGTTCAGCGTGCAAAAACCTTTAAAATGAGGGTCACTTGTTAGAAAATAACATTTGGGGATTTTTAGGTAATTTTTGCGCACTTTAAATGCTCTAATTTGAGAACGGATCAAGATATCTAAAATCCGATTCCACCATCGTGTTCAGCGTGCAAAAACCTTTAAAATGAGGGGTCACTTGTTGGAAAATAACATTTTGGGGATTTTTGGGTAATTTTTGCGCACTTTAAATGCGCCAAAACCCTCCTTAGAGTAGGCCAATTTCGCCCATCTTCGAACTTAGCCTTTCGATTGCCAAGATAGATTTTTTTGTGCAAATTTGAGCTGTTTATCTCAATTCTATCGAGAGTTATCGTCTGGAGTGACACATATATAAATAAATAAATATATATATATATATATATATATACATATAAAAAAGTGTTAAATTTCAGGAATCGTTTTAGAATGGTCTGAAACGGATTTCTATGAAGAAAATTTCCAAAAATTTATATTATTTAAATTTCGAAGCCATTGCAATAGCTTCATTTTCTTTGAAAATTCGCTAAAAGCCAAAATGTTAACCAAGATCATGAAAATCGAGGGTTTGTCCCCATGCTGATGAATTATTGATATAATGTGTTGAGCTAATATATAAAGTAAGATAGGTAAGTAAATTTCTCACCCACTTGGCTTTTCAAAAATCATTCAGTTGAATTACCCCTGCAAAAATTGTACCAACAACATCCGCAGTTGATCATTTTGACTCCTTCGAACTCCATTTTTATGAAGATCACAGGGACAGACTCCTTGCAAACTTGTCCAATCATGAAATTCAAATTTCGAGAGTGATTATTGACAAATCTATTGACACTGATGAGGTTTGGCACTAGAATTTGATGTACCACTTTCCCAACAGGGCAGTGATTCGGTAAAATAAATAACAAATAAATAAATATAAATGAAAATTATGGGATTATAAGGACTGACAAGTCCCAAGCCCCCAAAGAGGAACCCTCGATATTCACTTCCCGTATTGACGACAACGATTACCTTCACGTACCTTCGCGCGTTACCTGAGAGTTTGTCCTGTTGCAGAATGCGAAATTCCCCATCGCTATCTTTTGTTTGAATCAAACTCGATGAATGGGTTCGGGATTCTAACGAACCTTTTCGATTAATGTCGGAGATATCCCAATAAAACCACCTGGCGACCAATTACAGTTAAGTACCAATGGGGTGTTGCTTTTCACAGATGAACACCCGACTCCATAAACATCATTAGAGACCTCTAATGTGCGTCGTGAGTACAGATAAGATACAGCCGCCGCCGGTTTTGCACGTGAAGGCCTCCGTTACTGCGATTTCCCAATTAATAAAAACTCCCGTGGGTGCTCAGGACTAAAAATTAGGTTCTCTATTCCGTACGATTTGGGATAAATTTGAACAAAAATTAAGTTCTTTATTTCGTGAAGTGACAAAAAAGTGTAACCAACATTGGACATAGGTATTCCTGGCATACAAAAGTTGTCACATGGTGGTAGATGTGAATCGCCCTTTATCTAAACTCTAAACGACAGCTGAACGTTAACAAATAGCAGCTGGTCAAGTCAGAACAAACAGTAAAGCCATGTAGTTTCTAAAAACATGTAACGAAAAAATTATTACACAACGGTTTATTATTTACCTGTATAGATGCCCCTTCTGCGTACAGCACGGTTTTCTGTGGTCAATACGTGCCCTCGTGCCCCCCCCCCTCCCCCCCCCCGGAAATCCCCAAATTAGCCGAGGAATTACAGTTTCATAAACAACATATATGCGGTAGATTCAAGAATTATATAATTAATAATTTATCTATATTCATGGAGTATAACTTTCCTTGTTCAAGTTACAAAAGTAGGTGCGTATCAACAAAATCCATAATAACCATGATTTACAAACGAAAAAATCACGGAACAACCATCTCGATTTCATGCAGCCATCCGTGATTGTAATCAGATGTTGCAATGATATCTATATGCTAGATTTATACCGTTCCATGCAAGATCATGTTGGCGAACCTTTTCGGGGCAAATTTCAGGGCTTTACTGCGAACGAACGGCTGGACGGACAATGCTCAGTGTGGTCTCAAAAAATTCCTCAGTTCGATACCAATTTAAAAACACGAAAAATCGGCGGCCTGGTGGTTCCCACCCCTGGATATCACCACTTCTAATATTGCTGTGAATCTCCCTTTATCTAAAAATGGTGACTGCCCCTCAACCACAACAGTCGTCTGACCAAAGCAGGATATTCAAGAAAACCACTACGCTGCTTTAGATAAGCTTGAAACATGTTATTAAAAAACTGAACTTAACTATACTACCAAAATGTAATCACAGATGGGCAGCCAAACTTCCAATGATTAGTTTAATAAAGAAGTGAATTAAGACAGGGCTTTTCAGGGTGAGATAAGCCCTGCACTCAAGCTACAAGAGATGATTATCGGATCATCTACTGACATGTGTCGAATCGCGTTGTCTGTGTTGCTCGACTGCTCAACCAAGCAACCCAGTAGCAGTCTGAACAATGCAAGACATCAAGAACGCCATGTAGAATACCTACATAATGTCATCAAAAATCCGAGAAGGTTGTCTAAATACGTTCCTACTACAGAAACAAGTTTAAAATCTCAAGAAGAAAATAAATACATAGAAATAAAATAATAAATAAATTATACATAATACACCTGTCTATGAATGGACTCGCGAGTCGATTATCAGGAAACCTATCAATACAAAAACAACAATCTTATCAGGATTGTGACTCTTCAAACGGCAGATACATTTAAAAGGTAGGAGATACTTAATTATCTACCTACGCAACAAATGAATTGGAATTACGCTGGTCTGGTCGAGATAGAATGGTTCTGACGGAATCATTAATATAACCTAGTGTGAGTCATCCTCTCTATACTCTCTACTAGTGATTTCTAATGGTGTATGTAATTTGGGAGAATTCCAAATTTTACATAGCTGAATCTTCACTGATCTGAATGGGACAATCAGCCTGATGTTCTAAACTTATTCATGGAACATGAGTCGAATGGCAACTCCTTAATATCAATCTCATTACAGCGAGTAAGGTATCTACATAAGAAATCAATTTAACTTGGTATTTTTCATACAGTCCAACTCACCAGTAAGTATAAGATTTATAAATAAAATAATGACTCAAGACCTCAACTTTTCCGGTTGAGATAGATTGTAGAACAAGATGTAAGATTCTCCTCGAAACGCCTGTTGGTGGGTGTCTGATCAATGGTGAACATGAGGAAAATCATGACTCAAAAACTCAATATACTAAGGACACTATGCTATCAACTTGCTATGGACTCACAAATCGGTACTCCAGATACCTGGAGTAACAGGGCTGTCTAGTAACATGAGTACGTAAACTTTCTATTATACTATGCTCAAGGATGGTATGCTGCACACGGTCTACCTACGCAGGCTACTGTTTATGGTTGAGACCGACGACCAAGGACTAGGTGGTACCACGGCGTTACAAGATATACCTTGGTATAATTCTGACGAAGTAATTTGCTAGAGTTTCTAATGCTGATTGCAAATCAACTTATCACGTGCTTGAAAATAACGTGTGACAATTCTAGGCAACCAGCTACGATGTGCCAATCAGCCAATCCAACTTGTTCATGAATCACACCATTCGAATAGCGACTGGTAAAAACACGACCATGTAAAAACATAGATTCACAGAATAATAAACCGAAAGTAGGTAGGTACATTACTACGAAGAACATGAAGTTTTACTCAATAAACATCTAACTCACCTTTCCTTCGTAAACCAAGACAAGTACGTACCCATTCTACTCCGTAGAAGGGAGTAGCTATTTGACAGATGTGATTCCCGAACCAGTTTACGCTATTAGGCTGATTGGCTAATGTAGAACTTGATTTTTAAGATCGTGCTGGGCTGGCTATCAATCTGCAAGACGTTCTCATGGTTGATTACCAAACTGTTATTCTCACCAAGATTGGGGACACTGGTGGAAAGACAGAGAATAAGTAGGATGGATTCAGATGTTAAGAGGAATGACCGCTGAAGTTTCCAGTCCAGTTCCTCTGGATGGGCTGTCCTCATGACAGGAATCCCACATCTTCTTGACAGAGAGGGCACCGTCCACGCAGTCGGCCCACTCACTGCATCTTCGGCTCACTCGAGGATTGCTCTTATAATAATTTGATGTCGGTACCAGGCACCATGAACCTACCTGAGATGAGGAGGACGAGGAGGCAGACCCCGAGAACCGACTCGGCGGATCTCATGTTTGATGAAGTTCACTGGACACTTCACACGCGCTCGAAACTGACCAAACGTTCAGGTCACCGGTCATCTCGCGGTTGCGTTCCAAGAGTCACTGAATAAGCCCTACCTGGGCATCCGGGGCTGCGCCATCTTGGCTTCCACTCCCTCTTCCCTGGCCGCTGCGTCCGTGCCGCTTCTACCTCCGTAACCTACCTTGAACACCGTTCCAGGACCTTGCCTTGTTCTATCATACTTGTTTGTATGATACCTCCGAAAGTACCTCCGAAGAGGAAGGAAGCACCATGCATCATTCCAGACAACAGAGACGTTGCAGTCGCCCCCTTGCACCAATAAACAATTGGTTTCCCAGAAATCACCATTTGAAACCTGGGTCTAAACTCATTTTGCTCTTTTGTCGCTTCACTGTACTAGCCAAATAAACTAGTAAAATACTTAGGTATGCGCTGGGGGAAACCGATTTTGATTTATAATTTTCAATAATGAAGTACCTAACGGAGCATGAAAACAAATGTTTTACCCTCTTCAAAATATGGTGGTTCGTTTCAAGTTACGTAGAAGCCGAAAATGGAATTAAAAACAATTCTGTCCGTCCGCCGTGCTTTGCACTTTCCTTGTTACCATGGTTTCTAGTTGGTCTGCGAAGCTCGGCGTTACTGTCGATCACTTGTAAGGGGTGAAAAATAGGGGTTAAAATGTTCAAAACGCCGTAGCTCGAAAACTTGCAATAGGAAGGTAGGGCCATAACAGTCCATAACATACCAAAACAGTTTTACGAAAAAACCATAATAACAATTTTGCGAAAAGATTATCGACATGTGCTGACATTTGGAGGGTTCTGGATAGTATTGAAACGTTTTGTTAATCGCACAGCTTGTTAGTTTCGTCAGGACATGCGCGAACTTGGTTGCTTTGAAACATATACAGAATGTTCGTACACACGAAGTAAATTATTATTGCTTACCTGAAGACCAAGTACCTACTCTGCATCGTTGTTCTCTATCAAGATGTAACTAAGATGTGACTCTGTCAACTCTATTAAGATGGTGACTAAGAAATAACCAAAATTACTTTGTTCTCGTGGAAACGAAAAGTACTCTACACTACCTAACGACAAGCAACTCAATTTCACATAACCAACAATGATTTAAATTACATAGAATGACCGCTGGGGTAGAGTTTTACCGCTTGATTCACATTCATGTTGAAGATACCTAGTACGTGTGTGCATAGCGAGATCTTTTAGCATTCCAGAAGAAATTCATTAACAACTAAATAATACTTACATAGGTATCCGAAAAAAATTGAAACTCAAAATCTTCTACCAATATTCCTTTCCAATTTTTCAGTCCGTTTATTTAGGTATCTACCTAAAAATGCAATTGATTGTATAAGTACCATTTACTGAAAAAAATCTTCAGAACCTTTGGAAGATTAATAATAATTATATTTGTGATCACGTCCTTGTTTATGTAGATGGTACTATCGCTCTGATCGCAATGATTTAGGTAGGTAGTTTGGGTGGCTCCAAACACTTCAAACAATGTCTTCAAAATTGTGATTTCGGTGTTGACAACCTTTATAGGTAGGCATAGGGATTTCACGGTATAGGAACTCAACACTTTCTGCAGTTTGTTTCAATAAAAGTCGTTAATTAAGACAATAATTGGTCACGGTGGAACTCTGTGGAGTTATTACACAAATTTAGCTCAACACACACTGTGATATATGAAGAAAAGGCCGGTATTGGGGGAGAGGGGGCTCCTGTACACTAAGATAATTAGATGTAGATTACAGAGGTATTGTTATCCTTCTCATTACCAGTTTACCAACATCAAAAAACAGCTAGTAAGGTACCTACGTAATTCTAGATCGTTTTAGATTTGTTAATAGGGTTTGAACGCCTTTTAAAGGTTTTTAAAAATGCATAATGAACGAGGAGCAGTGGGATGGAAGAGGGTTTTGAAATAATCGATATAATATATCAATCAAGGGAAAAAGAGTAATAACCTGAAAAAAAAAATCAAAGGTATCGAGATAATGCATTTTGTTAGTTGCATGGAGTGCGGTTGGTAGGCAACAGTGAATGCTTTACTGTGTTGTAGGTTGGGCGTTCAAATGGTAAAAGGCGCTTTAACTACAGGGAGGCGCGAAAAAGGGAACTTTTTCAAATAAGAATTTTAGAGGTTTAACTTTTTTTTGTTCATTAGAAAGCGATTAATACGTTGAGGATCTGATCTGAATGCCCGCTCCAATCTTTGTACGAATCACTGCGATGTCCTCGCGAATTCCCATTTTCAACTCCTCCATTGAATTTAAAATTAGTGCGACACCGAATACTTGAGGTACGTGCCAAAAAAAAAGTAACTGTGAATCAGCAGTTTCCTACAGCAGCTGAAAATTATGGTGAAGTTCGACAGTTCATGTTTTCATTTGCATACCTATAATATTGATGCCAACCTACCTCTTATCCCAGCTCGAAATTTGAGCCATTATTGGAATTCGCTTAGGGAAACTAGGAAGCTCGGAATTATGAACATGTAGTCAAACAATAACACTCCAAATAAATCATTTGGAAGCGCATGTGTTGAGAACGGACCCCTGGTTCCGTCAAGAACTTTCCCAACGCTGGGGGAAGAAAATTTACACATTAGGTATTATAGTAGTCCCAACTTATATCGATCGCTTTGGGACAAGGAGGGTTTAGTCGCTATTATAAGTGGGGCGTAAACATTTTAAAAACAGAAAAATATTACTGAATTGAAACTTTATTGCATTAAGTTAAATTCAAGTTAAATAATATATTAGGTACCTATGTACTAGCTTTGAAAAAAAAAACAACGCTGCAAAGTCCTTTTCACATGGGTTTATTATTATATTGGACATACCTACCTAAAGAAATGCTGGAAATACATTTATTGTTTCTTTCATGTGCAATTATTGAAATAGCTATTGTTGATGGTTTCTACCAATTTTGGCCCCAAAAAACACGAATTAGGCTCCTATTTTTACAAATTATCTTTGATCATTGATAGTGCCATTGAATTGTCTTGATTCACCTGTTGATACTACTTCTAGTGTTACTATACAAATTTATGGTAATTTCAGATAATTTCCCAGGTTTTTTATGACCAGTAAAAATTAATTTTGGAAAACGATACCTCACAAGCTCAGGTTCACTAGAACCTCGAAAATCACTAGTTTTACCCAATTTTTCACCCGTAACACCCCTCGGTGTATTTTGATCGGGCTGCCGAGCTTTGGAGCACAGCTAGGAGCCAAATGTGTTCCTGAATGGGGACCGAAACTGTGTGCGGAGGAACTACGATTTTAGACCAAATTTTAACGTAAATTTAAGGCTGAAACTTCGTTAGAACCTCGATTTTCCACTGTTTGGTCAAGATCGACTTCATATGCGGTCCCCTGGTCCTAACATGGAAAACGATACCTCACAACCTGATGTTACTATAATAACAAAAAACCCCATTTTACCTCCATTTTTCACCCATAACACCCTTGGGCACATTCCGATCGGGCTGCAAAGTTGCAAAGGACACATTTAGGGCCCGAATGGAGCCTGTTTGCGAAAGAACGAATTTTTTAGACAGAAACTGGTTCCAGCCATGCAGTATGACTTCATGAGTGATTTTAAAAACTATTCTTTTGCAATTATTAATGTGTTTTGCAGTTTTTAGTGAAGACCAAAAAATAGGTACCTACGTATCAAGATTTGAAGGACTGGAAAAAAAGCTTGGGATATGGAAACGGAATTAGATTCTAAGGTAGGTACTGTTTCAAAGATGAAAGAATTTGGAAGTATCAATAGTTACCTACTTTATTTGAAAAGTACAGTTGTTTTTACTCAATTTCTTTTAAATTTCTTTTTATATTTTTTATTTTTTTATTTCTTATTTTTTAAATATCCGTTCATAGGTGAATAAAGAAATAAATGTACCGTTTTCGGTTCAAAATTTCGATCTATTTAGATCTCTTATAATTACTTACCCCTTATAACTACTGAGAACGCGAGGCAGAGGTCGTAAAATGCTGGGAGTTTTCGCGCTATGGCGCTGGATAATTTCATAACCTCTTTTTCACCTCTTCCTTTTTGCCCTGGGATTTAGTTTCTGCGATCATTGCTTGCCCAAACGGAGCTCACATGCTGCATGGGGTTTGTGTAATGTTCCTCGCGTTGATTTAAGGTACAGGTTGAGAAGTCATGAATCCCGCACATAGATCGTTACGTATATATTAATTTTATTGGGTTACTAGATGAATAACAAATGTAGTTGGAGTGTGAGTCGAGTACGAGGTGCTACGGCAGACTGAACCGGAGGGCGATGTCCTCAGGGGAGTTCGGGAAAACTGGGTCGAGCTGACCAAAGCAGTTCCGTCGAACTGGCTCGTAACATCACCTCCACCTATGAGGAGCACCTGTCCTCAGGTGTATACATTAAATTTAGCCTAGATGGGAAGCTGGAATACTGGCAGAATGTTATCATTGAATACAGGCTCTCTGTTGCTGATTCTCCGTCCGTTTTTTTGAGAATATCTGTCCTCAGGAGGAAGTGAGGGTTGAGCGAATTTCTTCTTCAAAGTAGATAACTCACGTGTCCGATCCTTGAACGCAGGTGGAGAGGAAAGGTGGAGTCCAACGATCCGTTTTACTTCATCAACTTCGCGAATTCTAGCGAAGTTGAACGGGTTTTTACAGAGCAGCGAATTGTGTGCTTTGTGACACTGGCATACAAATCGGGAAGTACACTTGTCTGAATTATGTGTCGAGGCAAAGCAGTTCGCACACAAATCATTAGAATGAATCACACGCCATCTCTCCTCAATATTCATCCCTTTGAATGTTTTGCATTTACGGAGGGCATGACGTCCACCGCAAACTTTGCAAGCAAAATTCAGTGTTCCCGGGGATGAAGAGGATGTGATATGTCGGGCGGGATGAGCGATCTGGTGGTCCTTGACTTTTGTAACACTTTGAGATGTGTCGATGTCTGATGCCAATGAAGACGATTGTTTCAGGTTGTGATGGTTGGGTGTTTTCTATGGAATGCACGTCTTTGATCCAGAGGCTTTGTTGATAAGGGTATGGGCGTCGACTTGGTACGTGAGTGCGCGTTTTACTCATTCAATCGCTTGTGAAATGACCAACCGGCTTGGAAGGGATTAGATAAGTTCATCTAAGTTTCTATCCAATTTCTGTAGAGTGCGGCGGTAGTAAGAAGCTAAAGAATGGGGGCTTGAAGTTGGACTAAAGGCCTTCAACCATTCAAATAGGTGTTTCCATTGTATTAACTGTTCCAGTGTATTAAATGCATAGCACAACCTACGCCCTCTGAATTTCGACGTTGTTCTGAAACACCATAGTCACAAAACGCTGCAAATCCCTGCACAACGGTTTATTATTTTGTATAAAATACCCTTCTGTTACAGATCACAGCTATATCAGGAGCGTAGCGTGGCTCTGGAATGGAGGGTACCGCACTCCATCCCCCCCCCCCCCCCCCCACCACTATATCCCAAGTCTCCTACTGAATTTACCTACGCACATTATTCACTTCAACCAAGACAGAAAAGTAAAGCAGTTCTTAGCAAGCTATTTGCTCAAGGGAATTGTACAGTGTTATTATATTAGCCTTCAAACATTAGTTAGAAACCAAAAATTCCCACGCAAATAGCCAGTATCCAGGACTTGCCAACGGGGAGGCGACTGCTGTAAAGTCCTCCCAGTCCGCCCCTACCACCCAACCATAGCGACCTGGCTACCTACACCTATTCTAAATAAAAAAAGAAAATTAGGAACTTTTAACACCCTTAGAAATACTATTATGGCATGTGTACTCACGATTATGTTCTTTTACGACTGCCGACAGGTTTGGAAGCGGGGAAGTTGAACGGCCCAACCTGATGATCTCACATTTCTGTACGAAATTACGTGAACTAAACGATCGACTAACTAAGGAACAATTCACGCAACAGCTATCCATTTTCGAAGCGGAAAGCAGCAAAAAAGTCGCGTAAAAAACAAGTTGACATTATCAAGAAAACGATGGAGTGAAACAAAAACGAACAATAAAGCAAGCCATAAAAACAAACAACACAGAACCTTCCGACATAAACATAACCTTTCGACTTCGGGCTCCTAAACAAATCGATTATACCTACCAGCTTCGATATCATCGAGAAAATCCGGCGTGATCACGAGAGCACTTACAGAACCGCACAAAACGTGCGGTGACTCGCTGACTGGACGACTACCACTAGAAACTACACACACACACCGAACCATCATTGTGAAGACGAGGAGACACACTGACACACGGGCTCGGCCAATGACCTTTTGTCACCGCAATGGTGGCGCGGTACCCCAAACCCACCGTCATTCATTGCGTCATTTCTGCTTCAATCGATACTGCTCTATCACCTCTATCGATCATTTTGTGGTATCGATTAAGACAAAGAAGTCATCGATCTCTGATTTGAACCTACCACGAAGAATCGATGAAACTGGTTTTTAATCGAATCCATCAGAATGCGCCCAAATTCAACTTTTCGGATTTTATTCTTTGTGTAGGTACCTTTTTTCTTCTTTTCGTCAGGGGTACCGCCGCTACCCGCGGTACCCCTGAATCTACGCGCCTGAGCTATATGTATAGATAATCCGTCTATATAATACGATATGTACTATTCTATACATATTATGTAGATCGCAGACCCTCCGTAGGTTAGTACCTAACCCCGTACTCGTTACTAGGTACCTACCTAAATCACGAGTTAAATGTTGCTAAATAATTCTGCCGATGACAAACAGTACCTAACAAAAAGAAACACACATAATGAAGTTCTGAAAAGAAATTGTTGATGAGGAGTGAAAAAAGTTGCAAAAGTACCTACCAACAAACTCCAGCCCCTTCTACGTAGATGGTATAATGAACCGTTGTGTAATAATTTACCGTTGAGTAATGATTTACCGTAGTAATAATTTACCCATCAATAATACTTCAACGTTTGTTCAAGTTTCACTACCTACCAACAAACTACAAAAGAGCCATCATTTTTCAAATGAAATAATATCACAGAACAACCAACTCGACTTCATACTCCGCCAATATATTCAGGTGATCCCTAGCAATGATTTCATCTCCGCCAAATTTCCTATTGTGGGCGCGTCTCTGGTTACGAGATTTGGTTTGAATTGTATACAATTTCATTCACACTGGAGTCGAAAATGCCTGTCGGTGCAAACTTCGGGGCCTTACTGTGAACGAACGGCTGGACGTACGACGCTCCGGATGGTCTTAAAAAACTCGCAAGTTCAAGAACTATTTAAAACCGTAAAAATATTCACGTAAAAAAATGGTATAGGCGTTTTGAAAATTTCAACCCCTATTTTGAACCCCTTAGAGATGACTCACAATAACGTCGAGCTTCGAGGACCAACTAGACAGCGAACGGAACCTATAACCCGAATTTCATCAATTTTCTTTCATGGTAACTAAGAAAAGTGGCCCGTACGGCGTACGGCGGACAGACAGAAATATTTTTATTGCAGTTTTGGATTCTACATACCTTGAAACGTAAACATATCATTTATCATTTTCAAATGAAATAATAATAGAGAGTTCCTAAGAGATAAGTTCATTAGGGAACGGCCATATCTTTTGGCCACATCTAAGGCGAGCAGCCTTTGGATGCTAACCAATAAGTCCGGTTTGACAGAAGGTGGTGGGGGTAGGAGTGAATTAAAAAGTAACGTCACTTAACTTAGCACAACGCGAAATCCATTCAGCTTCAGTAGGTATACTAGTATCCGTAGGTATACTCACTTTTTTATCCTAAGTTGATATCGCAACAATCTAGCAAATTCTTTGAAAGACGCTTGGAGTAACTTTGAAAGACGCTGGCGATGGCGAGGACCGACGACACATGACGCGTTAAAAAAAAACGACAAAACGCAGCAAAAAGCTGTGCACTGTTACCCCTGAGTAAGGTTAAAACGATTCCTAAAGTTTGTGCTCTGGGAGATAACGCGCCTTATGTATAAGGCCGAATAAGTCGAACTTAAGGAAATAAGTTTGAACTTGGGCGACGCGCATGCGCAGTTGAGATAAATCCGAACACATCTTCCCGACTTTAGTCTTTAGGAACTCTCTGTTATCACAGAACAACCAATTCGACTTCATACTCCGCCAATATAATCAGGTGATCCCTAGCAATGATTGGCCGTATTCACAAATTCCTATTGTGGGCGCGTCTCTGGTTACGAGATTTGGTTTGAATTGAATACAATAATTTCATTCACACTGGAGTCGAAAATGCCTGTCGGTGCAAACTTCGGGGCCTTACTGTGAACGAATGGCTGGACGTACGATGCTCCCGATGGTCTTAAAAAACTCGCAAGTTCAAGAACTATTTAAAACCGTAAAAATATTTACGTAAAAAAATGGTATAGGCGTTTTGACAATTTCAACCCCTATTTTGAACCCCTTAGAGATGACTCACAGTAACGTCGAGCTTCGAGGACCAACTAGACGCCGAACGGAACCTATAACCCGAATTTCATCAATTTTTTTTCATGGTAACTAAGAAAAGTGGCCCGTACGGCGTACGGCGTACGGCGGACAGACAGAAATATTGGTTTATTATTTTCAATAATGAACCATTGGAATCGAGCATGAAAAAAAAAATTCTTACCCCCCCTCAAAATTTGATGGTTTACGTTTCAAGGTATGTAGAATCCAAAACTGCAATAAAAATATTTCTGTCTGTCCGCCGTACACCGTACGCCGTACGGGCCACTTTTCTTAGTTACCATGAAAAAAAATTGATGAAATTCGGGTTATAGGTTCCGTTCGGCGTCTAGTTGGTCCTCGAAGCTCGACGTTACTGTCAGTCATCTCTAAGGGGTTCAAAATAGGGGTTGAAATTTTCAAAACGCCTATACCATTTTTTTACGTAAATATTTTTACGGTTTTAAATAATTCTTGAACTTGCGAGTTTTTTAAGACCATCCGGAGCATCGTACGTCCAGCCGTTCGTTCACAGTAAGGCCCCGAAGTTTGCACCGACAGGCATTTTCGACTCCAGTGTGAATGAAATTGTATACAATTCAAACCAAATCTCGTAACCAGAGACGCGCCCACAATAGGAATTTGTGAATACGGCCAATCATTGGTAGGGATCACCTGATTATATTGGCGGAGTATGAAGTCGAGTTGGTTGTTCTGTGATATTATTTCATTTGAAAAATGATGGCTCTTTTGGAGTTTGTTGGTAGGTAGTGAAACTTGAACAAACGTTGAAGTATTATTGATGGGTAAATTATTACTACGGTAAATCATTACTCAACGGTAAATTATTACACAACGGTTCATTATACCATCTACGTAGAAGGGGCTGGAGTTTGTTGGTAGGTACTTTTGCAACTTTTTTCACTCCTCATCAACAATTTCTTTTCAGAACTTCATTATGTGTGTTTCTTTTTGTTAGGTACTGTTTGTCATCGGCAGAATTATTTAGCAACATTTAACTCGTGATTTAGGTAGGTACCTAGTAACGAGTACGGGGTTAGGTACTAACCTACGGAGGGTCTGCGATCTACATAATATGTATAGAATAGTACATATCGTATTATATAGACGGATTATCTATACATATAGCTGTGATCTGTAACAGAAGGGTATTCTATACAAAATAATAAACCGTTGTGCAGGGATTTGCAGCGTTTTTTATTGCAGTTTTGGATTCTACATACATTGAAACGCCGAGAGCCGGGGGGTTATGCTGAGTGCCGAGAGTGTCAATTGCTGGGAAAGGGTGTGGCAGGCGACGGACGATGGAAACCACACAAGAAGCATATTCCCGACGATTGCTGATCGGATGCAGACCTCGTTCCCTGTTTCCTGGCGCGAATGACGTTGCTGCTCTCGGGTCATGGAAGACTGAAGGCCTACCTGCAAAGATTTCACTTGGCGGAGACGGATGTGTGTTCCTGCGGTTCCGGTGACGTCCAGGATTGGTATCATGTCTTGTATGACTGCTCGCATTTGGACGCTCCTCGAGCTCGACTGGAGCGGGTATGCGTCCTGCGAGGGGATGAATGGCCTTGCGATGTCGTTGTGCTACTCCAGAAACATACAAGAGACTTGATTTTGTTTTTAGAAACTATAAATTTCGACGTATTATGATTTTATTCATGCATAGTATACTTATTTATTCTGTAATGTCAACACGAAATTAGTTTAGTATAAGTAATATCTTCACTATGTACAGTAGACTTATCCCAGCGTGTAATTAGCCTGTAATCATTTTATGGAAACAGGCTGCTGTAAAAAAAAAATAAAAAAAAAAACCTTGAAACGTAAACCATCAAATTTTGAGGGGGGGTAAGAATTTTTTTTTTTCATGCTCGATTCCAATGGTTCATTATTGAAAATAATAAACCAAAACTTAACGGCGTTAGCACACAACACTGAAACACGATAATTAACCACGGAATTCCTTATTGGGAACGTATTGAAGTCCGTGAGGCCTACTGGCTGCGCCAAATGTGATGTTTCTCGCGTTGATTTAAGGTACAGGTTGAGAAGTCATGAATCCCGCACATAGAACGTTACGTATATTAATTGTATTGGGTCACTAGATGAATAACACAGTGTAGTTGGAATGTGAGTCGCGTACAAGGTGCTACGGCAGACTGAACCGGAGGGCGATGTCCTCAGGGGAGTTCGGGAAAACTGTGGGTCGAGCTGATCAAAGCAGTTCCGTCGAACTGGCGCGTAACATTTTTTCGCACATGGGTCACAAAAGTGGTTTTATATGATTTTTTAATGAAACTAGAATCAATTCTTAGAACTTGACACTTGACACCAACCAAGCCGTCCTACGATAAGTAGTAGTTCTTTTTCTATGATTTTGCAGTTTCCAGAGGTTTCTAAGTCACAGTCGGCAAGGGGGTTCCGCCCAGGCGAGAGGGGTTCAATGACGTAGGAACTTCTGGAATCTTGTCAAAATTCTCAGGATAGAATCTGCTTTCATTTAAAAAAAAATAAATTAAAACGTCCGCAGACCCCATTACGAACTCTAAAAGGGTGAAGCGCTAAAGCACGACGGATAGAATGATTTTCGGATTATGCCTAGGTGCTTAAACGTACCTAAACCTAAGCGTAGGTAACTTGAAAAATTTTGAGGGGGTTAAAAAAAGTTCTTTTACCTGCATCTCGATTCTTAGGTTCATTATTGAATAATTATGAAAAATGTAGTTACTGTTAATATTGCTCACTGATCCACAGATCTGGAAAATTGACTCGGAAACGCTATAGAGGTGAAAGGATTCGGTTGGATACGGTCGACTAGTCCTCAACATTCTGGAAGAAACATCCGTCGTATGATCTGTGTCGAATCGGAATGCGGATAGTACAGTAGCAAGGTACAGGAGACGAAAACCCCCAGGTGGCGAAGGGTGATGGCGAGGGGGTTCGACTGCGAAGAAACCGGGTGTTGTGGAGGGAGACCAAAACAGGCCGCTATCACCTCAGGACCTCTGGAGAGGAGGGCCCGAGTCTGTTCAGTTCTCTCGGAACCCTCTCCAGTGCACCGTTCCACTCTGGCCGTTATTCGGTTCCGCAATCGGGGCGACACATCCGCGTCTGCGTTTTGCAGCTTTTCCCCACGTGACGGGCAAGAAGCCGCTGACGCCGGCGATCTCGTTGATCGTAAAGAAAACCTACTTGCTGCGTATTTACCACATACTCTAGTTGGCAGTCGTTGTTTGTAGATACTTACCGGCGTTGAACATTTGATCATTGTCAATTTTTGCCGGAAAACAAGTGAACAAACACTGCTGAAAACCGACATTAACTGGCATGACTGAGCCTGCGAAGAGGAACTCCTGGATGGAGATGTCGGACGTAGACGGGAGGAAAGCCCGTTTCCAGGTCAATCGGGTCGACAGCTCTGGAGAAGACGCCGAAGAGTTGGACCGCCTTTGTTCTGACGATGAGGAGTATTTGGGTTCCTATGCCAAGAGCTTCCGGCACTTCACGAGGGAGGCGCTTCCCAGGATGGACAACTACAGGAACATCATGTCCATCCAGGCGGCGGCTAGGCCTACCCTGGAAGAGCTCCACAATGAGACCCTACAGTCCAAAGAGGTAAATTTTGAGATTTAACTTTGAGAGATTTAACTTTGACCCAAACTTTTCAGTGTACGTTAACAGGGTTGGTTTTATGGGGTCTGATACAATGTTGTATTAGCCTGAACCCTGTTGTGGTAGTTGGGCAATCCGGAATTCCTAAATCAAAAAAAGATCATTGCCAGCACCTTGACGCTGTTTTGGCACCAAAAACTATACAGCAACTTCGATTCTTATAAATCAGAACAATAAGGAAAGCCGTTTTTCGCCATTTAACAAGTAAGTAAACCATACCCTTAACACGTTAAAAAAAAACCATTTAACACGTAAAAAACCATACCCTTCTATTGAAAGTTTTCGAGCTACGGCGTTTTGAAGATGTTAACCCCTATATTTCACCACTTGGAGGTAGATGATTAACGAACGCCGAGCGTCGCGGACCTACTAAACCCCATATGGGACCTAACAACCAAATTTCCTTAATTTTGGTTCATGTTAAGTGCGATGTACGGCGGACGGACAGACATTTTGAGAAGGGGTTAATTTTTTTTCCATTCTCGATTCCAAAGGTTCATGCTCCAGGTTTCTGTCTTACCGTATACGGCGGACGGACAGAAATTAAGGTTTAATATTTTTCAATATTGAACCTTTAAAATTCTTTGTACTTTTCTTAGTTACCATAAATTTATTAAATTTGGTTTGCAGGTTCCCATTTGGGGTTACTTGTCAGTCATCTCTAAGAGGTGAAAAATAGGGGTTGAAATTTTCAGAACGCCGTAGCTCGGAAACTTTCAATAGAAGGGTATGGTTTTTTCGTTATTAAATTGATCTCGAACTAAAGAATTTTTTGAGACCACCCGGAGCATTGTACGACCAGCCGTTCGTTTGCACCGAAAAGCTTCGTCAACATGATCGTGAATCAAACGGTATAAATCCGGCCCAGGTATCATTGCTAGGCAACGTCAGACTCACGGATGGCTGTATGAAGTCGAGTTGATTGTTCTGTGATACTGTTTCATTTGAAGAATGGTGGTGGCTGTTTTGGATTTTGTTAATAGGTTCTTCCAACTTGAATAAATAGCGTTGCTTCATGAATAACGACAAATAATTAATTATTGAATTAATGAATGCCGCTCATTTTTATGAAACTGTAATTCCCGGGCCGGCTCCAGTGCTCGATTTAGGGCTATCCTGGGTGGATCACGAGGCCGCAGAAAACAATGATCTAAGCAGAAGGGGCATAGCTACAGGTAAATAATAAACCGTTGTGCAATAGTTGGCAGTGTTTTTATTTTCCAAGTGCGGCTTTTTCTTTGCTTCCCTCCGATGCCAGGAATAAAACTGTATACGACCTACCTACCGCTGTAGAGCACGTTGTATTTAGTACAGTGAGTTGTCCTGCTAGTCTTATAATAATTGTTGATGATTAGGTTAACTCTACAATGTCCGTCAGTTTTAGTACGTGATTTGGATTAAATATTCGAAGGGAGAGGTGCGGCGAGTGGTGAGGCAGTGTAGAGCGACTGCATTATTTCAGGGAGACGGCGACTGCTGCGGTGACTACTGGAAAACCTGCTTTCCTTAGCGAAACGGGTGACGTACCTAACTCCCGCATGGGATGGTGTGGGTTTTGGTACATAGTTCTTCGTAACATCCCTACTAAGTATAACGTAAAATGAAGTTTTTGTGATGATGATATTTATATCTGTACGTTTTTAAAGCACCAGACTTGAGCTGCTTGAGAATTTGGTTACATTGTCATGCAGCGGGTTAGTAAGTAGATCGGGTAGGAATTTCCGAATTCCTCAATTTCCTCAAAAATTAAGAATTGAGATCATGAAAAGACTTAGGACGATGTCAACGTACGATGTTGTTGCGGAATAATATCTATTTCGTGTTATTCCATGATCAACTGAAAGGTTGTGGGATTTATCCTGCCGTGGTTTGTCTTCCAGTTTTATCCTGGTTTTGGACGTATCTACTTACACGGGAGGGATTTTGAGGGAATAATGACATGGAATATCCTAATACCAACTTCCGTGGATATGAAAAGGAAGGCAGTGAATACGAAACTCATTATAGGGCAAGTTCATTTTAGAGTGGCCCCTGGAAGATGGATGGATGAATGACCATCTTGGCTGTGCCTAACGCTACTCGGAACTGATCTGCTCCGCACAGCTCCAGGCCAGTCACGTATTCGCAGAACGCTCTGAAACAACCATCAGGTGGAAATGAAGCTGGGCAAGTGGGCAGGTAACCGCCCCATGACACATGACATGTAACTCGTTTCCATGTAAATTTAATGTGAAGTGGCACAACAAGATTAATTCATGCGAATTCTATTTAGGCAACATCAGCAACTGTTGCTTGAGAATTTGCGTGTAATATTAATTAACTCCTTCGCACTTGTTGCTGGTTTGGTTTTGTTCTCAGCAATCAAAATCTACCCTCATTTGTGATTGATCAAGGCCACTGAGTAGACTCTTTATTACATCCAGTGATATATTTGTGCTGTTCAGACTTGACCTTGACTCCTCTATAACGGGATTTTGTTAGTAAGTACGCTTTCAATTGAATCCGCCGTCCGGTAGATCCGGTTACTCTGGTTAGCTACAACTGAGGGGCCACTTCGATGGCATCCGTAGCCAACCAAAATTAAAAACAAGATGACCCACCTCATCGGTTTAAAAACGCTACAAGTCTTTGTCAGGTGGGTTTATTATTCTGTTGGGCATACCGACAGAAATGTGGGCTGATCATTTATTGTTTCTTTCATGTGCAATAATTGAAATAGCTAATTTTGGTGGCTTCCACCTAGTTTGGCCCTCAAAAACACGAATTAGGCTCCTATTTTTGACAATTTTTTTAAAAATAATTTATAGTGCCATTTAATTGTCTTCGTTCACCTGTTGATACTACTTCTAGTGTAATTATACAAATGAAGGGTGATTTCAAACAATTTCCCAGGTTTTTGACTCATAAAAAATGAATTTTGGGAGCTGAACCTTCGTTACAACCTCAATTCCTTCACTCCTTTGTCAAAATCAACTTCATATTCGGTCTTCTCGCCTAAAAAAAATATGCCAAACGGTACCTCACAAGCTCATCTTCACTAAAACCTCGAAAACCCCTATTTTTACATCCGTTTTCCCCCCTTAACACCCCTGGGTGTTTTACTGTTTTCCGACACGGCTGCCGAGCTTCGTAGCACAACTAGGACCCAAATAAGGTCCCTAATTGTGTACGGAAGAACTACGATTTTATATCAAAATTTAACGTAAATTTAAGGCTGAAACTTAGAACCTCAATTTTCCACTCTTTGGTCAAATTCGACTTCATGTTCGGTCTCCTCGTCCTAAAAAACACACACACAAAAAAAAAAAAAAATGGAAAACAATAACAAGCTCATGTTACTAAAACACCAAAAAAACCCTATTTTTACACTAATTTTTCACTCATATCACCCTTGTATGTATTCCAATCGGGCTGCAAAGTTTCGGGGCACAAATTGGTACCAAATGGAGGCTGTATGCGAAAGAATTTTTTAGAACGAAAGTAGAGTAGATGATATGGATGGCACGGCGGACGGACGTTTAATTTTCGGAATTACGGCCCTTGAAACGTTAAAGAAAAAAATTTTGAGGAGGTGTTATAAAAATTTTGTTGCTAAGCGATTACGTAGGTGTATTATTCACGGATCAATAAACCAGAACGTGTCATTTTCACCAAAACACCATATAAACGTCGTTGCCGCTGACATTTTTATGAACTAAGTAGGTACCTACTTGTAGTTCAAGACTTGACAACAGCAACCTAGGCCATCAAGCTTGTAGGTATACCGGTATGTTTATAAATAAAGCTGTATGAGCTTCACCTCATGAAATATCCAAGAAACTAAAGCCAGAAAATAAACCTGAGCCTTAACCTCTATTAGGTGGCAATGACATTATTGTTATTTTGGGTATTCTCATACTGGTCTACCCCAAGCAACATATCAAGGTACCTAGGCACTTCCTGTAATTATTTGAAAATGTCTATATTTATATAGTCTCATGGAAGTGCGTACTTCATTATATATTGAGGAATTGTCTGGATAACCTCAGGTGAAGTATGAATAGGTGTACCTACTGGAAGAGATGTAGATTAGGACATAACAACATCGGAAAAGTGCAGGCACAGTTGAGGGTACATTGGTCGAAACCCTTTTATCTCTTCTCTTGTCTTTATCTTCTTTGTCTATAGCTCCGTATTTTGATGTATTCTCTCTCGAATTACAACTATATTTACAATAACTTGAGCTGCCCAACTCAAGGGCCCTAGGACACAGACTACACAATTCGCCACATATGGTAACACCATAATAAACCTGTTACCTACCTTTAGGCGTTGTGGACGTTGTAATTCGTCCGCGACGTCTAAAGGTAGGTAACAGATTTTTATGGTGTTACCACATTTGGCGAATTGTGTAGTCTGCTTCCTTGGGCCCTTGAGTAGGGCAGCTCAAGTTATTGAAAATGTAGTGTTGTTGTTCTGATAAATGTTGAAATTATAATTAGGCCGGAGAATTTCATGAATCGATTGACTGAGGGTAATATTGATTCAGCTGTGTAGGTACCACTCAAATACGACGTAGAGATGGAATCTTGGGGGGGGGGGGGGGGGGGAGGTGGGCCCCGACCTTCAGGAGGCTCCATAAAAGGAGTAAAGGAGAACGGGAAAATAAATTAAAATAATAATAATAATAATAATAGCAGTAATAAAAGATAAATAATGTCCCATTGGCCAAGTCTGTACGGGGCTCCTAGGACAAGAAAAACCAACTTAATGCAGATATAAGGGCCTCATCACAAAAAGAGAGCCTGAACCATTCTACAGCTTAGGGGATGAGGCCTGTATCAGGGAGCAACAGAATGTAGGTATTTACCTAGACTTAAAAAATAGCCCAGTGACTTTTAAGTCACATTTTTTTGTTTTTTGCCAATATCTCGGGAGCGGTTGATTTTACTTCAAATCATAATGCACACCAATGAAAGAGAATTGAATTTGCTACAAAATCTACTATTATACATTTTTGTGTGTTTGTGGCTTTTAATCTCAAGATTGTCGAAAAAAGCCGCGGGAAATTTGAAGGGAGTATCGTCAAATATGTACATAATATTCCAGATACGGATAATCAGAATAACTAAAGTTGTAGAGCATCAAATTCTGCGTTCAGAGCAGTCATATATTTAATATTCAGTTTCAAAATTGGTTCCGATTAATTTATTGAGATCATGTTGTTGCTACAAGGAAGCCCCCCCCCCCCCCCATAGAAATAAGCCTACAAATTATTAGAAACTCGATTTCTATGTCTGTATACGGGACAAGCTGTAGAGGGACGAAAACGTCCTTCATTTTGCTGGTAAGCAAATCGTTGTCGAAACGTGACGCCAGCTCCGAACGGAGACTCATCTGAATGAAATAGTAGAACGTGACCAATTTATCCGCATTAAACTTCCCAGGGGACACTGAAGGCTGCCCGGCCGAGTCATACTCCAATAGTGATATTCGTAAGATATTCCATTTTAGTCAGTAGAATCAACGTCGAACCTTGGGCCTAAGCTATGCCCATAATGCTCAGATACGTATTGCGCAGGTGGTGAGTCAGAATGAAATTGCTGTAAAGAGAGGCTGAAGAATACCTCCAGGATGAAATTCTTCCGCGGCTCTAAGTGACTCAATGAAGAAATCGAATTTAGCTCATTTCGAGGAGGGCCAACTGACATGAGTTCTCGTAACATTTTCGACGATATCTACGAATTTTGGTTTCCAGGGCTTCGTTTTTTCCGTTCCGATTTTGATAATAATTCTGGCGCGTATCAAATGGACATTCCATTTGTTAATGAGATATGGTCAAAAGTAACAGAAATTCGCAGGTTCTTCATAGTGTCGCATTTGATGAGAAACTCAGACTAACCAAATTATTATGAAACGTTCATTTGCTTTCTTTTCCTTCGACTCTCTGTTAAGTTGGTAACAATAATGGGTATGTGTAGATGGTTTGGTGATTAATAATGCACATTTGTCTCGACATATTCCGCTAATTGATCATTTCTCCATTGTGTTTTTATTCCCACTTAGGATGGTATCTATTGTATCCCTTGATTGGTGTTGTATGGAGATAAGTTACTATTTCAATCACATGTAAATGTGTTGGATCGAGTCTGTGTAGGTTACTCAATGAGGGGGATAACCTGCGGATTCCTGGTCGAGCTGATCCGGAGGCCGGACATTATTGTGTTCGTTCCTACTATACTTTTTGTTCTTGTATACTTCGAAGCAGCACCCCATGGTTCAGGTGATGAGTATAATATGTTGTGTCAAAAATTGATCATGGTGATCTATAGGCCGATATTAATCCGGTGCTATCTAATATCTCGAGCTGTAGTTCAGTCTTCCTTCTTTTATGGTTTACTGGGTTCTTCCCATGCGCCTAGCTTGTAGCTGCATTGGCACGACTTCCATCGATCTGGCAGAGCTTCTCACGAGGTGTGATCAACCCCACATCTCGATCAACACTTGCCTGAAAAAGGTGCTTCCGACGAGATAAATGATCCAAGGAGACCACTCTTGCCAAGTAATCGTGTAGTGAGGGACTATGTTGCTCTGCTACTATTGCGCTGCATTACCAATTTACAAATTTAAATAAATCTTATCACAAAAAAACGTAAATCTCATTGATAACATTGGTTAGAGCTAAGAAAAGAAAAGAAAACTGCTATAATTACACAGTTCACTTTATCGTCTTTTACTCGTGCACATCAAAACCTACTTAGTAATTCAAAAATTCATTCAGTCGTGAAATCTGATTAGTATTAAATCAATAAAGATAATACAGAATGACATTGAAATTCCAAAGTAACAGACGATAAAGAATTCTCGCGCGATAGCGGTTCGCATCGTCCGGATTCGTCACCACGGATAAATATAAATTAATGTTATTTTCCTGGTTGGATGGTCAGCACTATCGGAGAGTAACATAGGGACTGAGATAAGAATAGTCGACCGTCGATTGTGTTACAAGATTGCGCCGATTGGACGGGGGGGGGGGGGGGGGGCTTGCAATTCCGCAGTCAAGTTTCAAACGGAGTTATCTCCTGCTCTGTGCACTCGGTTTACACATTTACAGATTTTATATCCGTTCATCTGCCACGTAGGTGTAGTATTTTTATGGGATTAAGTTCCACTTCCAGTGGAACAGAAATTATTTGGCTATGTGGAGGTTGGTCCTCAATGTCCCATTTATGAATTCAAACGAATTCCAACGGTGCGTCTGCGCATGCGCAAGCGTAACATTAACAACGCTCCCCAATTTCGTAACTTACTTCGGTTCTATTAAAATGATTTTCAGAGATGGTGCTCTGGTGCAGGTTGGGGTCCTGATGATCTCCTTTGAATTTCATTGCGCTCAATGATAGTAGACAGCGTCTGAGCATGCGGGAATGATGGGAATCTTGTAATCCAGTTGTATTCAACTGGTTAAGCTGGGATTCTTTGGGATGATACAGGTTGGGTCTCTGATGGAATCACGTAAATTGTATTGTGTTCTGAGTGATATTAGCATCTGCGCAAGTGCAAGAACACAAAAACTCTGTAACACTCTCATACGTCTATGCGAAAAAATTCAATAACATTTTCAGGGACCATGAATGTATATGTGTGGGAATAATGTATTTGTGGCAGGGTAGATTGTTTACGCTTGCTCGAACTTGATCTCGCCCTAATGGTTTCATGGTTATATACCTAACTGGGGTGTAGTTTCTTTAGGTATGTAGGTTGGTACTGTACATTGATTTGTGAACTGAGGATACATAAACGAATTACATGGATTAAAATAACGATGTGAGGAAGAATTATACTGCTTACCCACTTGGTAGACGGTTTGTGTATGGTCAAATCATCATATTCATAGGGCCGTCCAAGTATCCACCGGCAACTACCCTCAGAATTCGGAAATATAATTTCAGCAGTTTTCCATCAATTTTTTTCTCGTGTACCTGCCTATGTGGTTATGGGAATTTCAATGATTGCATAAGTTCTTCAAAGAATGGAGTTTCTCCTCAGGTTCGTGTTCATGATCTTCAGTAATGAGAAGATAAATATATTGTGATCTTGCGATTAAAATTTCGAAGCCCAGGTGTACCTATAAATAAAAACTGATCAATCGATTCCAAAGGCGCTTATTTTTTAGCCGATTTTGAGGGTGGCCGCGTTGAAGTGGGTATACTGGAAAATTACAGAGACGACCCAGTTTGTGGAAAACTGCGTCAAAGTCCGTTCATGTAGATTTGATTGCCATCATATTTTACTTTAGTGCCAAGACTGGTCAAAATATTGCCAAACTTATGGCAATGTGGCCAGTCACTCGATTCACTATAGCTGCAAAGTTGCTCTATGGATTTTCTACCTTCCAACAACCTCTGTTAATTTCTAGCTATGTTAATTTGTAGCTATGGTGTTACGTCGTCATGGAGGCCACCGTGTAAATGGCGGAATAGCTTCATCTGTCCATCACCTACAATGTTCAAGAGTGCTGTCATTGCATTAGACCAGTTGAGTGAAGTTGAAGAACTTACTTCCCCAACCTTCACATCGAGAGGCCGCAACAAATGGGTAAATTTAATTTGGCGCAGATGGACGAGCAAACCGCTCAGACTGGAGAAAAAGGGGATAGTTTATTGTCGCGTGACTCCAGATGTTGTTGGTTCTTTTTGAAATTGGGTTATTACGTTTTACCTGTCGTCGCACGGAAATAACGACTTACTTGAAATTGAGGACGTTGACACTCGTCCCTAAACTGATGGTGCCGTTACCCCCACCACACGTAATATTACATCACGTCAGATATATTTAAATAAATCTTCAATTACCCTAAGGAGCTCACGTGGGTATGGCTAGCAGTTGAAACGCAGGATGTTCTAATTAATGCTTTCACAGCATTACTGTGAATAAAATTGTTGCAACTGTAGTTGCATTACTGTGCATAAAATCGTTGTAACTGTAGTTGTTGTAACTATAGTTGCATGTATCTAGTTTCGAGGGGGCAGAAAATGTTTGTCCAGTAGATAGGTAAAATATTATAGTTAATTTAATTGTGATAAGATTCGGACATCCCAGTTTTAACATTAGATTACGTTGTTAAAGTTACGTGGTTCTCAGTCTTACATTTTTTATTATCTTATATTTTTATTTATTTACGTATAGGTAGGGTGGGCTATTTGCATCTTTATAGTCATACTGTTCACGTCTTTTTAGTGCTCGACTCACGCACCAAGATATTTGCGTCTGTTTGTTCTAAACGCAAACTAACATATTTGTTAGTAACTATACTGACTTAGTAACATAATATCCCAATAGGGATGCTACTGGAGCTACAGCGAAGACAAGCCGCCCACTCCACGAATACTTTTGTTCGAGTCAATCCATAGGAATATAATTCCTCACGTGACACAATGTCACCAGGAGTCTATTAAATATTTTATCGTCTATAAACCTCTGCAATTGACCGCCCCGCATTTTTCAAGGGAAATTGGTCGCACCAGCTCTCTCGCTACAAGTACTGCGACCATGTCTATTCCATGTTCGGACTAGTACACCTTCGTAATTCCATGAAACCAAACCTTGCCTTACCTACTTTTGTGGATCGTCTCATAAAATTCACTCCACATGATTACCTTTAGGCCATATATGTTTGATAGGTACGCTAACTGAATGACTCAGTAATTATTCTAGGCATGTTCTTGAGTCTTCTACCAAGTGTTTTTTACTACTAAACCCTCTGAGCCTGAACTGCCTCTGAGCCTGAAATCAATAAGTATTTCTCTTTTCATTTTCCGTTTCAGACAACTTTCAAAACCAATTTGGTTCCGTATCTCTCGTAGATTTGCGCATGTGCGGACGAATGTTGCTATTGGGTTTGTTGAAATTCGTATGGTACTTACCATCAAAGGACCAAGCCGCACTTGTTCTCAACATTTGAGGTCGTTTGGTATAAAATGATATACCTACATGTCACTGTGGCTATACGGAATCAGGTACAGACAGGAAGTGGAATAAAAACTCCGCAAATTATTGCACATATTTTCCTGTAGATATAGATACCCCTTCTGCGCAGATCGCTGAATTCCTATGTAAGACCCGGATATAGTATAGGGTCATTTTTTGCGGGTACCTACCTACCTATACTGATGGACGGATGCACGCACGCACGCGCGCGCGCGCACAGTCAACAAAAATTCTGCCTGAGTATAGCTCTCTATTGTTCGGACTTACGGTTAAATAAATATACATTTATCTACCCCCCCCCCCCCATAACGCGCCATTTCGGCCCCACGTACCCCTCACTAATGCGGCATATCAAAAATCTTCACCTAGGTAATTTGGATGATTCGTTTGGCTGTCAACAACAAATTTACCTGTCAACAAGTGGGAAGCTGTCCAAAAAGTAGGTACCTATAGACAAAATCCAAAACTAAAAACTTCATAATATGGAATAATGTCACGGAACAAGCAACTTGACTAAAAAAAGCCATGCGTGATTATAATCAGGTGTTCCCTAGCAATGGTAGGTATCTGGGCCGTATGTATACCTTGTATACGTATGTATACGTTGACGAAGCTTTTTGATTCAAACTGTTAACTAACGGCTGGTACAACGCTCTGGGTGGTCTCATAAATATTAAGTTTAGAATCAGTTTACAAACGTCATCAAAAACATTTCCATCCAATGAAAGTTTAAGAGCTACGGCGTTTTGAAAATTTCAAACCTATTTTTGAATATTTCAACCCAGTCGAGTGTTTTCTTTAGAGAGCAGACTGTTGCCTTCTTTCAAATCGTTGAGCATTTTCGTTGTTTTCTTTAATTTTGGATCTGATGTTTTCCTCATAGTTTTTAGTGTTTCGTACAACAGTTCAGGAACCTGCATTATATAGATGGCTTCTTCTAAGTCCCCATTTAAAAATGCAGTGACCACCATCCCTGTTTCCACCATATTATATTGTTTTCCAGGCTTAGGCAAATTATCATTGGTCTTCCTCTTCCTCTGATGAAGGTTGTTTGTTCAGAAGTAATTGTTGGCTCGTTATTATCTGATGTTAGTTCAACTGGTGGTTCGCTGTTGGTTGTACTAGGGTTCGGCTGTTTATCTCTATTTGTTTCTAGTTGCACTGCTATTGGTTTGTTATTTTCAATAATGAACCATTGGAATCGAGCATGAAAAAAAAAAAACTAACCCCCCCCCCCTCCCCCCTTAAAATTAGATGGTTTACGTTTCGAAGTATGCAGAATCCGAAACCCACTTTTCTTAGTTACCATGAAACAAAATTGATGAAATTCCGGTTATAGGTTCCGTTCGGGGTCTAGTTGGTCCTCGAAGCTCGACGTTACTGTCAGTCATCTCTAAGGGGTTCAAAATAGGGGTCGAAATTATAAGAACGCCGTAGCTCGAAAACTTTTGATAGAAGGGTATATAGTTTTTTTACGTTATTAAATTTGTCTTGAGCTAAACAATTTATTGAGACCCCCCGGAGCATTGTACGTCCAGCCGTTCGTGTGCACCAAAAAGCTTCGTCAACACGATCGTGAATCAAACGGTATAAATCCGGCCCAGATAATCATCACTAGGGAGCTCCTGATTATAATCAAGGACGGCTGTATGAAGTCGGTTTGGTTGTTCTGCGATATTATTTCATTTGATAAGTTAGTGATGGACTATTGGATTTTGTAGGTAGGTACCTACTTGTGAAACCTGAACAGACGTTGAAGTATTATTGATGGGTAAATTATTACACAATGGTAAATTATTACTCAACTGCAAATCATTACACAACGGTAAATTATTACATAACGGTAAATTATTACATAACGGTAAATTATTTCACAACGGTAAATTATTACACAACGGTTCACCTACCAAGAAGGGGCTGGATTTTGTTGATCGGTACTTTTGCTACTTGAACAAACGTTGACGTATTGTTGATGGGTAAATTATTACACAATGGTAAATTATTACATAACGGTAAATTATTTCACAACGGTAAATTATTACACAACGGTTCACCTACCAAGAAGGGGCTGGATTTTGTTGATCGGTACTTTTGCTACTTGAACAAACGTTGAAGTATTGTTGATGGGTAAATTATTACACAATGGTAAATTATTACACAACGGCAAATTATTACACAACGGTAAATTATTTCATAACGGTAAATTATTACACAACGGTAAATTATTACACAACGGTTCACCTATCAAGAAGGGGCTGGATTTTGTGTATCGGTACTTTGGCAACTTGAACAACCGTTGAAGTATTATATATGTGCAAGTTATTACACAACGGTTCATTATACTTGACCACGAAGGTAGGTGTTGACCACAGAAAACAGTGATCTACGCAGAAGGGGCATCTATTTCACTCCACACCAACAATTTTCCTTCAGAACTTTATTATTTGCGTTTCTTTTTGCCGTTTTAGTTACTGTTTGTCATCGACAGAATAAATTATTTTAGGAACATTCAACTCGTGATTTAGATAGATACCTAGTAACGAGTACGGGGTTAGGTACTAACCTACGGAGGGTCTGCGATCTACATATTATTATATAGACGGGTTGTCTATACAGAGAGCTGTGATCCGTAACAGAAGGGTATTCTGTACAAAATAATAAACCGATGTGCAGGGATTTGCAACGTTTTTTTTTTCTTTTGAATTCTCGTTCCATTCTTCGGTTTCTTGTGAATTCTGCAGTGGAAGCATGTTGGGCCCATAACCTGTAATAAGTGAGAGTTTCAGCACAGTGGAAGAAATTCAGACACCCGGAAATATTCGGACTGCAAAAAACAACTTACTGTATTCCTTTCAAAGATGTTAACTTCAAGTAGCTTGTGATTGTTTCGCTAACTACCAAATCACATGCAAGGAATTGGATTGGAGACTCGATTCAGATTCTTGAATTTGTTCCTCGGTTTCGAATAGTACTAAACCTGCCTACCTCACACATTCCAACCTGGTTTGATAGTTAATACGTAGGTTATTTACGTAGGTACTGGTCTTGCTGTTGTAAAAATTGTTGTGATTACACCAGCTAATTTTATGAATCATATTTATACTTGAATAAAATTAGTTTCAATGGAAGTAGGTATTTACATTTTGGATTATCTCAGTTTGTTGGTTTAGTTTTGTGGTTAATCTTGGAATAGACTTGCGGTTGTACAAAGACTGTAGATGGAAGGTCAAGTGAGGATGAGAGAGCGAGTGTTTGTAGAAACTTACTGTTGAGCCGCCCTTCAGCGTGATTGATGGGGGTTCTGGAAACTGTTCAACTAAAGGCTCTCAATGGAGTCGCGTATTGTGGACGGTGGATGATTAGGCAACTCAATAACCAACGGAAACCACGCTCTTACCGGCGCACAAAAAGATCAAATCGTGGGACTTTCTGAGAATCAAAGGATGATTTACGTTGGGGATTTTCTATTGGTGCCGTGCTGGTTTCGCTGCGACTGAGCTTGCCAAACTCTGAGCACGGAAATGTACAGCTTAGTGAAGGTGGCTGAGCTATTGGAGAAGATGGGAAACGATTTTAGACATGTTGACATGCTTGACAACATGAATTGGCCATCTGGTTCACATCGATATCTCTCGGTAACACCGGAATAATTGTATTGTTCAACCAAACCGGATACGTATCTATATGTTTTTTTAAAGAGTTAATGGGAAGCCCGCACGCCGTACTTGGCACTTCCCTTAGTTACCATGAACCAAAATTAATAACATTTTGTTTGTAACATTTCCGTAAGTTCCATTTTGGAACTTATTCCCCGCACTCCGTTCCGTCCGGGAACTCAGTTTTCCGAGTTTCGGAAATTTTCCGGACCCGCCTAGAGTGGCCCGAGTACTGGAACTGAAGCAAACCCCACTAGAACTGTACCAGAATCACATTTTTTCGCGAACCTTCATGCGGATCGCTTGTCTTCTCCTATTTTCGCAAAGGAGAAAGAGGAACTTATAAAGATGCAGCATAGGAACCATGCTGGTACTGAGGACTTATTTCCTTTTCCCCTGGTCCATTATTTTCACTCATTTCTAGCCCGTCATATTAATACAAAAAATAAAGAAAATATTTTTGTAGAAGAAGTTCAACTTCTGGAGTCTGATTCAGTTTTTAGTAGGTTTTTTTCACACATAAAAAAATTTAGGTTTTGTTGATGTTCCAATATTTTTGTTGGGTAAGTGTTACAAGGATGGCCAAGTATTCATTCCAACGTGAATAGAATAATTATCATGATTTTAATTTACAAATCATGAAGTACAATTTTTTTGTTTATCATCTCTTGGACCTCATTTCTGGTAACTTTGCAGGTATTTACGATCCAAATTCGTGTTCTATGCATTTGGAAACAAAGAACTGCCAACCTTGAAGTCCACCAACTTGGTATTTATGGTTGGTGAGAGGTCTTGGGGCTGCTGTAGTGGAGATTGGAGGCCGCTGGACCAAATTGCTTGGGATCAATTGGTCACTACAAGGAACCCTACATTTCATACATCGACTAGGATCCAGGAATGGGACGATTGCATCCAGGAATGGGACGATTGCGTCCACGAAAGGGCCATTGGCCTAAACGTAGCTAATATATTCGCTGCATGTCAGTAAATTTCTATGTGCTTAACTACTCATGTAATTTTGTAAGTTTACGAATTTACAAAACGCCGTAGCTCGCAAACTTTCTGCAGAAGGATATGGTTTTTATACTCGGGAAGGGTTACAGAGATTATACTTAGGCTATGGTGGCATTTTTGTCGTGTCTATATGTGCGTGAGTGGGTAGGTAGGTATGTGTCATCCTCATAAACGACCCTTCTAAATCATACCTTACACTAATAGGAATTCAGTGATCTAGTCGAATCAGTATCTGATACAGGAAAAAAAATAGTAAACCGTAGTGTAATAATTTGCAACGTTTTCCCGTTGTGATTGCTGAATAAATTAGGGATTCTGATGCACTCAGTCAATTATCTCTCACAGACAGTTGACGAGGTGGTGGGGGTCACTGCAGACACCGGTAGTTACAAAAAGTAGCCCCACCCAGGTCCCCTGAGCCCCAGACTATCAACGAATTTTCATCAGGGGAACTTCTATACACAGTGAGGCGAGAACCAGGTGGAGGGACAAGACGACAGCTGTAGTAGGAGGGGCCAGATGTTTGATGAAGTCGGTGAATCGTCTTCTGCTCGCCTTTCCAGTTTGCCCTTCACAGCAAGCTACGAATGGGCGCATTCTGGTGAGCCCCTTCAAAGCCGTTTACAAGTTGGATCACCAATATATCCGTTGGATGGCTTGTGGGTGTCACATGACAGTATTAATTTGGATTATAGTACATTACACCCAAAACTTCCTATTGAAGGCCTTACACTAAATATTGTGCCTGCACCTCTACATTTTCAATCTGATTCTGTAATCAAAAAGGCGATAGTACCAGAAATTAGAAGTGCATTGGAACCTCGATAGCTCGAATATCAAGGGACCAAGGAAATAGGGGAGGTTTTCGAGTTTTTGAGGTTTCGAGTTATCGAGGTTTGAAGCCAAGAGTTTTGAGTTAAGGGGCTCACAAAACAAAACAAAAAACAACTGTCAACACATGTTTAAAATATGAAATATGTACGTACAATGTAAGGTGTAAAACAAGGTTATGGATGGAGTTGATTTCTTATTTTTTTGGGACAAGGGAACCAAGGCTGAGAATATCTGGTCATCTACTTCACTTTGTTCGACGAAAGATGCAGAATAGTCACTGCTTTTCTAGCTTCGTTTGGCTAAAGAGTAATGTCACACGGGTTGTTGTTGCCTAGGTATCTTAGCAGATCACTGGTAAACAACACAACTAAAACGCGATAGAAACAAAAACGCTGCAAATCCCTGCACAACGGTTTATTATTTTGTATAGAATACCCTCCTGTTACAGATCACAGCTCTATGTATAGATAACCCTTCTATATAATATGATATGTACTATTCTATTATATAGGTACATATTATGTAGATCGCAGACCCTCCGTAGGTTAGTACCTAACCCCGTACTCGTTACTAGGTACCTACCTAAATCACGAGTTAAATGTTGCTAAAATAATTCTGCCGATGACAAACAGTACCTAACAAAAAGAAACACACATAATGAAGTTCTGAAAAGAAATTGTTGATGAGGAGTGAAAAAAGTTGCAAAAGTACCTACCAACAAACTCCACCCCCTTCTACGTCTATAATGAACCGTTGTGTAATAATTTACCGTTGGGTAATGATTTACCGTAGTAATAATTTACCCATCAATAATACTTCAACGTTTGTTCAAGTTTCACTACCTACCAACAAACTCCAATAGAGCCATCATTTTTCAAATTAAATAATATCACAGAACAACCAACTCGACTTCATACTCCGCCAATATAATCAGGTGATCCCTACCAATGATTGGCCGTATTCACAAATTCCTATTGTGGGCGCGTCTCTGGTTACGAGATTTGGTTTGAATTGTATACAATTTCATTCACACTGGAGTCGAAAATGCCTGTCGGTGCAAACTTCGGGGCCTTACTGTGAACGAACGGCTGGACGTACGATGCTCCGGATGGTCTTAAAAAACTCGCAAGTTCAAGAACTATTTAAAACCGTAAAAATATTTACGTAAAAAAATGGTATAGGCGTTTTGAAAATTTCAACCCCTATTTTGAACCCCTTAGAGATGACTCACAGTAACGTCGAGCTTCGAGGACCAACTAGACGCCGAACGGAACCTATAACCCGAATTTCATCAATTTTTTTTCATGGTAACTAAGAAAAGTGGCCCGTACGGCGTACGGCGGACAGACAGAAATATTTTTATTGCAGTTTTGGATTCTACATATCTTGAAATGTAAACCATCAAATTTTGAGGGGGGGTAAGAATTTTTTTTTTCATGCTCGATTCCAATGGTTCATTATTGAAAATAATAAACCAAAATTGACCAGAAAACACCTGAATCCACACGCAGCGTAAACAACTTCGAGTTACTATAGAGGCTCTGAAAATCACTTTGAGTTAATCTCAGTTTTTTTCGAGTTGAACGAGGTTTCTCAAGGGCCAGCAGAAGTGCTTCGAGGCTTCGAGCTCGGGAGGTTTTCGACTTAGGGAGGTTCGACTTTTCGAGGTTCCACCGCAGATACTTTGTAGTAGTTTCATCCAAATCAAGAGAGATGTTGGGATGGCACTGTCACTGATTTTCCAGTCTTTCGGTTTTTGGTTCTATTAAGATTCTAATCATGTTGGATTTCTAGCTGTTTTGCCATTGAATTCCCCAATGATCCAAGTAGATTCCTATTTTTCTACTAGGCAATTTACCCCACCCTTCAGCAACCCTCCCGCCACAATATTTAAGATCGGTAACCTCGGATTTCCAGCTGCACTGCTCTACAAAAATTCCCCTTGTTAAATTCCATTAAGATCAGCCAGGTATAAATAATTATATTTTACTGAGCTTTTGCAATTTATTGCACAACGCCCCACTCCCCGCCACCGTAATCCCGATTCGTTTTTGTGAAACCCCGGCGAAAGTTTTCGAATGTGTAGGTACAAGGACATCATACTATATTCATAGGTACCCTCTAAGTATATTTTGCACTTTGGATGATTCGTTTAGCCGTCATGTGCGAACTTAAGTAACGAAGTTAGGTGCGAAAGTAGCTTATTATTAAGTAGGTAAATATACAGGCAGACGAATATAATGGAATCGATCGAAAGAAACTGTAAAGATACGTGGATTTCTCTGATTCATTATAAGCACCGTGCATAGCGACTGCTGAGCTACCGGTGAGGATCGCGCGCACTTATGGAGTATCAAGATTCTTGATGGAACTTGTGTTTCTACTGTATTTATCTGAATGGGTATGGCCAACTACCGAGCATCATTTCGCATAATTTTTTCAATCAAACTACATAATATAACCACCACTCTGTGATATCAATCATGGCCGATAAAAGGTCAGTGTCGACGAGAAAGAAGAAAGGAAATAAATAGGAATAGGTTATTGAACATATCATTTACTTCACCAGTTTTTGCAGTGTTTAAGTTTATTATTGCAAAATCTAAGTGAAAGTTCTGACTTTTGGCAAATACCTAATCACCATCGTAAAGTCATGTACACAACTAATTTGTTTGTTGGCTGTAACAACACAAAAGACAATTTCAGTGCTGTTTTATTTTGCTTCCCTGGGTAAACTGATAAAAAAGATAGAAGGGAGAAGTGGATTCAAACATTTATCGATTGGCGTTATAGGTTTACTCCCCTAGCTGCCCCCTTTGTTACCGCCATGTGCGAGTTGACGATGGGCATTTGACAGGGTGCCCGAAATTGACACCTTACTTAGTAAATTACTTTTCCGAATGGAGGAAGAATAGTATTTTATATTAGGCAGTAAGGAAGGAAATGGTGTTAATTCCTCCATCCGGCGAACGATTGAAAAAAAAAATGTTTACTCATAAACTCCTTGTTATATGTACCTACTTTCCTTATTAATATATTTAACTAGGTATCGGTCTACCTACTTATATTATCGTTAGTAGTACCCAGAGGCAGATAGCTGTGTTGTGTTTTGGTTTATTTGATTAGGAATTGGAATAGGTAGGTACTTTTTTTTAATAGTTACTGTAATGAAAAATGCCTGCAAACAATTCCTACAGGGAATTTGTGATCATAACAATAATACTGTGTAATTTTGAAGATTACTGAGATTGTGCGTCATCATAGTTATACATAGGCATTTTTGTTAAAATCTAGGGACGAATTCAAGATGGTCTGAAACGGAATTTGCCAGTACACAAATTTCAGGAATTCATGTTCTGAAAATTTGGACCCATTCGCTAAAAAGTAGGGAAGAATAGGCGAGAAGCGAAACTTCACTGCTGATGCAAAATATAAAAAAGCTGGTGATGAGTAATTTATCAAATTTTCTTCTGTTTCTAGTGCTTAGTGTTCAGGGGTGTGCAGCTGCTGCGCGGAGGGATAAAATAATCATTCACAAGTACCTATGTACTCTCGATATGTTCAGAATCAGAGTAAGTGAATTTTAACAACCAGATGAAGTGAATGTTCACATCACTCGATGATCACGAGACGACACAGCGTCTGCGGCTGGCGGTCGTCCTGGAGCCCCCCCCCCCCCCTCCCCTCGCAATCACGTAAGCAGCCTCCAACGTTTCAATATAAAATGCAAATGGATTGTGGGGGCTACGGCTGATAAGAATAGCCGTAGCTGGAGTGGATTAAATCAACCGCTTGACTCCGCGCTCTGCCACTGCACACACACACAGTCGCCTTTGATCACCTTCATTAGGAATCCGAAGAGTCAATTAACGGAATCACGAATGGAAACGAAAACTCATTCAGTTTACGGTGAAAGAAATTTGTAGTAGGCAGATATTTCCTGCCTTCAAACACTCAAGACGTTTTACAAATCGCCACATGCACAAACCGCAGATCGTGTGCTTCTTTCTCCTTGAATTACCTCTGAGTTCGATTTCCGATATTCTGATGGTACACTATCCTGTCTAATTATTTCCCAAATTCCTTTCATATCCACTTCCCTATTAATCATCAGTCAATTGCAACAGTTGAAAATCCAGTGGCCTAGCGTAGAAGATGTTTGTAAAGAAAAACGGAGTTATTGAAAAAATGTCTGTTTCCACTAATACAAGAAAAACGCAAAAAAAACACTGTTATACCGGTTTCGGTGATCGAACCATCGTCAGTAACACACAATAACTGAAGGCATATTGGAGAGTAGACCTTATATATAGTTAAAAAGTGAAATGTGGTCGATTGGGATTGGTTGTGAAGAAGAATGGTGAAGGGAACAAAGGAAGGGGGGTCGAATCTAATTGGTTGTGAAGAAGAATGGTGAAGGGAACAAAGGATGGGGGGTCGAATCTAATTGGTTGTGAAGAAGAATGGTGAAGGGAACAAAGGATGGGGGGTCGATTCTGATTGGCCCAGGAAGAGAATGCCAAAAAGTGAAAGGAACATGAGGTGATCGAGTGTGAGGGAGGGAAGAGGGGTGGATTGGAGAGGTGCAGTTTCACAAGTATTTGGTGGATCAGCTATAATTGTTGTTATTCATGAAGCATAACGTTTGTTCAAGTTACAAAAGTACCTATCAATAAAATCCAAAATAACCATCCTTCAAATTAATGAAACTTATCGCGGAACACCCAACTTGATTTCATTCAGCCATGCGTGATTATAATCAGGTGTTCCCTAGCAATGATGTCTGGGCTGGATGTATACTTATTGTATACCGTATGATTCACAGGACACTCATGTTGGCGAAGCTTTTCGGTTTTGTACCTACGATTGCTGTCTATAATTTAATGACTTTTATAGCATAGTATTCCATGTTGCCTCTTGTTGAACACAAACTTGTCTTTCTTATGTCGCGTTTTGACTTGAAGATGAGGCCTGGAACGGATTAGTTTATCATTAGAGAGCGTGATCGATTCAGAAGGTAGTGTGGTAACAAAAACAGTCTTTAGTTCAGGACAAGTCGATTGGTTAACTGTTGCAATATCTATCACAGGCCCTCTCTTGAATATTAACTAGGTCCCAAAAAATCCGTTAGGTTGGCACCACATCCCTTTCAGCATGTTAAATGGAATATATCCTACCTAGACTAAATGAGTAGTAATCCATTCGTTCGCTAGCAACTGGTTCTGAACAGACAGCATTCATCCGCGATGTATGTCTATCAGATTCGTCTAATGCCCTCAAGTTAGGATCTAATCCATCTTCAGGGTAACGTTACAATTTAAGGACGTTGTACTAAGTCAGATTCTTCAATGTTTTCCTATTTAAGTACATGTCTGCTTTACATTTTGGCATGTAATATCATCTAGGTACCTACCACATGTACCCTGATATATATTTTGTCGATATAGTGCGCTCTACTTTCCCACAATCTCGACAAGTGGAAGTCGTCAGCGTCGCGCCGGTCGTCAACGGTATCGTGTCGAGTAGGAAAATCCGGGTTTGTTCCTGCCTCGATATGACTGTCATCTCTAGTGTCTCACCTTCACCCGATATCTTCGAGAGTTTATACTGATCCACATTGATGACTTTGAAGTACCTACTAAGGTTTGAGTTATGGATTCAAATATTGTCAATATTTGAATTGAGGTGGGAATGGTGAGTCAACGTAGTGTGAATTCATTATGACCGAGTGCTGATCTCATTCCAAAAGCAGAGTCGATTCCTTTAATGTTTGTCTAATAGATAGCTTTTCTGTTTCTGGTTTTCACATCTCTGTCATAGTATCAAGACAAGGAGAACTGAGCAAGTCAGAAGAAGATTTATCTCTTCGGAAGATAGTACAAACTGTTTGGAAGAATTTACAGCGTTCTCTTTGTTGTTGGTCCTGCATCGAGGGGAAAATTATAATGACATGACGCATGCAAAAAGCTATTATGGAATTCACAGATGACCAGTATGAACAGGATAATATTGAAATTAGATATCAGATACCTAACTGTCACATAGAAAAGCGGTGCAAATTATAACACAACGGTTTATTATTTACCTGTACAGATGCCCATTCTGTGAGTGTAGATCACTGTTTTCTTTGGTAAATACCAGCCCTCGAGCTCCTCCAAGAAAGCCCTAAATCGAGTACTGGAGCCGGTCGGGTAATTACAGTTTCATAACGAATAGATACCTACGCGGTAGATTCGAGAATTCTGATTGATTATTTATCGTTATTCATGACGCATAACTTTCATTGTTCAAGTTACAAAAGTAGGTACCTGCCACCAATCAAATCCGTAATAACCATAATTTACAAATGAAATAATATCACGGAGCAACCAACTCGATTTCATGCTGATTGTAATCAGATGTTCCCTAGCAATGATACCTCGTCTGAATTTACACCTTTCATTCACGATCATGTTGACGAAGCTTTTCGGTGCAAACGAACGGCTGGTCGTTCAATACTGCGGGTGGTCTCAAAAAATGCTCATGTTCGAGATCAATTTAAAAACATTAAAATAACCGTGTCTTTCTACTGAAAGTTGTTGAGCTACGCCATTCTGATGATTTCAACCCCTTTTTTTCATCCCTTAGATATGACTGACAGTAACGACGAGCTTCGCGGGTCAACTAGACCCCAAATGGGACCTGCAAACCAAATTTCATCGATTTTGGTTCATGGCAACTAAGGAAAGTGCGAAGTAGACGGACAGATTTTTTGTTTATTATTTCCAGTAATGAGCCTTTGGAATCGACCATGAAAAAAAAAAAAAATTTAACCCCCCCCCCAATTTGTTGTTTTCCGTTTCAAGGTATGTAGAATCCGAAAATGCAATAAAAAAAAATTCTGTCCGTCTGCCGTACGCCGTACTTTGCACTTTTCATGAACCAAATTGACGAAATTCGGTTTATAGGTCCCATTCGGGGGCTAGCTGGTCCTCGAAGCTCGGCGTTAATGTCAGTCACCCCTAAGGGGTGAAAAATAGGGGTTGAAATCTCCAGGGCGCCGTTATCTCGAATTGTTTTTTTGTCAATAGTTATCGAAGGGAGTTATTTGAAACCACCCGGAGCATTGTACGTCCAGCCGTTCGTACGTCACAGACAGGCTTCTTCAACATGAGGGTGAATGAAATTGTATACATTCAGCCCAGATGTCATTGCTAGGGAGCACCTGATTATATTCACGGAGTATGAAGTCGAGTTGGTTGTTCTGTGATGTGATGAATTTAAAATTCTCATCACGGTGGCGTGGAAGGTGAGTGAGTGAATTTAGGTAAGGAGAGAGAAGGAGGAAAAATCGCAGGCGGCTGTAGTCAACCGAACATCTACGACTTTTGGAGGAGAGAGAGGTGGTGTGGAAAGAAGGTGAGGAAAAGTCGCAGGCGGCTGTAGTCAACCGAACATCTACGACTTTGGAGGAGAGAGAGGTGGATGAGGGAATTTCACCTAGGCGGCTGTAGTCAACCGTTCATCTAGGTGAAGGAGAGGAAAGGAGAGGTCCCTTGTCTAGGCGGCTGTATTCAACCGATCATCTAGACAAGGAGGAGGAGAGAGGAGAGAGGAGGTGAAATTCCCAGGCGGCTGTATTCAACCGATCATCTGGGAGGTAAGGTAAGAGAGAGAAGAGAGAGCTGGTTAGAGGAAGTGTCGAATGAAGCTTGAGCGCCAGGATCCGGGGTTTTATAGTACTTGGGGGCCTCTCCCTCCAGCTCCTTGCTGGGAGCTGGTAGTGGGGCCCCAGGTTGAGTAACCCTGGGTTCTGTCGCCTGTCCCCACTCATATCTTTATTTACGGAGCTTTAGTTTGGCGTTTGGATATTGGTGAGAACTTAATATGATAGGAGTGTTCCCGGGAGGGACTCACGACAGAGGTCCCCCCAGTTTGAACCAATATTGGTGCTGAAGGCGCAAGATGACAGGAGCTGAGGGCTACGGCAAACAAGAGGTGGTCGCTGAAGGCGCAAAATGACAGGAGCTGAGGGCTACGGCAAACAAGAGGGGGAGCTGAAGGCGCAAAGTGACAGGGGCTGAGGGCCGATGCAAACAGAGGTTGAGCTGAAGGCGGTCCTTAAAAACTAGTAGTAACATGGTAGATTATAAGTAGGTAGATGATAAGTAGGTAGAACATAAGGTAGGCAATATAAGGTAGAAATATAAGGTAGAATATAAGGTAGAATATAAGGTAGAATAAGGAGGATGAGATGGCGAGAGTATGTACAGTATGATGGTAGCAGTGGTCAGGATCCCTAAACATGTGGCATTTAGGGAAGTGATCGGCAAGGGCGAGATGAGGAGGATGAACAATATTTACAATGATGAGTATGGAGTATGTACAGAGGATGAATGAGTATTTACAGTTGGTGGGTGAGTATTTACAGATGATGGATGAGTATGTACAAAAGATGAAGTAGTATATACAGAAGATACAGAGGTATGTACAAACATGTGGTCACTTCGTGGGAGGCGGTTGTGAGAATCCGCCGGTTCCTGGGTGTGGTGTGGTGAGTGTTTGTGTGTGTGTGTGTGTGAGTGTAGTGTGTTGGGGGCAGTTGCCGGCGGCCGACGTGTTGAGGCGGCCACGGAGGGGCCTCGAGTTCCGGTACAGTGCGAGTGGGTTGATGAGACACCAGCACTGTCCCGGAATCTCAAGGCCCCGCCGTGATTGCTCATAGCGGGGCGGGGGACTTGGCCGCCGGGACGAGGGGGGTGTGGGGACGCTCCCTCCGTCCGTTCCGCCGCCCGGGCCGTTTCGTCCCGGCGGGAACTATTGGGGATATCCCCGACGATGGAGGGGAGGGAGGGGGATCGAAGATGGAAAATGGGGGGGGAATTAAAACGGGGGGCTCCGAAATTGGCAGTTGAGCGGGGGGTGGTGGGTTTTTGGATGGTATGGGGGGGTTTTGAAGTTGAATGGTTGAAATTTGAACGGGGGGGGCTGAAATTTGAACGGGGGGGGCTGAAATTTGAACGGGAGGCGGGGGAGGCATGAGTTCCGCAAGGCGGAACTCGTGAAGGATGGAATCCATCAGGGGGTCGGTTGGGGTGTAGGGAGGGTGTACCCCCGTGGCTTGTGCTACGCGAAATTCGCGTAGAATTCGCCACTGGGGGTACTTCCATCGTCGGGGCCGGGGAGGTAACCCGGTGATCCGTGGCGGAGAAAAATAAAGCGGTGTGGTAGGCCCGGGCGAAGGGGGTAGGGGGGAAAGTGGGTCCGGGACAAAAACGTCCCGGAGAATCGCCGCCATTTCCGGATCCGAGTCGAAGTCCGGAAACGACGGAGGCGACGGGTGTTGCGGGAAGAGGTGATGGTGCATCGTGAACGGACGGTGGGAGACTGATAGTGTTAGGTGTTGGGGTTAGCACAGGTGCGGGTTTGCACCTGGCTAACGGGACTGTATGTGGTTTGCCGTCAATTAACAGGGTTGCGGTTGTATGTGTTGTGCGGATGACTTGAAAGGGCCCGGCGTAAAGTGGTTGGAAAGTTTTATGGATGCCGGGCTCTTTCAGGTACATGTGTGTTGTGGTGAAAAATCGTTTGGGATAAGTGGTGTCGTTTGTCGGTGTTGTTGAGTGTAGTGGTTCCCTGTTAATTGACGGTGTGTGGTGTGGAGTGAAAATATCGGCCGGTAAGCGTAGTGGGTCTTTAAAGGCGTTTTGTGCGGGGCTAGTTTGGTCTGAAGGACGGGCGGATGTTCGAAGGCTGAGTAAAATGTAGGGGAGAGATTTTGTCCAGGAAGGGGAATTTGCCGATGTAGAAATGGCCTGTTTCAGGACCGAGTGCCACCGCTCTATTTTCCCGTTGGATTGGGGATGGTATGGGGTAGTGTGAATTTTGTGAATGCCGAGGGAACGTAGTAAATCGGAAAAGTGGGCGGACTCAAACTGCCTCCCTTGATCGACCGTGACTGTCCGCGGACAACCGTAACGGCTAACCCATTGAGAAAGGAAAGCCGTTGCGACGGTGTCCGCGGTGATATTTGAGAGTGGGATGCATTCCACCCAGTTGGTGGCACGGTCGATCATCGTGAGGCAGTATTTTTTTCCCTCGGACGGGGGAAGGGGGCCCACTAAATCCAGATGAACGTGTTCCCACGGCAGGGAGTCGGGAATGGTTTGAGGTGGGACATGGGGGTGGGCCGAGACCTTAAACCGCTGGCACTTCTGGCACCCCAGAACCCAGTTACGAATATCTGTGTTCATGTGGGGCCAGAAGTACCGCGTCTTGATAAGGTCCCGGCTAGCCCGAATGCCAGGATGGTGAAGGGAGTGATAGTGGAGGAACAACTGCCGCCTCAGCTCCGGTGGGACGTAAGGGCGCGGTGTATCGGCCATTACGTCGCACCAGAGGTCGAGGGGCGGCAGCTGTTCCAATTTGGAGGCGGAAATGAGATTGGAGAGGGCGGGGTCGGAATGTGGAGTTTGCTTTGATTTGATGGATTGAGGGGAAGGGAATGGCAGCAACTCCGCCACCGGCGCCGGGATAGGGGTGGGTCGGGAGAGTGCGTCCGCCACGCAGTTGTCGGCCCCCGGCAGATATCGTATATCGGACGTGAACTGCCCGATAAACTCGAGCTGCCGGAGGCGACGCGGGGAGGCGGACTTGCGATTTTGAAGGAGGGCGTGGGTCAGGGGCTTGTGGTCTGTAATGACAGAGAACTGCCTGCCCTCCACGAAGTCACGAAAGTGCTTTATGGCTTCGTGGATGGCGAGGAGTTCTCTGTCGAAGGTAGAGTAGTTTTTCTGGGTGGGGGATAAGGTTTTAGAAAAGAAGCCAATGGGTTGGGGGGTGGCGCCGGTGTGCTGTTGGAGCACTGCCCCGATGGCCCAATCGGACGCATCGGTAGTGATGGAAAGGGGAGCGTGAGGGTCGGGGTGGGCTAATAGAGCGGCGTCTACTAGGTCCTGTTTGCAAATTTTGAAGGAGGCGGAGAGTTGGGGGGTCCAGGTGATGGGGCGGTTATCATTTTTTTTGGAGGGTTGGGGAATGGCGTGTATGAGTGGTTGTTGATGTTGAGCGGCGTGTTTTATGTGTCTACGGTAAAAATTGAGCATACCCAGGAAGCGGCGGAGCTCGGTGACCGTGCGGGGTTGCGGGAAGTCAATAATCGCGTGGACCTTGTCCGGGAGGGGTGTGATGCCGTCCGAGGATACTTGGTGGCCGAGGCAGCGGACGGAGGGTTGGCCGAGGACACATTTGTCTGTGTTGACTAGGAGGCCTTCGGTGGAAAAGATGTTGAGGACTTGCTGTAGGTGGGCGAGGTGTTCTTCTTGGGTCTTGGAGGCGATCAGTATATCGTCGAGGAAGCAAAATACGAAAGGCAGGCCTCGCAAGATACTGTCCATATACCGCTGCCAAGTTTGCGCCGCGTTCCTTAATCCGAAGCCCATCTTGACATATTCAAATAACCCGAACGGGGTAATTATAGCGGTTTTCGGGACGTCGGGGGGGTGGATGTTGATGTGATGGAACGCACGCGAAATATCAAGGGTGGAAAAGATAGTGGCGCCATGGAGATGTGACGAAAAGTCACGCAGGTGGGGGACATTATAGAGGTCCGGTGTGGTTTTTGAGTTGAGCCGCCGGTAGTCCCCGCAGGGGCGGATATCCCCATTGGGCTTCTGTACGATGTGGAGCGGAGAAGCCCAAGGGGATTTTGAGGGGCGTATGATACCGTCGGCGATGAGTTTGTCGAAGTGTTGGCGGGTCTTCGACAACTGAAGGGGATGGAGGCGGCGGGCTTTTGCGGTGATGGGTGGTCCTGTGGTCTCAATGTGGTGCTGGACAGTAGAGATGTGTGCAGAGGGGCGGCGCTGGGGACGGTAGTTGAGGAGGAGGCGTTCAAACTGTGTTGGGGGGTGGTTGATGGCGTGAATGAATCCGGGTATGGGTGTTTTGGTGGCGGGGTCAATCAGGCGCGCGTTCCGGACGTCGACCTGGAGACCGAAATAGGCAAGAAAATCGGCCCCCAGGATCGCCTTCTCCACGTCCGCCACGGTAAACTCCCACTCGTACGCGAGCCCGCTCATATGAACTGAGGAGCGGTACGTCCCGTACGAGGGGATGGTGGTACCGTTGGCGGCGTAGAGAAGCTGCCGGTAGCAGCGCGCCTGACGACGGAGGATGTTGTTGGGGAATATCGACAGCGCCGCCCCCGTGTCCACCAGGAAAGGAACATTAGTCTTCCTGCAGCGCAGGAAAAGTCGTTGGTGGGTCGGCAGGGCGTTGTGTTTGATGGCGGAGGTAGGGACGTGTGTTGGTGCTGGCTGGTCCGCCGCGAAGGAGACGCGGGGCGGTTTGTTGCCGTTCCGGAGGGGGGGAACGGTGGGGTCTGTAGGGGGTTTGGCCGGATTGGTAGGAGGTGGCTTCGCTCCGTTCCGGGGAGGGGGAACGGTAGCGGCCGGGTGAGTGGTGGCCGGAGGGGGTTGCGCCCTGGAGGCGGGCTTGGAGGGTTTGTTCCGAGGTGGGGGAACGGTAGCGGCGGCGTGAGTGGCGGCCGGGAGGTTTGCTGCCCTGGTGGCGGGCGGGGAGGTTCCGTTCCGAGGTGGGGGAACGGTAGCGGCGGCGTGAGTGGCGGCCGGAAGGTTGGTAGCCCTGGTGGCGGGCGGGGAGGTTCCGTTGCGTCGGTGGTGGGGCGAGGGTTTCGGCGGCGCAGTAGGCGCGGCCGGGAGGTTGGCAGCCGTGGCGGCGGCGTAGGAGGGGTAGCGGGGCTTGGTGGTGGTGGCTGTGTGAATGCGGGCGGGGGGGGTATGTCCATGGTCCCCCCCGTGTTGGCGAGGAGGGGGGCCCGCCGGATTTACCGGCGGGCGGCTGCGTTTCCCTGCTTAGGGGCGAAGGAGCAGGGGGGTTGGCACTTGCGGGCCTCCCCACCGAAGTTTACGTGATAGAAACAACGGTGGGGGGGGTCCGCAGGGAGGTAGTCGGTTGTGGTGGGACGGGCCGAGTTGGATGCGCGCGCAGCTGCTGGGGATCGACCTCTGCGCTGGCGGGGAGGGGATGCGTTGCGGCGCTCGGGTGAGCGCTGGCGGCGGCGGTCGGCGGACGAGTCGCGTCGGCGATCCGCCGAAAGTGGTCGACGGCCGTCGAGGGAGGGTGCTCGGCCGCGGTCCCGGGATTGTGTGCGGTCCCGGGATTGTGTGCGGTCCCGGAAAGGCGGGGGGTGGCGCGGCGTACGCACCTCACTGACGGCGGCCGCAGCGGCCAAGTCGTGCACGGTGTCCGCTAGGCGCAGGAGGGGCTCGTCGGGACCGTCGAGATGGCTGGCCAGGGCCATCTGGATGGGGTGGGGAAGGGCACGTAACCAGAACGTGCGTGCGATGTCGGCTGTCATAATCCCCTGCAGCTGGTGTCGCAGCCGCCGGTAGAGGTGGGAGGGCTTCTGGTCGCCGAGGTGTTGAGGTTGGGAGAGGGCGGCGACTCGGGCGATTTTCGACGGCTGGTAGGTGTTGATGAGGCGGCTGCGGAGGTCGTCGTACGCAGCGGCGGCGTCGGGGGAGATATCAGAGGTCTGCAGCAGGATCTCGTAGGGCAGTAACGAAATGATCCGGGAATATCGAGTTTTCTGGCTGCGGATGTTGGCGGCCGAAAACGCTGCGTCTACTTGGAAAAACCAAAGCGCCGGGTCGTGCGTGTAGAAGGGGGGCAGCGACAGAGGGAACGCAGCGGACGCCGTCATGACGTTGGCGGCGGCTGCGGCCGTAGCGGCGGCGGCGGCGGCGGCGGTGTCCGATGACGCAGAGGTCGGTGGGGAGAGCGTGGAGAAAGGGTTGTCGGCCAATGCGTCGGATGTCGCAGCGGCGGGCGGCTGCAGTGTGGCTGGTCGCAGGAGCGGCGGCGTCGGTGAGTTCGGGTCCATTTCTGTAATTAAAATTCAAAAATTTGACGTGGGTTTGAATTTTGAAATTCGCAATCGGCGGGAGCGGTGGTGCGTTGAGTTGAGAGTTGAGCGGTGAGGGTTGGGCCAAGAATTGCGAATTTATACTGACTGGTTGAAATTTTGAATTTAAAATTTGGGACACCGAACTATTTGACTGGGGCGACACATGAGGTGGGAAGGTGGGAAGGAAGAAGGTTGAGTGAACGTCGGGTTCACCACTGTGATGAATTTAAAATTCTCATCACGGTGGCGTGGAAGGTGAGTGAGTGAATTTAGGTAAGGAGAGAGAAGGAGGAAAAATCGCAGGCGGCTGTAGTCAACCGAACATCTACGACTTTTGGAGGAGAGAGAGGTGGTGTGGAAAGAAGGTGAGGAAAAGTCGCAGGCGGCTGTAGTCAACCGAACATCTACGACTTTGGAGGAGAGAGAGGTGGATGAGGGAATTTCACCTAGGCGGCTGTAGTCAACCGTTCATCTAGGTGAAGGAGAGGAAAGGAGAGGTCCCTTGTCTAGGCGGCTGTATTCAACCGATCATCTAGACAAGGAGGAGGAGAGAGGAGAGAGGAGGTGAAATTCCCAGGCGGCTGTATTCAACCGATCATCTGGGAGGTAAGGTAAGAGAGAGAAGAGAGAGCTGGTTAGAGGAAGTGTCGAATGAAGCTTGAGCGCCAGGATCCGGGGTTTTATAGTACTTGGGGGCCTCTCCCTCCAGCTCCTTGCTGGGAGCTGGTAGTGGGGCCCCAGGTTGAGTAACCCTGGGTTCTGTCGCCTGTCCCCACTCATATCTTTATTTACGGAGCTTTAGTTTGGCGTTTGGATATTGGTGAGAACTTAATATGATAGGAGTGTTCCCGGGAGGGACTCACGACATGTGATATTATTTCATTTGAAAAATTATGGCTTTTTTGGATTTTGTTTATAGGTACTTCTGTAAATTAAACGTTGTTTCGTGAATAACAACAATATTATGAAATGTAATTCCCGGGCTAGCTCAGTACTCGATTTAGGGCTTCTATACAGGTAAATCATTACACAACGGTTATTATTTTTTGTAAACTACTAGCTGTTGTCCCCGTCGCTGACGGGTAGAACTCGGGGTGGGTGGGGTGGTGGGGCTTTGATCCATTCAGCCGTTTTTGCGTGATGGATCATAAACCCCCACCCCTATCCATCGGATCGGGAAGTAAACCTCCTTATGTCCTTCCCTGGCCATAGAAACATTTAAATACGCGAGATGGGTTCGATCCATTAAGCTGTTTTCGAGAATTTAATTTTTTTATGTTTCGGCTCCCCTATAAACCCCCACCCCTATTCATCAGATCCGGGAGTGAATCCCCCTATGTCCTTCTCCGATCACTGAAACATCTAAATACGCGAGATGGGTTCGATCCATTGAGCCGTTTTGGCGTGATTGAAAGACAAGCAGACAGACAGACACCACGAAAATCGCCTGTAAATTTAGTTATATAGATTACACAACGGTTTATTATTGTGTAAATTACTAAGCAACGGTAAATTATTACACAATGGTAAATTATTGCATAACGGTAAATTATTACAGAACGGTTTATTATACTCCCTACGCAGAAGGGGCATCTATACAGGTAAATTATTACTCAACGGTTTATTATTTACCTTATGCTTCATTGAATCCCGCGCCTTTCTATGAAACTTTAATTGCAGTGATCTACGCAGAAGGAGCATCTGTATAGGTAAATAATAAACCGTTTTGTAATAATTTGCAGCTCTTTTATTTATTTATTTATTTTTTTTAATGTTCACTCGGATTCTACGTACCTTGAAACGGAAACTGCCAAATTTTGAGGGGGTAAACTTCTTTTTTTTTTTTAATGCCCGTTTACAAAGTTCCATTATTGAAAAAAAATAATAAACTAAAATTACCTCGTTATAATCCTAATACCTTCCTGTAAAACGTGAATGAGATTGTGGGGGGGGGGGGGGGATCTTTCGAGCACAACAACAGGCCTTTACATTCAGAGGCCGGATATTCCGTAAAAAACGACCAAACCCATATCCAAACAATCGAGGTGCCCCATTTCAATCCAAATAGACGTACATCCATTGTGAGTGTAGTACACGGAGACTCACTACGGTCTGTCCATTGTTTAGAGGTGGCTTGCCTGTCCAGCGCTGGGCTTCCAGTTGACCGCCGGCCGCCCGACCGGCTATTTCAGGACCAGCTGGGACCAGTTTCGTCTGCTCCGAACTTAATTTCACTTCGTGTCTGGCACTCGAATCACGTACCTGTATCTGCTGATTACCTGCTTACCGTCCTCCATAATGGAATAACTCCGATAATTGTTATCTAATCTCGAGAAGAGAACAAAATCCCAACTGGGGGAGAAAAAACTTGGGAGATTATCGAGAAATCGCTGCATGTTCATGGGGCTTCCCGAGAATTTGAAGTTATGACATCAGTCCGGTTCCAGGATCGTCTTATAGCGAATTTTCAACTAAAATGAAGCTGTTGCAATGGGTCCAAAATTTTCAGAACATGAATTTTTGAATTTTCTTCATAGCAAATCCATTTCAGAGAATCCTGAATTCATCCCGATTTTAACAAAAATTTATATGTAAAATATAAACATATGTAAAATATAAATATATTTAAAATATAAATGTATGTAAAATATAAATATAGGTACAATGAAAAATACACTGCCAAGGTGATGGCACAGGAGCTTCCTCGTCACAATCAGAGTGACCCATTATACATTACATAACATTACATTACATAACATAACATTACATAACATTAGATGAAATATACATATTACATAACATTACGTCCATAATACATTACGTCCATTATACATAATTGCGAAAGTTATGCGTGTTTGAAGAATTTCACGTTAGCGCATGCGCAGGGCGAACCGCTGGCTCTATCATGTTGAAATTTATATGGGACCTCAATGGGCCCTACCCGCTTAATCCCTGAGAATTACATTGAAATTGGGTGAAATCTTTGGTTACTACGGCTGTAACAAGGAAATTGAATCTATTTCACGCCAGCGCATGCGCAGAGCGCACCGAGGGTCCGATCATGCTGAAATTCATACTGGAACTCACTAGGCCTTGTCCAAACAACCCTTGAAAATTTGAGCGAAATTGAATCAAAATTGTGAAAGTTATGCGTGTTTGTTGAATTTAACGTTAGCGCATGCGCAGGGCGTACCGCTGGATCAATCATGTTGAAATTTGTATGGGACCTCAAGGGGCCATATCCGCACCATCCCTCAAAATTTGAGCTGAATCAATTCAAAATCGTGGAAGTTATGGCTGTAACAAGGAAATGCGGACAGACAGACCCACAGACTCACAGACCCACAGACCGACAGACACGGAACCAAATTTGTTCAGTAGGCTTTGAAACGCAAAATGCAAGTGGAAATTTTGATTTCTGAAGACAAAAATTTTTTGGATCATGAAAGTGAACACAAGGCTTCCGCTGCTTCGCAGACTCGGAAGCAATATAAAATATAAATATATATAAAATATAAGTATATAAATTTTTGTTAAAGTCCGGATGATATATCATATATATATATATTTTCATTCAGGAACATATTATATACTATATAATCAGAAATCTGTATTTATTTATGTGTCACTCCATACGATATCTGACCGTGGGTGGGTACATGATGAAAATGCGAAATTCCGCCAAAATGTTCTTACTTGTTGCCAAAGAAGAAGGATGAGGTCGAAGATGAGCAATTTTCAAAACTTCTAAGGAGGTCAAATTTGAGTTTTAGGGTTCAAATGTCGGTAAAAACGGCTAAAATAACGGACAGTAATTGATGTAAATTCACTGAAGGTGGTATGGAAGGGTGGGTAAAAGTAGAAAAATACAGTTTAAGTTGTTTTTCGTAGAGACTGAGGGTCAGATTTGGATGGGGGGGGGGTCAAAAAATTTGTATTTTAATGGCTAAAGTCAACGTGATTTCACATGACGTTGTGCGGGATGGTGATTCACGACGGAGGGACTATTTTGATGATAACAATAATTATTATCTTTCTCAAAAAAGAGAGGGTCAAATTTGACCTTGTAAGAAAACGGAGGCCTTGAAAGGTTGTCATTTCCACTAATACATTAAAAATCGGTAAAATGTAGCTAAAATATAAAATTTCTTTGAAAATTCGCTCTTATAGCCACGCTGCATGACTAGAACTGTCATGTTTGGTTCAACACAGCTCCAGGGACGTTGACTACTCCTGACCTGTATGTACGTTGCGCGTAAAAAAAAAAATATGCTCCTAAGGACGGCACGAAAAAAGTTTTGTTGTGATCGGCTGCTCCTCCACAATCTACACTATTATGTGTGGACATGTATCCGCTCAGAGTGGGGACCCCCCGACCCCCCTCTGATCATGTCAGGGGGCTATAAAAGAGCCGAGTGCCATTAATATTATATAACCATTCTCAATCAAGCGATCGACTCGTCTGTCTCCTCCTCAATCACTACACTGGTGACCCCGAGTGGTGACACGCAGCGCACAGCCTCCGCCCGCCGTCTGCGATCGCGGTGCGACGACAGCGCCTTCCGACGACGAACAACGCCGCTCAGAGCCCGCCTACCGTCTGCGACGAGCCCCACCTCCGCAGCACTACGCCCGGCACACGCGCCCCACTCCGACGCCCAACAGCGCCGCCCCACCCCGACGCCGGCGTCAACGGAGACCGCAGCGATTCCCCGCTTCACCGCCCTACCCCGCGTTTTCTATATAACGCTCACGGACGGCTGCGAGAGACTCACTTCTAGACGACACCTCTCCAGGACTGGCGCCTACAAAGAGAACGAAAAAACGGACCCGAAACCACCGACACCCGCAGAAACAACTCCACCGACATCAACGCTCCAGCTCCGGCCGTACGACCCCGCATTCCCGCACTTCTGATTCGCCCAACTCGAGCTCACATTGACTCACGAAGTCCTCACGACGCCGCATGCTAAATTCGCCCGCGCCTTCCTCGCCCTCGAGCCCCGACAAGCGGACCTCTACGCCGACCCCGACCGACTTCCGAGCACGAGAATCCGTCAGTCCACGCCCGCCGACTCCGCAGAGCCCTCCCGGCCGACACACCGCAACGCGTAGAACATCACATCGTCACGAAGGGACCTCCATGCCACGCGAAACTTCGCCGAATATTACTGGACCTTAACACGAAAGCGTCGGCCCATTTCGGCGAATTACTAGCGGCTGGCACCATCAAACGCCAACAGCTACCGGACGTTGAAAACTCGCCTTTTAGCCACGCACGCACCGTCCGACGGCTCCCGGCTCACCGCCTTACTCCAACCGACTTCCGACGACGAACTACCGTCAGTCCTCGCCCCAGGACAAGACCGTATTGGCTACGAGTTCTACAAGAATGCACCCGATTCTTTTTTGCAAAGGATGCTGCAGATGTTCAATTGGATTTATGAAACAGGCGAGATTCCCCAGAATTTTTCAACAGCTATTATCTACCCCTTGCATAAGAAGGGTGATGTGAGTGTGGTGGGTAACTTTAGGGGTCTCTCTTTCATCAATTGTACGGCTAAGTTGTTGGCGTCTATGATGCTGGAGCGTCTTGAGCATCACGTTGAGTCCGCAGGCTTGCTGACCGAAAGCCAGGCGGGTTTCCGGAGAGGCTATAGTACAGTCGATTCCATTTTCACCCTGGCAAGTCTCGTTCACTTGAGAATGGCATCTGGCCCCAGGAGAAAGCTTTACGCCTTCTTCATAGACTTCAAATGTGCCTTTGATGGAATCAGAAGAGATTACTTGTATTCAAAACTCGACAGTATGGGTATTAGTCACAGGTTCATAAGAGTCGTCAAGGCAATGTATGATGAGGGGACTGCTTCGGTATGGGGTCAGGGGGGTGTATCCGCACCTTTTGATGTGGAGACAGGGGTCCGCCAGGGATGCATTCTCAGCCCAATGCTTTTCGCCCTATATGTCAACGACCTTGTTGATTGTCTCCCCTGTGGCATTGGGCTGCGTGAACAGATCATCAGTGTGCTGATGTACGCGGATGACATGGTTGTCTTGGCTGAGACGCCTGCTGATCTTCGGAGAAACATCGAGAGGCTAGAGAGATACTGTGTAAGATGGGGACTATGTGTGAACCTGGACAAGTCAAAAGTTATGGTTTTTCGTAGAGGTGGTCGACTAGGAGCAAACGAAAGCTGGACTTTTGGAGGAAACCCTGTGGCTGTTGTCAGCACCTACAAGTACCTGGGTGTGACACTTACCCCTAAGCTCTCCTACTCTGCGCATGTCACGGACAGGGCTACAGCGGCAAAGTTGGGCATGAACAGCCTCTATCGTGGTTTTTTCTGCAGGACCGAGGTGCCACTCAGTGCCAAGTATCGTGTTTTCCGGACGGTTTCCAGGGCAGTCTTGTGCTATGGCGCTCAGATTTGGGGAGGTTCGATGTACAGGACTGTTGAGCAGCTGCAGGTTTTCTTTTTTAAGATGATACTCGGCCTACCAAAGAACACGCCGAACTACTTTGTTTATCTGGAAACTGGAGCCGACCCCTTGTTCAGTTACACGCTGTCACTGCTCTGTGATTACCTAGGGCGCGTTGCACGACTTCCGGGGCACCGCTACCCACGGATTGTGGCAGAGGAGATCATGTCTCGAGGGTTGTCGTGGGCCTCCGGCATTAGGAGTGTTGCTGAGCGTGAGGGCATACCTTTTGAGGCCCTCCCAAGTGACCCGACTTCCTGGAGGACCCAGACAGACGCACTTATAGAAAGTATTCGGTGTTCGTGGCGGGGGGAGATGGAGATGAGGGCCTTGGAATCAACGAGCCGCATATACAGGCTGCTGGATTTCTCCGTGAGGCCTGCTGACGTTGCGTGTGTTCGCCAGCGTTTTCCTGCGTGGGTGGTAAGGTGGGCACTGAGGTTCAGAGGGGCTTTGATAGCCCTGAACTGCATGCCTTATGATCAGGGTGATGACCCGAGAACCTTGTGCGCTTTATGTAACATGGGGGTACCGGAGGATCTCACACATTTCTTGGCCACCTGCCCCGTGTTGGGAGAATTCAGGATGCGCTGCTTCGGGCGGGCCAGGCTCGGCAATGAGGAAATTGTCAGCATCCTGGACGGGGGCGACTGGTTGGCTTTGGCTCGTTACGGCGTTGTGGCACTGCGCTATCGGAGTGAGCTAGTGTCAGAGTTTAACTGGTAGTGGCATTTATCAACGTGAACAACATTTAAGTGGCATTATTTGTCCACAAATAATCAAGTGACTATTATTATCAAGTAAGTTTACCTTTCTCTATCACCTCCGACAGACGGGCTATGAGCCCATTGTTGTACTCATATTATTTTTCTTTGTTAAACATTGTGTTTTTGTAAAAATAAATATGTTTCTTTCTTTCTTTCTTTCTTTTCTTTCCGTCAGTCCTCGCCCGCCGACTCACTCGAGCACTCCCGGCCGACACACCGACCCCGCTCGTTCGACAGCTTTTCATACGCGCCCTTCCAGACAGCATTCGCCTGCAAATAGCGGCGCGCAACGAACCCGACATCACGAAACTCGCTGCGCTCGCCGATCGCCTCATACCCTTCGCCCCGCCTCCTCGTGTGGCTACCGTCACCGAAGAGGTTCGTGTGATTTGAACAGACGACAACAGTGACCACCAACGCAGCCACGACCGACCACACGCAGCGCGACGGACGGCTCGTGTTTCTACCGCTGCACATGGGACCCCCGAGCACAAAAACGCCGCACCCCATGCGCCTGGCGCCCGCAACAACAGCCGCCGCGGCCGTACCCACGCACTCAACCTACATCCCGGCTCTTCATACGCCGCAAACGTACCGCCCCCAACGACACCGACCCGGACAGCCACCGCGGACCACCGCAACCACCGCAACTAGCACACGCACCTCCCACGCCCGACAACCGCCACCGCAACGGCACGAAGAACAAAATTTAACTAAATACGTTACTTAAATTCTGGGGGGAGCAGTGTTGTGATCGGCTGCTCCTCCACAACCTACACTATTATGTGTGGACATCTAACTAACGGGTGTTTTCCCTGAAGCCTTCAAGGAAGCTAAGGTCGTTCCCCTATTTAAGGGAGGTGATCGTTCGGATGCCTCAAATTACCGGCCTATATCGTTGCTTTGTTCCCTTTCCAAAATTTTGGAGAAATGGATCAAACTTAATCTGTCGGCATATCTGGAATCAAACGGATTGCTAAGTGCATGCCAATATGGGTTTCGCCCGGGTCGCAGTGTTGACGATGCGCTCTTTTCCCTTGTTACTGCAGTTCATGAGATTCGTGAGAAGAACTCGAAGGGAATAGTGGCCTTTTTAGATCTGGCTAAAGCTTTCGATAGTATTGATCGTGGTGAGCTCTTGAGACGTATGGAGGGTTTGGGCATTCAGGGAACTGCCATCAGTTGGTTTCGAAGTTATTTGAGTGGAAGGAGGCAGAAAGTAGCACTTGATCGATTGTCTAGCGAATCTCGCAGTATTGATTATGGTGTTATACAGGGAAGTACATTAGGCCCGCTACTGTTCCTTGTTTACATAAATGATCTCACTAAGCACCTATCGGACGCCAAACCCTTCCTGTTCGCCGATGATACGGCCATTCTAGTGGAGGGTGTTAGTTGGGAGGAGGTTTTCGAGAGAACGAATACTATTTTGGGCAGGATCAACAGTTGGTTCTCTTTTAGTTCTCTAACTCTTAATGTCAAGAAATCTAAGTACCTGACGTTCGGGTTCTTCGGGAAGAATGAGGAAAGGGGCAAGACTATCATCATCCACTCATGTGGTGGAGCTTCTGGCTGTGCGTGTAGGGAACTCGAAAGGGTCGACAAGTACAAATACTTGGGTGTAGTGATAGACAGCAAATTGACTTGGAAAGACCACTTAAGCTATGTACGTTCGAAATTGGTGAAATTCGTCCCTATCTTCTATAATGTGCGTAATTTGATGGGTCTCTCAAATTTGAGGCTTGTCTATTATGGTCTCGTCCAGTCTGTTCTCCTATATGGAATTACAGTGTGGGGTGGAGCGTATGCCAGTGTGATTGACGGATTATATGTTACTCAGAAAGCAATCATTAAGTTGATGTTAGGGCGGCCGCGAAGATATCCAAGTAACATGGTGTTTTCAGAGTCCAAATTGTTGTCACTGAGACATTTATTTATCAAAACCGTTTTGTTATTTTACCACAAGAACACTCAACTGATTGCTGATAGAATCCCATTGGGAAGTTATAAAACCCGTTTTCAGTTGGCGGGGAATGTGATAAACCCCCCCATTCGTCTTAGAGCTACTACGAGAAGTCCTCTATATATCCTTTTCACGTTGCATAGGGCGGTGTCGGAGGATTTGAAGAACCCTAACAGGTTCAGTTCATCCCAATATAAAAAAATCGTCACTTCATGGGTTATCGGGATGACCGTAGAAGAAACCAATGCAATTATTCTTAGTGCCTATGTTTGATTTTTCTATTCTCTTCTCTCGTTTAGGCAGATAAGTTAATTTAACTTAAATTAATTTAATGATACTAAAAGTGTAAAGCTCGTTTTTTTCTTTTTAGCGAATTTTCGAAGAAAAGGAAGCTATTGTTCTCGGTCCAAAATTTTTAAAACTCGAATTTCCGAAAGATTTTTATACCAAAATCCGTTTCAGACCATCCTGAATTCCCTGCCGAAAGACACCAAAAATTATATGTATATATATATATATTTATATATATATATATTTATATATATATATATTTATATATATATTTATATATTTATATATGTATGTGTCATTCCAGACGATAACTCTCGAAAGAATTGAGATAAAAAGTTCAAATTTGCACGAAAAATCTGTCTTGGCAATCGACAGGCTAAGTTCGAAGATGGGCAGAATCGGGTCACCCTAAGGGGGAGTTTTGGGGAGTTTTAGGGGGGGGAAATTACCCATAAATTCCCAAAATGAAAAAGTCTGACAAGTGACACCTCATTTTAAAGGTTTTTGTACGCTGAACACGATGGTGAAATCAGAATTGCGATATCTCATTCCATTCTCAAACTGGAGCACTTTGAAGATGAAGGAACGTGGTTATTTCTTGAGATGTTCTTCCTGGTTCGTCTGCTCTAATCTGATAACGGAATGGGATATCGCAATTCTGACTTCACCATCGTGTTCAGCGTTGGAAAATCTACAAACCGAGGTGTTACTCGGCAAAAAATGGAACAAAAAATTTGTTACGTAGGTACCCAATACCTACTCTTCTGGTATTCAAAACATTTTTGATTTTCCCCTCCCCCTCCTTCCACCCCAAATTTTACTTTGCGTAAAACTACTCCTGTTTTAATTTTGTATGGTATCAAGTTGGGAAAACATTGGCCGAAAATTAATTTTCAGAAAATTTTAGGCGGAGGAGGAAGATGCCGAAAACTTCGAAAATTCGCTCTTATAGCCATGCTGCATGACTGTGGTTTTTAAATATTATTTTGTAACCTTGCGATAGCATACTGGGTATAACTGCTCTGCAGCTGCAGCTCTTGTCTCGTCGACACGGGTCTCTGACCTATGACGAGCAATATTATTCAATGTATTTTCTATGTCTTGTATGCATATGTTTCTGTTGTGAATAAATTTCTCTCTCTCTCTCTCTCTCTCTCTCTCTCTCTCTCTCACATGTATCCGCTCAGATTGGGGACCCCCCGACCCCCCTCTGATCATGTCAGGGGGCTATAAAAGAGCCGAGTGCCATTAATATTATATAACCATTCTCAATCAAGCGATCGACTCGTCTGTCTCCTCCTCAATCACTACAAGTTTTAATGTCAGAGAAGGTACCTACATATAATCATTAAATTACAAAGCTTTAATGATTATGTATATAGGTACCTAGACTGTATAGACCCTCCCTGGATCCGTGCCCAGAGAAATATGAGACCTCAGAAATCATTTACGTACCTTCTCACTTTTATTTATAGGAGTAATAATAGAAATAGGTTTATTTATAGTAGCAATATCGTGTTTATAGTATTGGTGAAATTAGTCAAATGGTTCCTGCTCAGGCACATTCGACCATCAAGGGTGAGACCATTCAACCATTTGCATGGAAGGTTAACATTTCCAATCGTGATTCGCATTTCAGACTTTTCTGAACTAAGTATTTTTTTTCCGTGCCTGTCTGTCCTTCTGTCAGTAGGTAGGTATATCTATCAGGGTGTCTCCCATAAATACATGTCACAATAACATCCGTTTGTTTGGATCTTCGTTATCCTTATCTTCATTGTCCTTCTTGCATAGAGAAATGAGAACATTAAAACCCATCAATACCTAACCTTCTAATAAAGAAGACAAAGTAGGATGAAGAAGCCGAAGGTGGTCCGTAAGGTTTTTCTAATAGAAATTTGCACACTGATCCTAATATAGGTAACCATTATATTGGCGAATTGTCCGTCGGGAGACACCCCGTGATTCAGATTCCCATTCGATGGAAGTAGGTCGTATATAGGTAAGGCACTTACGTCGTATTCTGACACCGACAGCTCTTGTTCGAGGAGGAGGATAGGTGGCTATATCAATAGGACATGACGGGCTGTTATTCATTTCGTCGACATGAATAATCGGCTACCAATGATATGACAAAAATACGAGTATCGAGACAGCGTACCTACCCATCAATTTGCTCGGATAACTCAGCCTCAGTTCAGTCCGTTTTCCTGAAAACTCATTTGCCACGTCCAATTATTTTCTCAAAATCAGCACCGTAACGCTAAAACTATTATAGATCATGCTAACTCGAGAATTTTCCATAACAAGAGGGTCTTAGTCACCCTATCTTCAGTCAACACCGATTGCGTCTTTAACACGCAATCTCCGATCAAGTAGGTATCCTCTGTAATAAAGCAACATCATCATATTACTGTATTACAGCGTTTAGACTCATTGCTAGCAGCATGGAAACATTTTATAACCATCATTACTTTTGAAAATAATTGGAGCTAAGTAGTTATTTTGCTTCCGAGTCTACCACATCACTGAATACATTTGGGAGGGGAAACAAATTGTTGTCCTCCAAAATCAAAATTTCGACTCGCATTTTAGACCTTTCTGAACAAATTCGGTACCGTTTCTATTGTCTGTGTCCTCCCCTCCTTGTAACGCGCATAACTATACGAAAGAATGGCTGTAGTGGGCTGGAATGGCTGAAATATGGAGGGCAGGTGCGGGTTGAGCCATAGATGCACGCTTAAACAAAAGGAACCCCAGTCGCACGCATAACTCCGGTTCCGAGTGTGGTGGAATTCACTAGGTCTTTTGCGTAGAAATCCATACTTATGAATTACTTGAAGATTGGGCTGTAATTTTCATCCGCGCATGCGCGATCTTGAAAACTATTTCACTCAGATAAACAGACTTGATTCGATGTTAATTTTTGTAGAGTAGTGATTAGCCACTAACATACCTTTAATTCACCGTCCTCCTTTACATCTCTTTCTCTACCACCTATGCTTTACCGCAAATTTAATTAATTAATTTTTTGTGGGTGGATTTATTGCAGTAGCTATGGTGTTTGTATTCCGTACAAGTCCTTTTGTTTGTATTCCATAGTTTTATTCCAGACTAGTCAGGAAGCCCGTTGTATTCCATACAGCGGTCGCTTGGGCCGGTTGCTGCTAGGGCCGGTTGCTGCTGTGCCCACACAGCTAATCATGGAAGGGGCATGGAGTATCACCTACGGCAGTCTCAAGCAGACCAAAAGCTGCAAATTTTCAATAGTTTATTGCAAATTACAACCCGTCGTGAAATCTTCAACTCTGCTGCTAACAACGCCCCAAACCACCCCAGCCACTCTACGTTGTCCCCAGAATAGTAGAGACCAAACAAGCGTCCGAAGGAGAGCCCCGTTTACAACGAAGGAAGAAGATCTTGGTGTCGTTGGATTCAGCATGAAAATCTCTTTCCGTCAAATCATGTTTCGTCCGAAACTGCTTCGAAAAGTTATACCCTTACGTCACGCCTTACGTCTACGGCGAATTTTAAGCATTCTGTCGTGAAGGACCGCCAAATTACGATGAAGGAGTCGGATTTGGAAAAACTCATGAAGCCAATTTCACCAGCCCGGTGTTTCATGAGCGAGTTGCAGTAAACCTCATCAATATCCGTCTGGCAGTGCTGGGCAAAAATAAGCTATAGCTAACGGCTAAAAGCTACAGCTAAATTAGCTTTTAGTTGAAGTGTAAGCTAATAACTTTAGCTATAAAAAAATTAGCTTTTGATATCAGCTAATAATAGCTTTAGCTGTAGCTGTCAGCTAGCAGCTGACAACCAACCTTTTCTTAAAAACTCCTCCTCACAAACAGCTAGTAGCTAACAGTTGTAGTTTTAGCTAATGCACTACTGATGGCCACTCCTGAGTTCCTGGGGCTCCCTGGACTTCCCTTCTCTCGGACTTCTATCAATAGGTTTTAGGATTACCATATATCTTTATCTTTCATATGAAAAAATATTTGGCCAACCAAAAATCATAATTTTTTGTTATAATTTGTTGGAAAATTTGCTCCCTCAGATATGCTGCGTTATTGTTAAGTACCGTTAAGTGATTACGGTCATGTGTTTGCGCGGAAGCTATGTGCCACTCCTTTGCAGATTTATGTTTGAAATGGAACACATGTTGCGTAGAACCCATCAAGTCTGAGAAAACTGACCGAAGTAAAACTTCTCTGGTTTCTGAATTCCAGTGTATGTCAGTAGGGTTTGTTGGATTCCAGAACATTAGGATATCACCTAGACACAACCTAACTTTCAAGCAAGCAAAAATGTCGAAATCATAATAGAAACTAACTTGAGAAGAGAACAGTCTGTTCAGACAAAGTGGGCTTCCCAAATTCCCATTTCGTGTGCTGGAGAGCCGTATCTGTGGCATAATTATGCAACTGCGACCTAATTGATTACTTTGGAATCAGGGATGTATAGTGCGAGTTAGCTGGTGCTGTGTGAGAAGTATTAATAATAATAATAGTAATAATAATAATAATAATGGTGATGATAATAATAATAACAACTTTATTTCCAAAATAGTAGCAATGTTCCCGCCTAGCTTTGGAAAGCTCAAAGTAACGTAAATATACTCTGTGCAACGAACGGGCAAACTAGTTGTTTATTGTGTGGTTACGGATCAAACCAACAAAAATACCTAACCTCATTCATATGGATTATTGATTATGAAATACGGGAATAGTGCAATTATCCTATCGAATCAGTTTGGTTGTCGGAGCTTGTACAGTCGTAGTAAGTAACCTTCATTCAATTGGCCACTTGACTCGTTGACCCTCCGTATTCGGACCTGAGTCGGAAATTCCGTTCCGTCGAGTTCAAACGGGGTGACCTGCCCTCCCACATGGTCCCATCACCGTCGCATTCGTGGAGCGATGAGTCCTTTACGCTTTAGGAGTTTTAGGTAGATACGAGTATTGGAGGTTTGCTTCATAAGAAACGCAGAAGGAGATTTTGGGAAAGCAAAATGCACTGGATCTAGGACGTGGGAGCGTCCCGCACGCCAAGAAAACTGAAAAAAATCTCGAAAGCCCAAGAACACCTAAAACTTAGAACGACCTAGAACACTTAACGCGAGAGAACAAGTTGGGTGTGTGTGTTGGGTTTTATCGGTAACTGTGCTCCCTAGGGGTACCTGGTGTTGATTTTTCGTACACCCATTCTCCAGGGGCCCCTGAGCAAATTTTTTATAGGTGTCCATTAAATTTAAAAAAAAAAACAATTTCATCATGGACTTTTTTTGGGGTGGGGGACAATCCAAAATTTCCGACACCAAAAAGTGTAACGCGATACCGATAAACAAAATTAGCTAGGTAGGAAGCGAGGAAGGTTACCAAAACAGTAAGTTGCTAGGGCCAAACAACATCCGAAATTAAATTAATTCATGGCTGTGGCTAATTGCTAATGCCAATTTAATTTTTTTTTAAATCAAGAATTTCCGACACCAAGAAATGTAACGCTGTAATTAAAGCTAGAAGCTAGTTAATTTCATTCCTGTTTGAATTATTCATCATTTCATTTCACTTCATTCGAGAAAATGAATGATCCCAGAAGTTATCCCCCGGGCATTCCCGTTTTTACCTACGAGGATGAAATTCAAAATGGAGCCACTCTGGGACTGCTGAGTAGGAAAGGCGAGGTGAATACCCTTCCTAATCAGCTGAGTGTGAGTGAGCCCTGAGGCTAATTTCACTCCTGTTTGACCTACGATGATGAAATTCGCAATGGAGCCTCTGTAGGACTGGTGTGTAAGAATGGCGAGATGAGGACCCTCCGTAGTGAGCAGAGTGAGCCCTGAGGCTAATTCCACTTCTGTTCTAACCTACGAGGATGAAATTCGAAATGGAGCCTCTGTAGGACTGTTAAGACGGGGTGAGGGAGCCTCATCAACAATTGAGAAAAATTATGAGAAACGGGTTGTAACCACCACGCAAATTCGCTAGCTTGCCTTATTGCTTCCGAGTCTGCGAAGCAGCGGAAGCCTTGTGTTCACTTTCGTGAGCCAAAAAATTTTTGTCTTCAGAAATCAAAATTTCCACTTGCATTTTGCGTTTCAAAGCCTACTGAACAAATTTGGTTCCGTGTCTGTCGGTCTGTGAGTCTGTGATTCTGTGAGTCTGTCTGTCCGCATTTCCTTGTTACAGCCATAACTTCCACGATTTTGAATTGATTCAGCTCAAATTTTGAGGGATGGTGCGGATAAGGCCCCTTGAGGTCCCATACAAATTTCAACATGATTGATCCAGCGGTACGCCCTGCGCATGCGCTAACGTTAAATTCAACAAACACGCATAACTTTCACAATTTTGTTTCAATTTCGCTCAAATTTTCAAGGGTTGTTTGGACAAGGTCTAGTGAGTTCCAGTATGAATTTCAGCATGATTGGACCCTCGGTGCGCTCTGCGCATGCGCTGGCGTGAAATAGATTCAATTTCCTTGTTACAGCCGTAGTAACCAAAGATTTCACGCAATTTCAATGTAATTCTCAGGGATTAAGCGGGTAGGGCCCATTGAGGTCCCATATAAATTTCAACATGATAGAGCCAGCGGTTCGCCCTGCGCATGCGCTAACGTGAAATTCTTCAAACACGCATAACTTTCGCAATTATGTATAATGGACGTAATGTATTATGGACGTAATGTATTATGGACGTAATGTTATGTAATATGTATATTTCATGTAATGTTATGTAATATGTATATTTCACGTTATGTAATGTTATGTAGTGTTATGTGATGTAATGTAATGTAATGTAATGTAATGTAATGTTATGTTATTTTGCTTCCGAGTCTGTTCTATTTTATAATGGGTCACTCTGATTGTGACGAGGAAGCTCCTGTGCCATCACCTTGGCAGTGTATTTTTCCCTATTCTCTGATGACGACAGATGAAAGTGAAAGACGCCAAACCAACTTTTCCAAAGTTGGTTCAGAGCAGCCAACCAGCTGTTCTAAAGATGACGATACTTTAGTTATACGGACTGTCAAGTTATAAATAGTTATAATGGGTGACGGTATATCCCACTCAACCCTACCTAGAAGATTCTAACCATTGATAGAAATAAATTTATAAGGAATAGAAATGTGATTCGTCGATAGAAATTCTACCCGTTGGCAGGAATGTAATGTAAATGCCTGATTTTATCTTGAACATTGTTAGGTATCGAAGCTAGGAATGGAAGGAAATTCTTGATGTCTGAAGAAAATAACATCGCCAAAAATACCGATTCCTTGAGAGGAAAGAATCGATGTTATCAAAAAGACGCCCAAAAAACATCGGCGTTTCGAAAACACTGAAATTGGTGTCGCAGCGGTTGTTACGGGTTTCCAAATTATTCCGTCGGTGAATTGCCCAATCAACAGGCAGAATCAACACGCAGAAGAAACCTACTGCGATTAAAGAAGGGACAGATTAATGACATTGACTCTTGATTTCCACCGGTGGGGTTTTTCATACTTACTCTTGTTAATTATGAGGAAAACTATACGAAACTGCTCTTGGCTCAGAAGAACTCTCTCTGGGTTTAATTGGTTGCTCCACCTGATGCTCTCGAAGGTTATTATCGTGGCCCAATGGAAACAGCCGTCGATTTTAATCCCGTTGAAGAAAGATGAGAATCGTGGGACCCGCGCATTGAGGCGCTCCTTCCAGAACGAAAGTGCATTCGATAGAAACCTAATGGTTTTCGAAAACAGGGAAAATGTCTATCGTCCGAGCGAACTCGAGAGCAACGCAACGGTGATCTTGAGATGGATTGTGATTCTGTGAAAGGTCTTTTTTTATTGTGAAGGCAGAACGGGTTGTTGTCCCGAAACGATTTTCGTGATGGGATCGCGGGAAATTGCAGAAACCTTTTCCCAAACCCACATTGACCAGAGCATTGCAATACAGGATAAGTTACGAGTACTTTCCGTACTCGTACAAGTACATGACTTGTACTTTCCGCCCTGTCATCTTATTTTGTTTCATCATGACCATTAGCCGTATTTTAGACAATGTTACTTAATATCAAAGCAGTTAACTACTTTGGTTTGTAAGAAAGTTGGAACTAGGGAGGACTGTAAACCCTAGCAGAGGTAAGGACGTCTAAAACCGATCGTGAAAGGAGAATGCGATGAAAAACTTGGGGACAATAAACTGAAACATGTTGCGGAGCCTACCAAGGCGGTACCTAGCACGTTCACGAAGAACGGGAAATTTTCGTGGGTTACAAATAAGTATCCTTTTTTTGCCAGATTCTGTTCAGTAACGGAAATTGATCACATTATGAGGTGTAATTTATGTCGGAAAGTCTAGGAGAAAACGAGTGTGAAATTTGAACGTCTGAGTTCCAGCTTGAATGACGGCAAATCGACGGGTAGTTGAACTCACATCCTGCTTAGAGCGCTAAACCAGTGGTTCCCAACCTTTTTTCATTCGTGCCCCCCCCCCCCCCCCCCCCCTTACTAGGTTTGAGACCCACCATGCCCCCTCCCCGTTGTCATGTAGATATGAAAAGAAGAAAGGGTATGGGAAGAAGAAATTACAGTAAAAGAATAATAATTGTAATTAATACTATTGTTAGCTGGTACCAACAATTAAAATGGTAGGAAAATAGAAAACAATGCTATTATAGTTTTAAAAAAAGTGTCCAATGCGATGGCTGATACTGCTTCTCCCTGGACAAGTTGGTAATGTTTGGTTGTATGGTTGAGATGCAGCATCTCATGTCTGACGCCACATCCAGACGGTTTCGGTGCTTTGTTTTCAGATGTGCCAAACTAGAAAACCCAGATTCACATAGGAACGTTGATGCGAACTGCAACAGCGCTTTTAGGGCTTCAGTTGAGACGTCTGGATACGTAGGCTGATATTTCACCCAAAACTCGTCAACAGAGCCGTTGCTGAACTCACTCCTAGCACCTGTATTATTCTTCAGTTCGAGGGCTTGTTCTTGCAGTCTCACAGTTAATGTGTCCACGTCAACTGAAAATGAGTGTACTTTGGCTTGAAAAATCTGGAAAATATTGCTGGAACTCGTTGTGCAGCTGGTCGAGATGCGTAATCAGTCTCTTCCAGTCCAGCAGGAATAACTTCATTTTGTTGAGGAGACAGTATATTATTATTGAGATTATTTCATTGAATAATAAAAATAAACAAAACAAAAGAAGAAGAAAAAGCGTGACTGCAAAATATTAGCACAGCAGTATGGGGTCAGAAGCAGAGGCGATATCAGAAGTCTAAAGGTGAAGGCGATAACCCACTAGGTAGGTAATTATCAGATTTTTTTTGACAGCTGCTTATTTATTGCATTTTTCCTGTTTCAGCGACTGCATTGAGAAACTCGGGTAGGTACACGTTCGTACGTAGGAAGACGTCACTTTTTTCCACACAGTACATTTTTTTCATCCATGCTCCCCCCCCCCCCCCCCCCCCCCCCAGGTTGGGAACCACCGCGCTAAACGAACAGAACCGCAATGGATGGATGAATAGAATAACAGATTTAAAAAAACGCGTCCTCAAAATCAAACCGAGGGGAAGGTCACGGCAAAGGTTCTTGAAGTTTGCCATGAAGGTTTGCCATTTCTAATGTTGGGTTGTTGGCAGCATTGAGAACCTTCTCCTCTGAGACTTCGCTCCGCCTCCTTAGGCCAATCATAATATATGTAAATAGACCTTATACGTCATTTTTTGCCGCATATTTACTTTGACTCACCCTCATTTAAAAAATGACGCTAATTTTAGGAAAGGGCTTCAAACTACCATTTTTCCGAGAGTTCTGAATACTTTTAACACAAAACATCCCCATTGGACTATTTTTCAAACAAATTATCACTCTCGTAACTATATCGCGTTTCAGCTATTCCAGAACAAATTTGGTTCAGTGTCTGTATAAGTGTGACAACAAATCCTCGCGGATATGGTTTCAAATTTGTAAAAATGTTGTATTTTGATTTGATTTGGAGGTCACTGAAGATGTAGGACTGGTTTTTCAGGGTGCGCAGATCGTGAGGATCAACGGCGTCGAGCGGGTGAATGGCGACGGACGGGCGCCGGCGCCGACGGACGAGGGCGTCGTCAAATTCGGATGGATCAAAGGCGTCCTCGTCAGGAACCTCCTCAACATCTGGGGAGTCATGCTCTTCCTCCGCCTCTCCTGGGTGGTCGGCCAGGCTGGCCTCCGTAAGTCCAAGTCATATTTGGATGAAATAAGACGTATACCTAGTCGAATTATATCATCTGCTTTAGTGTTTTACATGGTAAAGAAGCCCGTAAACGACCAAAAAATTGGCAAACTAGACAAGTTTCAAACAAAATTCGACAGTTAGTATGCGCCTTTGTTTGATGTGTCATGTGTTTGACAAACATTCTTCTTTTTAGAAGTGTTCGAGAGAAATTTTGATTGATGGTATGTTAGAGAAACTCGTTTGAAGGTTTACAAGAGATGATTGTCAAATAATTATCGGTCAGCGTCAACACTGCGCTCTTTTGTCATTACCTTTTATTTACTGCTTCTGTCGTGTCGAACATTTCAATGGAACGTTTATTTGAATCATACCTCTGTCATGATTCAAATTAATGTCACCAAGTTGCACTAATTCTTCTGTTGTTCACTCGTATTTCATTTTATTGCGATTTACCACATTGTGGACACTAAAATGTATATAATTTATATAAATAAAGGTTCAGTCATGCAGCATGGCTATAAGAGCGAATTTTCAAAGAAAAATTCGTGCTATTTTGTAAAGATGATATAGCGAGAAACCATACCACTTTTTGTAAATTTGTATAATTTTTTCTTGATTTTAGCAATTATTAACTATTCTTGGCCCCTATAAAGTCTAGTGAGGCCCACTCTCTTTTGAGAGAAATATTTTCAAAATCGAAATAGACCCTCCGTCGTGAATCACCATCCCACACAACTTCAAGTCACTTAATATTGAATTTAGCCCTTAATACCAATTTTTGGCCCCCCAAAATCCAAATTTGACCCCTCATTCTCTATGAAAAACAACTGAAACTCACCCATCCGTACCACTTCCAGTGATTTTATAAATAAAGTGGTTCGCGATTTTATCCATTTTTACCTATTCTAGCCCCCTAAAAACTCAAATTTGACCCCCTTAGCATTTTTGAAAATTTCTCATCTTCGAACCCATCCGTTGTTGGGCAATACGAACATTTTGGCGAAGTTCGGAATTTTTATCATGTACCCAACGTCAGATATAACCTGGAGTGACACATACATAAATACCTATATATAGGTTTTCCAAGTCAGATTGAGAATTTTCCAAATCAAATTCAGAATTTTCCAAATCAAATTGAGAACTTTCCAAACCAAATTGAGAACTTTCCAAATCAAATTGAGAACTTTCCAAATCAAATTGAGAACTTTCTAAATCAAATTGAGAAATTTCCAAATCAAATTGAGAACTCAGAACTTTTTTGACACAGGTATATTTTGTAGAAGAGACAAAAAAGATGAGTAATGCAAGATGGAAAAGGATTTATTCATTTTTGGTTTATTATTCTGTGAATAATACACCTATGTATTCGCTCAGCAAAAAATGTTTATAACACCCCCTCAAAATTTTTTCTTTTCCGTTTCAAGGTGCGTAGATTCCAAAAATGCAATGTCCGTCCGCCGTACGCCGCATCACGTGTACCGGCCTCATTTTCGGTCTAAAAAATTCGTTCTTTCGCACACATGCTCCATTTGGGCCCTAGTTGTGTCCCAAAACTTTGGAGCCCGATCGGAATATACCCAGGGGTGTTATGAGTGAAAATGTGTATACAAATAGGTACCTACTTTCTGTGTTTTAGTAACATGTTAGTAAAATGAGCTTTTGAGGTATCGTTTTCCATGTTTTTGTGGACGAGAAGACCGAATATGAAGTCGATTTTGACCAAGGAGTGGAAAATTGAGGTTGTACCAGATGTTCAGCTCCCAAATTTGATTTTTTATGAGTCAAAAACCTGGGAAATCGTCTGAAATCACCATCAATTTGTAGAATAGCACTAGGAAGAGTTTCAACACGTGGATCAAGACGATTGAATGGCACTACCAATGATCAAAGATAATTTGAAAAAAAAAGGAGCGTACCACCTAATTTAAGTTTTAGGGGCCAAAATTGGTAGAAACCACCAGAAATAGCTATTTCAATTATTTCGCATGAAAGTACTAACAATAAATGAACAGCCAGCATTTCTGTAGGTATGTCCAATAGAATAATAAACACATGTGACAAGGACTTTGCAGCGTTTTTTAAGTGCATATTAAAATTATGAAAAAGTGCACAAATTGAAATACTTCCATTAAAATTCATATCTTATATATATATTGAAAATTAAATTAAATAACGGCACTTTTAGTGAAGTGGAGTTCCAGCAGCTGCCTTGGAAAGCCGTATGATCATATCCATGTATGATATGTAGATAAGTGGGCAATTCGGTTGATGTGATACCTACCAAGGTACATTTTTTTTTGTAGGTGCTTACCTGTTTTCCGATTTCTTTGATAAATACTAGCGGATAATCACTGTTCGTAGTTTTGTCATTAGAAATGGAAAGTTCTCAATTTGATTTGGAAAATTCTCAATTAGAAATGGAAAATTCTCAATTAGAAATGGAAAATTCTCAATTTGATTTGGAAAGTTCTCAATTTGGTTTGGAAAATTCTCTATTTGATTTGGAAAATTCTCAATCTGACTTGGAAAACCTATAATATAAAACGAATCTCTGTGAGTCTGTGAGTCTGGTGTCTGTCTGTCCGTCTTCCCACGGCCTAACGGCTCGACGGATATCGACCAAATTTGGCACGAATATCCAGTAGGCTCCCAAGTTGTGCAACGTCGCATTTTTAATTCCCTGACCATAGCGGAACTATGGTCGACCATGGTCAACTCCTGAATGGCTTGACGGATATCGACCAAATTTGGCACGAATATCCAGTAGGCTCCCAAGTTGTGCAACGTCGCATTGTTAATTCCCTGACCATAGCGGAACTATGGTCGACCATGGTCAACTCCTGAATGGCTTGACGGATATCGACCAAATTTGGCACGAATATCCAGTAGGCTCCCAAGTTGTGCAACGTCGCATTTTTAATTCCCTGACCATAGCGGAACTATGGTCGACCATGGTCAACTTCGTTAATTGAAATTGTAACCCCTATTTTTTATGTGTATTCGTAATCTACGTGAAATTCTATCTACGATCGACCCTTCGGACTACCCCCGCGGTCGACCATAGCGCATCCATGGGCCCCTCCATGGTCGAATCCCGAATTGCTCAACGGATACCGACCAAATTCGGCACGAATATCCAGTAGGCTCCCAAGTTGTGCAACGTCGCATTTTTAATTCCCTGACCATAGCGGAACTATGGTCGACCATGGTCAACTCCTGAATGGCTCGACGGATATCGACCAAATTTGGCACGAATATCCAGTAGGCTCCCAAGTTGGGCAACGTCGGAATTAAGTACGATACTGCGTACAGCGAATCTCGGATAGCGAGCGAAGCGAGCGGTCATGCTAGTAATATATATATATTTTTTTAAATATCTAGGGACGAATTCAAGATGCTCTGAAATGGTTTTGCCTATGAACATATTTCAAAAATTCATGTTCTGAAAATTTTGGACCCATTGCAACAGCTTCATTTTCTTTGGAAATTCACTAAAAGATGAAATAGGTAATTCTAACAGTTCATTAAAATAATTAAAATCCATACCACATTCATTAAAAGTATTACCCATATTTAGAAAGTTGGCATTTAATCATCTGGCTCGCTATCCTCATAAGCAACATTTACTTTAGCAAATTCTATGGATGAGTCTCGAGTTTGCTTACCTTGAGTGACTCACCAACCGTTTCACCTATCTTAGTGATTGATTTGCAAATTAGTAAAGATGGATAAAAAAAATCGAGAAACATACGAACATCACACTCACATATTGATATTACTTCAGGTTATTTCGTATCACCGATTAAACCACATTTTTGAAATATTTCAGGTCATCTACTATTCAAGTAGACATGCACTATTTTGTTTTTCAGTGGAAGGGACCTTGATTATCCTCGGGTGCTCTGTTGTCACCTTGATTACAGCCTTATCCATGTCTGCCATCAGCACCAATGGCCTCATAAAAGGAGGTTGGTAAAAATTCCTACATCTGTGTTTTTCTGGATTCTGGGAAGAAAATTAGTTGATGAAATTAACATCCAAGTGATTTGGAATAATACCACTCTTATGGTCGTATTTATATTGATGTGGAACTAGTTATCGTATTTCTTACATCACTTTGGAGCGTTGATAACAATCCTATATGCATGTAGGGGTTGATATCATACTTTATTCGCGTAAGTGTTGGGGGAACATAGATGTTTTGCTCTGATGTCGTAACCAATATTATGCATTGGTACACGCAATAATGCTGTTGGTCACCTGCAGGTGGTACGTACTTCATGATCTCCCGGTCCCTGGGACCTGAGTTCGGGGCCTCGATCGGCCTCATCTTCTCTTTGGCGAATGCCGTCGCATGCGCTATGTACACAGTCGGGTTTTGCGAGTCTCTCAACGACCTCTTCGAGACGTTCAGCTTCAAGATCATCGACGGCGGCGTTCAGGACATGCGCATCATCGGAACCATCACCATCATCGTCCTGCTCGGCATCGTCGTCGTCGGGATGGAGTGGGAAGCCAAGGTTGGTTCATAATAATAATAATGACCTCTAGTTGAGTCCAGAAGCACTTCCTAGCTCTAACCGCCCTCAATCTAATATAAAGGTATCTACGAGAATTTAACCAACAGTCCACATTTTCGACATTTCCTTCCTGACTTCCGACGGTGTAGTATTGGGAAGTATTGGGAAGCCGTATTGTGGAGGGCGTATCATGGCCCCATATCCATGATCGTAGCAGTAACTTCCACACGTGCACAATTATTTGAAAGAAATAATTGTAACCTCCTTTTCCCTGCGTATGATCGTTTTTGTTGACATTTCCAGTTATCAGACTGCAAAGTTATTAATTAGATATCCTCCTAAATTAGGCATCTTTGCAGCGGGAGCAACGGTACTAGATCTATGCATGCGATAAATTTAAATCCAATTTGAACATTCAGCTAGGTATACCTGCCTGTCTGTATATTATTATAGGTGCACTAGTTATCTATAAGAAATATTTTGCTTTCACCCTACCGGGGGTAGGGAATCCTTTTCTTGCTGGATTCATCTAATCATGAAGAATGCAAATCTGCTGTAACTGCTGTATTTCAGTCACTATTCGTAGTTCAGTAAAGCCTTCCGAACAAAAAAGTTGGCAGTTAGGCAGGCACCTCTTTAGCAAGAGCTTGATCTTTCGTTCTACCTACACTGTAGCGAACCGATCACATTCGGCGTAGGAGATAGGGCGCAGTTTTTCCTGGGATGATCAAAATGCATGTTATTGGGAAGCTACCTATGTTCCTCTTATGCCGTTTTAATATTGGTAGGAATAAGTCAGTTTTGTTCAAATGCAGGACATTCAAATCATAAAAATCCCTTACGATTTCCCTTTACGTTTCAGGCCCAACTTGGACTTCTCTTCATTTTGATTGTGGCAATGGTCGATTTCGTGATCGGAGCAGCACTGGGGCCCAAGAACGATGAGGTCCGGGCTAAAGGCTACGTCGGAGTCCAATGTTAGTGACCATCTACCAAAACCTTACATTCTAACTAGAGACTTAACACCAGTCCCTAATACGTTTTTAACTCACCAGGGGCGAAGAAACAAAATCGTTTCGAAAATAAAATGTTTCACATACACACTCATTAGTCATTGGGGAACCTCGGGGAAATGTTTAAAAAATCCACCCCCTCCCCACCACAGTACCCAAACAAGGTGTTACATGTATATTATATTATATTTTATATACAATGTATATTATATTTTATTGAGCCAAATTGTACAAATTGGTCAAATTGTACAAATTTGTATATTGTGCCAAATTGTATTCAAATAATTATAACGCCATATAACAATGTATATTATATTTTATTGGGCCAAATTGTACAGAAAAGTACATCAGTTTGGTAAAAATTTTGCAGATATTGGTACAAATGTTGATAGGTACATTATTTACTCAAATTAGGAACGATACTGAAAGGAGAACGATGGTAGAGATACATAGCAGCAATGAAACCGAGTAATGAGTGGTCGAAGTTTATAAAGCCTGTAATTTTGGTCAATATTGGCATTGCTGGCGTTGTCTGCGACATGAAAAATTTGCACATCGGTAGAAAAGTATCTCAGTGCATGCAGTCAGTAAGTAACCAATGGGTTGTGAAGATCACCTCCACAATTTCTGTCCCAATAGCTCTTTTCCCCTGAAACTTTATTGTAGCTAGAAAGAAACAAAATACCAAGAGAGTTCTTCAGATGCCACCACAAAATTAATCATTTTTCAAATGTGCATATTTTTGTGATTCAGTCACGAACGTCAACAATAATAGTTGGAACAGTGCAGTTGCAAACTTTCTCGGTATATGTCAAGACTCGTTTTCGGTGGGTGGTGGGGGTATTATTCCTCCCCTTGATGGGCTCCACGAAATCCCTTCAATCCGAGCTCGACGCCTTCTGTTAGAAAATCCAGTAAAACCCCAGTTCACCTATTATTGGATATAACGTCTTCAGCCTCACCAGTTCGTTATGGTTGATATTATCAAGAAGTCCTCCGCCATCCCCTTCTCCACTAACTTCATCAGTCAGATCGTTTGGTGGATACGGGGTTTTGAAAACTTGCTCATTGTCAATCACAGACTAGTCATCCCCCACACCAAGTACTCCTTGGATTTCGTCTTCCAGAATTTGTGTTATTTCGGCAACAATTGGTATCTTCGAGTTGTAACTTCACCTGAGTATAAGAAATGGGGAATTTACAAAATGGATCCAAAAAATGATTGCATATTGTGGTAAATCGATAAAATTCAAAGAATAAGATTGTCACCTACCTACTAAAAAATTAGTTCAACTGACCCCCCCCCCCCCCCCCCCCCCCCGCCCGAGTGCGATCGTTACATGTAACGCACGCTTTTTCATTCAGGTGGAATATGCCAAAACGCTACTAACAACAAGTAAAATGATCAGATGACTCAGTAAACTATCTTCATGAAAAATCCACAGAAAACTGCGCTAGATCAATAACAGAAATATTTGTTACACTTACCACAAACGGGTCCATCTCAGAAAATGAACGCACTTTGAAACACCTGAACTACTCAATTGACACCAACCTGGTTGAAAGATGGCATTAGAATAAACGAATGAGACCCTTAGAGTCAGGTGAGAAGTTTCTTGAGGGCTGAGTCCAGCATGCGTGATCAGAAACTGTGTTTTGCCGAAACCTTTCCTTCGTGAAATGTATGTCACGCTCGTCCTTTGTGGGTCAAGTTCGTCGTGTGCTTCTCATCATGAAGTTGGATATGTTCAGATGTCCGTGACAGATCATTCACGAATTCACTGAACTAAATACCTACATAGCTATCATAAGGAAAGTAAGTGGTCGAATATTAGAATGAGAGTATATTCCAGCATAGGTACATATTATCGTACTTAAGGCAAAGGACTTCATCAAAATATGAAGAATTAACGTAAGTAGATCCAAAACTACGGAATTATTGTCTAATATTGTAAGATCTGCTTACCGTAAAATGGTTCCTTTGCGGATGTTCTGGTACATGGTATGTACCTACTTACCGTTTTCAATATTCCCGTTTTTTGCCACTGCGAGGTTGGGATATAAATTATGGCAAACAATAACTTTCGAATCCAGTAAAAAAAATAAAATGGACCAAAATCTTTACATCTACCAATCAACCAATCTCTAAATTATCTCATAATTTACAGATTGGTATATTATATAGTGATGATTTATTACAGAATGCTTGATCTTCTTTTCCGCAGTTGATGTGTTCAAAAAGAATTTTTTCTCTGACTACCGCGTTGAGGATGGAGTGCAACAAGATTTCTTCTCAATCTTTTCGGTGTTCTTCCCGGCCGCCTCCGGTTTTCTGGCTGGAGCGAACATTTCTGGTGATCTTAAGGTAAATCTACTCGGAAAATAGTCATTTTTATGTACACTTATGTATGTTTTATGAATCCCCCCCCCCCCACCACCACCTCCTTCTTCTCGTAAAAGGGGCCGACTTTGGTCTTGGGAACTCATAAAAGTTGGATCGCTAACGTCATTGGAATGTAGGTTTTCAGGGGGTTTCATGGAAGTGTGCAGTATAGATCGTATAGATCGGCAAACGTGTTCGACACTGAAAATTTCGTGGCTGGAATTCCACCAATCAATTTATTTATGTAGTTCCACCTTTTCTTATATCAAAACTCGAAATCTGGATGGCTGAAAATAGCAGTACCCAGCGTAGAAAGTATTTTTTTACCTGCACGTTTTTTTAACCATAGTTTTGATGGGACCATGGGTAGTTTCTCCCCATCATAATATTTAATTTTTTTTCGGTAATGCGGGAGAACCCAATCACAATACATATATATGTACTATACATTAATCACGGCAGTAGTAGATAAATTAAGATAAACAGTAGGTACGGGTATAAGCAACATAAATATTAATATTCTATCACTTAATATTCTCTCGTTTGGTTTACATAGGATCCCCAAAGCGCCATTCCTAAAGGAACGATCCTGGCCATCATCATCACAACGGGTTCGTACCTTCTTATGGCCTTCATCTCTGGGTCTGCGGTCCTCCGCGACGCTTCCGGCAACGTGACGGAGTATCTCGACGGCAATGGCACCTTCGCCGACTGCACCAATCGCACTTGCTTCTACGGTCTGCAAAATAGTTTTCAAGTGAGTAATCACTCTCGCCATTTGTTACTATAGGTTGAGTTGATTTAAAGTTAATCGTTTAGTTCAAGACAGTTAGATGGCTATACACTTTAAGAAATATTTTTTATTACAGTAAGTACCATTGTTGTAATGTTGAAAGTTTATTATCCACGTAATAACATGTTAAGCAAAATATATAATATAAATATATGTATGTATATATATCCTCCATAATCAAAATTTCCACTGGCTTTTTGCATTTCAAAGCTTTCTGAACAATTTGGTTCCGTGTCTGTCTGTGGTCTGTGGGCAGTTCCTTGTCCCGGGCAGAACTACACGAAATTATGGTCCGATTTTGATGACATTTTCAGGGATTGTGTGTGTTAGCCCCTAGACGGTCTCCTATGAATTTCATCGTCCTTCAGACCATTGGTAGCGTGTGCGCATGCGCAAACGTGAAATTCATGCAACAACTATTACTCAGTTCTTATTTCGCTCATGAACCGATTTCGCTCGAATTCGGAGGGTAGTTGGGGGCTGGATCCAAGACGATTACCTATGAATTTCGTCGCAATTGGATCAGGAATAACCACTGCGCATGCGTAAACGTGAGTATCATGAAACAACGATTCCTTAATTCCTAACGGACCGATTTCGCTCAAATTCGGAGGGTAGTTCGGGGTGGCTTCTAGACTATTGCCTGCGATTTTCGTCGTAATTGGATCAGTAATAGCCATTGCGCATGCGCAAACCTGAAATTTGTTGTCATTTTCAGGGATTTTCCGGGGTTTTACTAACTGATTCTATACGTCTTTGTTACAGTAAGTGAGGAAGCTATACTGCCCACCCAACTTGGCACTATTTTTAAACAAATTTCTGCTTACAAATTCAATTTTTGAAAGAGCTCAAAGGAGCCGGCAGCTCAATGTCAATCTGATAGGAAGCCACTGAGTTAGCGGTTAGATGGTAGAAATCTGCTTGGTCAGTGCAATTCATTCCTATGAAATTGTAGTAGGTAGTGGGGAGATGACTGCGCACAGCACAAAGTTGACAGAAATTGGCTGTGAAGTTCTGCCGAAACGGTACCCTCATGTATAAGTGGAAAAGAACACCAACTTCTTATTTCCCATAATGAAATTGGTTACCATACGATACCATACCGTCCCAACTATGAATGGACAATTTCGTTTTCACGAGTGCTGTCCAATCGACTTTGATATTTAAGTAATATTCGCCTTTTACAAGAAATGGTTTTTCACACCTCGTTACCATTTCAGGTTATGGAGCTGGTCTCCTTCTTTGGGCCTTTGATCTACGCTGGATGCTTCGCTGCCACGCTCTCCTCCGCTTTGGCCAGTCTTGTGTCCGCTCCCAAAGTCTTCCAAGCTCTTTGCAAAGACAATCTCTACCCTTACATATCTTTCTTCGGCAAAGGCTACGGCAAAGGGCAAGAGCCAGTACGCGGCTACGTACTGACCTTTTTCATTGCCCTTGCCTTCATTCTAGTGGGTAAGTACATACCATAACGATTTTCTAGTTGTTATGAAAGCTTAAGATTTCCTTAATTTCATCGAGGATGATTTAGTTCGCGATTTCGCCAAAGTGAACTTCGATTCCATGCTACAGAACATTATGGAGTGACGCGCCTGTATCGTTACTTGCCTGCTTCCTTTAAGCACTAATTTATGTAGAAAGTAAGATTGTTTACCTATAATTATAGAGTTTTTGGTTCACAGGCGAACTTAATGCAATTGCGCCTCTCATCTCCAACTTCTTCTTGGCCGCGTACACCCTCATCAACTTCAGCACTTTCCACGCATCACTAGCCAAACCAGTCGGGTGGAGGCCTACATTCAAAGTTAGTTCTACATCTACCTACCTACCTACCACCAGAATTTCCTACATCCTACCCTACTATGCCAGGTAACACCATATTATTCTGATTATTCCGTTATACATGATTTCTGATTGCTTAATAATTTACTTCTTGATTGTTTCAGTATTACAACATGTGGCTAAGTTTGCTGGGATCCGTTATATGCGCTTCGGTCATGTTTCTGATTAGTTGGTGGACTGCACTGATCACCCTATCCTGTCTGTTAGCTCTATACCTCATTGTCCAATACAGAAAACCTGGTGAGTGATGATAACGTACCTATAGTATTATAGTGGGTAGTTCTGTCTTTAATAAAGTGAAGTAAACTTGAGTTAGTGGAGAGAATTTCAGAGGCAAGGTCGTCGTTTTTAGCTTCTAGATGGCCAAACTTACTACATAGATCAAGTTAGGGGCCGAAACATTGGTAAGTCACGCTGGGGTTAATTTGCGTTTACTTGGAGTACGCACTTGATTGGAGTAGATTTTATAATATGTCCTCTGAGGGAAGGTATTATGCGATCACATGAGATGTTCTTGTTTAGTAGCTTCTAAAGCACAGTCGAACGAACCTTTATGCAATAGTCAAAATTTAAGGTTATAATTACACCCTTCTCCTTGCAGACGTCAATTGGGGTTCCAGTACTCAAGCGCAAACGTACAAAACCGCTCTTATGTCCGTCCATCAGTTGAACAGAGTGGAAGACCACGTCAAGAACTATTGCCCTCAAATCCTGGTCCTATCTGGCATGCCAGGGTCGAGACCTCCTCTCGTGGACTTTGCATTCCTCATCACCAAGAACATTTCCTTGCTGATTTGTGGAAACATCGTCAAGGTAACTTCCAGTAGGAATTGGTCCTGCCTACTCTATTAATAACTAGTTGATAATATGCATGGTACGGTGATATTGTATTGTACGGTGAAGACTGCGTATTTCATTCTACTCTATTTTTTATATAATATAATAATATATAAGGCTGCCACATGCAACACAGAGCCATGTTACATCGCGTGTGGCTTCCAGTCTCTATCCAGTTTCTATTATTTTAATACTAGGTAATCATTGCATGCACAGATTATGAATTCCTTTGCGATTTATATCTACGTACATGTATTTCACTGGAAATAAATCTTTTGAATTATAATTTCTTAATTTGATAAGGTCGCTGGCACCTACCAACTTCATTGCTGTTTCTCCGTTCTCAGAATACAATGCCTCAAAGGGTCAGAAATGTGTTGACTTACAAAGCACAAAATTGGCTCCACTGCCATAAAATCAAAGCTTTCTACTCGCACATCGACGATTCATCTTTCGAGTCGGGAGCGCACTCTCTGATGCAAGCTTCCGGGCTGGGGAAGCTCCGTCCCAACGTTGCGCTCATGGGCTTCAAAGGCGACTGGAATACTTGCGACCAAAAAGAGCTCTCTATGTATTTCAACTCTGTACAGTAAGTTACCAGTATTTCATCGATTTAAAAACTATTTCTAGAGTCGGCCTCTTTCAGAACTACCGAGGTAACACAAGCCTCCAAAAAGCAGAAACTTGATGAAAATTAAACTTTTTTTCTTATATAAATTATATAAATTCGGTTCCGTGTCTGTCCGTGTGTGTAATAAAGAGTTCAATCCATCCAAATTTGGTAACATTTGCGGAGGTTATACGAGACATATGAATTTTGTCAAAATTCCTCAGTCTCTCTCTAGGGGTGGGAACATATAAAATCTACACGTGCATTACCGTGAAAACGGGGTTGTCAGGGTCAGCTTTACACATTTGACACAAATTTTCACCCATTTAACATTTACTAAATAAAGTCTACTTGGTGTCGTTGAATCAGTCTTGACCTCAGATTCTCATTACTTTCTTATGGATGTTTGGAGATGGTATATGGCATTGTGGACTGCGCAAGTCACTATCGTGAAATTCTTGAAAAACCCAATCCGTATACAATTGAACAATTCTTATCTTCAAACTAATCCGTATGCTTTCACTGGTTATTAAATTCCGATTCGATAATGTTAAGGAAGCTACTCGTATTATACACCTTGGTTAAGTTTTCGATTTTCCCCTTTAATAGACAAAGGGTTTTTATTTGTGATAAACATACTAGTTTTTCTTGAAACTCCGATTTTGAGTTGGTAATCAATAAACCGTAAGTCATAAACGAAGTAGGTCACCTATTTGAAACCAAATTTGGGTTGTAGGTGGGGCTTTCTTACCTTTGTATGTCCGTCGTGTTTTTCTCAAATCCTCAATTTCAGGAACTAAGTATTCAGATTCTGTTTGAATTTGGGTTGCAGTTTGCTCAAAATTCTGTGGATCCCAGACCAGATATTAATTTATAACACGCGCGCGCTTTATTCATTTATTTATTTTTAGCGCATATAGATTGAGCTGTCAGGAATTGTTTTGTTAGCTCGCTACTTACCGAAACAAGATCACACTGAATGGTATGGTGTTTTCTTTTCAGTATAATTATGCATGCTCAAAAGACCATTATAAATGAATTATTTGCAGCAAAGCTCTAGATGTGAATATGGCAGTGGCGATCCTGAGGCTGCAAGAAGGACTTGACTACTCTGAAGTCTTCAAAGACCAAGTAGGCCTGGAGAGCAACGGCCTTCCTCCGAACAAATCGGAAACCAACCTACCCAGGAACATGTCGTATGGTCAAATGTCTCTAGGTATGGATTTTGTTACACTTGGATATTGTTACACATTCCCAAGGCTAGTGGAATGTTTTTTTTTTTCGTATCATCTATGCAGGTACTTATTTTACGTGGGGAGTACAAAGTAAACTGAGAGTTTTGTCACGTGTTTGATTACAGCAAGCTCTATGAGCGACTTCTCGCCGCCGATGACACCCAACGTGAACAACTCCAGAGTTAGCCAGAACCCCGGAGCTGAGAACGACAGTCCGCAAGCCAAATCCACGCCGAAGTCGGAAAAACAAAGTCGCCTTTCTAGGGCCGACCTTTACCGGTAAAATAACCACATCGACTCTTGATGTTACGAATGTTTTTGAACAGTAATTATGTGCTCATGAAGGAAGATAGTACGTTCATGCAACTAAATTTATAAAACAAATTCGTCTTATTTAGAAACTTCGGTGCTGTCGATCTTCCAAAAGAAGTTATCAACAATCTCACTCAGTTCCAAAAGCGACAGAGAAAAGGGACGATAGACGTCTGGTGGCTGTACGATGACGGAGGTTTGTACTTTTTCTGTGTCATAGGAAACGGATAAGTAGGTTTTTTTTTAAATGAAAAAGGGATGTTGATTCATCATTTTGTAGGTCAACCATTACTTCTAGATGTATCTATGGATATCTATGTATTACTTAGGTAGGTACCTACATCCCTATATTTACATTCTAGGTCTGACGTTACTGCTGCCGTACATCATTACTACACGAAGGAACTGGTCTGACTGTAAACTGAGGGTCTTCACGTTGGCGAATAAGAAAGAAGATTTGCTCTACGAACAAAGAAAGTACGTGGGTGTCTGTATCCCTAAATCCTGCCATGACAGAGTTATAGATTCTGAAGTAGGTACCCAAATATGTAGTAGGTAAGTAGATATCTGGTATATGGCTAGTGCCTATAGGTATGTACCTATCATGTATGGGATCATGGTCGTACCAGAATAGGCAATTTTCTTGGGTTACAAATTCTCCTTTTTTTCGGCCAAATTCTGTTCAGTAACGGTAATTAACCTTACTGACCACATAGTGAAGTGTTTATGTTGGCAAGTCGGCATAAAACGAGTGGAATTTGAATTGTTTGTCTAAGTTCCTGCAAGAAATTAAGTACGAGGTAAATCACCAAGTAGTTCAACTCGGATCCCGCTTAGAGCGCTTGCGCTTGTGCATTACTCATACAGAACCGCTATGGATGGATAAAATGGAACCGCAAATATTTAAATAAATTTAAAAAACACGTCCTCATAATCAAACCAAGGGAAAGGTCAAGGCAAATGTGCTTGAAAGTTGCAAAGAAGGACTTGGCATTTCTAATGGTGGGGTGGTTGGCAGAGTGAGAACCTTCACCACCAGGCTTCGCTCAGCCTTCTTGGGCCAACGACCAACCAGATATCAGTAAACTGCTACGTCATTTTTGCCGCCGCCTTACTTTTAATCATCCTCATTTTTTTTAAAAACCTATTTTTGAAAACGGTCTAACTGTTTGGTTTATCATTTTCAATAATGAACCTTTGGAATCGAGCATGAACAATTTTTTTTTAACCCCCCTCAAAATTTGATGGTTTCCGTTTCAAGGTATGTAGAATCCAAAAATGCAATAAAAAAATTTCTGTCCTCACGCCGTACTTCGCACTTTCCTTAGTTACCATGAACCAAAATTGACGAAATTCGGTTTATAGGTCCCATTTGGGGTCTAGTTGGTCCTCGAAGCTCGGCGTTAATGTCAGTCATCCCTAAGGGGTGAATATTAGGGGTTGAAATCTCCAGGACGCCGTTTTTTCGATTTTTTTTACGGTTTTAGATAGTTCTCGAACTTGGGAGTTTTTTAAGACCACCCGAAGCATTGTACGTCCAGCCGTTCGTTCACAGTAATGCCCAGAAGTTTGCACCGACAGGCATTTTCAACAGCAGGGTGAATGAAATTGTATACATTCAGTCCAAATATCATCACTGGGGACGCGCTAACAATCGGGAATTGGCCCGAGATAAAATCATTGCTAGGGATCACCTGATTATAATAACGGAGTATGAAGTCGAGTTGGTTGTGCTGTGATATTATTTCATTTGAAGCTCTTTTGGAGTTTGTTGATAGGTACCTAGTGAAACTTGAACAATAACGTTGAAGTATTATTGATCGGTAAATTATTACACAATGGTCAATTATTACACAACGGTAAATTATTACACAACAGTTCATTATACCATCTACGTAGAAGGGGTTGGAGTTTGTTGGTAGGGACGTTTGCAATTTTTTCACTCCACATCAACAATTTCACTTCAGAACTTCATTATTCGCGTTTCTTTTTGCCGTTTTAGTTACTGTAAATATCATCGGTAAAATTATTTTAGCAACATTTAACTCGTGATTTAGGTAGGCACCTAGTAACGAGTACAGGGTTAGGTACTAACCTACGGAGGGTCTGCGATCTACATAATATGTATAGAATAGTACATACATAGAAGGGTTATCTATACTGAGAGCTGTGATCTGTAACAGAAGGGTATTCTGTACAAAGTAATAAACCGTTGTGCAGGGATTTGCAGCGTTTTTCTAACTTCTATCAAACTACCATTTTTCCAAGAGTTCTGAATATTTTTTTTTAATTGTCGAAAATTCCCCATTGTTTTCTTCTTCGGCACCAATAGCGTGCATAACGACACCAATCTACCGGTGACTCCTAATATGCTTCTATTTCATTAATTTCAGTATGGCGAGTCTCCTATCCAAATTCCGTATCGACTATTCGGACCTGAAAGTGATTCCGGATATCACCAAGAAGCCAATGGACGAAACGAACGCCTTCTTCGACCAACTGATCAAGGGCTTTGTCGTCAACGATAGTTCTGTTGAAGATAATGGTTAGTTGCCAGAGATCGGTTCTTTCCAACAATTACTATAATATAAAGTCCTTATCTCCAGTCTCTGATAGTTTTCCAGTACCTTCTGTACTCAAACCATAATTTTTTTTAAACAACTCCACTGTATTTGAACACGGTGCCATTCCATCTTTGCCCAAAAATGCCCTTCCTTTGGCCATTTCCGCTAAAACTGGAACAATATTGGTATAATATGCATTGGTGTATTGTATTGATGCTCAGGGGTGCTTATATATTTTCACCTTTAAGTATCCCGAATTTCCGATTAAAAAAATTCTCTGTCGACGTAAACTGTTGATCCAAAAATAATAAATGAAAATTGTATCTTTCTGGGCAGCCTGTGCAATATTTGCGAAGGACGGCGTCATTAATAAAAACCATGTAGATGTTTTAACATTTTTCTGACGGATGACACCACTGGTGCCAACGTGGCGCCGTTCCCTGGCACCATTGTGTCACCAAAAACTGTACAGCAAATTCTGGAGGCCCAAGGACTGTCCAAATTTCAAGTCAAAATAATCAAAATTGCGGCTTGTAGAGTGGTACAGACATATATACATAATAACTATATAGTAGTCGCCCGTAAATTATGTCGCTCGACTGTAAGAGCCTCACTGATGTTCGGCAGATAATCGAGGTATTTTTGTTGATTTCCAGTTATGATTAGCAAGTCTGAGCTGTCTGCAATGAAAGATAAGACGAACCGACACCTTCGGCTCCGGGAGCTGCTTCAGGAGAATTCGATGGACGCCAACCTTATCGTTATGTGAGTTATTATAAACATTTCAAGATGTTCCTTTTAAGTCAGATTGGTCAGCGGAGGCCATTCGACGCAGAATTTAATGCGCTTTAATTTTGGTAGAGTGAAATGTTCTGTATGATGCATTTTTCTGGTGTTTTGTTGGCCAAAAACTCAATTAGTGTTAAATTTTCGTGTTATTTTGGCTCCCATTAGCTCAGAAACTGTCGGAAAACATGAATTATGTACTCTTATTTAGGATGTCCAAAGTGAATTAATATCATCTTAAGGTTTGTCTGAATTTATAGACACCAAAAATGTACAATTTACATACACTTCCTGGAGGATGGGTTGGGTTGGAAGAAAGCAATATCTTGTCACCTGGGATCTGGTTCTGTGGTTCATCAACAATTAATGACTGAAGGGAAAACAAGGGCACCTGACTTTGACTTCTTTATTAGTTTATCTCTACAACTGATGGATATTGGCTCTGATTGATAGAGCTACAGTTCATCTGTTTTTGGTGAAGTAAGGCCAGGGTATGGATGAATGTTGTAGGCATTGTTTTCATGTTTCTTTATTCGTGAATTGAGATGTGGGGATAAATGGGTTGCTGAATGTTTCAGGACTCTGCCGATGCCTCGGAAGAACGTGGTGGCGGCGTCTCTGTACATGGCCTGGCTGGAGACGCTCACCAAGGGGATGCCACCCTTCTTACTCGTCCGCGGAAACCAGCAGTCCGTCCTCACTTTTTACTCGTGAAAAAGAAAACTTAAGCTTTAAAAGATAATTAAGGTGCCTAAGTGTTATGGGTACAATTACTTGTACTCCGCGTAAATCGGTTGGTGCTGGTACATAGTACCACAATGCTTCCGTATAGCTTCCGTTTAATTCTAGACGGAGTTGGGAATGCTGCCTTTACAGTAATAATTCATATATTGGAAACAAACAAATTTCGCTTTGCATTCACGGATTTTTGTTGTACGACTATAATTAGGTATAACTGAAAATACAAGTTGTTACACAACGGTCACCATTGGCGCTTCATGCTTCCAACGTTCATAGGCAGGGATGTTCATGGCATTCATATCTTTTCCTACCGTTGAAAGTCATTACTTGTAGAACTGGTACCTAGTGATGATTTTGCCATAACAAGAGTTCAAGTTCACTTCAAAGGCCATTCTGATCCTACTGATCTTGAGAAAAGTTTAACCCGAGTGAGAGAAGATTAACAACTGAAACTGAAAGTCTTCATGATAAGCAAGAAGGTACAAACAAATTAAGTGGAGAGGGGAAACGAAAAAGTCGGATAAATGTGGTTTGGAGGGATGTCTTCTCTGTGTGTTGATATGAGTAATCGCAAGTTAGGCTTGGCATAAAGGCTTAGTATTAGTGATGATATTGATAAGTGTGTCAGCCCTGAAGTAAACAAATTCCTATGTGAGTCACTCCTTTGCAGCGTTTGCAAATTGGTCACTGTTACTCATTCACATATTCATAGTTAGATGAATCTGGCTCTTCTGTGAATCACACGTGATGGAACTATAGGTGTACTGTGAACTTCCCCAAACTACCTACATAAACCTAACGCGCAATAGAGGAAATCTTCACATTCTCCAACTGAAAAACGTGTTCCCTGTTCCATTTCGGATTAAAAGTGTACTCCTACATCCGTTATGTCTTGGATTCAACCTGACTGGAGCTTTTGTCTATAAATAACGAACATTCTCTGCACGGATATGTATTGCTGAAAACGAGACCGTTTAATTATAACTAAAGATGGTCCCTTGGTAGCTCAAGTTTGATGGGCCTCTCAGTGTTTTACCTGTCACTTCTGTTGGACGGTTAACTCTTTCCCCCTTGCATGTATTTTGTTAGCAGTTTTTTGCTAATAATACACCCAGATTTTCAAGCACAGGTGTTCTAAAATGAGGGATCTGTTAGCACTCTTTCCGAAATGGAGTTGGACACATTAATGGCTATTAATAGCTAGGTACCTAGTTTTTTCCCCCTTAACCGTGTGGGTAGGTACGTGTGGCATTACTATTGCTTGTGGCAGAGTATCTTAGTGAGGAGTTTCAATTAATTTCATCTCACGACGAAAGCACCTGAGCACTAGGGAGTTGATTGCTTAATCGAACTCTTTCTACAAGCGATCCATTTGCTCATCTTTCTTGGTAAGTACCTACCCACCAGTAAATTTTGCTTCCTGTTTTCAGGTAAACTCTTGTGCACAAGGGTCTGTCCTGGCGTATTATTTCTATTCAGTCATAATCCAAGCAAATCGCACTTGTCGAAATAATATTGAGAAAACAACCACTAGCTTTTAACAGAATTCATTCATTTCAGTTTTTATTCGTTAAATTGACGAAGCAAAAGACTCGGAAAGCTAACAGGAATTTCGCACAATCTCTTTCGAACATCTTTTGAATCACAGCAGCCGTAGGGAGAAAAAAAATTGAATCACCTTTTTTAGTAGGTACCTACCTACCTATATGTAGTTAATTTTGCTGCCTGGATTCACTAGGTACTTATACCATACTCTGCTAGCCATACAATTTTAACACCTACTTATACTTATTGATAATTTATTGGACCCCTCGTAATTTATGGTGCTCAAATGACATTTTCCAATTTTTATCCGCCCAACTTTATACGCTGTCTGAATCTGTTGGACCACTCATCTGTAACAGATACATTCTCATTCCACATTGCTGTCCGTTGAAGTGTAGTTTCACTGTTCGTACCTGACTTTTCGTGGCTGCTTGTTCAAAAGTGATCTAACCTGTCAAGACGCAAATTTCACTCGAAGTTTGTTTCGAAGTCAATCTTCACTATCACCTAATAGAAGGTACTTTCAGTACCTGCTGGTCACGTAGGTACTTACTTTTTTGAAGGTACCTACGTTCAGGTGAAACTCATCTACCGTTCAGTAGTAATTAAACAAAAGTAAAGTAAACAGCCATTTCAGGCTGTGGCTTTAAGTTCGACTGCCCTTCGGCACTTCGTTGAGACATTAGATTATAAGGAGAATAATATGGGGCCACCTTTGTTACTTGCACACGCGCATATGGGCTACTCTAAAAAACTAGTTTGCAAACTTAATAGTTTGGTACATAGGTACTTTAAATAATTGCTGTAAGTTTATTTATTGTATTTTAAATAAATGTTCTAGCTTTTCAGAGTTATTTATTTAATATTAATATAGCATTAGATTTTTATAAGCAAACCGATGACAAATATGTGATATTTAAATTACCTACCTTGTACTAAAGGTAGTCAGTACCAAACTGTAATAGATTCTGAATGTAACTCATATTTAACTAGATCGAATAAAACATGACGCTTCAGTGACAAAGTATGTTTCGTTGAAAAACTGGGAGTTTTCGTTTTACTCATCACAAGCCTTAGATATTAATAAAGGGACTAGCCATTACCAGTCCTGTCACATTTTTAAAACTTCGTCTTTCATTAGCCATTCTTTGACGGCTTCTTATGAGGGGGGGGGGGGGGGGGATGCGTAATACCCCGATTGCACCAAAACTTCTAACAACGTTCTAAGAGATACATACCACCGAAATTGAAATTTGGGGAAATAGTGCAATTCAACATTGATTTGCTTTTTCAGGGGTAAAGGTTTGTGTGTACATCTTCCGTAGGTATGTAAATTATTTAAAATACTGAGTGCTTGGTGCTTGTCTCAGGTGCCGGTAGGTAGGATGAAAACCCCCCGGTTAAGTAATAAATAGATGTCGGAAAGAACTTCAGTATTCCGAATATTCTCGAACCGAAATTTACCTATTATGTATAGGAATCAGTATTGTATTTTTCACCTAGATTACATAGGGAATCTTTCACGAGCTCATCACGTCAATTTAGCTATAAGTGTTTTTATATCAATTTACATAATATTCATAATATTGTAAAATGAACCTTGATTGTAATTAATAGGTAGACACAAATAAAAAATATTTATTCTATCAGTTCATATATTTTTCAGCCATCAAGACACATTCTGTTACTGCTGTTTCTTCTCCGAACTCTCTTTAGGCGTGACATTGTTTGAAACTTGTCCCACTCTAGTTTTCTGTTCCCACTCTAGCATCATCAGGTAGGTACTCACATAAACACAGATAATAGACTGTTATCTGTGTTTATGTGAGTACCTGATGATGCTCAGAATTTGGGCGAAAAGCTTTGTTTAAAATAAATTGGTGCTAAGCTGAAGGTTTATTTTTTGTTTGATTATTCCACATTACCAAATCTAATTGTAATTTGAGATTTTGGGGGATGAAATGTACAAGTTCCTTCATGTTTAAATTTTGATACTTTGCATAATAATTTGGTCAGTATCCATACAACTTCTGGCGTTGAATCCCTGAGTAGGTATTTGTTTCCGCCATTTGTCAAATAATACAAGCGCAGATCGCGCAAAAATAAGTAGGTATCCAGTCCCAATCAGAGAACAGAAGACTATACAGTGGTCTACCGGTGTCATGGTCATGAGTCCCCATAAATTATTATGAAAATCAGTCTAGGTAGCTAACTATTGTAGTCCCGTTAGCAGCCGCTAGGCTGTGCTAGTTTCGGATGAGTGTTGAGGGGGTAGGGAACGTCCAGTCAGCCCCAGCCGCCCCTAGACCAGTCTTGTTCCCTCTCGCTACGGGTGGTAGGATTGTGGGTGTTTTTCTTCAGAATTCATTGTGGAACAATAATAATTATTCTGGGCTATATTCCAGTGATCTTGTGTGTTTTCTCCTCGAACCGCCTCGGTATCATCTGCCGATTGAACCGCGCGAAGTGATTATGGGCAATCGAAAACCCAAGGAAGTGGATCTTTTGGTCCGTGTCCATTGATGGTTGTGTTCAGTGTACTGCAATTTGTGTTCTACCTCCTTCATTCCCGAATCTTCCTCTACCAGAGATATGTGCTACTTTGTATTTGGATTCATCGTGAGTAGGTATATCTTTTTAATTGCAGGAAACACTCCACAATTATTGCAGCCCTTATAGCAGACTGAAATCTGCAGGGAGGGCTTCTTCCTTATCACTATCATACGTACACACAACATGGAATCTGCTGTAGAAAACAGGGACTGTTGGGAAACTGATCCAGTTCCATGAACCTGCCCCTGTTCTTCTGAAACAGCCCCATATAAAAGGGTAGGAGTGAGTAGGTACATAGAAATCAGGTTTCTCCCACCTCAAGTTTCTTCCTACATAGGCAGGCTGCTGCCTGAGTAGGTAGGTAATAATTTACCGAATGAACTCGACTAAGCTCTCGTAGGCTTTTGAAATAAAGAGCGTTTGTAAGTACTAGGTATCGCCATTTTATGACAAACTAGAGCCTGTTTTAAACCTACCTACCTACTAAGTAAGTAGTGACTATACGGAAACTAGTTTCGAGTTGGTAGTACCTGATGGGTACACAGTAGGTACAGATTATTTTAAATCTAGCACTGATGATCTCGATTTATAAATAAACCCTTAGCAATCGGTTTGCTAAGGAATCTCATACCCACTCATAGATGTAACCATGACACTATGGTGCGAAAGAATTTGTTTTATTTTTACACAATAAGTAGCAGGAAAATACTAGTGATAGAAAAGTATGTGGCAAGAGAAGTGTGCAACAAAATTTGAGACTAACTGAAATCCAGACAGACGTCTTAGTGCTGACAGAATGATACAGTCAAGTCTGAGAAACGTGTTCAGGTGTTGGCCGGGGAGCAGGAAATCTATGATAATCAGGTGTAAGGGAGGAATCAAGTAAGTACCGCTCTCATGGGTATGGCGGTTTTAGTACCTACCTTTCTTGGTTATTTATAGCTTACTTTTGATAGATTTATTATATGAATACGACAAATAGTGATCCCGAAATTGCGCCCGTACTATCTAAATTCCTAAATTCGTTTGTTTATTCAAAGTAGACTTACTTGATCATGTCGTTATTAAATTTTCGTCCTAGCCAAGGACCCGTTCAGAAACTTAACTTTCATTCATATTGAGAATAAGGGCATAGTTACCTAACCATACTCTGTAGGTACGTTAAATTATTATGTGCCCATCAGTTTTGAAAAGAGTTGATAAAAATATTATTTGTGTAATAATTATTATTTCCTATTTGTTGAGTTTCCTTCTGTAATTACATTCACATCTAAAATTGGTATAGTAAAGAATGCCTTGATAGTAAAACGTCCAAGTTCGAGTAGTTTATATATATTTTTACTTCCTTACTTACTTATTTATTCCGGTCTCTTCTGCTTTAATTATTATTATTCGAATACGTACCTACTTATCTACTGGTAATATTGCGAAATGGTGAAGCCCATATAACCAATAATTAGGGACTTCTGAGTGATTGGTGTGATTGTCCTTATTTCATTGCTCGGTCTAAATTGTCCTATGAAGGTAGGTAGGTATGCACTCAATACAGCATTAATTTTTTGCTTCAGGTTTACGGAATAGGATTTCCCACTTATGGAATTTTGAACGCTATAATGACGGGTATAATTGCAATGGATGCGAGATCTCCATTAAGCTGAGAGATCTTCATTACGCAGTGTAGGCTAAAACCCGCATGACCGGTGAATCCACGAAATGGGACAAAGTTTTGATTTGGGCTTCTTGATGACACGATTAGTTTTAATAACCGCAAGAATAGGTAGCTCCAGTGTTGATGAAATACCCTTTGAACTCTTATTTCTTTGTATTGACTCAAAAGTACAATTCACTGCCTAATTCAATGAGGACAGCCTATTGATTTAAAAATTATTTGCTTTCTGGAGTCGACCTTCTATTGTGGACCTTGATCACTTCATAATCCCATTGTCGTAGGGTTATTATTAGAAACACTGGAACAAACACATCTGGTCCCTCTGGAGATTATGTGGTCCAAGGGATCTAGTGTCTCTACGTCTTCTTCTTTGTCTTGGACAGAGCAATGCAGATAGGGGGTAACCAGCAACATTTCCGAAATTGGGTTATTGGTAGGTACCGCTGGATTCGTCTCATCAGTTTCTACAGAGTTATACGATTTTTAGCGCCATCTAATTTTGCTAATAAGCAAAAAATAAAAGGTGACACCCCCAAGTAAAAATGAAGTTAGTGCTGCGTGAATCTGTCCTATCTTATATCAGAGACACGAAATGGGAGGTATGCGACACATACCTACTGGTGGTAACCATCTGATTGCAAATTGTCTCTGTAGTGGATGGTTGGTAGCATGCATTCACTACTGGAGGCGTTAGGTTATGCCCAGCTTGGTTCCAACACGGAGGATGTCACCATGATATCTGGGATCTTTTCGGGAGCGTGCCCGGCTAGTTCCAACACAGAGGCTGTCACCAATTCAGGGATATTTTAGGTTGTGTGCCCAGTTGGTTCCAACACAGTGGCTGTCACCAATTCTGGGATCTTTTAGGGCTCGTTTGCCTGGTTGGTTCCAACACAGAGGATGTCACCAAATCCAGGATCTTTTAGGTTAAGGAGAGAGAGAGAAGGAGTGAGGAGAATGAGTAGTCAGCGATTAGAGGAAGCGTAGAATGGCTAGAAAGGCGAAGGAGGGGAGTTTTTATAGCCCTGAGGGCTATCTCCCTCCATCCTCCAGCTAGTGGAGGATGGTGGGGATCCCCACTAGGTTCCTTGGTGCTCCTGCGTCTTTCGTCTCCACTTCTGAGTTTATTTGCGAGATCTCAAGTTTACAGGGAGTGGTTTTGGAGGATACCACGACAGTCTCCAATCTGAGAAACGTAATATAGGATGTAAGCGACACATTACTGGTGGTAACTGAGTGAGTATTGGGTGAGGTTTTGGAGCTTTAAAGGCGTTTTGGCGCTTACCCCCGTTTTGCAATACACTAGATGAGAAAAATCGTATGCATTCAGGGGTTAAAGCTATGGTTTCCTCGGGTAGCGGGGCCCTTTCCGGAACGATCGTGAAGTGAAGGGAAATAATCGGACAATGTAAATGAATGAGAGTGGTTTCCTAAGTAGAATTGAAACACATCGTCAGGTAAAATAGCAGGGGCCTTTTGGTTTATTTTTTTCAATAACGAACCTTTGGAATCGACCATCAAGAAAAATTTTTCCCAAGAAAAATGGTTTGATATCGAAATAGTCTTATTCTGTCTCCAATCGCCATCCCATGCTACTTGCTTTCAGTGAATTTTTATCTATGTTTCGCGATTTTGGCCATTTTTACATTTTTTAACCTTTAAAAACCCCAATTTCACCCCCATTTTCAATCATGTTTACATAATAACTGACCTGGGATTTGGATTCTACACAAGTGCGTACCAAGTTTCATGCAAATAATCAGAAGATAGGAAGGAGGTTTTTGACGGTTTTCGGGGGTTTGGCATTACTGCGCGCCGCCTCCGTTGTCCATGCTCTAACCGGACCCAGGATTCCCCAAAGGATTTTCCTTTAAAAAATTCTAAGAGCTCTCAGCTTGGTCGTGACCCACATTTCTGAAGCGTATGCCCGGGCATATGATAAGCAGCGCCTTGTACAATGTGAGTTTCACTATCGTAGAGAGCACCCGGGATTTCAGGAGGGACAGTACCTAGTCCACCGGTTGACAGCTAGTGTCCTTGCTTTACAGGATGTACGAAGGGGAAGGGAAAAGAGACAACTGCCCTTCAGTCAAAACGAAGAAAGAAGAAAAGAATGAAGTCATGCCAGAAAAGAAAGAAGAGGCGAAACCGAAAATCAAAGTGGACCCTCCGCCGACTTCTGGGATGTCTTGCACGCCTTCTGTCATCGAGGGGATCACCGGCGGGAGGACGGACATCTGTCTGTACACCGGCGGACCTTGCGACGTCGAAGTACGTTGAGGTGGAAAGTACTTACTTAACTACTCATCTTTGTGATAATATGACTTTTAGGAGTTTATAGGATAAAATAGTTTAACGGAAGAGAGATTGTGGATAGTAGTAAATGTCGCGAGTGTCAAGTTTGTCAGAATAAGTTGGGTAATCTTCTACTGCTCCTTGTTTGTGTAGGACAACTTATTCTACGATTCGCCTTCTGATTCCGTTGAGTAGTTCAAGTTTGGCAACCAAAAGTCACCCGGTTTAGTAAAACTGCCATTTTTAGAAAACTGCTCTCAAAATAAATTAAGGGATCACTTCATTTTTACTGCTTTTCGTGAAAGTAGTCAAGCGGCTTGTGCTAGGATGAATGAGGAAAAGAGAGTATTAAACCAAGTTTTCTACCTTGAAATACTTATCTAATCGTAATTCACAAAAACAACAGTTTTACGAAACTGTTGAAATCTTACTACACTGGGTGAACTTTTGTCATTCATCAACGAACACATTTGGACTCCCCCCCCCCCCCCCCCCCCTTATTCTCTTTTGGGTGAGACGAGCTTTCCAAATTCCTATACGGTTTTTAAATTCGTCGACTTGGAAGATTCATTGTTGTTATTTCTTTGAATGGGCAAAATTTTTTCCATGAAACTTCTTCGTTAGCCATTTTTTATTGGAACGTTATATTGGGCTGTAAACTGGAATTGAGCTTAAAACTCAACAGTCGGATATATGTTTTAAGAAATTGCATAATTCGTAGGAGTGGAACAATATTTTTTGACCGATCATGCGCAAATCTGAAACTGTTATTTCGAGGGTGATCCCTTAATTTTGATCACCAGTGTACTTGCGATGGAATTGAGCTACCAGATCCAAAACTTTAAAAAATTAGGTACGCTTCGGGTTGGGTACGGATACTAAAAAGCGTTGGTAGTTTCTCATAGGAGTACGTTCGTGGGATGCAGGAGGGGGGGGGGGGTGCAAAAAAGGCGGCCAAGTAGGTGGGCAATCCCAAAATTAATATGGGTGTATGTAGGATTTCAATTTCGCGTATGGGGCGACAACACTGCTATCGTTTTGAACACCATGATAGAGCCATTTGGCTGTAATGATGGCCATGATTTGGCCATTTGGGGCCAAATCTTCTTGATCACCAAAACTCTCATCGAAATGTTTTAGATGGAACTGGAAATAATAGGGGAATTGTTAATACTGTGGGAAGGGGTATGATGTTTTATTCCAGTAGTACTGAAACTCACAGGAGACCATCAGGTCCCTAACTCTTCCCTCAAAAGGTCAAACATTTTGAGGAAGCAGTGGATTTTTGTTTTGTTATTTAGGGACAAATTGCAGTTCTTATTTATTTATTTATTTAGCAAGTAGGTAAACATTTATAAATTGTGAAGCAAAATTATGCATACCTCATACAGAGAAAAATAAATCTAGTTCAGTTTTACATTGCGAAGCACCGAGCGTGCTACTTTGGCGGTTAAATGGATAATGTTGGACGACACAGAAGCTGTTTATTGTTCTCAGCACAGTGAAGTCATTCAGTTTTACCGTATTAATTTACACCAGGCCGAGTTCGAATTCTCACTTGTTGTTCTTTTCTCGATAAAGACCTAATTTTCCTCATAAACAAAACTTGTTGATTTATTAATGTAGCTATGGGCGACACAAGTCGCCCAACACAATCAATCCTTTATTACGGCTGAGGAGGTTTTTTTCTTGCGGGGAAATTTTTGGTTTATTATTCTGTGAATAATACACCTATGTATTCGCTCAGCAAAAAATTTTTATAACACCCCCTCAAAATTTTTTCTTTTCCGTTTCAAGGTGCGTAGATTCCAAAAATGCAATGTCAGTCCGCCGTCCGCCGTACGCCGTATCACGTCTACAGGCTTCATTTTCGGTCTAAAAAAGTCGTTCTTTCGCACACATGCTCCATTTGGGCCCTAGTTGTGTCCCGAAACTTTTCAGCCCGATCGGAATATACCCAGGGGTGTTATGAGTGAAAATGTGTATAAAAATAGGTACTTTTTGCGTTTTAACAACATGTTAGTAACATGAGCTTTTGAGGTATCTTTTTCCATGTTTTTGAGGACGAGAAGACCGAATATGAAGTCGATTTTGACCAAAGACGCGGAAATTGAGGTTTTACCAAAGGTTCAGCTCCCAAAATTGGTTTTTTATGAGTCAAAAACCTGGAAAACTGTCTGAAATCACCATCAATTTGTACCATAACATTGGAAAAAGTGTAAACAGGTGAATCAAGACCATTAAATGCCACTACCAATGATCAAAGATGATCTTAAAAAAAAAAAGTACCTATTTCATGTTTTGGGGGCCAAAATTGGTGGAAATCATCAGAAATAGCTATTTCAATCATTCCACATGAAAGAAACAATACATTTAACAGCCAACAAAAATCTCTAGAACTCCAATAGAATAATAAACCCATGTGACAAGGACTTTGCAGCGTTTTATAAAAGCATTGTGGGGGAATGGGGGGTTTATAAAATAGCTTTCTACTGGAACACCTTCCGAATGAGCCCTAGCTCGTGGGGAAAGATGAGCATGAGTCCCGTTTTTTCCTCTTCATTTATTTCGTCTGTGTTCACAATGTTTTTCACCTTTTGCGTACGCATCTCATACGGAAAAGGGAAGTATGTTGTATTCTTTGATGAATCTGGAGGAGGCTATGTGAGAGGGAAATTTGATTTTTTTTGCTTTCATGATTTCTTTTAAATATTCAATTCTATTATTTCACGAATGGAAGGACTTTTAATTTAATGCATAGAGGGAGAGTGTGCTGGAGTTAAGTGGCTTTGTCATTTATACGCATTATTGCCTTTTGACTCAATTATTTAAATTACACAGTTACGTACTACTCTTGTACATACTACGTACTACTTGTTCAAAACTTTCGGTCGATTTGAAAACGAAAATTAATATTCTCAATTTACAGTTAGTTCATTTAATAATGATTGTGGAACTCTAAGTTGGCTATCGATGTATATTACCAAAATACTTCGAAGTTTGTGACAGTTTAATAACATCGGATGAATGATAATATTACAGGCATTAATTTCATGACACGTGGGTGAAAGAATGGGAATGTGCGATATCTGTTTAATGTCAGGAAGTTTATTTTGAATGGTATATTTGTGTAGCCATGTGTACCAGCTCCTTGGAGTCTCGAAGCAATCCCACCGCACGAAGATACAACTGTCGATCCTCCTCCTGACGCCAACGTTATCGTCATCGGCGCCGGAATGGCTGGTCTGGCCGCCGCGAGTCATCTCGTCAAAAACCGCGTCGTCAACACGACGGTCCTGGAAGCGACGCCGAGGTAATCATGTCTGAAAAAAATTTTAAAATCGAAAACAAGAAACTTCTATCCTTACGTCGCTGATCAAACTTTATCATTTGACATCCGAGTCGCAAATCTCTGCAAAATTAATAAAAATTGGGTCGGCAGTTCGGCATTTCATGCCTAGTAGGTAGTATCACTTCTATATTGGTTTATTATTTTCAGCAATGAACCTTTGGAATGGAGCATGAAAAATTCTTCTTTACCCCCCTCAAAATTTGATTGTTTTCGTTTCAAGGTATATATGTGGAATCCGAAAATGGAATTAAAAAAATTTCTGCCCGTACGCCGTACCTCGCACTGACCTTAGGTACCATGAACCAGAAATGATGAAATTTGGTTTGTAGGTCCCGTTTGGGGTCTAGTTGGTCCGCGAAGCTCGGCGTTACTGTAAGCTGTAAGGAGTGAAAAATTGGGGTTGAAATTTTCAGAACGCCGTAGTTCGAAAACTTCCAATAGAAGGGTATGGTGTTTTTAAATTGATCTTGAACTAAAGCATTTTTTAGACCCCCCGGAGCATTCTACGTCCAGCCGTTCGTTTGCAGAAAAGCTTCGTCAACATGATTTCAGTATAAAATGTTGTAATGTGTATGTATGTCTTGTATCTTGTAACTTCTTGTAGGGTTCCCACATTGGCCCTCTCCTATTCCTCTTGCTAATCAACAGCGCCAGTGCCCTGCTTTCAAAAGATGGACTGCGGGTACTTATGTTTGCGATGACCTGAAAATATATGGTACGATCTCATCTTCCACTGACTGCCTCCGGCTTCAGTGTGGTCTCAACGCTCTTCTGGGCTGGAGCCGGCAGAACCACCTGTCTCTTAATGCAAATCCACCTGATGCAAAGTGCACGGTCGCATCCTACACTTCTCGCTAGGCTGGAGCTGACGTGGGACTTGGGTGTGCTCCTGGACCAGAGGCTTTCATTTAACCACCATGTGCATGTTGTGGTGGTAAGGGCATTAAGAATGTTGGGTTTCCTGAAGAGGTGCACTCGGGACTTTACCTCTGTTGAGGCTATAGTCTACTATATAAATCTTTGGTCCGCCCAATCATGGAATACGCTAGCCCAGTATGGTCCCCGTTCCATGGGGTGCATAAGGACAGGCTGGAGAGGGTCCAACGCAAACTCTTTCGTTATGTCGCCTTTAAGTTGGGGATACCGGCCGATAGTGTGGATTACGCGCGGCTGTCGGCGGATTATGGCCTCCCTAGTCTGGAGAGCCGTAGACTACTGGCAGATGTGGCGTTCTACCACAAGCTGGCGAATAACATGCTGGACTGTCCTGCTATGCTTGCCAGGATTAATTTCAACGTGCCGGGCTACATTACCCACCATACACCACTGTTCCGCGTCCCCTTTGCTGCGCACAACTACATGCTCCAGCGCCCCCTTTACCGGATGCCACGTGTAGTCAATGCCTTCCTCCAGAATTCGTCATTCGACTTCTTTGCCGATCCATCGTCTTCCCTCAGGCGTCATTTTTCAGATCACCAATGCCAGTGAAGTTTGGTTGACTTTTTCTTATAATTTAATTATTCATTTATTTTTTCCTGAGTTTACAACTCCTTTGTTCAACTCTTGTAAATTGGCTTGGCCGTACTATAAAATAAAATAAAATAAAACTTGCTTCGACACTCGTGAAGTATTTATTCATCCACTGGTATGATACCACAAATATTCAAAACACTTAGGAAGCTATACTTCCTACCCGACTTGGCAGATTTGTTTAATTCCATTTCCGGATTCTACTTAACTTGAAACAAAAACCATCAAATTTTGAGACGGAGGGGTTGACTTTTTTTCATGCTTGATTCCAAAGGTTTATTATTGAACATACTAAACCAAAATGCGCTGCTATATCTTCTTGACCAATCGAAATTACAGGCCAGGAGGGCGTATTAGATCCGTCTCTTTGAACGGCAAAGTCCTGGAGCTCGGAGCTCCTTGTCCCGCCGCCTCCGGACGGACCTGCAACTGTCCCGTGACGTCACTGGCGACGGCCCATGGGTTCATGCAGCCTGGTGATACGGATCCGACCAACGGCCTCCTGGTCAACTGCGACGGCACCGAGCGCCCTCTCCCGGTCTGCATGTTGGCCTTCAACGAGTTCCTCGTCATACGCGAAGAACTCAAATGTGTCAGGTACCTACGGATATTTTAAAATTAATATGTTCCACCCCTTCGTTGTTGATAGTTATTATCGATTGTTCGTTGTTGATTGATATTATTATTAGTATTATTAGTATTATTATTGATTATTGAAGTTTCTATAGTCGCTTTCCGCTCTGGGGAGTGAACCCAAACGCACGTGAATCCAAGCGTCACGCGAAGCCCCCTCTGAGGCCCCGAATCCTCCTCTAGAAGCGAGACCGAGCGACCAAGCGATCAGGCTGTGAGAGCAGAGGCAATGTTGAGGAAGCGACACGAGGCGACTGGGGTCTTCCCTAAACACGCGTATTCTAGCAGAGCAGTTCTGCGGAAATTAGGTGCAGGGCTGTAGCGATGGTGAAGGGACGAGGGTATGGAGAACCGCGGTCGCTTGAAAACGCAGCGTATCCCATCCGAACGGGACCCGTCGCTTGGTATCGCCCAAAGTCCGTCGCTCAAATACGCGTTCAGTGGAGGCTCCCTGAAGGCGGCTCCACACATGCGGTACTTGCCAAGTACCGAGTAACTCGGTGACTCGCCAAGTTACTTGGCGAGTGACGAGCTCCTTGCTCCACACATTCGTGGATCGTCCCGCGCAAGACTCGCCTCGGGAAAGAGGCACTCGCAGTTGCTCGTGAGCCAAGGTAAATGATGGACGACGAATTAATTGCAGGCAATTTCTTTCTTTTTTTAATTATAATTGTAATTTACTATGGAATTAACAGTCGCCTGGGTCGCAGTTGGTTTCATTTGAGAATAATATATTGTGTTGAAAAATTAAAATAATACCAATTTTAAAAAAAATTGATGTTTCTCTGTATCGAAACATCGATATTTTTTCTCCGATGTTTTTTAGACATCGATGTTTTCTTCATCGATAACCATCCCTAAAGAGAACTAACTAGGTATGTGGATCACTACTAGACAGTGAAGGGACAGAGGGTGATGTGATTCACAGAAAAATACCTCGACCATCGGCCCCTTGCGACCCGCATGTGTGGAGCGGGGCAGTTACTCGCTACTTGGCGCGTACTTGTCTCCTTTGAAGCGGGGAAAAAACCGACACTGGACGGAGCCTCCCCAAGTACGGTTACTCGTCACTCGGCGAGTACCGAGTAACCCATCCACACTACTAGGAAATCGGCAAGTATCGACTCGGTACTTGGCGAGTACCGCACGTGTGGAGCTCGTGTGGAGTACGGTGAAGTACGGCACGTGTACTTCACCGTAATGGGATCAGTCGCTCGTGTACGGACGAATACGCGCAGTCGCTTGGTATCGCTTCCAGTGGAGGGCCGGCCTTACCGTCACACTCCTTCACCGAGTGATTGGAGGGGGGGGGGGGAGGGGGGAGACGCACTACTTCCGAAATTTTCAGTTTGTGTTATTTTGATCACTTGGCCGATCACACAAGAGTTATTGCCATTCACCACTCAGCGCGTCAAGTGTACGGGGAAACACCCCACACATGAATGTCAGAAACTAAAACAAGCGAAAGCGATAGGTGCTAACTGCAGAAGGGATCACCCTGCAAGATATTCTGGCTGCAAAACCGCTAAACAGATTCAAGGAATACCCAGTAAACAAAATAAGCAAACGAAAATAACTACAACTAAACCAAAACAATTTGAAAAGCGATTTGCACGATCAAGTTGGACAGGAACTTCAACAGCAACTAGTGTTCGCATCAACGTCAAAAACACAAAACAACCGCAATATTCGCTGGAGAGAGTGCAGAACAGATTTCTTCGTTATGTTGCCTTCAAGGACGGGGTCCCCTCGGTTGACGTTGATACGCCTACCTGCTGGGGGTTTGTCACTTGGAGCCTCTTGAGAAACGGCGGTGCATCGCGGATCATGTTTCTCCACAAACCCCTCAACGACAGATCTCCTGCCCTGTAGTTCTGGCCAGGGTAAACCTTTCGACCCCCAGAATCACGTCGCGCTCGCCTCTTCTCTATCAATGCCATTTCCGCAACAAACTACCAACTCAGTCGTCGTCTTCATCTCCCTCCCCGATCCGCCAACCTGCTTCTAAATCTACACCTAGAATACGACTTCTTCAACGGCTCTGCAACTAAACTGAAATCGATCATAATAATTATCCTCCTCACCAAGTTTGTCAAATCGATGTATTTGAATTTCTTTTAATTTTGTTTCCTCCAACGGTTTTAAGTAATATTATTTTCTAGTTTCTTTGTTCTTCCACACTGTATTTATCCATTTAGTTGGGCTTGCCCTTATTCAGTAAATGAATGCTCAACCTCATGCATCACAGGGCCAAAAAAGCTATGCATGCGGAAGCATCCAAAATGAATCTAGGATTCAATGAAACTCAACAGCTGCTACCCTCGAGCTCCCTCCAGGAAAGCCCTAAATGAAGTACTGGAGCTGGCCCAGGAATTAAAGTTTTATACAAACGCGCGAGATTCAATAATTAAACCATTAATTATTTTTAGTTATTCATGAAGCATGCGGTAAATAATTAACCGTTGTGTAATAATTTACTGTTGTGTAATCATTTACAGTTGTGTAATAATTTACCATTGTGTAATAATTTACCCAATAATACTTCAACGTTTGTTCAAGTGCAAAAGCACCTATCAACAAAATCCAAAAGAGCCATCATTCTGCAAATCCAATACTATCACGGAACAACCAACTCGACTTCATACAACCCTCTGTGATTATAATCAGGTCCTCCCTTGCAATGATGTCTGGGCTGAATGTATACAATTGGATTCACCCCTCCTATTGACGAAGCCTGTCGGTGCAAACTTCCGGGTGGTCTCAAAAAATTCCCAAGTTCGAGATCAATTTAAAAACATTAAAAAAGAGAGATGAAGGCGTCGAGGAAATTTCAACCCCTATTTTTCACCCTTTAGAGATGACTGACAGTAACGCCGAGCTTCGCTGACCAACTAGACCCCGAATTGGACCCACAAACCAAATTTCATTGATTTTGGTTCATGGTAACTAAGGAAAAAATGCAATAAGCCTGGCGGACGGGCGTAAATTTTGTATTCCACTTTCGGATTCCACGTACCTTGAAACGGAAAACCTCAACTTTTGAGGGGTGGTTATTTGTTTTTTTTTTTCCCCAATGCTTGATTTCAAAGGTTCATTGTTGAAAAAAATAATACTTAAACCAAAAACGAGCCATGTATATCAAGCTTAGTTAGTACTAATCCCGATTCTAGACATTCATGCAATTGAGAAAGATCCGTTGGTCAAACAAGCGATAAAAAAGAAGAACAAGAAACGCTTCTCGACTTCAAAGTAACCTCACGTAAACCAGCCTTCGGAATATAATGGCCGTTACTTGTCTTCATGAAACAGGGCTTTAGGGTCCCAAGCCAAGTAGGTCTTGTTTCCCAATACTTGCGCCGTGCGCAACTGCTGACTTCCATAAATTATGTTTGGGTGGTTAGTAATTGCGTGTTGGTAGTTATCCAGAAATTTATTCTTTACATAGCGAACATTTATTTGCTATATAGGTAGTTATGACCTACTAGAGATGATGCATTAGATTTTCGTATGAAATGGTTGGGAGATCTGACAAGTCGATCGGATAGGGGACTGACTGTCTACCTACAAGATGGCTTTCAAGTAAATACAATCTACCTCGACATCTCAGATGAGTGTCAGATTTTTCTTCAGCATCAGTATTTTTCACATTATTTTGGTACTAAACACGATTCAAAGACCTCAATAGTCTTTATCGAATCGCAGGTCAATTTGGGTCAGTTTTGGAACACATAATATGTATCTACTTCGTACATTATAGGCAATACATAAGCGGTTATGTGCAGAACATACGTTATAATAATCATTATCACACGCTATAGTTAAGATTTTCGGGTAGGAAGATGAAGGAGGACCGGATGGAGTGAGGATTTTGTCCGAGAATAAATTTCATGTCTTCAGTTAGGCGATTAGAACGTCAAAGTTAATTACATTGGAACAGTGCAGGTTAAACCTAACTAAATACTTACCAGTACAAACTACAGCGTATCCCACATGATTATATACCGAATTTCATTGCTAAATCTATTAGCGATGTCTGTTGGTCAAATTTTGCGGAAAAATCAGCACATAGTGAGCTACTGGAAGTTTCCGACCGTGGTGGATCGATTTCAGGGGATCGAAGATGCAGGGTGCAGTCACATTGTGAACGATTAGGCGGCATACCTGGGGACCAAACGCACCATCATAAACATTTTCTACGAAATAGTGGTGGGCATTTTTTTTACGTAGAACCAATAGTTTAGGACCCAAGAGCCTCGATTTTTACTCAATGTTTTTCTATTTTTACGGGGATTATTGTATTTTTTTCGTTTTTAAATTATTTCAAATAGGAAAAGGGGTAGTTTTACATTGAAGGAGACAAACAAGGGTCATGAGGAGCGAGGGGGAGCAAAATTTGGAAACTCCAAGTTTCAGACTCATAGAGGTCCTAAGCTATTGGTTCTACGTAAAAAATGCAGAGGAGACCATTTTTGTTGGGAATTTTGTCAGCTTCAATTTTTATGGATGCAATTTTTCGCTGCAAGCAATATTTTGCGAGATATACGCGAAAAACTGAAAAAGTCCCTTTAGAGCCTCTCCCCACTCGAGCTCACCTCTTCACCATAGAACTTCTGCTAATTTAGTTCCAAGGTAGGTACTAAGGAACTCCGTACCAATTTTCTAATCCTACCTACTGCAATTGATTTCCTGTTGACAATGACTTCAAGGTACCCACCGGGGCTGGAGGACGAAATGATCCAGAACTTCCTGAAAATCCGATTGAACCACCTGATGGAGAACATGCCCGAGGAGTTCATGGAAGTTGCCATTCGGACGATCGCGGGTCTCCTGACGATGGTGTCCAGCCCTAAGCTTGTCGCCGACGCCGCCGCTTCCTACACCGTCGCCGGCGACATTCGCGTCCCGATGGGCCACGTCGCTCTCTTTGCGCCTTACCTTGAGCAGATCGGCCTCGATAGGATTCATTACAACAAAAGGGTAAATAAACTTCCCACTCTATGGGACCATCCTGATCCAAAAACGTTATGGTTCATATAAAGTAGTGGTTCCCTACTGTAAGCCTGTGCACTAGATCTACATGTGTGCCGGCTGAAACGGATAAGAAGTACCTACGTACTCACAGAATGGGCAGTATCCGTTTTGTAGGAATTTTTTGTTTTTGATCTCATAATCGAATTTAGCACCGTTGAAAACCCCCTACTGCCAATTTTCATCTCAAAACTCCGTTTGTAGCTTGGGCAACAAACGAATAGAAAGAAAACTAAATGACGTCAAAAGTGGTACCTAGGTGCTGAGGGTTCCCCCAGGTGGTCGCGGGGGGAGGGGGGGAGCCGTTACCAATGACGTCATTTCGCTTTTGGTTTATTATTCTGTGAATAATACACCTATGTATTCGCTCAGCAAAAAATTTTTATAACAGCCCCTCAAAATTTTTTCTTTTCCGTTTCAAGGTGCGTAGATTCAAAAAATGCAATGTCCGTCCGCCGTACGCCGTCCGCCGTACGCCGTCCGCCGTCCACCGTCCGCCGTACGCCGTCCGCCGTATCACGTGTACAGGCTTCATTTTTGGTCTAAAAAATTCGCTCTTTCGCACACATGCTCCATTTGGGCCCTATTTGTGTCCCGAAACTTTTCAGCCCGATCGGAATATACCCAGGGGTGTTATGAGTGAAAATGTGTGTAAAAATAGGTACTTTTTGCGTTTTAGCAACATGTTGGTAAAATGAGCTTTTGAGGTATCGTTTTTCATGTTTTTGGGGACGAGAAGACCGAATATGAAGTCGATTTTGACCAAAGAGTGGAAAATTGAGGTTGTACCAGATGTTCAGCTCCCAAAATTGATTTTTTATAAGTCAAAAACCTGGAAAATCGTCTGAAATCACCATCAATTTGTAGAATAACACTAGAAAAAGTATCAAGAGGTGGATCAAGACGATTAAATGGTACTATCAATGATCAAAGATAATTTGAAAAAAAAAGAAAAAAGGAGCGTACCTAATTCGTGTTTTGGGGGCCAAAATTGGTGGAAACCACCAGAAATAGCTATTTAAATTATTTTATATGAAAGAAACAATAAATAAACAGCCAACGTTTCTGTAGGTATGTCCAATAGAATAATACACCCATGTGACAAGGACTTTGCAGCGTTTCTTTCCACTGGTATCGCCCGCTTTAGATAGTCGGATACATAGCTCTTTTGCGGAAAGCGCTCGCCGAGATCTTTTTCCTTAGAAAATGAAAGAAAACAGGTGAAATTGCCCATTACGGAAGTGCTTGTAAGATTTCGGGTGGATTGCAGGAGGTTACAGGTACAGGGTTCTTAACCGCTTGTAGATTAACTCCCGACCGAAACTCGAGATCATAGCACCACTAGAATGTAATGTAGGTTTATTGAAGAAGAAAATCTCGGCCAAGGACCTCAGGAAGATCATAAAAAATAACACCTGGGCTCAGAACAAAAGCAATTCGAAAGTATTTCCCTGAAGGGGCAAGGTTTTCGGAAAAGAAACAAAAGGGGTTGGCTCTTGGCTGGTGCAGTCCTGGGAGGGTTCTACACACATACAGAAATTGCGGCGCTAATAATATTCGAATGTAGCTAGTCTCGTCCACACGTTCGAACCGTTCCCGTACGGTAGGCGAACCGCACGACGTAATTTTTCGTTTCGGCGTACGTTTCGCGAACCACGGTGATCCAGAAATTCTGGGGAACCACCCACGAACCAGTCTATTGAAAGACTGTTGAGAGCTAGGGCGTCGGACCATTCGAGCCACAGGCCAGACAGCAACTACCTGTCCACACGTCCGAACAGAACCACTTGTGTTTGTGGGGGAAAAAAACCGACACAGAACGTGTTCGCTGCCTTGTCCACTGGGCGAATTTCAGGCTCGCGTACCGAACACGAACGGTTCGATTCGAATTTATGGACGGGGGACGACACACGATTTGGACCTGGCCGCCGGGCGAATGATACGACAAACAAAATTATATTTGGTGTCACTATTATATTTCAATATTTCTATTTTCAAGAAATGATGGAAATTTGAGTCACAGTTTAGGAAAATGTACCTACATAAATTACGGCAAATATAATTATGCACAATAACAATAAAGAAAATAACACATACACGCACACTTACAAACAAACAAATTTGACCGCATATTATAATGGCAAGTGGAGTGCACAAGGAACAATCGTTTCCAAGGAAAATACCTTTTGAATACCAGTTCATGACCAAATGGCACATTTAGTTGTTACTCCTGGGTTAATGTGCACCCATTCGTTGCCATCAAGAGCGCAAGGCTGCAAACATAGTCTTACGAGTACGAAGGAACACAGGTACAAGTTAAAGTACCTGCCACTGAAATGGTTGGATCCAGCGTTATTAATTAATGGTGTAGGTGCTGTGAAGTAGGGTAAACGTGGGGTCTTTGACCGCCATTTTTCGCAGTTTCAACTTCGAAGCTTCGCCACGGATCAGCGCTGATCGTACCTACTCGGAGTGGTTCTTATTCACTAGAGAATTTCCTCTAGTTTTCAAAAATGGATGTCCATGTAACATTGCGAATGAAGAAATATTTTTAAAATTGAGAAATCTTAAAAAAGCCCGTGCGGCCGTCTCCCCCCCCCCCCCCCCCCCCTTCCACAAGTTTTTTGGTCGTTGACCCCCTTAGTGCGCCCGTCGTTGACCTTCCTCAAATTATCCCTGACATCCATTTTCCAACGATTCTAACACCGCGCCTTTTTAGGACGTCCCTCAGTAGTAAGATGTATCCTTATGTATTTGTTCTGGCCAAAAGAGGACAACACTCAGCCAAGAATGAAAATAACCACATTCAGATCCTTTTCAGACCATCCTGAATCCGAATCCGTGGAAGAAAAAAATCTGTGTGTGCGTGTGCGTGTTTGTATGTGAGACAGAATCTTGTGTGCGCTGCCCAGGCCGCAATTCTCGATCGATTTTCATGATTCTTTTTTGTTCGATGCAGAAAACTATCTAGTTGTGCCATAATCGCCGGAATTTCGAAATGTAGTTCTAGAAGGGGGGAAGGGGGTTGATGCTGAAAAAACGTGGGGTTTTTGGCTAAATCGTGTGTGCGCTGCCCAGGGCTTAATTCTCGACTGATTAGTGTGGTTATTTTTTTGTTTGACGCACAAATCTGTCTGATCCTGCACTACGTCGCCGGAATTCCGAAATTTATTTCTAGAGGGGATAGGTGGGGAGGGGGGTCTGCCAATAAACGTAGGTTTCCGACCAAGTCTTGTGTGTGCTGCCCAGGACTTAGTTCTCAACCGATTTTCGTGTTTTTATCTTGTTGTGCCCTGCATTACCGGGATTTCAACATTTATTGGGAAGGGGGGAGAGAACGCGAGATTTTCTGCAAATCTTGGGTCCGCTACCCGTATTCTCAGCCGGTTTGGGTGGTTGCTTATTATTTGATTCAGAAATCGTTTATTATTTGGTTCAGAAAAAAGACGGTGGAGGGGGGGGGGGGGGAGCTGGGTTAAAGTTCCAGACGATCTGAAATGTGTGAGAGTGGACCACCTTAAGGGATGCCCGGTAATGCGTGCATTACTCCATGGAATGTTTTATGAGTAATGTGAATATTTCACATACTTACAACTGTTTATACGGCATCGAAAATCAATTCTCACTTTTATATAGGTAGGTAGATATAGGAATTGACGATCGTCGGTGTTGGTATGTATGTAGTGTATGTGTCCCGCGCTAAAAAAGACCACGGCAAATTACTGAGCTCACCTCCTTACTTACTTATACCTTCTGGACTTTGCTATATTTTATCAAATTCACTGACGCTTCAAGGAAGGTTTCAGTCAGTCTTGTGTTTGTGTTTTAAATTGGAATTTCCTTGTAATCTCCTCAGGTGACGAGGGTGAAGTGGGGGACTGTGACGCGAGAGCAGCGGCCGAGGGCTTTGGTAGTCTGCGCTGACGGATCGACGTACAAAGCGGACTACGTGATAGTGACCATCCCTCTTGGAGTCCTCAAATGGGAAATGGACACTTTCTTCTGCCCGGCTCTTCCCGCCTCCAAGACCAACGCAATCTCTAAAATGACGCTCGTCAACAAGGTCGAGAGGCCTAATACTCGTAGATACTTTTCGTAATGTAGGAACCTACAAGAACCTGACTGATAATGTTAGGATAAATGACCCTGTGAGTTAAGTAAATGCGGTCACACGACTCAACACCGGAGACAATTTCAAGCATAAAATACCGCCTAATAGCCATATTCGACGAGTTTCCGAAACGCAGTAATTTAGGTAATTTAGGTATAAGTTATTCGCGACTAAATTTTCTCTCGTATCAGGAAGTGATGTATCTGTCGTGGGCGACGGCAATGTGGGTGTGGCGGGAGACTCCACTGAACAGACTGTGGACGAAGGAGGACATGGAGTGTAGGGAAGGCTGGCTTAAAAGTATCAGATCCGTCCAGGAAGTCCCGGGAACTGACAACCTTCTCAAAGTCACTCTCGAGGGTCCGGAAGCCGTCCTCTTCTGCAAGTTAGAAACATTCATTCGATTACAGTATCAAATAATGGAGGCACTAACACGTTTACTCTGACTGACATATTCAGGCGAATAAGTTATGGTTTCACTTGTCACCAAATACAAAGTGTGGGGCTTTTGAGGTTCAGTCAGGAAATGAAGCAAATTCTCCTTTTTTGGCCAAATTCTGTTCAATAACGGAAATTAATACTTTTGACCTCATAATGAGGTTTTTATGTCGGAAAATCCAAGCAGAAAATCAATGTGAAATTTGAATTTCTGAGTTCCCGCTAGAGATGACGTATCAGGTAAATTGCCGAGTAGTTCAACTCAAATCCCACTCAGAGCGCTAGCGCGCCGCTTTAAACTGTGTCCAGAACCGCAATGGATGGATGGACGGAACCGCAAATTTATAAATAAATTTAAAAAACGCTGCAAAGTTCTTTCCACATGGGTTTGTCATTCTCGGCTGAATACGGCACGAGTGGGACCTCAGTGAAATCCACAAAGCTAATTTGACGGTTTTAAACTCGGATGTTAGGTTGCTGTTTCTGACAAATTATTTTCGATCAGTGAAATTGTCATTCAATTGTCTTGATTCTCCTGTTACATCCTGTGTTATTATTCAAATTTTTGGTGATTACAGCTATTTTCACAGGCTTTTACCCATAAACAATATTGAATTTTGAGGTTCTAACAAAGTTAGAACCTCAATACTTCACTGACCGGTCAAAATCAACTCCATATTTGGTCTCCTCACCCTAAAAAACATGGAAAACGATACCACATAAGCCCAAGTTCACTAAACCTCAAAAACACCTAATTTTGCCCCCGTTTTTCACCCATAACACCCTTGGGTATTTTCGATGGGGCTGCTGAGATAGCGGACACAGATAGGGCTCAAATGGAGCCTGTATGCGGAAGAACGTTTTTTAGACCGAAAGTTAGTGAAGATACCGGTTAGTGAAGACACCCCCTCAGAATTGTTTTCTTTTACGTTTCAAGGTGTGTAGTTCCAAAAATGCAATGTCCTTTGCCACGGCGGACGGCAACGGGCATTGCATTTTTGGAATCTGCGCACTTTGAAACGTTAAAAAAAAATTTGAGGGGGTGTTCCAGTAAAATTTTCCAAACCGTATGGGTAGGTAAGTATATTATTCAGAGAATAAACCAAAACGTGTCCCCAAATCAAACCGAGGGAAATGTCACGGCAAAGGTTCTTGAAAGTTGCCAGAAATGTTTGCCATTTCTGATGGTGGGTTGTTGCCGTGGTTGTTGGCAGCATTGAGAACATTCGCCCCTGAGGCTTCGCTCCGCCTCCTCTGGGTCAATCCAGATGTCAATAGACGCGATACGTCATTTGTTGCCGCATTTTTACTTTGACTCACCCTCATTTAAAAAATAACGTTTATTTTTGAAAACGGGCTTTAATCTACAAATTTTCCAAAATGTATGGGTTTTTTTCAACAACAACAAAATCTTATCAATAATTCCCCATTGTAATAAAATTTTCGATTATTGTTTTACATAATAATGGTGATTGAGAAGGAAGATAATTATGTGGAAAAACCATGGAAACCATGGATGGTTTTAATATAAATTAGGTCCATATGTCTCATGCCCTCCCTGTTCCTACTAATTAATGCCTAATATCCTCCGAGTGTTCTTTGTATCCCTGATGATGGTTTATAAATAAAGTGAAACGTTGGCCTTGAAGACAAGTGCGTCATTCCTTGACTGAACCTCAAAAGCCCCGCACTTTGTATTCAACAGTTTACGATCGATAAATCCAGCCTTACTTGTCACAAAACTCTCAAGTTTGTGGTTGGATGTAGGTACACCACGTGAGTCGTTTTCCAGGATGTCCGACATGGAGGTGATGAAGGAATTCACGGATTTCCTCAAAGAGTGGCAAGGCGACAAGAGGGTGCCCTTCCCTCAGCACATGTTCCGATCCTGTTGGTCCGTCGACAAAAGTTACAGAGGCTCCCTTCCATCTGCAACAAGCCCAGGTTTGAAATGAATGGGTGTTTTCACATTAAAAACAACATAATTTTCCTATGTAAATCAAACATGCAGCTTCCAAAACAAAATATTTCCATGTCAAGTGCCATGTTGATGTTTGTGTCTGTAAGGTACCTACTTTTTTACATTTTTCACGTCCTGCATTTTCTTTTAATTTCAAGGACGTTACACACTGGGTTACCAAACTTCTCGTGGTAGGTAAGCTGATATTGACAGGTTTAGCGTTGTTTAGTTGAATGTTGAAATAAAACGTTGACATTGTAAAACGTGGACAAATAGTGTAACAGAATAAAATGAAATCGAAGTTCGTCACTGAAGTCCTAATATTATGTAAACAACCCGCTTTAGCTGCTAGCAGAGTGGTGGAGCGTAGCTGGTAAGCACCCGTGGTTCAAGGTAAAACCCCACATGTCCCGAACTTCTTGGATTTCTCCTGGTCACAAAAGATTCCCAAGTCTCACTCCTCATTTGAAACCTCAGGAATGGTCGGGTTTCTGTTGAAACACTGCCTCCATATCGAAAGATAATATTTATGCAAAAAAAAAAAAACGCTGCAAGGCCCTGTCGCATGGGTTTATTATTCTGTTGGACATGCCTACCTATAGAAATGTCGGCTGTTCGTTGTTATTGTTCTGTTGTTCTATTGTTCTGTTTTGTTTCTTTCATGTGCAGTAATTGAAATAGCTATTTTTGATGGTTTCCATCAATTTTGGCCCCAAAAACACGAATTAAGCTCCTATTTTTGACAAATTATCTTTGATCATTGATAGTCCAATTTAATTGTCTTGATTCACCTGTTTGTTAATACTACTTCTAGTGTTATTATACAAATTGATGGTGATTTCAGACAATTTTCCAGTTTTCTGACTCATAAAAAACGAATTTTGGAAGCTAAACTTTCGATACAACCTCAGGTCTTCACTCTTTGGTCAAAATGGACTTCATATTCGGTCTTCTCCTAAAAAATGTGGAAAACGATTACCTCACAAGCTCATGTTCACTAAACCTCAAACAAAACCTCGAAAACCCCTATTTTTACATCCATTTTTCACCCATAACACCCCTGGGTGTATTGCGATCGGGCTGCCGAGCTTCGCAGCACAACTAGGACCCAAATGAAGCCTTTGTGCAAAAGAACGACGATTGCAAACTAAAATTTAAGGTAAATTTAATACTGAAACTTTGCTAGAACCTCAATTCTTCACTCTTTGGTCAAAATCAACTCCATATTCGGTCTTCTTGGCCTAAAAAACATGGAAAACAGAATCTCACAAGCTCACGTCACTACACCTCAAACAAAACCTAGAAAAACCAAAATTGTACACCATTTTGTCACCCGTAACGCTCTTGGATATATTCCGATCGAGCTGCAAAGTTTCGGGACACAACTAGGGCCCAAATAGAACCTGTGTGCAAAAGAACGATTTTTTAAGAGCGAAAATAAAGGTAGGTGTGGATGATACGGCTTATGGCGGACGGGCGTTGCATTTTTGAAATCTGCGCATCTTGAAACGCAAAAGAAAACATTTTGAGGGGGTGATCGAAAATTTGTTTGCCAAGTGAATACACAGGTGTATTATTCACGGAATAATAAACCAAAACGGAATCCGATTGTTTTGGGCGTGTCGGGTTTCTCCAGCGTCCGATTTGTTATAATGTACCTAGATAAAACAAGGGTATAATACGGTTTTGGCGTAAAATGAAAAATTGTTGTCTAGAAACTTGAAGCACAAGAGCTCAGCCCTAAACAGGACTTCTGGGTTCAATTCTTGTGGTGAACCATAGCGAATGAGACTGAGGCTTATGAAATCTGTCTAGAATTTGCATATAAGTAGTTAAAATACATACACAAGTCGTGGCTGTTGCAGAAGTTGAAAAAGAGCTGATGAAGCCAGTGCCGTTCGGGTGCGGCGAAGACCCGACCATTTTCTTCGCCGGCGACGCAACGGCGCCGAGCGCCTGCGGAACGATCGGCGGCGCCCTCATTTCCGGCTTCCGCGAGGCCGAGCACGTCGTCAATCTCGTAGTGGATGCCCACAACCCCCAGCAACACCCTTGTTTCGTCAAGTGCTGCGTCAAAAATCCCAAGTCCAACGCGAGCTGTTGAGCTTCATGCGTAAACCCTTTCTCCAGTAGCAAACTGTCATAATATAGTCAACAATAAAACCCTTGTGGCTGGTACTTTGTATCTAGTGACGAGGTAGGGTCCTGCAAAAAACCTGAAGTCGAGTAAGAACACTGTTTACACGACAGTAGGGTATTTGCACCCCCCCCCCCCCCCCCCCGTAACCCTTGTGTGTCTCCGGTGTTGATTTTTCGTACACCCATTCTCGAAGGGCCCCAGAGGACGTGTACCAAATTTCAACCCTCTCAACCGTCAGATGCCGGAGTTATGGACATCTGAAAAACGCAGTTACCGTGAATTGTCAAAGAAAATGACGCTATTGCAATGGGTCCAAAATTGTCAGAACCTGAATTTTTGAAATTTTTTTAATAGGCATCCATAGAATCTTGAATTCTTCCCTAGATTTTAACAAAAATTTATATACATATAATATATTATGTAGGTAGGATTTTATTTGTTTGGGTCACTCCAGACGATGTCTGACCTTGGGTACGTGATAAAAATCCCAAATTTCGCCAAAATGTTTTTATATTGCGAGCAAAAGGATGAGTTCGAAGATGTGCAATTTTCAAAAATTCTAAGGGGGTCGAATTTGAGTTTCTAGGAGGATCAAAAATCCGTAAAAAGGCTGAAATCGCCAACAATTTATATAGAATTACTGAAAGTGGTATAGAAGGGTGAGTAAAGACAAAAAAATACCATTTCAGTTGTTTTTCGTAGAGAATGGGGGGTCATATTTGAATTTTGAGGGGTCAAAAATTGGTATTAAGGGCCAAAATCAATATTAAGTGACCTGACGTTGTGTGGGATGGTGATTCACGACGGAGGGACTATTTCGTTGAGAAAAATAGTTTTCTCAAAAAAGAGTACTTAGGTCAAATTTGACTAAAAAAATGTCAAAAATCTGGGAAAATGACAAAATTACGAAAAAATGAGATAATTTTAGGAAAAGCGGTATGGTTTTTCGCTACATCATCTTTTTACACAATAGCACGAATTTTTTTAAATTCGCTCTTATAGCCATGCTGCATGTTTCAAGTTTTTCTACTTGTTGTTTTTTGACAGGGCTATGGCCTCACAGACATAATAACGGATCGAGCTGAAAGTTTGCACACTCATTCCTTATGCTCCAAGGAAGTGGCTCTTGTGAATTTTGCCCCCCTCCCCCGCCCCACCACTTTTAGGTAAGTAGGTACGGGGAACAATTATGGTACTGGGCAAAAATTTTGACTTCATCATTCCAAAAATATGTGATATCTCCCCAGAAACAACCGTGTTATAACAATTTCCCCGCCAAAAAAACCTCTTCAGCCACAAAAAGGATTGATAATATCCATTTGCCCGCCAAAATAGCATACTTGATGCTTCCCACCTTGCTCTTGGTTGTGCATATTTATACATAAACCTGTTTCTTTCCCATCTGTTGGATAATATATGTGTATATAGAAACCTGCTCCTGCCCTCCAAACCTTGAAATGTAGTGCTGTTGGGGGGCAGCTTCCCCCCCCCCTCCCCCCACATTTGTAGAAGTGCGAGTAATTGTATTGTGCATTCCTAGTGCAGCCCTTGTAGACAGGTTCATCTACCTGTCGCCTACCTAGAACTGGATCTTGGTCTTGGCCTTGGGGAGTTTACCAGGAAACATCCTAATCAGCAGGGAACAGGCGTATTCCTGAAAAACCCCTCTCGATGTCCCTCCTCCACTCTTTTCAGTGACGTCAAGAGAAACCATCCAATCGGAAGGTGGCTTTATGGCTACACGTGGAGCCTCCTTGGATTTCCAGGTTCCTGAAGCCTTTGTGTAGTTTACTTGAAGATTTTCAGTGTAAACCCTACCCCTCCCTTTTCTTACCTGTCTGCAAAGCTGCAAACATCTCCCAAAAGCTTTCAGTCCTCACATCGGTAAAATCAAGTGGTTGTGATTCTACAGTAGGTACCTACGCGGTTTGGTGTGTACAAATTCAAAGTCGAATTGGACCAGTACACCTTCAACTAACTAAAGTTTTCCCTTTTTGCTTTCTTTCATTCTACTCATATACGCATCCCACGCTTACCAGCCAACTGCATGGCCACAGCGTTGCACTCAGGGTTGCCACCTTTTTGATGCGAAAAAGGAGGACACCAAATGATGGGGGGGGGGGGGGCTAGGATTAGTAATAAAGTCACAATCATGATGCCTCAACCTGCATACATAAATTTGTACATACATCTCACGTTATGATTATAAATAGGTACCTACCTGAATATTAAAGGTAAATATAAATTAAATTGAGGTAAATATATATTAGGTAAATATAAATTATTGAAATAGGCACTAAACAGTGGTACATAATTAGGTATAAATATTTTAATTTCAGGTTTATATCGGTAAAAAAAAACCTGGGTTTATTATTCTATTGGACATACCTTCAGAAATGTTGGATGTTCATTTATTGTTTCTTTCATGTGCAATAATTAAAATAGCTATTTTTGACGGTTTCCACCAATTTTGGCCCCCGAAAACTCGAATTAGACTCCTACTTTTGACAAATTATCTTTGATCATTGATAGTGCCATTTAACTGTCTAGATTCACCTGTTAATATTACTTCTAATGTTAATATACAAATTTGATTCACCTGTTAATAATACTTCTAATGTTATTGTACACATTTATGGTGATTTAAGACAATTTCCCAGGTTTTTGACCCATAGAAAATGAATTCGGGGAGATGACACTTTGCTAGAACTTCACGTTTTCAGTCTTTGGTCAACTCTTCATATTCGTTCTCCTCTCCCTAAAAACATGGAAAACACAAGGTCATGTTACTAAAGCACCATAAAAACCCTATTTTTACACCTATTTTTCACCCATATCACCCCTGGGTATATTCCGATCGTGCTGCAAAGTTTCGGGACAACTAGGCCCCACATCGGGTCTGTGTGCGAAAGAACGAACTTTTTAGACCGAAAATAAAGGTAGATGTGGATGATACGGCGGACGGACATAGCATTTTTGGAATCTACGCACCTTGAACCAAACCATACCAGTAAAACTCCAAAAGCTAAAATAATGTTACAAATCAACAAAATAATGGTAATTAAGTCGATATTCTAATCAGTTACCATGTAACTTGGAATTCTTTTGAGCAATTAATTCATGTTATGTGAATAGATGAATGGCTTGAACTAATATTGAAGAATTATTTATGTTCAATTATTCACAATTCATGTTCATTCAGTATTCACAATCTTTCAGAATTGTTGATGTTCAAGAATGTTGTCAAGGAAAAATCCATTAAACCAAACATTAATGAAAATATCAACATCATAAAACTGCACAAATTAATTAATTCCATAATAATATCCTAAGTACCTCCATATAAGTAATAATAAGTTGAAGCAAAAATATTTATTGCGTTTTCTAAGAATGATGGTTATTTTGATTTTTATTGGCAGCCTACTCGTTGACCGATTTCATGATGTATCTAGTACAAGTTTGTTGTTCACGGCCAAACGAACCATCCAAAATATTTGAAAATTTGGTAATATGTCGATATGTTTCAGCGACCATCGCATATTACAGGTAAATAATGAGCCGTTGCGCAATAATTCGCAGAGTTCTTTTTTGTCTAATTTGACTGGGCTACGATGATTGCAGATAACTTTCAACTTCCTTGGTGTAGGTACTGTATTTTGTCCCTCTCATGAACCAAGTGTAGGTACATTTTGCTGGACATTTTCTGGCAACCCTACTCCAAGCTCTAAGTTCTAGCACTCGACAACAACTGTCGGCTACTGGTTAACAATGCTTGAAAAATGATTTAAAAAAGGGTCGTTTCAGAGAAGGCGATCGCCTCATTTGCCCCTTTCACTCCGCTCATATCCGAGGTCAGTGTTAATATTTCTTATAGCAACTATTCGAAGCCCCTTTTACGTCTCGTATGACTTTCGCATTTTGAAGGTTGAATTTTAGAGCAGATTGTAGTGATGAAACTTGTTCCCTTGATGTCCCCGTAAAAAGATCAATATTGAGCTCTTAGAGCTCTGTGTTGTTCACAATGTTAGGTATTCAAAGTGAACTTTTGGGGCACCCACATAGTCGACTCACGATATTTTGAACCTTGATCATATGATAAACTTGGCAATCTGTCGAATTTTCGCGGCCCCTTAAAAAAACAAATTGGGTGATAAATTAGACGAAAATCAGTGTATTTAGGTACACTCTGAAGTCGCCCCGGAAACGCTTTGTAATTTGAACTTTTCCTTCAGTCCCTCGGACTTCCCATTGTTAAGTGTCGACTGTATTTACAAGGAAAATGCGTCTACCGAGGTTTAGTGAAACTGGAGAGTAAAAATGGTGTTCATATTTATTGTTTAAAAAAACTTTAGGTATACAATTTCAACGAATTGGTATAGTACTGTTTCATCTTGTGTGAATTTATTTCATCCTTTATCCTAGTCAGGTTCGGGAGGTTTCCCATGATTACCCACGTTAAACATCAATTTTATATATCTGGATTACCCACGTTAAAAATCCATTTAAATATCTATAATGTTGAAAGTAAAATTATTGAGGGGTGTCCGAATGAGGCTACTAAGGATACATGATAAATTCTAAAAATGAAAAATAATATTCAATACTGAACTTGAGGTGAGGTCTGGACATGAACTAATTTAGGCGCTAGATCCTACAGTAAGTACTTAGGTACTTCTTCGCGTTCATAATGATCTCTGGGAGAGGAGGTTCTGACGAGTATATTACACAGAATCCACTGGGAAACCTAAACTATCATTATCTTAATGACGTGGTTTTTCTCTACCTTTGTTGTATGTAATATTTCCGACGCGTTGGTAATTTAAAGAAATACAGGTTCTTTGTGTTTGTCTTCCCAACTAAACTTTTTTCATGTTTCTAAATGCTTAGTTTCTCAACCCTAGTTCCTATCCTCCAGTCCCACCTGCCTCGTTATTCAATAAGTAAAATATGACTGTTCTTCTGCGTGTTCTTAATTGTGAAAGTACTTAAACTAGAATTGTTGTGATTCTGCTCAATGGTGTTAATCAATTTTATTAGGTATATGTGCCTACCTAATTTAATTAAAGAAATGATAGCAGTTCCTATAGTACGGAGTGTTGGATATTAGGGACAAATTATCAAACTCAAAGAAGCGTCGAGTCCCAAACATATTTTTTGGTACTTATAACAAATGTGAAACATGTAACTGTGTGTAGATATGTAGTAGTAGGTACTAGCTACCTACACTTGTTCCAGTCACTCAAACCAGCTTCCGCAACTTTCTTACTTGACCGAAAATGATTAAATTGTAGCCAATAAACAAAATGTAAATTGCTGTCTACCTACCCTCAACCTGTCATCCCCTACCAAGTCCTACCAGGAAAAAATTCGAACAAAAGTGTGTTGTAGGATGGGACCACACCAGACTTTCCCGGACTTCTTACGCATCTAGACCCAAAAACAGTGTCGATCGCCAAAAAATGAACAGCGTACCCTTATAGAACCAAATTCTGAGCCTTACTTAAAACCGTAAAAAAATTCGAGATAACGGCGTCCTGGAGATTTCAACCCCTATTTTTCACCCCTTAGAATGACTGACAGTAACGCCGAACTTTGAGGACCAACTAGACCCCAGACGGGACCTACATACCAAATTTCGTTAGTTTTGGTTCATGGTAACTAAGAAAAGTGCGAAATACGGCGGACGGACAGACATTTTTTTATTGCATTTTCGGATTCTACATACCTTGAGACGGAAAACATCAAATTTTGAGGGGGGGGGGGGGGGGGGTTAAACTTTTTTTCATGCTCGATTCCAAAGGTTCATTATTGAAAAAAAAATCGTTTATTGCAGTGATTACCAACTGTATGTCACTGCGTAGGTACCACTTCCTCTTTTAGATAACTGGGCGTACCACTGCCTGATATTATGATGTTAGATACTATTAAAGGTTTGTCTGCATACAAAAATACAAGTATTGATTTACATTATTTAAATAGGTAGTGATTTACTGTATCTCAACGAGTAAAAATATAATTTTCATCAGTTTTAAACTCATATTATTAATTATTTGTTATTATTCGTGAAGCATAACGTTTGTAAAGTTGAAAACGCTGCAAATTATTACACAACGGTTTATTATTTACCTTTATAGAGCCCCTTCTGCGAAGATCACGGTTATCTGTGGTCAGTCTCTACCCTCGTGCTCCCCTCAGAACCCTAAATTGAGTACTGGAGCCGGCAGGGCACTTACAGTTTCATAATAATATGCGGTGGAGTCTAGAATTCTGTCGTTAATTTATTATTTGTTTTATTCATGAAGCATAACGATTGTCCAAGTTGCAAAAGTACCTAGCAACAAAATTCAGAACAATCATCATTCTTCAAATGAAATATCACGGAACAACCAACTCGATTTCATACAGCGTGATTATAATCAGGTGTTCCTAGCAATGATATCTGGGCTGGATGAATACAGTTTCGTTCTTAGTCACGTGAACGAACGGCTGGACACGGTTCTGGGTTGTCTCATCAGTTTCCCAAGTTCGATTTGTAAAAAATTCGAAATTTCAACCCGTTTTTCACCCAGATGACTGACATTAATGCCGATCTTCGCGGTCCAACTAGACCCCAAAAACTGGGACCCACAAACCAAATTTCTTTCATTTTGGTTCATGGCAACTAAGGGAAATGCAAAATACGGCGGACGAACAGATTTTTTTGTTTCTTTAATTCAGTTTTCGGATTCTACTCGTACGTAGGTAGGTACCTACCTTGAAATAAAAACCGTCAACTTTGGAGGGGGCGTTAACTTTTTTTCTCTTGTCCGACCTTAAGGTTCATTATTGAAAATAATAAACCAAAACTGATAAAAATACAGGCACTCTAATTAAGAAGTGTTAGCCTGAGGAGGAGGCTAAAAAGAAGACTTGAGAATCGAAACAAGTTCCAACAATATTATTTTCTCCACTAATGTTAGGTCCGTCTGATCACGATGAAAAGTCTACTAATGTTAGAGATGTCAGGTTATATGGTATGCGACCCTACTTCTGTTTCACAACGTTCAAGTCGCATGGGTTTTCCTACGTTCACAGTCGTGGGGTTGAACAAACTCTTAACCCCCCAAACCCTCTAAAAAGACCCCATTTCAAAATCCCATAACCGGAGAGCCAGTTGGAGCCCCCTCAGTCACTGCCGTAATCACAATTTTCTATCGCTCACCTCACAATTTCGTCACTCGCGCAATTCTCCTGCGATTGTTGTGAGGCCTCAGCGTTGTTCACGTCTCGATGAGATCTTTTTATCTGTCGATTTTCCAACGGCCGTTTCTTCATTCGTCCTCAATAGGCATTTTGCTCGGTTGAGTTCCCTGAGCAACGTTCAGAATCCGATATAGAACAAACAGCTGCCCTAGTTACAATTCTACGCCGTCGCACTGTGCGTTTGTACCGATTAAATATTTAGGTAACAACCTTCTTGACCAGCAGTCACGCTGTAGTGCCGTCTGACACGAAATACCTTGTTGCTAAATTCTGAATATACCTACCTAGTATTCTTAATATCAGGTGTGGGGTAGCAGTGCACATTTACTTACCATCAAACTGGAAATACCCTTCATACTCCGTCTCCAACTATGGTATAGAACAGAAAGTGGATACCGCACAGTTGACAATTTGAAATAGGTACCTATGTCATATATTTTTGTTTTCACCTATATATTATACATTTATATAGTTTATATTTGTATACCTATGTATATATCCCCCATCCGAAAGTCATTATTGGTTTTTCTACCTCAAAAAAGCCAGGCAGGAAAAACGTCAAGGTTTAATCTATTGTGAAATTGCGTTCATTTAGGCCAACTTTGATGAGTTCGACTGCATTTCGACTCTAATAACTTTCGAAAACCATTTTTCTTCTCCAAGATCTGGTAGTGTGTGGAGAAGATGAACGAATTGGGGTTTGGCAGTGCTGCAATAGGTCAGACAGTTTCTCGGATTTACATCAAAACTTAGATATGGAGCTGTTGAACCAGTAAACTTCCGATGTAGAACACACCTGATATCTAACCTTATGAGCAAAATGTACTATTTTCAAGACTTCAAGTCAGGTGTGTTTTCGAGTTGGGCACAAGAGGTGTATAAATCAGTTTTAACGCAGTAAGGGAGACTTGAGACCGCCACCGTTCCAATTAGCGTGGAACTAGAAGTCCTTAATTTTGTTCAAAAAATGATACGGTGAGCATCTGCGAATTCTGTTGTGACCCATTTGTAGGAAACTTATCGCACTTTCTATAGTAGGTTCCAGAATTCTGATCATAAATCGCGTTAAACATAAATCGTGAAGTTGAAAAAAATGGATGTCGAGGAAACCACAGACAACGTTTTTATTGAAAATTAGTAAGCAGAATTGATCCTTGAAATGGTAACTTTCATGGATAGTAATGTGGTGCTGTGTACAACTTTAAAATGATTTTTTGGGCTACTCTGTTTATCTTGTTGTGAGAGTTGGGGTTGTAATATAATACACAGTAATTTACGGTGGCAAATGTATTTTTTTCTTTTTTTTCAATTTTTTTGGTTTTTTCAATATATATAAAAATTACTTAAACATAGACAATAAAAAAGTAAAAACAGCCTGCGCAAATTCCAAGTCCGCGATTTTTGGATTTAAAAAAAATAACATGTCAGTTCAATTGGGAGCGGACTTGGAGGTTTGCGCAGGCGAATTTGAGACCCGTTTGTTGTTGCGCGATGTAAAAGTCGTCCGATGAATATTTACAGAGATATAATAGGGAGGAAGGGGCGGTTGCCTTGAAATTCAACGTGAAATTATTTCAAGACAAGTCATTGGGGGGGACAGCGGGGGTTGACTAAGTTAGTATGGGACGCCGTAGGAGCCGGATGGGCGGGATGGAGCGCTGTAGGACGCGGATGGGGCGTAGTTGTAACCACCGCCGCCGCCACCTCCCTGCTGCTGTTCGAACTGAGCGACTTGCAGAGCCTGTTTCACGCCTTCGAGGTCAACGCCGACGACCCTGGAGATGTACTGTTGCTGGGATGGGACTCCGTAGGACGAGCTGGGGACGCCATAGGACGAGCTGGGAGCGCCGTAGGACGAGCTGGGACCGCTTGGGTAACCGCCGCCGCCTCCGCCGCCGATGGAGTAGCCTCCGGACGAGGAGGATGCTTCGTCCTTGAGGATGATCTGGCGGACCTGCTCGAGGATCTGTCCGTCGACGTATTGGCCTTCGTTGGTGGAAGGTCCTGGAGCTACGGAGACGAGGGATCCGCCGCCACCTCCGCCGAAGCCGCCACCTCCGCTGTAGCCGCCACCGCCGCTGTAGCCGCCACCGCCGCTGTATCCTCCGCCACTGCTGTATCCTCCGCCACCACTCGGCCTGCTGTAAGAGTATCCACCTCCTACTGGGGGTTCAGCGGCAACCACGGCCAGGGTGGCGACTAGACACTGCAACATCAACAACAAACACATCATAAACAACAAAGTCAACATCAACTACAACAAAAATGTGAATAATTCAAAGAATTTAAATTACATGACTGCCTAATGAAAATTGAATAAGATGGAATGAAACTTTGAAACGAAGGAGAAATCGCGATATTCTTGACAGTTTAAATCCTCACATACAACGCAATGGTACTGTGAAGGGTTATAAGTCGAAAGTGATTGAACTGTTATCAAGAATCACAAACTGAACGAGACTGCTGTTTGCAGTGATGTAACTACATTAAAAGTCTAATGATCAGCGTCGACTGCACGTATATTCCGATAGTTCAACGATGATTGGTTCGATTGCTTCTAGTTCTGCAGGCAACGGGAAACACCCTTGTAATCGTAAATGCTCTCGCTGATCACATAGATACAATTCTTGATGCAACTCGTATTGTAGGCAGGCAAACTGTAAACAATTTTACGATCAAGAGCCATCTCACAAGCTTTATGACCTACCGGTGCAGGCCAAACCTATCGAGGTATGCGGTGTTGAGGCAAGTTAGGCTGTTTCATTAATTCTATCGACCTTTCTGACACGCCGTTGTAAAAGCTTTTTAAACGACTCTTAGAAACCGCTCGTCATCATGATCGAGCCCTCGTCAACGTTTTCGTATGGTATTGAGTTACCTTCGGTACCAGTTGATCGCCAAGGTCGTAGTAGATTTATATTCGAGTTTTGCAGCAGTATCACTTTCTATTGGTACGTGACGATGCAACAAATTGCATTAACAAAGTCTGAATAACGGGAATTTAACTATAGCTCGTCTGCCCAGCGATGGAGGATGTCCGTTAAATACAGACGTTGTACAGACTGGCTCTAATCTCACTAAACATTGAAAACTGATTGAAATACCTGGTGAATGCTAATCGTACAACAGAAGGTTCGTTTCAGTTGGTTAGTTTGGCAATAAGGCGAATCAGGGATCGGGGGCTCATTTAGGTTGATCTACGTTTTGCATAACACTACATTATGACGGCTACGAGGTTTGTCTGGGTCAGTGGGTTACAATTACGGCAGTTCACAGGGCTGCGAGCTCGGAGGAAAAAAAAACCCTTGCAAGCCTTTAGGTGTTACGCGAGTCACCGGTTATCGTACGATCGTATTTCGGGGGATTCCCGATGTGTACCATAATTAAGATATTATGAGGCATCGGCAACCCGCTCTCTCCACGGTGAAGACATTGCGGTGAATGAGATGCCATCTCCTATCCCTTTCTCGTGTTATCTCGTTGATTATTCTCGCGATCTCGATTTCAAATCCCAAAAGCACGGTTGGAGTAATAACAGCTTGGGCAACTACAAAAATTACATTTGTTTATCCGATGTTGCTGCTCTATTTATAGACATTGAAATGAGATCGATACAACAACCAAACACTCGAATTTTGTCTATTTCTAACGAACGTCCTCAATTTATCAATACCGTTTGGGCTTAAATTCAAACCGATTTTAAAAACCCGGTTTTGGTATGATTAATACCACATCTAACAGGTATTTATTTTCCGCAGCCAAATTTTCAGAAAAGGTGGGTTTTGGCGTCTCCGATTCAATGCATAGGTTTCCGTCAGTACATCTCAGTCTCAGAACAGTTCAGATAAGTTTTTCATTCCCGTTGCTTTTTCCTTTAGGTATTCCTCCACTAGTAGTCCATCCTCAATAAAGGAGCAGAAGGTTGGTACTACTTCTTTAAGACGTCGCTATCGTCATGTAGGTAGAGATATTGAAATTGTACAGTGTATTTCTTCAAGAATGACAACTACTTATTGTTACACCTTTGGGCGTCGATTAGTAGAAATGTAATTATTTGGTCCATGCAATGATTCGTCGTTCTCATCGTCCGTTAATAATGCAGATAGTTATGAGACAGTTATCATATGCCTCTCACTTCCCGGCCCCAAGATGAGCCGGGGTCATCACTAGTCACTAGTTATCCAATCTTTGCTCCGTAACCGAGTCCGTAACAACGTTACACATTGTCTTTACGGGGTTAAATAAGTTTTGAAAGACTGGTGGATCATGATAATGGCCGCCCCATCCATTGGTCGAGGTGAAGGGAACCTGAAACTTTCCCTCACTCGCTTATCCTGCATTTCACAACCGGGATGCACCCTCGAGCATCAGCCTAATTGGACAGATCGCCTGCTGCACGATTACCTCATTTAATTCTACCGGGTCCAGTTAAATTATGTAAATCCTAGGGTTTCGGATAGACAAAACGAAGGGCCTTGAAGGGGTCGTTGATTATTCAATAATGATTGCGCTCTATTATTTTGGTGATCGCTCCCTGCATAACATCCATATAATGAAAGATTGGTTTGGCAGATAATCGGATTAAAAATCCTATTATCCCTCGAAGATATAAATAAAAGCAACATTATTTTATAAGACAACATAGCTTGGTATAACGGTCCTAGCAGTGATGCAATGTCTAGTTTAAAACTTGAAGCTAAAGTGGCAGGACCTACACCTTTCATACGGATAGGAAATAAAAATAATGAATATTGCCTTCACTATTATCTGTATAATATTGACCTGTTTGTATAATATTATGTTGAATAATATACAAATTAGGTAGCCGAAAATAGGGAAAAGGGAATTTTAGGTAGGGCCTACCGAAAATCTTGACTCAACATCTAATAAAGGACGTAGATTATACCTCTAAATCATACGGGTGAGTAGAATTGTATCTACCTCATTCCTACTTTTGTTCAATTTTGTTGATATCATACCTGTATGTCAAAAAAATTTAGCGGATGTTCATATATAGTTTCCCTTGATCAACATTTTTTTAGGTAAAAATTATTGCTGTATTTTTTATTTGTGCTCTGTTCTGGTTGCTAGTTTTTATAATCGCAAACATTTTTACAAACCCATTAAAAATTTTTTTTAAATATATGTACCTAGTAGCTGGTTAGTGTGCATAGTACCTACCTGCTTGGAATCTCAAGAAATTTTCATATTCAACGAAATATTACCAACCATTATACAATACATGATGTAGGAACCCTTTGTATTTTTGCGATTATATCTTGCCAAGGTAGATAGGCGTACATAAAAATGTTCGTAGTAGGTAGTTAAATAGTATAACATGGAATAATATACATTTTGTCGACATTCGGGCATGTCTTTGCAACATTAAAGTTCGTAGGAAAAAAATTAATGTCCGCATAACCTCTCAGATTTCTCACCAAATCAAAACTTGGGAATACGCACACATTTCGAATTTAGAGCGAGAAGACCCCGATTTTGAATTTTGAGAAAATCAAGACCCGAGCGCGGTGGCGTGTTTCATTATTCGGATATTTTTATTTTGCTGTATGATGCGTTTGCAGAAGTATTGCTGGAAGTGTAAAAGTTGGACATGAATATTATACGCGGTTACCTACCGCCATACTAGACCAAGTAGTTCACCAGCGATGTAAAAAAAAAAAAATTTATATCGTATCCAATATCCACACTTTAATGCCCACCTGTTGTGCTTATTTTGCATGTGAAAAGTTGTAGGAAAGAGTAGAAAAATTTAAGCTTAGTCGATTTTTTGGCCAGATTAAAAATGAGGTACAAACACGAATTTGGCAATTTAGGCCAGAAGGAATATCAGGAGCTCGGTTAGAATCAACCATGTATGGCATAATATTATGATGTGTTCGAATGAATTTCACGATCTCCAAGTTTTATTGTACAGTGTGAAAATTTGAATTTGCAGAAAAGGTGTTGAAATTACAAAGGTTATACTGAATAATTTTACAGTGTTACCAGTACACTGGAACTCCGTGTTGGTATCCAAGTTGAGCACTGTAACGGATGTTGTGTTAATTTTACATGTCCATATCGCGACTGAGGAGGCACAGGATTCCGGGGTGAGTCACGTATCAGCACTTCGGACGGTTAGAAAGAAAAACGCGAATTTCCACTGATGTGATGCACACTCGAAGAAGATGATTGGTAATTGAAACGGATTTTTTTTTTTTAATGAAAATTTGAGTTGAGATATTTTTGGGTTGGGCTTCAGTTACATAAACTTACCCAAGCGAATCCTCTCATGGTAGTGTAATCCAAAGTTGGGGGTGCAGGACTGTGATGTTGTGGGGTCGCTGCTAAGCTTATATACTGGGACGGCCGAGGGTGAGAGGGGGAGCCCTCTCGGCCAGCTTCCCACCCGAAGTAGGAGATCCGCCCGGGCAGATGAGCCCAAGGGTTAACGCCAGGGCAAGCCGACTCAAAATCCTTTCTCTCGGGACTTTTTCCTTTTTTTCCCCAAGCTTTGATTATCGGATTATGTCGACTCCCTGATGGCGAGCGCTTTTCAAGTTTCCTAACTTTGCTGATACCTTCGGCACCATCTGTCAGCCGCACCACATCGGAGTTGAAAACGATAATACCTACGTGGAATCCTCCCGGTTCAGTTTTGTATAGTTATACAGCAGTTACCATTCTCACCATTCCAGAGACGGAAGAATCATGTTAAAACAACATTATAAAATATATGTACCTACCTGTAACTGCATTTAGTCGGAACCTAACAGCACTAACGCAGAACATCGGGGAAGCGATGCACCATTAGACCACCTAACTGGAAAACGTTTCATCACTTATCTATTTTATCTATTCCAAAAATTTCAATTGCTACTTGTGCCCTAGGCCGCCTCCATGTTGCTACCTGTCCCTTTTCATATCCAAGGAGACCTCGAAAACCCTAGCTAATGAATTTTTATGTAAATTAAGTTTTTCCTGATTTTGGTAAAATTTGTCGAATGGTCCTTTGAGACCATTATTATTACCATTTTCACTCTTGCGCCATCACTGAAAACAGTGGCGGTAGAATATCCAACTCGATGCACGGACAGTTTTGCATTTTAGACATTTCTGAACAGTTAGTTTCCACGTATGTCGGCATGCTATCGCAAAGCACATAATAGCTATACGATTGAATGGTAGTAATGGGCGGCAGAAATTTGGCGGTTATTCATTAACTCGCTCATTTTGGAGAGGTGAGCGGGGCGAATCCTAAATAGCTGCTTACGAATTTCATAAAATTCGGACTATCATCTGTCTGTGTAAAAATCTAAAGACATAACGTCGGTTCTAATCAACCAAGTGCGACTATTAAAAAAGAAAAAAACTACAGGATAAAAGTAGAAATAGTCTATTTCCACGTCAAACTAACAAACTGTAGACCGGTTTCGGTTGTTACACCATCATCAGTACACGATAGAATAGAAATTTCTATTCTACACCATCATCAGTACCTACACGAAAGAATATAAATTTCTATTCTATCGTGTACTGATGTTGGTGTAACAACCGAAACCGGTCTACAGTTTGTTAGTTTGACGTGGAAATAGACTATTTTTATCCTGTAGTTTTTGCTATGGATTTCCACTACTCCGCCGCAAGTGATTTAAGTTATATAAGTGCGATTATTTTTGATTATTCGATTAGGGGTGGATGTAGAACTTTCTTGTGGGCAGCTTTCCCTACGTAAAGCTACCTCCATGGAATTTTACACATTAAATTTTTCGTTTCTTATCTGTGTTTATATTTTGTATGTTGACTTCCAACCTAATATAGTGGTGGAGGGAGACCGCCGGAAACCTATCCGAGTGTCCTCCTGCTCCAAACTTCATTGGTGATCTCCTGAATGAACTTGTTTGTCACCTGCCACTCCCATGTCTCATTTCTTATTTTTATCTTAAATCATTTATCAGACAGTTGAGCATTACATTGAACCAGAAATGGAACTTCGCGACTGCTGTTCATCCCCACTGTTACATGGAGTTTTACACTTATGTTGCTGAAGGATCTCAAATTACCTTCTTAAAACATGAATCATTAATATCTACCTGGTCTTCTTAAACATCCAACGCAAATAAACGATAATTCAACAAGCTGCAATCATAAATGTAAACGTCTTGATTGTACTATTCTACAGCTGGAAAGATCGTTTCGCCGAAATTTCATGGAGTCGAAAACCCAAAGATGAGTTGAAATACGAAAATCTATCTTTTTCTGGGTATGGTCATTTAATTTGGGGGCAAAGAGCGGCCCGCCAAAGCGTTGAAAGAAATTTCAAGGTATGGGGTGAAGGTTCCTATACACAATTCCTACAGAGGGCTAGGAACAGGTTTCTATACGTGCACATTCAACAGTGAGGTGAGGTGCTACTTCGGCGGGTAAAATTACTATCTGTCATTTTGCGGCTGAGGAGGTTTTTTTGGCGGGTAAATGTTTACAACAGGGTTGTTGGGGGGGGGGGGGGGGGTTATACAATATTTTTGCACTGATGAAGTAAATATTTTTTCCCAGTACGTAACTAAAACTTTTCTCATACTTACTACCTACTTATTACCTACTCAGTAGTCATACTCAGTACCTATTTTGTACCTACTTATCTAAATATTCAGTAACTACCTACTTACTTTTTTTGGCGGGTAAATAAACCCGCCAACAGGGTTGTTTTTGGGGGAGGGGGAGACATCACGTTTTTTTGCATTGTTGGAGTAAACATTTTTTCCCAGTACTTGAGAAAAAATTTTCTCAGTAGGTACTATTTATCCAGGGCACTTCCTTGGAGCATAGCTAATGTTTGTGCAAAATTTCAGCTCGATCAGTTAATGTCTGTGAGGCTGTAGCCCTGTCAAAGAAGTAGAAAAACCTGACAAATAGCAATTTTGAAACTTCTATAACTCCGGCACCTGATGGTCGCGACGGCTGAAATTTGGTACACTTCCTTGGCGGGCCGGACGCCACAACTTTCTGTTCAGTTTTTCAAGTATTCAGGTTTAGGGGAAATAAAGTGTCAAAGTTGCCATATTTAACAGTTTTAGGCTGATTGTTCCACTGGTAACAGACCGCCCAGGTAGAGATATAAAGGTACAATAATTTCTGCTCGTTAGGATCACTATATTGTAGGTTTTCATTATAATCATAGTACATCGGGCAGCCCTAATCCATCGGTACTTCACGTACCGTTGTTAGTATTAGTAGCTAGTAGCTACTTATTAATAAACTATTAGGTTACCTAATTTTTACATCAGTAGCCGTCATTTTTGTAACAAACCTCTTAGCCGTGGGAATAGATACTTTTCAATGTAGGTCGGTGCAGTAGTTGCGGTGGAGCTTGTGCCAGTTTCCCACAATAATCGCTAATGCGATGACTCGTCATTCTCCTCAGACGGAGCAGACGTCTCATTGAATGTACAGGAGTTTCACGATCTTAGAACGTAACCACAGACGATGTGAGAGTTGAGTGAAAGTGTTCAAATTGAGCTTTTATGTCTTTCAAGATCGATCAGCAATACTAGCACAGAATTATTTCGTTTCAACATTTAAAAATAAATCTACCTTCATGTGAGAGCTTTTCGTTTGGTTAAAATGAGAAAACTACTCACCTATCTCATGTTCCCAGAGAAAATGATAGAATAGTTTTGTGGAAACTCAGTTGATCATGTATTCCAAGTTAGGCTACTCTATATAGTACATATAGAATAGCCTAACTGTCAGGTTTGGTACCTACTGAAAGAATCAGCGCCATAAAAAAAGTGATTTTTCAATGTGGTTCTATGAATATGGGTCACCTCCAGTTGTAGATGAATTGGCAGTCTCATACGAAAATCCTTCAAAAATAAAGATTGGCAATGTAACTAGTAAGACACGAATAGACGAAGAATATTCTTTGCACTTACCTGTAGGATTTTGCTTCTGTGTCTACTAGTAGCTGATGACTTCGGGAGGAAGTAATAAATTATAATATTGTTTCCTAAACCAAAAATTCCACTTGCGTTTCAAGTTTCAGACTTTTTTAGAAAAATTTCTGCATTTTTGAATAGAGAGAAATTACTTGTGCGCACTTCTCAACTACTTTCGTAAAGTTTTGCGTCGTCAAAAAGTAGGTAATTTGTTTTACAAAGGTTTTAGGACTTTTTTTTTGGTACTCTGAAATCAAATTAAAGTTGGAAGTTGAAGTTAACATATAATTTATTCATTTCATGACAAAGAGGACAACTCAGGTAAGCCACCGATGTGTTTAAATTGAGGTATTTTGAATGAAAATAAGTTACTTTTGGTACTTAAATCCTCTTCTTTCCTTACAACTCCATTCCATACTGATGATCAAGACACCTGACAACACCTGATTTTATGAATTAGCAACTACCTACAGCTGTAAAATGATCTGTTGAAATTGTAAACGACGCATTCCATTTCATTCTTATAGGTGCTATTCATATCATTGTTTTTTATTCTTCCCTGCATAATGCCTAACAAGGGCCATATGTTTCAAATGAGTACACACACGTGGGGATATCAATGGAGCATGAGGGGTTTCCCAATAGTCGAGACTTCTGGAACTGGAATGTGATGACTTCCTGGATATTCACGTTCACTTTCATGTCAGTAGGTTCAATGGCTACAATGACATAGCTAACCCATCCGTTACATCATATAGGTGCTTCATCTTCAGAACTCGCATCTTACCTTACTAATCCAACAATCGTGGAGACGAGCTTGTTAGGTATAAAAGTAGTCATAAAATTATAATCTGAAGCAAGGGACCATAAATCATGGTCGATGAACCATCAAAGAAGCCTACTGACACTTTTCTCCCACCTGTGGAAGTATTTACTGCTACTCACGTTCGCCTCATTACCAGGCTCGATTTCAACTACAACTGAACGCAAATTTCGTAATTAGGTAGGTTTTCGTTGGTGTGGTGCTGACTTGCTTGACTGGTGAGGATAAAGCTGCCGGTTCTGTTGCTCTCTTTCATCCAAGTACCCTCATATTATTGGCCTCTTCAGGGGATCTAGTTAGGTACATTACATCACAGGAGATGTAAAACTATGTCGTACCTTGAGCGGAATTTACAGACTCAAAATCATCAAACTCGATTTCAACTACAGCCGAAGTCGTATTCTAAATTCATATCAATTCCATTGATTCAAACAATACAACGCAGCATATTTGTGTATACATAATTTATGTTATACCTACCTAACGCCTGATAGGTAGAAATTAGAGCTGAAGTGGTATGTAGTGTTCTACCTAGTTGTGTTACTCAACTAATTTAATCAAGTAGGTTCACAAAACAATGACAACAACAACACCTTATCAATGGTACCCTACTACTAGGTAGGTACCCTACTAGTCAACTGCCTTTACCAATGAGTAGTATGGACCTCACAGCGTCGGATAATTTAATACAAATAGGTATGCAAACCCTTTGTTCCGATAATTTCTGATTTTGTATATATTATACATGTTTAGGGTGATTTCAGAAAAATTCCCAGGTTTTTGACTCATAAAAAATGAATTTTGGGAGCTGAACCTTCGTTGCAACCTCAATTCTTCACTCTTTGGTTAAAATCAACTTCATATTCGGTCGTCTCGCCCTAAAAAAGATGGATAACGATACCTCACAACTTGGGTTCACTAAAACCTTTAAAAAAAAAACAACTCCAAAACCCCTATTTTTACTCCGATTTTTCACCCACAGCACCCCTCGGTGTATTTTGATTTTGCTCGGTATATTTTGAAAGTTTTAGCCTTAAATTTACGTTAAAATTGGTCTAAAATCGTAGTTCTCCCACACACAGGCTCCATTTGGGTCCTGGTTGAGATGCTCAGTAGCCCGATCGGAATACACCCAGGGGTGTTATGGGTGACAAATGGGTGTAAAAATAGGTTTTTTCGAGATTTTTTTTGGACGTTTTAATGAACATGAGCTTGTGAGGTATCGTTTTCCATATTTTTTAGGGCGATAAGGCCGAATGTGAAGTTGATTTTGACCAAAGAATGAAAAGAATTAGGTTGTAACGAAGGTCCAGCTCCCAAAATTCATTTTTTATGAGTCAAAAACCTGGGAAATTGTCTGAAATCACCATAAATTTGTATAATAACACTGGAAGTAGTATCAACAGGAGAATCAAGACAGCTAAATGGCACTATCATTGATCAAAGATAATTTGTCAAAAACAGTAGCCTAATTCGTATTTTTTGGGGCCATAGTTGGCGGAAACCATCAAAAATAGCTATTTCAATTGTTACACATGAAGGAAATAATCAATGAACCGCCAGCATTTCTGTAGGCACGTCCAACTGAATAACAAACCCATGTGACAAGGGCTTTTCACGTTTTTTAGATACATCGCATTGCAATTTTAGAAGGATCGCACTGTGATGAAAAACAACAAATAATGAGGCATTAATAATGACATTTTGTTCTTCTGAAATAAATCATAGATCAAACGGTTAGGTATACCAGTATAATATATATTTGATTCTATGGGACAGAACAAACTGGTCGGTCACTGACGACCTGGCTGAAAAGTGGGGGTTTTCAGGGGGGTGGGTACAGGATTGAGTAGCTGTGTTGGCTGTCAATTAGTTGACTTCCAATTAGCCGCACGTCAAACTTTCAGTTTTATTTAAATACAGAGCTTTGCACGGGGTAAACTATACTGTCGAACTTCTGTGACGTCACAGCTTATTTCTAAATACCTAGGTACTCTACTGGGCCAAGTAGTCGGAACCTACCTAATTGCGTCATGCTGTTGATTGAAGAATCGGTTTTACAGTCACCTGCAATAGAGAGCTTGGCACTTTCCATTTGTCGATCTCCCTCCGTGGTCTAAATTTTCAATCAAGTTACTAGTGTGGCTAGAGCACCCCTGATCACCATGACTAGATAAAATAGAAGGCTAGAAGAGGCCACGGAGGTGGTTTATGCAGTATACCCTACGGAATTCCTAAGAAACGGTTGGACCGATTTTGATGGAAATGTTTGCATTATGCTGTAAATGGGGGGGGGGGGGGGACGATGTCAGAATCCATTTTTGTTTATTATTCCGTGAATAATACACCTATGAATTCGCTCAGCAAAAACTTTTGATAACACCCCCTCAAACTTTTTTTCTTTTCCATTTCAAGGTGCGTAGATTCCAAAAACGCTGCAAAGTCCTTGTCACATGGGTTTATTATTCTACTGGACATACGTACAGAAATGTGGCTATTCATTTATTCTTTCTTTCACGCAAATAATTCGAATAGCTATTCCTGATGGTTTCCACCAATTTTGGCCCCCAAAACACGAATTAGGTAGGCTTTTTTTTTTCAAATTATCTTTGATCACTGGTAGTGCCATTTAATCGTCTTGATCCACCTGTTGACGCTTTTTCCAGTGTTATTCTACAAATTGATGGTGATTTCAGACGATTTCCCGGGTTTTTGACTCATAAAAAATCAATTTCGGGAGCTGAACATCTGGTAGAACCTCAATTTTCTATTCTTTGGTCAAAATCGACTTCATATTCGGTCTTCTCGTTCCCAAAAACATGAAAAACGATACCTTAAAAGCTCACGTTACCGACACGTCGCTAAAACGCAAAAAGTACCTATTTTTACACACATTTTCACTCATAACACCCCTGGGTATATTCCGATCGGGCTGAAAAGTTTCGGGACACAACTAGGGCCCAATTGGAGCATCTGTGCGAAAGAACGATTTTTTTAGACCGAAAATGAAGCCTGTACACGTGATACGGCGGACGGCGTACGGGGACGGCGGACGGACATTGCATTTTTGGAATCTACGCACCTTGAAACAGAAAAGAAAACATTTTGAGGGGGTGTTATAAAAATGTTTTGCTGAGCGAATACATAGGTGTATTATTCACAGAATAATAAACCAAAATGCAATGTCCGTCCGCCATCCGCCGTATCACGTGTACAGGCTTCAATTTCGGTCTAAAAAATTCGTTCTTTCGCACACATGCTCCATTTGGGACCTAGTTGTGTCCTGAAACTTTTCAGCCCGATCGGAATATCCCCAGGGGTGTTATGAGTGATAATGTGTGTAAAAATAGGTACTTTTTGCGTTTTAGCAACATGTTAGTAACATGAGCTTCTGAGATATCATTTTCCATGTTTTTGGGGACGAGAAGACCGAATATGAAGTCGATTTTGACCAAAGAGTTCTACCAAATGTTCGCTCCCAAAATTGATTTTTTATGAGTGAGAAACCTGGGAAATCGTCTGAAATCACCATCAGTTTGTATAATAACACTGGAAAATGTCAACACGTGGATCAAGACGATTAAATGGCACTACCAATGATCAAAGATAGTTATTTTAAAAAAAAGAAAAAAAGGAGCGTACCTAATTTGTGTTTTAGGGGCCAAAATTAATGGAAACCATCAGAAATATAGCTACTTCGATTATTACGCATAAAAGAAACAATAAATGAACAGCCAGCATTTCTGTACGTATTTCCAGGAGAATAATAAACCCATGTGTCAAGGACTTTGCAGCGTTTTACCCATACGTTGCCCAGGGAGTGACAGAAAACCCCACACAACCTGAACGGCTGAACCGAACTGGTCGAAAGTTGTGCTGTAGCCTCCCTTTCACCACACAATTTTATACCTCTTTGAAATGTCCACGAAATGTCTGGTACCAACGGCGCGACGGCGTTGAAAAGGAAAAACGTTGCGAGAGAAATTCGAAACAAAAAGCCAAGGGATCCCGAGCCAAGGGAGCTCCGACCCTTCGGTTACGAATTATCGTGTCCGAGACGTTTTTCGGCCGGTAGGTATATACCTAGGAGCATATACCTACCATGCTAAAAACAAATCCTCTCACCATTAATCCGTACGGATAATATGCACAGGGGATGACCATTCAGTAGATATCCAGTCTAAACACACACAAAGAAGAGATGGGGATTCTGAACGCGTGGTGATTAGGAAGGATAAGGGATAACATTGAAGTACCTATATTAGTCGGTGACGTATTTTAGTGCCTGGTAGCTGTAAGGATGGATGGTTTGTGTGAAAGAACGATAATACACGTTTCAAGGAATTATTATAGATATATACAACAGTGTGCGGCAATAGGAGTTTGATAATAAGTGGTTGGTGAGGTACAAATAGATGAACAAATAGGTGAAGTACAAATTGGTCTACGCGTTCAAAGCAATAAACCACAACCCATACGTTTAGTAGTTTTGTTCGATTCATTTATTATTGCAAACCAGGTTAATGCATCAGAGGGGATTGGAAAGTTACCTATCCTGTGAACGTACCGTCCAGCTAGTTTTGGTTTATTATTTTCAATAATGAACCATTGGAATCGAGCATGAAAAAAAAAATTCTTACCCCCCCTCAAAATTTGATGGTTTACGTTTCAAGGTATGTAGAATCCAAAACTGCAATAAAAATATTTCTGTCTGTCCGCCGTACGCCGTACGCCGTACGGGCCACTTTTCTTAGTTACCATGAAAAAAAATTGATGAAATTCGGGTTATAGGTTCCGTTCGGCGTCTAGTTGGTCCTCGAAGCTCGACGTTACTGTGAGTCATCTCTAAGGGGTTCAAAATAGGGGTTGAAATTTTCAAAACGCCTATACAATTTTTTTTACGTAAATATTTTTACGGTTTTAAATAGTTCTTGAACTTGCGAGTTTTTTAAGACCATCCGGAGCATCGTACGTCCAGCCGTTCGTTCACAGTAAGGCCCCGAAGTTTGCACCGAGAGGCATTTTCGACTCCAGTGTGAATGAAATTGTATACAATTCAAACCAAATCTCGTAACCAGAGACGCGCCCACAATAGGAAATTTGGCGGAGATAAAATCATTGGTAGGGATCACCTGATTATATTGGCGGAGTATGAAGTCGAGTTGGTTGTTCTGTGATATTATTTAATTTGAAAAATGATGGCTCTTTTGGAGTTTGTTGGTAGGTAGTGAAACTTGAACAAACGTTGAAGTATTATTGATGGGTAAATTATTACTACGGTAAATCATTACTCAACGGTAAATTATTACACAACGGTTCATTATACCATCTACGTAGAAGGGGCTGGAGTTTGTTGGTAGGTACTTTTGCAACTTTTTTCACTCCTCATCAGCAATTTCTTTTCAGAACTTCATTATGTGTGTTTCTTTTTGTTAGGTACTGTTTGTCATCGGCAGAACTATTTTAGCAACATTTAACTCGTGATTTAGGTAGGTACCTAGTAACGAGTATTCTACATAATATGTATTCTACATAATATGTATAGAATAGTACATATCTTATTATATAGACGGGTTATCTATACATAGAGCTGTGATCTGTAACACAAGGGTATTCTATACAAAATAATAAACCGTTGTGCAGGGATTTGCAGCGTTTTTAATGAATAAAATGCATGTTCTAACTTTTTTAATGATTATACGCAATATATTATAACGTATCTCTTATAATAGCAGTGCGATAGGGGACCTTTTTTGGTATCCCCACTTCCCTTAAGCCAGATGATACATTCACCCCCTCTCAGATCGTTGTTGAATTTAGTTATATCAAACTAATGTGTGATGCTCAGTACTGAGCCATATTTTTCCATCACTCCTTGCGCTATAACGAAGAGTACCTACCTGTTCGTGTAGTTCAAATATTTTTAGTTGACATTTAACTCAATGATACTTTAATTACCTACCTTTCATTTCGCTCGGTAGTGAACATATTCATCACCATGCTAGAAAACAGGTAGGGAATGTTGATACATAGTCTACTGATAATGGAAAGAATTTTATGGGTCTCTTTCTCAATATTGTAGTTCAAATACTTCTTCTTTAAATTACTGTAGGCCTGTGATAGGTGGTTAACTGATGTTCCCACATTGTTTTGTGCCCCAAGAAATACTTAGTAGGTAAGTTACGTAATTATATTATAATTACGATTAAATTGAAACTTAGTTTTGGGATATTTCTTATCGTTTTCGTGAGTACCAGCATTCTCGCACATAGCTACGTGTTGAAGGTTGTACCACCATTTGATTTCTTGATTCCCAACCGTACAGCTGCGCCCTGCGGAAACCCACTTGTCCCCTGTCCGCCTCGAGTTGGCGGGATGTGATGTAGGAGGGACTGCTGCTTCGTCATAAGTAGGTTACTGGAGTACTCGTACATCTCTTCTCTGTGCATCATCGCCCCTCCCCCCCCCCCCCCCCCCCCCCAACACTCAGGCGCCGGCCGGTCTGCCCCACGTGGTCCGCCTACCCGCCACACGTGCCCAATGCACCCACCTCAATGCTTCCCGATTGTCGCGTGGTATTCAGAGCTAGTGCGGGTTTGCCATATCCAATCCTTCGACTAAGGTTCCACCATTCCATATTTATACGGACATGTCCGTATTGCAGAAGCGTCCAAACGTATTTTGATCCAGTTAACCTTTACAAAACTTCGTATTTTAGAGGTTAGAAGGATAATGAAGTATGAAAACGAGAGAGCAGAAGCAATTTCATGATTGCTTACTCACTCGAATGGATGTTTCAAGAAAACGCTGCAAATTATTACACAAAGGTTATTATTTACCTGTATAGATACTGTTTTCTGTGGTCAATTTCGTGCTCCCCCCTGGAAAGCCTTAAATTGAGTACTGGAGCCGGCCCGAGAATTACATTTTCATAAAAATGCGCCGGATTCAGTAATTCAATCATTAATTAATTGTTGTTATTAATGAAGCAAAACGTTCGGTCAAGTTACGAAAGTACCTACCTATCAATAAAATCCAAAAGCATTCTTCAAATGAAGTAATATCACAGAAACAGAACAACCACCTCGACTTCATACACCCATCCGTGATTATAGTCAGGTGTTCCCTAGCAATTATGTGTGGGCCAAATTTATACCGTTTCATTTACGATCATGTCGAGGAAGCTTTTCGGTGCAAACAAACGGCTGGACGTGCAATGCTCCGGGTGGTGTCAAAAAATTCTCAAATTCGAGGTCAATTTAAAAACTTAAAAAAACCATACCCTTCTATCGAAAGTTTTCGAGCTGCGGCGTTCTGAAAATTGCACCTATTTTTCACCCCTTCGAGATGACTGACAGTGACGCCGAGCTTCGCGGATCAACTAGACCCCAAATGGGACGAACAACCAAATTTTACGAATTTTGATTCTTGGCGACTAAGGAAAGTGCGGCGGACGAACAGAATTTTTTTATTCCGTTTTCGGATTCTACATACCTTGAAACGGAAACCTTATAATTTTGGGTGGGGGGGGGGGGGTTAAACCTTTTTTTTTTTCATGCTCGATTCCAAAGGTTCATTACTGAAAATAATAAACCAAAATGGAAATGGCATTTAGAAAAGAAGTTGAGTTTAGGAATGTTTTATTTGTATTCATAAAACATTTCGAAATTCAACATCCTTACTAAATTCATTTTTATTTTTTCTCTATGGTAGTTTCTACACTGTAGAGTAGAACATCCTTTGTTGATAAAACATTTTGCATTTTCTCCACATGAAAACCTGCCAGTTATGAGACAACCATCTAGTTAGGATACCTAGGTACTTCTACTATTGCGAACTTCGTGTCTCAGAGCCAAACTGGCCACTATTAACAGTCTTAACGTAAACTGTGCGTTCCATATATAATTTCCTACAGTGGACTGTTAGGTAGTGTTAAGTACTGTACAATCACCTAGAATTAGGAATAAACCTTGGAGTATAAGGTGCCTTTGCCTTGAGGCACCGCCCGGGTCGGGGTGAACTGCTTGGATGATTCTTCAGAAAAGATGCCCTGATGATCCTTTCATGACTTCATCTTTCATGCTGCGTGGACGTTGACAGGTGGGAGGTCACGAATGATTGACCGGCTCTAGACCATCTTTCAACTTGGTTGACCTCGTTAAATTTGACTTTCCGGGCCATCTTGTAGGTAACTATACTCGTTAACCCATCATAAGTGAGGTTCGAGGTTTGCAAAGAAAAACTACACAGAAGTAAACATAACAACCTAGGAGGACGTTGGTAGTCAAATGGGAGACGCTTTGGATTTCTCGTGGCTGAGGATAATATTTGACAGTAGGAATGGTCAACTACGGAATTGGAGATACCTGAGGAACAAATATTGCTAATAGGCCAGGGCTACATCGCAACATCGTGGCATATACAAAAATAATTAATTTGCTACCACGGGTAAATGAAGCTGCAATTTTGCTGAAATAGTAAATTAAACCAGAGATTAACCTCAAAATTCCTCGGCCTCTTGACGGTTTCTATGTCAATTTAATAAGCCAGGTAATCCGATAACTAGGTGCAAACATCTCTCCCTCTCTCTCTTTTCTCACACTGTACTGTACATTGTACAGTCTTTCAAATATTATTAGTATTAAGTATATAACCAACGGAAACCACAATGTCATTGCACCAATATTTGTAATTTAAGCAGACTGATGTTTTATTTTATATATCAATAACTAATCAATGTAAACTTGCCAAAAAGGCAGAGAGGGTTAGCGGACCCTATTTTTGTGCAAGTTAATAAATAAAATCTTAATTCATTCCCTCTCTCTCTCTCTCTCTCTCTCTCTCTCATTTGAGCAGTGCTCAACCTCAGCACGATTTGAATACATAATTATATTTTCACCATCTAGCTAAGTCACCAAGTTCCCCCAAACCAAACATAACATGTAATTTTATTTTGTACATACTTATTATTATTCTGTACATGTAGGGGAGACTCACCTCCCTTGGGTTATAGACGTCCTGAAAACGTAGTCTGGTTAGTAAAACTATCCGACTGTTGAATTAACCGAACACGCATTAGAACGGTCAATAAATATAGGTAACCATTTCAAACTGATCAAGAAAGGCACTTCTCCTCCGTCGGTCATTACAAGCATCGCCCCTTTTGGTGACAGAGTTAGCGGAGGTCAATCTCATACTAGTTTTTGTGGTTTAAAAAACAATATTCGACTATAACTTATCATGAAAGTTTAATTTTAAAAAGAACACGAAAACACAGAAAACGAACAAAAATGAAATCTGAGAGATCTGGTAGGCTGCAGCTCATTTCTTGTAGGTATGTACGGAATTTCTGGTACGTTTCAATAATGCATCAGTCAAAAAGGTTTCTTTATTAAGTGTTATTCCCATCTAAAGAGAACGAAATAAACCACAAGTGGTTTGCCTTAATCTTCTTTAAAAATCTCCAATAACTTAATCATCACAATTCTCTTGAAACCATTAACAGTTTCTTTGTGGAAGATTCATAATTAGTAATAATCTCATGTTGAGAGAGCATATATGGAAAAAAAAGTGATTTCATTTGACACTTCCGATCTATGAAGGATCCTAATGATGTCAAGAACCGAATTTAGTTATTTCGAGGACGCGTCATAGTAATATTTCGTTTTATGGTCTCCCTTCAAGTTCGTCTTTCTGTAATTAGTGACAATACAGTTTACATCTAGACTAATAGCCTCTTCATCATCTCGATGATGTCCGAAGTGTTAATTTCTTCAACAACAACTTAGATTTCCAAGTGTACAATAAGCTAGATACTGTTCTTTTTAAATAGCTACGGTCATAAACCTACTTCATGTTTCTTGTTTTAGGAGCAATTATCCATCATGTTTACGCTGTATACGAGCATACAGGGCAATATGTAGGAACCGCCCTTTCTGTCTTGACAGATCGGATCCATTTAAAGAGAATCAAAAATTGAATTACAAATTGTCTCTTGTGGATGGGTAGTCATAGGGACTGTTGGAACGGATAGGCTGATCTTGTATCTCAAAGGGTGAATTAGAGCCAGCCACATTCGACAGGTGGGAAATTATTTCCGAACTTGAATCTAAATAGTAACAATTATAATAAACGGTATTTTTCTCGTGCATAACACTTATGAGGAGCCAGATTAATCTGATATTACGAAAGTTTTTCTGGGTAACGGATGAGCTTGAGGATTAGTTTCGAATTCCACTCGCCTCATCACATCACCCTACCATTATTTCGAGCACGCCCTGAATCGCTGCAATGAACTAATCAAAAAGATTATATATATCGTCCGTAACTTCAACCATAGGGATTGATAATTTTAAAATTAATTACGATAAAATATTTTTCATAATTGTTTCTCAATCAGACTGCTGTGCCCGATCGAAAATTGTGGATTTTAATAGCCCCAGGTTACAAGATCTCTAAGGTACACCCTTTTCATCCATCCCAACTTGGCTTGTCGCCTCTGAGTACCCAAGTAGATTCTCATCGATAAATCTATCAGATCGGTGTACCAGCAGATACATATTATAGATATTAGCATGTTTACGTCTCATGATACATAGAACAAGAAAATCCTATTTCACAAGATAAATCCGTCCTCCTTTTATCAGAATTTGCCCAGAAGATTGAAATTTGTCATGGTGGCTCCGCGGAAGATAATGACTGAAATGAAGGTATAATGATCGTTTGTGCAGTCAAATATCTACCTACTTCTTCTCCCCCCCTTCCCCCGCCCCTCTACGTTAATAAGGTAATTTTAGATACCTATAAATAGGAAATTAACAGGGTTCTTCCTGTTAGAGATTCGCGATTTAAGTAGGTACTCGTAGTACCAAGTAAAATCTTCAGGTTAACTGCCATCATTCATTAGCTCAGAACTTGGGTGAACTCATTCATTTTGAGAGCCCGTCAATGAGCCCAAGGTTTGCACATAGACGGATCAGTCGGATTATGATGCATTTTTCACCACCTGAAAACCAACCTGCACCCACAAGGTATTTTACCTCATTGGGTCGTTTCTTTCGTGTCAAGAAGTAGTGTTCGGAACTATGTTCGAAACAGTGATTCATCTATGCAGAAAACTGATATAACTTCACAACGTAGATGCTGAGTTTTTTGTTCGTAGTTGACATCAGGTTAGTTCGTATGATCTCTGAATCACAACGTTCCTGTTGTCTTCTGTTTTGGAGTCGAGCTGCTCTTCGCACTGGAGGAGAACCCTACCTAATCACCTTCACCTCATCGGCTTCAGCCGTATCCCATTGAAAACGACGTTTGAAGTCCCTGGTACGTGTATAAGCCATTAGGGCATTAAGAAGACTACTTAGTGGAAGGTTGAAGAACGATTTCTCATTATAGTTTGACAAAAAACTGCGACTCCTGAAAGGTAAAACGTGTGTGTCGTTAAGATCTGTTTTCCCATCACAAAACCTTTCTCTGACTACCAACAGCTCCCTGCTCGATTTTCCTTCAAGGCCGCAAACCTTAAAGAAAGGAAACACAAAAACCAAGAAAACGAGAGCAGAATGACAAACCGTGACCTCTGAGTTTTTTTTATTAGTGTTGAAGGAGGAGATACGAGTTTCCAACTCCTCCTACCACACAGACGTAGGTACCGACACACACATAAGCTCGAGTAGTCTGAACAATATCCAAGTTAGCCAAGGACTGTCACGGCTGTGGTGCAAGTGCCTCAGTTGACAATTGTCGAGGAGCGAACCTTCCTTACGCCATTTGATCCTGTGAGTTTATGACGTAACTCCAAACAACCTCGGTGCCCGTCATACCCCTCATCTTTCGATTTTGCTTGTTCGGCAGCCTCTTCACCTACTTCAGGTGTCAATTTGAGTAGCGGCAGAGGGAGGTACTTGCCAACCGTTTGACGACTACCTGCCTTATTTTTTGAGTGGGGTTGAAAGTCATCTCTGGAAGGTTCCCTTTCTAATCCTATTTTTCTTGTTCGTAAATGCTCGTTTTCTTCGGGTGCAACGTCAGTTCCTGGACCGCGGACTGCCATCGTGTTGAGGCAGCGGATGGTCTGCGGTTTCCGCTCTTCGAGGGACAATCTCAACATTACATCACCGGAATATATGTCGATTAATCAATTGCCGACAGCATTCACCCCACAGTGTACAGCCCTTACATAATAATGTTATTGCAGATAAGTGTAGTGTTATTTGGTTTCATTATAATATGTAACTCGAAAAATTCAACTGAACAGACTGATGGATAGGGAAAAAGAATAGTTTTGGTTTGTTATTTTCAATAATGAACCATTGGAATCGAGCATGAAAAAAAAATTCTAACCCCCTCAAAATTTGATGGCTTACGTTTCAAGGTATGTAGAATCCAAAACTGCGATAAAAATATTTCTGTCTGCCCGCCGTACGCCGTACGGGCCACTTTTCTTAGTTACCATGATACAAAATTGATGAAATTCGGGTTATAGGTTCCGTTCGGGGTCTAGTTGGTCCTCGAAGCTCGACGTTACTGTCAGTCGTCTCTAAGGGGTTCAAAATAGGGGTTGAAATTTTCAGAACGCCGTGTCTCGAAAACTTTTGATAGAAGGGTATGGTTTTTAGCTTCGTCAACACGATCATGAATCAAACGGTATAAATCCGGCCGGGATATCATCACTAGGGAGCACCTGATTATAATCAAGGACGGCTGTATGAAGTCGAGTTGGTTGTTCTGCGATATTATTTCATTTGATAAGTGATGGACTATTGGATTTTGTTGGAAGGTACTTGTGAAACTTGAACAAATGTTGAAGTATTATTGATGGATAAATTATTACACAGTGGTAAATTATTACACAGCGGCAAGTTATTACACAACGGTTCATTATAGGTATTGATCACAGAAAACTGTGATCTGCGCCGCAGGGGCATCTATTTCACTCCACATCAACAATTTTCCTTTAGAACTTCATTATTTGCGTTTCTTCTTGCCATTTTAGTTACTGTTTGTCATCGGCTGTATTATTTTAGCAAAGTAGCCTAGTAGCGAGTACGGGGTTAGGTACTAACCTACGTAGCGTCTGCGATTCACATAATGTGTATAGAGTAGTACATATTATACTATGTAGACGGGTTATCTATACAGAGAGCTGTGATCTGTAACAGAAGGGTATTCTTTACAAAATAATAAACCGTTGTGCAGGGATTTGCGGCGTTTTTACGCAATATATTCGATACCAATGTGAAAGAACTCAACTATTGTAGAGGATTACATTAGTAGAAGATTAAATTAATGTCGTGGAACAAACACACAAACATAAATGCCGGACAGGTCTCTCGAAATGTTGCAAATCTCATTATCAAAAATGAATGCTAAATTTCAGTTTCGGCTCTTCTGAGGAAAACCGATATCTATCGATAAGAATACGGTATCGAAACTTTTCATTTTATACCACTGCTTTTGGTATCGATACTTTGCATTTTGATACTGATACCGGTATCAGAAAAAGTATCGAATCAAAAATATTTCAGGTGTTTTAAAATTTCTATTGTAGTTAAGTACTAATATATTTTTTTTCAGTGTTAGATGAACTTGGTCGTAGATGAATAATTAGTAGGAAGAACAGGTAATTATTGTAGGAAGAATATTATATTCATTCCTCCCTTACCTTGAAAAATATGAAGATATTTTGAAAATTGTTTAGGTACCTACCCTCTTCTTGTCTAAAAAGTAAATTTCATTAGTATTATTACCCTTATAGGTATAATAATATGTTTCAAAACTAATTTTAATATGTTTTACTATTTTAAAATTTCCTCATTTCACAATACGGGTGAGCTGAAGTCATTACACAATCAACTAACAAAACTTATTATGAGCGGATCAGGACTTCTGCTTCTATTTTTATTCCTCTCCTCTTATTATATTCTTTTTGCAGGGCTGATGATAGACATGACAGCCTCAAACCGGTATCCATGCCATAATTATGTTTATACGTTACACGTTTTGGACCAGTTAAGCTGAGGAGTCATCACTCATCCTGATCGCCTATAGATTCAGACCTCTGCACTATCGGCGAATTCTCCACAAATTATATGCACTGATAATTTGCCAGGTACATTTGGTACCTATACTTTTCCATATATTTGTGATTAAAGGTAATATTCCATTCTAACTATTGTGTGTGTACTGCTAAATTATGAATTGCCTTCATAGCGAATAAATGTGCATGTGTATAAATGTACGTTTTTTACAATAAAGTTCATTATTAAAAAATATAAAAGAAGGGGGAAAATAGTTGGTAGGTATCGATACTTTACGTTTGGTAGGTACTTGGATGATATCGATACCAAGCTTAAGAATACGGCAGGTATCGACTCGCGGTGCCTAGAGCTAGAAACTAGAAAAGAACCGGCGGAACAATTTGAAATCTACCAACCACTTGAAGACAAAAGGGTATGACTCGGATGACTTAGCTAAGTACTTCTTTATTTGAAAATTGGTTGTTGGGTCTTTGTAAGAGTATAGGTACTGGCATAGTTATGAAAAAACTTTTTCACCCTTTAGATTTAGATAGTAAGAAGGTAACTACAGCTTACTCACTTGACAACTAACTACGTAATATCTCAAAGGGAAAAATGGTGTTTAGTCCACCAAACTGAAGAACCCTTGTGAACTGTGAAACGCCAGAAATTATTAGGTACACATTGCTGGTATTTACCATGTAAGTTCCTACAAATTTCCATCCAGTTAATCCAAGAGCTGAATTCCCCTGTTAATTGTGAAATATTATAACGAAGAACACATGTAATATATTTGTATATTATACACCTATTTACTTACGATTCAGTGTTGTCATACAGGGATTAGCTACGTACTACTTTTCAAATATCTGGCACCTGTCTATAGTTATTTACTTTTACTTACTACTTTTCAAGTATATGGCACCTATCTACAGTTATTTACTTTTACTTTCTTTCCAGGGTCGTCACCATGGATTAGGTAGGCACTACTTTTAAAACAGTTCGAGAAAAACGTGTATCAAAACATTTATATTATGTACATTTATGCATTACCAATTATGTAAAACGAGGAGGTGCAGCTATCATATTGTTAATGTATGGTTAAGCATCACATCCCCAGTAAATTTTGGGTAATTGTACCAAATAGGCAAGTAGGTACCTACCGATTCACGAGTATCTACCTAACTGCATTTAAGGCCCGGTTTTTCAAACCTCAACAGATCACGCCGTCAGCTAGCGACCGTCAAAATCCTTTTGACGAGCGTCAACTTGACGGGTCCACAGAATCGTAGTCAAGGCGTTGTTAGCTAACGACGCCGTTAACCTCGCCTGTTCTCTCACAGCATCCAAATAGTTTCCCCAGATGATATTCTGGCAATCATTGCGGGTTTTTAGCCTCTTCCGCCTTCGTGTTTCCTGCTTTTCCGATCATGAAAGTTTCATGTTTCGGTGTTTGGTGTTTGGTAGGTAGGTAGTTGTTGTGATTTGATTTTGATTTCAATTTACGTTTGTTTTTGCCTTCAATCTCGAGTTGTGTTGGTTTATTATTCCGTGAATAATACACCTATGTATTCGCTCAGCAAAAAATTTTTATAACACCCCCTCAAACTTTTTTCTTTTCCGTTTCAAGGTGCGTAGATTCCAAAAATGCAATGTCCGTACGCCGTATCACGTGTACCGGCTTCATTTACGGTCAAAAAAATTCGTTCTTTCGCACACATGCTCTATTTGGGCCCTAGTTGTGTCCCGAAACTTTTCAGCCCGATCGGAATATACCCAGGGGTGTTATGAGTGAAAATGTGTGTAAAAATAGGTACTTTTTGCGTTTTAGCAACATGTTGGTAACATGAGCTTCTGAGATACCGTTTTCCATGTTTTTGGGGACGAGAAGACCGAATATGAAGTCGATTTTGACCAGAGTGGAAAATTGAGTTCTACCAAATGTTCAGCTCCCAAAATTGATTTTTTATGAGTGAAAAACCTGGGAAATCGTCTGAAATCACAATCAGTTTGTATAATAACACTGGAAAAAGTGTCAACACGTGGATCAAGACGATGGCACTAGGACCAATGATCAAAGTTAATTTGAAAAAAAAGATCGTACCTACCTAATTTGTGTTTTGGGGGCCAAAATTGTTGGAAACCATCAGAAATAGCTATTTCAATTATTTCAAATGAAAGAAACAATAAATGAACAGCCCACATTTCTGTAGGTATGTTCAATAGAATAATAAACCCATGTGACAAGTACTTTGTATTGTTTTGGTTATTTCTGACCAAACCCATTGGGCTATCATTCAAATGTTTTTTTTTCAATTATATTTAACCCAGTTTTCCAGATTATTGGCCTATTCATTGTAACCCACAAGTTTTAACGTGTGTGAATGGTAATTTGAATAATGAGGTACACCATGGTACCAAGAGGTATTGTACCTACTCTACATTGAACCACCAGGTCCAGAGGATATTAGGAGAAGTTATATTGCACAACCGAGGAAATGCAGGGTTCAAAAAATATATTTCAACTCCTAGTTTCAATTACAAAATCGATTACCTATACTAATTATACGAGGCAGAAGAAAAATTGAAAACTGTCGCAAATTCGTCGTCGCTCCACTGGCTGAAATGTTCGTATCGGGGAACCAACCGGCGATCCCGCTGAAGCCCGTGAGCTATAAAATCAAGGAACTCCTCATCGTCCGTAGGGATCATCAATTACTGTGAGCAGATTCATCTGAAGATTATACGAAATACACCTATTACACAGATAATACATTTTATGGAATCACGCAGGCATATTAGACACGATGGGGAAACTAACGATTTCATACCTTTTTAATTAATAAAAAGTCCAAACAGAATTCGTAACTTTTTCTTACCTTGATGGTAAGAAGCAGCAGAAGAGTCGTGTCCGATATTAATGTAGATAAAATTAGTAGACAACACAGTTGATAGGTAATTAGGTAGGTAATTAAATAAATAATTATGATCAGGTAAGTAAATATGATTAAATAAAGGTAGGGAAGTATGATATAAATACAGTTGAATGATGAAGGTAGGTAGGTAAATATGATTAAAGACAGTCATGTGTTGAATGATAATTTCGACTTTCATGTCCTGTTTGTCTACGGAAGACAGTGGTTGACAGTTGACGGCGTAGTTAACCTTACTTCGACGCGCGGTTGTGGTTACGTCAAACTGACGGAGCGTCAACTCGTTACCATGGTTTGAAAAACGACATTTCGCGGCGTTAACGATCGTCAAAGTTAACTGAGGTTTGAAAAACCGGGCCTAAAACTCCTACGTAATCCCTCTTGAGCTTGACCATGCGTTGCACGAAGAAGGTAAAGGCGTCTTACAGCTTTGCCTGCGAGAAGTGAGTAGGACATGGAGGAAGAGAAAGCTACGACATGGTAAGCGACCCCTGGGGTCAGAGGGCAGCAACCGAAAACCCCTAGATGCAACATTTACAATCACTGATAGTTCACCGGATTTAAAGGCTTTTTTGACAAATTGCCTAGACACTTTGAAGTTTGATTAACATTACCTCTACTGTTGCAGTAGGTACCTACTTAATCTGTGAAGCAGGTAGGTAATACACCAGTATAAACAGGTAATCTGATGAGCTCATTAATATACCTACCTTGTTACGTAAAATGTTGTTGAAATTCTGCCAAGAAGGAAAGTAAACGATTCTATTGATGGTTTATCGGCAGTTAGAAATATATATGTCCTTGAAGAATATGTTTTCTATCTTCAGATTGGTAACATTACACAAGACAGTATAGGTGCAGCTCCCTAGCCAAGTATACCACTGAACTACAGTCGAATCCGCTTAATATGCGCAAGTCGGGACCAGACCCATTTGCCCACATTAAGCGGTTGCCGGTACGGGAAGACAGTCTTTAAAAAAAAATCGGAAAAAATGGCTTCATGCATTTCGCCAGGCCAACATCAGTTATTCAATTATAAATAATTCCGGTCAAGAAAACAAGAAAAACTTTACAGTGAAATTAATAAAAGCTGGTGACGCGTTGTCTTATCAATGCGCTTTGACTGACGAAGTCAGCGCAAGTTTAGACCTGATCAGATGGACTACTTTCGTTAGGTACCCAATTGCATGAAAACATCCGCAATGTTTCGCTACATTTTTGTGTTTTCTCTTGCTGTTACTGGTGGATCAGTAGCCTGACAGGTGTCCCCTTCTTCCTCAGTTGGGTCAAAATTCAAATGACATAGTTGTCCTCCGAACTGCCCACATAAACCGACCTACTGCCCCCCATTACCCGGGGTTTGCCTACAATAGGGATGTCCCAAAAGCATCGATACTTTTCCCCCTGATATATATCGTAGTATCGATACTTTTTTCCTAGTATCGGGGCCGATACTTTTTTTATCCCTCACATTTTATCAGTTTCAACACCTACGACGTGTGGGTACTGTTGACAGTACCTCTAACTAGATTGCTGGGAGACCAACCACTTCAACAAATTAAAGAAAGTTGATGTACCACCACCTCCAGCTCTCAGTGAGAATCAGCTGTCCTCCATTTAGTAGGAAGGGCCAACAAAATGTTAACCCAACCAAGCAAACAACCAACCTAACTCTACAGTTTTCTGGTTGGATTTTCTTTCTTCTTTCTTGTTTTCTGATGTGATCCTGCCGAATTAACGGAATATTGTCGTGCTTTGTCTTGTCAATAATTTTGAAAAACAAGCGCCCAGACAAAAAAAGTTTCAAATAAGAATGAAGTGATTTATTGCATTGTTCATTTTATAATATTATCTTGAAATAATTCTTCGATAGGCTGACGATGGTATTTTATATTATACCAATGTAGATGGAGTAAAAAAGTGGGATGTGATATAACATTCACTGTCACGCTGATGGAGAGAGAACAAAAACGACATTTCCACACACTTTTGAAAAAGTATCAAAAAGTAGGTATCGATACTTTTTGAAAGTATCGTATCGATACTTTTTGATACTTTTAGATGTATCGATACTTTTTGATACTTTTAGATGTATCGATACTTTTTGATACTTTTAGATGTATCGATACGATATATATATCGATACTTTTGAAGTATCGGACATCCCTAGCCTAAAATAGGCGTATGCCCACTCTAACCGGTGGCCTCATCAAGGGCCTGCAGACCCTGTGTTGAAAACTATTTAAAAGTTTTCTCAGGCTGTGATTTACTTGAGTTTTGGAAAAAAATTGTAAATTCACTATATATTAGTTGGGAATTGCGGATTCGACTGTATTTTATGGTCCAATGCGTGTAATAACCCGTCCTTCTACTCACCTTGGTTATGGTCCCACCCAAAACCAACAACTTTCAGGAATCACTAGGGCCCCAACCGGCACCCTTCAAATATCAGCTCATCAGACATAGAACCATTTTTTCCCCAAAAGTGATTAGAATTATTTTGAGTTCACATAGGTACTCGTAGACTTGTTTTTACAAGTTGCTAGATACTTCTCAATCTTGCGAAGTTCGAACTGTAGAAGAATTACATTTTCGGAGCTCTTTTCGGAACTCAAGTGAGACGAGAATTGCGAGAGACGAAGATAACCCCTCCCTCGAGAGGACGCCCCCGGAAGGCAGGTCGAAGAGTTTGAGGGTCAGACCTCAGACCAAGTCGGGAACGCGCTGACTCCACAACACCTGGAACGGACGCCGCTGCAGCCGCCACCTGGGAAGTCAACTTGCCTTGCGCAAGAGCTGGACGTCCAGGTCCCTCTAAGGCCAATTTTATTTCGTTACTTCCTCTCCTGAACCCTGAATTTTAGGGAATCCGCCAAGACTTTTGTTCAACTCAATCATTTAAGTAAGATCGCCATGATGTAGGTACCTCTACATAATATCATGGGACACATTTGGTACACCTAAAACATTTCATTCGCGTGTCAAATTTTTCCAATATCTTCTCATCGTTGGGTAGCCAATTCATGGCCGCTTTGAATACCTCTCGCAGTTCGACTGTTTGTTAGGTGAGGAGGAAGAAATTTGGCTTCTCTTCGTTTAGTTTTTTATTCCGACCGGTTTCGCCGCTAGGGCCTCATCAGGGATAGATAATATAGTTTCGTGATCTTGGTCACTGGTCGTAATTTTCGTTTTTGGTTTGTTATTTTCAATAATGAACCAGTGGAATCGAGCATGAAAAAAAAATTCTAATCCCCCCTCAAAATTTGATGGTTTACGTTTCAAGGTATGTAGAATCCGAAAATGCAATAAAAATACTTCTGTCTGTCCGCCGTACGCCGTACGTCGTACTGGCCACTTTTCTTAGTTACCATCAAACAAAATTGATGAAATTCGGGTTATAGGTTCCGTTCGGGGTCTAGTTGGTCCTCGAAGCACGACGTTACTGTCAGTCGTCTCTAAGGGGTTCAAAATAGGGGTTGACATTTTCAGAACGCCGTGTCTCGAAAACTTTCTTTAGAAGGGTAGGTATGGGGTTTTTTACGTTGTTAAATTTGCCTTGAGCTAAAGAATTTTTTGAGGTCACCCGGAGCATTGTACGTCCAGCCGTTCGTGTGCACCAAAAAGCTTCGTCAACACGATCGTGAATCAAACGGTATAAATCCGGCCGGGATATCATCACTAGGAGCACCTGATTATAATCAAGGATGGCTGTATGAAGTCGAGTTGGTTGTTCTGCTATATTATTTCATTTGATAAGTGATGGACTATTGGATTTTGTTGGTAGGTACTTGTGAAACTTGAACAAACGTTGAAGTATTATTTATGGGTAAATTATTACACAACGGCAAATTATTACACAACGGTAAATTATTACACAACGGTAAATTATTTCATAACGGTAAATTATTACACAACGGTTCATCTACCAAGAAGGAGCTGGATTTTGTTGATCGGTACTTTTGTAACTTGAACAACCGTTGAAGTGCTATTGATGGGCAAGTTATTACACAACGGTTCATTATACTTGACCACGAGGGTAGGTATTGACCACAGAAAACAGTGATCTACGCAGAAGGGGCATCTATTTCACTCCACATCAACAATTTTCCTTCAGAACTTCAATATTTGCGTTTCTTTTTGCCGTTAGTTAGGTACTGTTTGTCATCCACAGAATTTTTTTAGCAACATTCAACTCGTGATTTAGATAGGTACCTGGTAACGAGTACGGGGTTAGGTACTAACCTACGGAGGGTCTGCGATCTACATAAAATGTATAGCCTAGTACATATATTATATTATATAGACGGGTTATCTCTGCAGAGAGCTGTGATCTGTAAAAGAACGGTATTCTGAACAAAATAATAAACCGTTGTGCAGGGATTTGCGGCGTTTTTTTAAATGTATGTTCCACTCCTCTTTCTAAAATAGTAGTTTTTGTGCTTCTTGGTCGCTCGTCATAATATGGTGATTTTTGTTTAGTACTCCAAGTCTATGTTTCTTTAGCTTCTTTTTTATGTCTCTTCTTATTTTTAGCTTTACCTTGTTTAGTCTTGCGATAGTAAACTGCGTCGTGAAGCACTAAGTAATATGTCAATTAGTTTTTGAAAATTTAATTTTTTTTTTACGATTTTTGTTACCTACATCACCACGCGGAACTGGAGTCATTCGAGTCGATAATGACTCCAGCTTCACATGGTGACGTAACAAAAATCTTTTAAAAAGTTTTAAAACTTCAAAAACTAATTTACATATTACTCAGTGCCTCATGACACAGTTTATTGATCACAAGAATAAACAAGGTAAATCTAAAAGTAAGAAGAAACAAAAGAAATACACTGCCAAGGTGATGGCACAGGAGCTTCCTCGTCACAATCAGAGTGACCCATTATAAAATAGAACAGACTCGGAAGCAAAATAACATAACATTACATTACATTACATTACATTACATAACATTACATAACGTTAAATATACATATTACATAACATTACATAACATAACATTACATAACATTACATGAAATATACATATTATACATAACATGACTTCCATAATACATTACGTCCATTATACATAACTAGCCTGACCGCTCGCTTCGCTCGCTATCCGAGATTCGCTGTACGCAGTATCGTGGAACCAACAAACGACGGAAAAATCCCATACCCTACCGGGTATTTGTGCCCAATTTTATCAAAATCCGTCAAGCCATTCAGGAGTTGACCATGGTCGACCATATTTCCGCTATGGTCAGGGAATTAAAAATGCGCCTACGTTCAACTTAGGAGGCTACCGGATATTGGTGCCATATTTGGTCGATATCCGTTGAGCAATTCGGGATTCGACCATGGAGAGGCCCATGGATGCGCTAAGGTCGACCGCGGGGGTAGTCCGAAGGGTCGATCGTAGATAGAATTTCACGTAGATTACGAATACGCGATAAAAAATAGGGGTTACCATTTCAATTAACGAAGTTGACCATGGTCGACCATAGTTCCGCTATGGTCAGGGAATTAAAAATGCGACGTTGCACAACTTGGGAGCCTACTGGATATTCGTGCCAAATTTGGTCGATATCCGTCAAGCCATTCAGGAGTCGACCATGGTCGACCATAGTTCCGCTATGGTCAGGGAATTAAAAATGCGACGTTGCACAACTTGGGAGCCTACTGGATATTCGTGCCAAATTTGGTCGATATCCGTTGAGCAATTCGGGATTCGACCATGGAGGGTCCCATGGATGCGCTATGGTCGACCGCGGGGGTAGTCCGAAGGGTCGATCGTAGATAGAATTTCACGTAGATTACGAATACGCGATAAAAAATAGGGGTTACCATTTCAATTAACGAAGTTGACCATGGTCGACCATAGTTCCGCTATGGTCAGGGAATTAAAAGTGCGACGTTGCACAACTTGGGAGCCTACTGGATATTCGTGCCAAATTTGGTCGATATCCATCAAGCCATTCAGGAGTTGACCATGGTCGACCATAGTTCCGCTATGGTCAGGGAATTGAAAATGCGACGTTGCACAACTTGGGAGCCTACTGGATATTCGTGCCAAATTTGGTCGATATCCGTCGAGCCGTTTGGCCGTGCATAGAAGGACAGACAGACAGACAGAGCGCATGCGCAGGGCGAACCGCTGGCTCTATCATGTTGAAATTTATATGGGACCTCAATGGGCCCTACCCGCTTAATCCCTGAGAATTACATTGAAATTGGGTGAAATCTTTGGTTACTACGGCAAGGAAATTGAATCTATTTCACGCCAGCGCATGCGCAGAGCGCACCGAGGGTCCGATCATGCTGAAATTCATACTGGAACTCACTAGGCCTTGTCCAAACAACCCTTGAAAATTTGAGCGAAATTGAATCAAAATTGTGAAAGTTATGCGTGTTTGTTGAATTTAACGTTAGCGCATGCGCAGGGCGTACCGCTGGATCAATCATGTTGAAATTTGTATGGGACCTCAAGGGGCCTTATCCGCACCATCCCTCAAAATTTGAGCTGAATCAATTCAAAATCGTGGAAGTTATGGCTGTAACAAGGAAATGCGGACAGACTCACAGACTCACAGACTCACAGACTCACAGATTCACAGACTCACAGACTCACAGACTCACAGACTCACAGACCGACAGACACGGAACCAAATTTGTTCAGTAGGCTTTGAAACGCAAAATGCAAGTGGAAATTTTGATTTCTGAAGACAAAAATTTTTTGGCTCACGAAAGTGAACACAAGGCTTCCGCTGCTTCGCAGACTCGGAAGCAATAGACTTGGAGTACCTACTACACTAAAAAACACCATATTATCGACGATTGACTAAAAATCACAAAAACTGCTATTAACATGTTTAATGTTTTAGGGCTGGGGGTCATTCTGTGAATTCCGACACGCAAATATGCAACGTTTTTCATTGGTTACTACACAGTTACTACCTTCTGTTGTAGCAACCATAAAGAATATCGCACTCGAAAGAAACAAGAGTCAATAGCTACGTTTTTCATTGGTTACTACACAGTTACTACCTTCTGTTGTAGCAACCATATGTTGATGGCGAGTTCTATAATAAGTACAGTAAATGCAACATTATACTTGTAGAGTTCAGTGAAATTGTGGCTTTCATTTTTTCTTGACATTAAAAAACTATATCTAATTTCTCCCTTGCGAGGGAAAAACATTAAACATGATTTAATGTTTTTCCCTCTCAAGGGAGAAATTTAAACTGATTTGCCAGTTAGGTCAAGGCTAAATTTATGAAACTGTAATCCCCATTTTTAGAAAGAAGAGTGGAACATAAATTTAAAAAACCAAAATTACGACGAGTGACCAAGTTTCGTGATCTTGATCTTGTACAAGTGCAATTGTAGTGCAATTGCCGGTCAGCCCTTAATTCGATTTAGTATATTGAAGTCCTGCTGTCATTTAGATTATACACACTCACTCTGTCCTTCAGCGAATTACGTATTTACCCACATTTATTTAAGAATTACCTATTTACATAATGTATTTACGAATTACCTATTTACCTACATTTAATACGGAAAAACGCAGAATCATTCACAAAACACCACTAAAGTAAAGGAATTTCGGAGTAATGTGCATCATTCAACTTTATAATTATTATGCGCCAACGTCTACACAACGAAGTAATTTTTCGAAGTTTCAGTGTCCAAAAGGTAGTAGCAGTTCACCTGTTACCTATTTAACTATTATATTCGCTAGCTTTATCATTTCCTTAATAATGTAGAATAGTGAAAACTCAGATAGCTTATTTAAAATCAAAATATCATAAATTAACATGTTTTTTTTTTGGTTTATTATTTTCAATACCACCCTCTCACTGTCTGATTTGATCAAAAAGTACAGGTTTAGAGCAACAAGCGAACGAAAAAAACCATCAGATTTTGGTTAATTTTATGTGGGAGCAACTGGGGTTACTTTCGTTAGGTATTTTACGGGTACAGCGAACTGAACAGTGACCTAGACAGAAGAGATCTCTACAGAGAAAATAATAAACCAGGAATGGACAGCGTTTTGCGTCAGAATCTACCAAGTTAGCTTTGACTTTTGAGCGGGAAAAATGTTTTTGGTCTACAAAATCAAAATCGCCACTCGCGTTTTACGTTTTAGAGCGTTTTGAACAAATTTGATTCGTCGTCATTTTGTCTGTAGGTACGTCTGTGTTCGCAAATAATGCATACCTTCCTTAATTCAAATACGATTTTGCTGACAGTTTTAGGGCTCATGCGGGTTGGGCTTTAAATGGTCTGCTGTGAATTGCAGAACGATCGGATCATTTATATAGCTACTGCGCATGCGCAAACGCTAAATCCGCAGTACTCAATTCCTTACGAACCAATCGCCCGATTTTGCTCAAATTCGGCGTAGTTAGCTAGGTAGGGAGTAGCTCGCAGGTGGTCCATTGCGGGTTTAATCGCGATCGGATCATTGGTATGGCCACTGCGCATGTGCAAACGCGAAATCTGAAGTTCTCAGTTCCTCACGAACCTTTGCCTGATTTTGATGAAGTTTTCAAGAACTTTTCTTCAAATAACAACGAGGAATTCCTTCAACTTTTTTCAAACGACAAGTTATGCTTTACGGATAACAACAATTCACATTATTTGTGTAGAACTCTTGATTCCCCCCTAATTCGTGCTGAATTAATTATCTCTTACCATAAGTTTGAATGATTAATACGATCCTCAGTAGTTCAAGAAAGGTAACAGAGAGGGAGAGGGGGCGTGTCGGTTCTCCAAACGGTCGGTACGAGGAGGCCGTTAAACTAGCCAGACTTTGCTTCTTTCTTTTAGTTCTTATTTACACTGCTTCAGAAATAATTTATAACTTCAGCCAGCGTAAAGCATTATACAAGACAAAGTCCCATTTCAACAGTAGTTGAACAAATTTTGACTTCGATTTCTTAATAGGCATGATCACCCTCAGGAGATCTGCTCAAATTTAAATGTTCAAATTTTGTTATATTATTATCCTACGGGAATTGTTGTGATTCAACTTTTTTATTGTGCTGTGTTATGTGCTAACGATATAGAAGAGACAAAAATGGAAGTCAGTCAGAGTCGGATGACTCGAAACGGAAGACTTGAATATCGTTTTAGAATTTGATCATATTACAGGCAGCAGAAATTACCTACAACTAAACTAGGTAGGTATAGATGATATTGTGCTCACGTGGAGTTTTCAGATCTCTGATTCAAAAGGCTAGGGAGACGAAGGTTGAATAGCTATGGTTAAGCAAGGTGGGTCGTTGGTACCAACAGGAAATTGAGCACTGGGAAAATTGAAACGAATGGAGCAATGAGAATGAGACAGGAGGCGAGTAAAAAGCTAAGAATATGCAGCGGAAAGATAATGCGATAGCCATCTAGGAAGAGAAGCGGAAAATTGCTTCACTTTTGCGAAAACGACGAGTGGTTAAGTAAGACGATGTCAGAGTTCTATTGAGTACAGAAACCCGATGATGGGAGCCGGCGTGTGGCTTCACTTGCTCTCATAATATCTTTCTTACTCTTATACATCTCGTATCTAGGTTGGGCAAATCGCCCAGTCATTAGCTACCTTTCGAGGGATTGTATGTGTAAGTGCGTGTGCGATGGTGAGGGCAGCAGGAAGTCCCAAGTCCTTCGACGAGTTTCTCGATGGTTTTAAAACATGTGGTTTGCAAGATATTCTTCGTAATGAATGGGGAGCAGTAGTCATAGCGACATACCTACCTAATTATAATGGCCACACATTGCTGTTATTTGCATGACACAGCGTGTAGAGTAACTCCCCCCCCCCCACCCCTTTGCCATGGGCATACGAGGAAGCATGGAAACGTAGGTCTGAGCTGAGATAACGTGCGTACTGGAAAATGCCGGGCTCAGACCCGCCGAGGTTAGTGGTGGGTAATAGCAGTTCATTTGAGGGTCTCAAGTTCAGTTAGATCACTCCTTGAGAGGAGTAGTTCTTTTGAGTTAGTTCAGTAGTTCATTCCAATTCATTTTCTTTTCTAGTCTCACAACACAAACACCGAAATAGAACGAAGATATACGATACCAACTAAGTTCCTGAACGATAACAACTCAGTTCCTTATTCCTTTGAACAACTGTCATTCCGTGATACCATAAAAGTACTATAAACTCCTTATGTAGTATCCACCCCCTCTGAACTAACTCCTAAGGAACGTTCAGTGGATACCATAAACTCCTCATGTAGTATCCTCGTTCCTATGAACTAATACTAAAGAAATCAGTCGTCTTGTGAGTGAGTGAGTTACGAGTTCTTTAGTTCTTAGTTCATAATGCACAAAACGATAGTTCTTTAGTTCCCTCTTCCTACATCCAGTATCAATCTCTAGACACTGGGTCCTTGATTCGTTTACTCTGTGGTGCTAGTGAACGAACGTTCAGTGCAGTGAACTAAGGTGAGGAGTATTTCAGTTGGAGTTAGTTCTTCAAGAGAAGTTCAGTCATGAGATACCCACCTCTACTTAAGGCACCCGTGGCCACAAGCCCATTCCTGCCAAAGGGTCACCTCCGGGGTACGCCACCATAGACCTATAAAGCCGGCTTCACGCATGCGGGATTGGCGGAACACTGAGCAAAATATCGCCGAATGCCTGGTAGAGTGGATATGGATGTTCGCGATTCGCCAAACCCCAAATGTTCGATGTTCAGGTGCTCCGAACAGAGTCGGTAAGAAGCCCACTTCAAAGAGCCAAACATCAAGCATCTGCCTCATTCACACATTCGGGTTCAAAGCTCCCCGAATCGAGAAGCATTTCTCTGTGAATCACATAATTCTCTGTGAATCACATAATTCTTCCTCCCCTGTGATTCACGCCAATTTTCACTCCTCAGCACTGCAATTTTCATGTTTCTTTTTTAGCCATTTCTCCCAAACGACCAACGATTTTGATAAAATTCACACGAGTTACTCATTAGGTGGGTAGAATAAATTATGCGCGATTCCTCCCATCCCCGTCATTTAGGTACCTACTCCCATCTCCATGAAAACGCGGTCACCAACTGTACGTACGAATATGCGTCGTTCCCGAGACGAGCGTGATGCTTGGCGAACCCCGCGTGTATGTTGGGATGTTGGGACCCAGTCGAGCAGCTCGGCGTTCGCCAGACATTCGGTGCTCGGCGAATACCGCATTCGTGGAGCCGGAAAGACCACAAGAAACACGATAACACTTTTTTAAAATAATAAAATAACATTAACAATAAAATCAATAAGCTATACGTAAATTATACTGAACAAGCTTGAGTAGGAACCTACTTTGAATGAAGAACTTGAGAAGAACTAGATGAAGAAGTTAGAGAAGAGTTATGATATGACGATTAACAGTTTCCGATTTCAGCATTTATGTGATCATACTTCATTAGCTTTGTTCGTGCTGTCCCCTTGGGGCTAGCTCCGAGTAAGTTCAGTTTTTTCTTGAACCGAACTGGCTCGGAGTAGGGTGAGCTCTGAACACGCTCGCTCGGAGTAGGGTGAGCCTGGAGCTTGTTCGGAGCAGGGCTCAGCTGCCCCTGGTCTCCTGGTGGGGCACGCGAGGGCTTGCTCGGGGCAGCTCGGAGCAAGCCCTGTGGCCAGCACGAACACCGAATCATCTGCCCCGGGACAGCACGAACACCGGACCACTTGGCTCTGAGCTCGCCCTGGGTCTGCACGAACAGCGAATCTTTGCCCCGCCCTTACTGCGCATGCCTGGGTTGCTCTGAACAAACTCTGAGGGACGGCACGAACAGAGCTATTACTATGTCCAAATATTCTCCAAGTTCAAGAGCAATCCATCAACTTTGCCTTTTTCATGGATGTTATTAGGCCTTTTTCTTAACTCGCATTGTCAATGGAATCTGTCCTCTTCCCAGACTGAAAAATGCGGTGCAACCTTCGTGCAATGTGCTGTGCGTGGTGATTTTCGCGATAGCATACTGAAATAAACAACTGAGATGAGGCCCACTGGACAGCCTCAGAAATAATTGATCGCCTTCATAATCATTGTGTTGGGACATCAAAAATAATAAATCCTGCTAGCGATAGCTATCTTTGGTCATAGCTAGAAGTGGTTTGGGTTGGGCCAAGGTTGGTTGTAGTTGTATAGTTTGTATTTGTTTGTTTAATTACCCAATATACCCAACTGATTGAGACTTGTTATAGATCTGTGGGGATGCGGGATCTTAGTTCGGTTGATCGGTACCACTTGGGTTGATCCCTGTCAGTAGGTAGGTTCATACACAGTAGCGGTGCGTGGGGTCTGAAAACGGTGGGGCACCAGAACAGAACACAGAACCAACAGATATGTCTACAAAATACCCCAAGGCAACAACACCCTTCCCTTATTTACTGATTGAGTGATATTCAGCAAAGCGTATCTCTTTTAATGAACAGTCTATCGTCGTAGGACAACGTCGACAATCTCTACCGCAAATTAGCCACCGAATTCATGTGTTACAAAAATATAGTAAACTAAAATACAACAAAACAATGACTCGTCGGCCAGTATCTACTTGAATAGAGAAGCTATTGACCAGAAGCCAGATAGTTATACCTGTGTGTTGACCCTGATCAATCCTCAAACAGCAAACACGACAAAACGCACATAGGTACCACTAATACAAATCTGTCATTGGAACCGGACCGAACGCAAAACGCGCAAAATTTGACAAAAAAAAAAGAAAAGAAAACTGACAGACAGGGAAAGCGAATGTGATTCACTTGAGTGAAATTCTCAGCTTAGTTGTCATCTGTAGATGTCTGACATAAGCCGATGTCGGACATGTGATTCAGAGACAACAAAAAACAAATCAGAAGAAGAAGCATCTCGTATCGAGATGACAAATTGAATCAAAGATTCAATTCGAATCGATTGTGAAATGAACGATTGTGGGGTTGAAATCAGAGTATCGGGCCAGGACCCAATGTGGGCGTGGAGAACAACATTTTTACTCGACTGAGTATGTGCGGCCACTTTTCTCGGTTGCCATGGCGACACTAGGTCCCAGGGGATCCAGAACCTACCTTCCAGTTTCAGGAGCCTAGGTTTCAATTTCGATTGCAGGACATGGATTGCTGCCGCTTTATTCCGATAACTTGTTTGGTCTGTGGAGCTAACATGAAGGAACCACCATGGATGCTATGATGATCTATAGCCAGAGAAACCTGGCGAGTCGCTTGAACTACGTGAAAAATGCTAGGTACATTGTACGGAGGGAAATTCAATTGCCAGCTGAACAATGGTTGGCTTTTTTTGTTGCTCTTAGTGTTTTTGGGTGCCGGGGCAGTGGCCCAAGTGGCCTTATGGACGCAACGCCCCTGTTCGTACTTCGTACATACATAACTAGCGCAAGGGTATGAAATTCCCTGCTCCAAGCAATTATGGATTATGCATCAGTTCTCCCTGCTTCGATCAAGACGAACGCTAATCCCTGGTAGGTACATACAAAATTTAATAACTAAGCGTTGCTACCGTGTAGGTAGGTATGTCACCTTGCATGCCATGGGGGCTGATGAGGATTAATAGCTCAAGTCATGCATTATAATTCTAGTTAAGGTTTTGCACAAACAAAATCCAAAAATACAACAATCAATGTACGTACCTACACATTCTTGCACATCTAGGCACATAGGCCATAGGTAGATGATGATGATGGCGTCCATGTTAGTTAACATTAGGAGCAGGTTGATATAGATACATTACCTTGTAATCAACTCAGAATCTATTTTTGAACATGAAATACATATGTGTTGATATATTTAAATGTATATCTAGCTGTACCAAGAGGACAAGGTAGCTACAGTGGTGGTGTCAGTGAAATGGTCGGTAATGTCGGAATATTCCTCAATTACGCTTTGCTCCATGTCGCTCATAGGTAGGTACCAGTTCAGTTGTTGTTATGAAGCGGAAAGCATTCCCATTTCGTAGTCGTAATTCGCAGGGCCGTGGCACGAGGTAGGTCAGCAGATACCCGCAAGATTGCATGAATCGACAAATTTTCTCCCCTCGACCATCACCAGACATCCCTCTCGACTCTATATTTGGGAGCTCCGATCATGCAATCCCGATTGGAAGGTCCGCATCACTTATAGGAAGTTTCACTGGTACCGAATCTCCTAAAAACGGTGAAGATGACAGTTGCGGGCTGAGTTCTAGTTGAATCGCCTCATCAGCTTCTCTACTCGTAGGTCGTCGGCAGTCAGTATGCGCACCGAGAAAACTTTTTGAGCTTTTCATTACAGAAGAGGGTCCTTGATCCATTGGCTTACAAAAAAAGGTATTGAAATTATTTTGCAGGTTTACTATCGATATGTGGAAATTCGTCGTAAAACACCGATGGGCAATTTCAGTGTATATTAGGAATTTTTTATTGTTGGTCTCAGAATCGGATTTAGCAGCCTTGGAAAACCCCCACTGCCAATTTTCATCTCAAAACTCCGTGTATCGTGGGCAACAAACGTATAGAAAGAAAAAGAAATGACGTAAGCGGATGGTGCTGAGGGTTTCCCCAGGCGGACGCGGGGGTGAGGGCCTTTAATCATCCTTTGATTCGCTTTCTTTCCACTGGTTTATCGCTCACTTTCGATCATCGGATACCCCTCATATAGCACCTTTTAGGAAAGCTCGCGCCGAGTTCTTTTACTTAAGAAAATTCAACAAAACAGGTGAATTTCCCATTACTATGTGACCAAGCACGGACTACCTGACTAAGCAAGGTACACTGGTCGTTACAAAGCCGAGAATCGTTCATTAGGGATGGGAAATCGGACCCCCAAAATCGATTCTGCAATCGATTTAACATCAAAGGCCGGAGGTCGATTGATCGGTCCCCCACAATCGATAATTGTCGATTTTAATCGATTCTTCGATTGTTTCGAAATTTTAGAATAATATGGCCACCAAACGCTCTTAGGAGGCATGGTCACAAAATCATAGAGCCGATGTAAGGTCGATAATAAAAATCGAAAATAGATTTGAATGGAAAACTGATTATCGATTGCCATCCCTATCGTTCATCCTGAAAGCAGTCCAAACCGACTTTTTTACGCCTGCAGAATGGCCGGAAACTCGTACCAAGTATGACCCCGTTACTTGATATGCTACAATTATTATGCAAAACTTGTGCTTTTTTCCCGCAGTTTTGGTTTCCTGTGTTTTTCTGGATGGATTTCTATAACATCCTTCATCTGGACTTAGGTTATTGAATTTTGTTTCAAACCGTGGTAGACGATGTTTTCGAAGCTGCAATGTTTCCACGCACCCACTAATATTAATTTCATTTGTTTGAGCAGGGGAGGAGGGCCACAGAGTTAAAAAAAAAATTTTATCTTTGATGGTCAGATTATTCAACAGATTTCAATCTTGAGGTGCGAAGTTGAAGTTTTCGGTGTTCTTGAACAGCTAGGTACCTTCGATAGCCGTCTTCGTTATGGATACTGCCTTCAATATTATAAACCACTGATCTAACTAAACAGCCCTAGGAGCTCTACTTAGTACCTACCGGTAGAGATTGAGATAGGTACGTAGGTACTTACCCTCTATTAAATTGCTACCTATTTAAAGTTCTTCAAAGTGGTGGTACAGTTCAGTCAATCACAGTGGCGTAGCCAGGATTGTTGGATGTGGAGGGGGGGGGGGGGTATCGGAAATAGCTGTCGGAAGTTCCTGTCATGCAGCATGGCTATAAAAGCAAATTTTCGAATAAATATTCCTGCTGTTGTGAAAAACATGATATAGCGAGAAACCATACCACTATTCTTTAAATTATATAATTTTTCGTGATTTTAGCCATTTTTGCCGATGTTTGAGCCCAATGAAGTCAAATTTGACCCACTTGTTTTTAGAAAAATAGTTTTAGCATCGAGATAGTCCCTCCATCGTGATTAATCATCCCACACAACGTCAGGTGAATTAATATTGATTTTAGCCATTAATACCAACTTTTTACCCCCAAAAATCAAAATCTGACCCCTATTCTGTGTGAAAAAACTGAAATTGTATTTTTCCATCTTTACTCACCCTTACGTACCACTTCCAGTGATTTATATCAATTGTTTGCAATTTTAGCCGTTTTTACCGACTTTTGACCCCTAAAAACTCCGATTTGACCCCCCTTGGAATTTTTTAAAATCGCTAATATTAGAACTCATCCTTTTGTTTGGCACTAAAAAAGTTCTGGAGAAATTTGGAATTTTTATCATGTACCCAAGGACAGATATCGTCTGGAGTGGCACATTAATATACATAATATATAAATTTTTGTTAAAATCTAGGAATGAACTGAGAATGCTCTGAAACGGATTTGCCTATAAAAATATTTCAAAAATTCATGTTGTGAAAATGTTACCCATTGCAATAGCTTCATTTTCTTTGAAAGTTCGCTAATAAGGTTTGACATTACAAACAAAGCTGAATTCAAATTAAATTTAACAAAGCACCAAAAAATATTACAGATAACGTTAGGTAAGATAAACTAATGAAATAAAACATTATTTGGCAATTCGCGAATTTGCAAGGAAAATGAAGATATTGCAATGGATCCAAAATTTTCAGAACATAAGTGTTTGAAATTATTTTATAGGCAAATCCGTTTCAGAGCATCCTGATTTCATCCCTAGATTTTAACAAAAATGTATACGTATGTTTCACTCCAGACGATATCTGACCTTGGGTATGTGATAAAAATTCCAAATTTCGCCAAAATGTTCTTATTGCCATACAAAAGGATGAACAATTTTCAAAAATTCGAAGGGAGTCAAATTTGAGTTTTCAGGGGCCAAACATTAGTAAAAACTGCTAAAATTGATATATAAAATCACTGAAAGTGGTATAGAAGGATGAGTTAGACAAGACAGTCGAGAGGTGGTTAGGGATGGTTAGAGCTGGCTGTACAAGGATATAGACAAGATAGTCGAGAGATGGTTAGGGATGGTTAGAGCTGGCTGTACAAGAATATCGACAAGATCGTCGAGTGACGGTTAGGGATGGTTAGAGGTGCCTGTACAGGGATATAGACAAGATCGTCGAGAGACGAAACAAAGCTAACTCAAATTATATTTAACAAAGCACTAAATATTACAGATAACGTTAGGTATGATAAACGAAATAAAACATTATTTGACAATTCGCTAATTTGCAAGGAAAATGAAGATATTGCAATGGGTCTAAAATTTTCAGAACCGAAGTTTTTGAAACTATTTTATGGGCCTATCCGTTTCAGAGCATCCTGATTTCATCCCTCATCCCTAGATTTTAACAAAAATGTATACGTATGTGTCACTCCAGACGATATCCGACCTTGGGTATGTGATAAAAATACCAAATTTCGCCAAAATGTTCTTATTGCCATACCTACAAAAGGATGAACAATTTAAAAAAATTCGAAGGGAGTCAAATTTGAGTTTTTAGGGGTCAAAAATTAGTAAAAACTGCTAAAATTGATATATAAAATCACTGAAAGTGGTATGGAAGGATGAGTTAAGACAGAAAAATACCATTTCAGTTATTTTTCACACAGAATGGGGATCAAATTAGGATTTTTTGGGGTCAACAACTGGTATTAAGGGCTAAAATCAATATTATAAGTCACCTGAAGTGTGAGATGATGACGGTGAGGGACTATTTCGATAAACATTTTTGTCAAAAAGAGTGGGTCAAATTTTTGGGACAGGTAGTTTGTAATAAAATAAACGTAATATTATTTAAATTTTCAGTCATATTTTGAATTACCGTTTAATCTGATCTGATTGTAGTATTTGTTTGTTACTTTTGTGATGGACTATTCTTAAGATTTAATTTTAATTTCTTATAAGGTTTTCGAGCCAATGGTGGGGGGGTTATGACCCCCACTAACCCCCCCCCCCCCGGCTACACCGCTGGTCAATCAATACCCGAGGGTACTTAGGAATTTGAGATGGGAAACCCGCACTGAGTGCATGGCTGTCAGATAGTAGAGGAGTATCATGGACTGAACGAGTACCTAGTGAATGTTGGGAATGGATGAGAATCCACCCCTCCATGATATTTATTTATGCCCTTTTCGTGCACTAATTGCTTTGAACAAACCTATCTACCACCTTCATCTTTTCCACCCAATCTTCTGCTGTTTGAAAGACGTTGCAATCTGGGTTTATTGCTTCCTGTGTATAGTGTAGTAGTAAATAAACATTTTCACTCTGGCCCTATGGTGACAGCTTACCTTGGAAAAAGCTATACAGTTTAGGTATGTTGGTATGACACATGATTCCCATAGAAACAGCGAATGTACGGTCGGAAAAGAAAAAGGCGTGATGTTTTGGCCCCTATTCCACCAGAAGAGGTTTCATCACAGAACCTAATTGACGCTTGCCTTTCCTACAAATTGCCAAACTAAAACCCATAACACTGTTATCACCCTCAGTCCATCGTTAGATGATTTGGAATTTTTTTCTCTCTCCGAACCCCTTCCCGAACACAAATTAGAATAAATTACGACCGTTTTGAACCGAAACTACCGGGACTTGCGAAACGCTAAGTGATTCCGTCTCATATCCATCCGAGGCGGTAAGCGACTTGCGTGGACCAGCCGCTGGACCTTTAACCCTCAACCCCTGCAGGTAGTCCTTTCACGTAGGCCATGTCGTAGGTATGTCTCACCCCTACCATTCCTTAACTTAGTATCGTCACTTCTTGTCCGTTTTACGTAACATTTCGTACGAACCGCCGTCATCGAGAAGGTTTGTAGCGTTCGCCCTCCGAGACGATCTTCACCGTTGTGGCCGCTATCTTAGATCTGATTCCCCATTGCACAACCAGGAAAGGATATTCTTATGGTTTTGATATCGCCTATACAGTCGTGCGATGTATAAGATTGTACCAAAATATTGTTTTAAGATAATATGCCTAAATTTAGTTCGTGGAACTGCATTACTAGACCCTACGATTCCCTCCAACAGCATACTTCATATCAGTTTAGGGATGTCCGATACTCCAAAAGTATCGATATATATATATCGTATCGATACATCTAAAAGTATCAAAAAGTATCGATACGATACTTTCAAAAAGTATCGATATTTTGAAGTATCGATACGTTTTGATACTTTTTCAAAAATGGGTGGAAATGTCCTTTTTGTTCTCTCTCCATCAGCGTGACAGTGAATATTATACCACATCCCACATTTTTACTTAATCTACAGTGGTATAATATAAAAGATATTTATATAAATATATATTTCAGGATAATATTATAAAATGAACAATACAATAAATCACTTCTGTCTTATTTGGAACTTTTTAGTTTGTTTGGGCGCTTGTTTTTCAAAATTATTGACCGAACAAGACAAGGCATGACATTATTTCGTTAATTCGGAACAATCACATCAGAAAACAAGAAAGGACAAAGAAAATCCCACCAAAAAAATATTGAGTTAGATTGGTTGGTTGCTTGGTTGGGTTAACATTTTGTTGGCCCTTCCTACTAAATGGAGGACAGCTGATTCTCACTGAGAGCTGGAGGTGGTGGTACATCAACTTTCTTTAATTTGTTGAAGTGGTTGGTCTCCCAGCAATCTAGTTAGAGGTACTGTCAACAGTACCCACACGTCGTAGGTGTTGAAACTGATAAAATGTGAGGGATAAAAAAAAGTATCGGCTCCGATACTGGGAAAAAAGTATCGATACTTTTGGGACATCCCTATATCAGTTAGGTATCACCTATTTATGATTTACAACATCAGCTGAGTTGTTTTTCATGGATTTTCCATGAAGAGCTGAATAGAGGAGAAACGCGAACTCCCCGCTATTTAAGTCGTCTGGAAGCTACCAGCTGTGACTGTCTGACTGCGGAAAAGGGAAGCCTTGAAGAGTGCCCTAGAAACATTTCTCTCACATCCCCAACCCTACTGACTCTCGCTGCTACCGTCGGAGATAATAAACGATAATATACCGTGTTGATGGACAGGCAGGATCGAACCATACCCTTCATTAGCTAACTGACGACGTCGTTAGCTCCTAACTGACACCTATGATTCTGAAGCGGTTCTTCGGAAGGATTCGATATCAATATCGATATCAGTATGGATATCGGGATGGATACACTGAACCCCCTTCTGCGTAGCTCATAATGTTCGGCAATAAATTAGTCACATCAATTCACAAAAGAAGAAATAAGAAAATAAAAATCCTATGGTCGCTGAACCATTGTAGCCCCCTCGAAATATTCCCAAATGTTCACCAAATTTGGATGATTTGTTTGGCTGTGAACAATAAATTTGTGCCTGTCAATCAACAAAATCCAAAATAACTAACCATCCTTCTCCAAGCGAAATAATATCACGGAACAACAAACTCGATTCCATAAGACCATACGTGCTGTTCCCTAGCAATGATATCTGGGCTGGATGTATACCGTATGATTCACACTCGTGTTGACGAAGCTTTTCGGTTCAAACTTCAGGGCCTTACCGTGAATGAACGGCTGGACGTCCAATGCTCGGGGTGGTCTCAAAAATCCTCAAGTTTTGAATCAATTTAAAAAAACGCTGCAAATCCCTGCACAACGGTTTATTATTTTGTATAGAATACCCTCCTGTTACAGATCACAGCTCTATGTATAGATAACCCTTCTATATAATATGATATGTACTATTCTATTATATACATATTATGTAGATCGCAGACCCTCCGTAGGTTAGTACCTAACCCCGTACTCGTTACTAGGTACCTACCTACGTCACGAGTTAAATGTTGCTAAAATAATTCTGCCGATGACAAACAGTACCTAACAAAAAGAAACACACATAATGAAGTTCTGAAAAGAAATTGTTGATGAGGAGTGAAATCGCAGACCCTCCGTAGGTTAGTACCTAACCCCGTACTCGTTACTTGGTACCTACCTAAATCACGAGTTAAATGTTGCTAAAATAATTCTGCCGATGACAAACAGTACCTAACAAAAAGAAACACACATAATGAAGTTCTGAAAAGAAATTGTTGATGAGGAGTGAAAAAAGTACCTACCAACAAACTCCAGCCCCTTCTACGTAGATGGTATAATGAACCGTTGTGTAATAATTTACCGTTGAGTAATGATTTACCATAGTAATAATTTACCCATCAATAATACTTCAACGTTTGTTCAAGTTTCACTACCTACCAACAAACTCCAAAAGAGCCATCATTTTTCAAGCGAAATAATATCACAGAACAACCAACTCGACTTCATACTCCGCCAATATAATCAGGTGATCCCTACCAATGATTGGCCGTATTCACTAATTCCTATTGTGGGCGCGTCTCTGGTTACGAGATTTGGTTTGAATTGTATACAATTTCATTCACACTGGAGTCGAAAATGCCTGTCGGTGCAAACTTTGGGGCCTTACTGTGAACGAACGGCTGGACGTACGATGCTCCGGATGGTCTTAAAAAACTCGCAAGTTCAAGAACTATTTAAAACCGTAAAAATATTTACGTAAAAAAATTTTATAGGCGTTTTGAAAATTTCAACCCCTATTTTGAACCCCTTAGAGATGACTCACAGTAACGTCGAGCTTCGAGGACCAACTAGACGCCGAACGGAACCTATAACCCGAATTTCATCAATTTTTTTTCATGGTAACTAAGAAAAGTGGCCCGTACGGCGTACGGCGTACGGCGTACGGCGGACAGACAGAAATATTTTTATTGCAGTTTTGGATTCTACATACCTTGAAACGTAAACCATCAAATTTTGAGGGGGGGTAAGAAATTTTTTTTTCATGCTCGATTCCAATGGTTCATTATTGAAAATAATAAACCAACATCATAAAAACCATACTCTTCTATTGAAAGGTTTCGAGCTACAGGGTTCTGAAAATTTCAACCCGCTATTTTCCACCCCTTAGATGACTGACAGTAACGCCGAGCTTCGCGAACCAGCTAGACCACAAATGGGACCTACAAACCAGGTTTCATTAGTTTTGGTTCATGGTAACTAAGAAAAGTGCGAAGTACGGCGTACCTACAACTGGGGACTGACAGAAATTATTTTTTCAATTTCCGGATTCTTCGTAATAGGAGGTACCTTGAAACGCAAACCATCAAATTTTGAGGGATGGGAGGATGGGAGTTTTTCCCCACGCTCGTTCCTAAGGTTCATTACTGATAATAATAAACCAAAATAATAATCATCCAAAGTGCTCAGTAATATATAATTGGTGGTTGATTATTGATTAGTAACATTTTGAGGACTTGTTGGCTCAATACAATGTTTCCCACACTTCGGCATCGGAGGATTAGTTTAGTGTAGAGGAATCTATCGTGAAGAGTGTAGTAGTAGGCCAATACCTTTTGTAGATAGCGGATTATAACTGTTATGATGCTCCGTTATACTGAATTCTTGTCTAAAGTTGTCCAAAAATCACACAATTTATAGCTGCTTCGACATCGTTTGTTGGTAGAAGTTATTATCTTGTTCTGATCTAGGATGCCCTTCTTGTTGAGCTGGCTGGAAGACGGATTTAGATCCTCCTGGGTTGAGATATTGAACATGTTTAAATTATCCTTCCAGAATTATTATACCCGCATTGAAGTAATGTTATGAACACATTTGGAGCCCCGCGAATTTAGCGGGCGCCGCGTGATATGTCAAAGTTCTCCGAACCCCGTGAACTTATAAGCGGAAATGAACCTGCTATTAAGTTCGGGCCCAGGCGGGAGTTACGCGCCGGGCTTCGCTCCTGGCTTGTTGCGTCACTGATAGCGCCCCGGATCCCTAGTATTTTCAACGGAGTCTCGACCCACATCTCCAATCGCTCCTGCATATCAAGCTTAGCCTTGAACCGGATAGTGGGACTCGGATCAAGGGTGGGAGCTATAAGGGCAAAAAGGGACTCGGTCCTCATACTGGATATCTGGGTGATTAGCGACTCGTGTACTGCGGAGGAACACGTACTGCGGCAGCTGCATACCTATATTATAGTGCAGCTCAACACTTCCACAACCCTCACACAACCGTTCAAAACATACTGCTCCTGTACTGATTGACTCGCCCGTTCTGGACGTAGGTACCTGTGACGAACGGCTATTATGAAGAATCGGTATCACAGTTTCACCAAAATCGGGCAGTAGGTTCGTGAGAATTTCAATAGGACCTCAAATAGGACGTTTGCGCGAGTGTAGTGGTTTACCTATCACCCGATCGCGACGAAAACCGTACCTATGTAGGTGGCCATTTGGGAGCTAAACCTAACTGCCTACCGAATTTGAGCGAAATTGGACAATGAAGGTAACTCTCGAGTTCAATTTATTTATTTCAATTATTTTTATTTATTTATTTTAAATATATTTTTTTTATGACTGTATATTTCATCCTGAGAATTCGGACACCAACCGCACTTTCCTACGATAAGTACCGTTTTTATCTATGATTTCTTAAAAGTTTCTAAGTTGTTAGCGAATTTTCAAAGAAAATGAAGCTATTGCAATGGCTTCGAAATTTAAATAATATAAATTTTTGGAAATTTTCTTCATAGAAATCCGTTTCAGACCATTCTAAAACGATTCCTGAAATTTAACACTTTTTTATATGTATATATATATATATTTATTTATATATGTGTCACTCCAGACGATAACTCTCGATAGAATTGAGATAAACAGCTCAAATTTGCACAAAAAATATATCTTGGCAATCGAAAGGCTAAGTTCGAAGATGGGCGAAATTGGCCTACTCTAAGGAGGGTTTTGGCGCATTTAAAGTGCGCAAAAATTACCCAAAAATCCCCAAAATGTTATTTTCCAACAAGTGACCCCTCATTTTAAAGGTTTTTGCACGCTGAACACGATGGTGGAATCGGATTTTAGATATCTTGATCCGTTCTCAAATTAGAGCATTTAAAGTGCGCAAAAATTACCTAAAAATCCCCAAAATGTTATTTTCTAACAAGTGACCCCTCATTTTAAAGGTTTTTGCACGCTGAACACGATGGTGGAATCGGATTTTAGATATCTTGATCCGTTCTCAAATTAGAGCATTTAAAGTGCGCAAAAATTACCCAAAAATCCCCAAAATGTTATTTTCCAACAAGTGACCCCTCATTTTAAAGGTTTTTGCACGCTGAACACGATGGTGGAATCGGATTTTAGATATCTTGATCCGTTCTCAAATTAGAGCATTTAAAGTGCGCAAAAATTACCCAAAAATCCCCAAAATGTTATTTTCTAACAAGTGACCCCTCATTTTAAAGGTTTTTGCACGCTGAACACGATAGTGAAATCGGATTTTAGATATCTAAATCCGTTCTTAAATTAGAGCATTTAAAGTGCGCAAAAATTACCCAAAACTAGGATAATCTTTAAACTCTTACCCCCACCCCCTTAGAGTGGTCAGATTGAAAAATGTGAGAAGTATTAATTGAAGACGAGAGTTCGAAGCAAAAAAGGGGGAGGCAAACGATTAGTACAACTCCTTGAATTTACCCACAGCGATCAAATAAATAAGCACTTAGTACAATTACGTAATAAACAAACGGTAGAATCAGGATGGACAAAACGTACAAATTAAAATAAATACGAAGAGAATATACATAGAAAACCAAATTTTAGACCGAAGTTTTCCTTTTTTATATGTATATATATATATATAAAACCAAATTTTAGACCGAAGTTTTCCTTTTTTATATGTATATATATATATATATATGTGTCACTCCAGACGATAACTCTCGATAGAATTGAGATAAACAGCTCAAATTTGCACAAAAAATCTATCTTGGCAATCGAAAGGCTAAGTTCGAAGATGGGCGAAATTGGCCTACTCTAAGGAGGGTTTTGGCGCATTTAAAGTGCGCAAAAATTACCCAAAAATCCCCAAAATGTTATTTTCCAACAAGTGACCCCTCATTTTAAAGGTTTTTGCACGCTGAACACGATGGTGGAATCGGATTTTAGATATCTTGATCCGTTCTCAAATTAGAGCATTTAAAGTGCGCAAAAATTACCCAAAAATCCCCAAAATGTTATTTTCTAACAAGTGACCCCTCATTTTAAAGGTTTTTGCACGCTGAACACGATGGTGAAATCGGATTTTAGATATCTAAATCCGTTCTTAAATTAGAGCATTTAAAGTGCGCAAAAATTACCCAAAACTAGGATAATCTTTAAACTCTTACCCCCCCCCCCCCACCCCCTTAGAGTGGTCAGATTGAAAAATGTGAGAAGTATTAATTGAAGACGAGAGTTCGAAGCAAAAAAGGGGGAGGCAAACGATTAGTGCAACTCCTTGAATTTCCCATTTGACATATAATTGTTATGATACCTTCATAGATAGACAAGTACCGGCCCACGTATTACTAGAAGGAAGACGAAAGAAAAAATCTATTTCAAATTATTCAATTTAGGTACTAACAGTAGGAGGAAGAAGGTTAGGTAGGTATCTTATCAATTTATTATCAGTATCATACGAATATTTGATATTCAAAGGTAGGTAGGTACTTAACATGATAAAAATAATATCAATGAAGAAGGAAGGATCTACCTACCTAGTAGAGCAAATCTTGAACTGGTTTTAGATACCAGGCCTGAAATCGTAGTCAAGAGGAAAGGCCATTCAGAAGGAACAAGGAATCTACTCATAACAAACGGTAGAATCAGGATGGACAAAACGTACAAATTAAAATAAATACGAAGAGAATATACATAGAAAACCAAATTTTAGACCGAAGTTTTCCTTTATTCAAAACCATAGCCATTAATTCGAATATTTCTTTGAAAATTCGCTCATTAAGTCATGCTGCATGACTGGTTTTTTTTTAAAAGGTTCCTACATCAGTGACGCCACTGCACCCCTCTCGCGTGGGCGGGACCCCCTTACCAGGTGTGACGTCACTAGAGCAGGAAACGTCTAAAAATCGTAGAATAAAAACTACTTATCGGAGGAGAGTGCGGGGGTGTGCCAACATTCTCAGGATGGGCTCTACTTTCATTTAAAAAAAAAGAAAAAAAAAGAACGAAAAGAAGAGTACATTTTTCAGACCCATGGGTGGTGAAACCCTCAATGGTTCGTGAAAAATTTAGTACCTCGGATTCGCGATTGCACATGCGCAGTGGCCGTACCAATGATCCTATCGTTCTGAAGTTCACAGGGGAACATCTAGGGCCCAAATCCGCGTGATCCCTCAAAAGAAAAAGAAAAGTGGAAATTCCAGCAAAATCGGATTTGAATACGGGTTAGTTATGCGTGCGGCAAGGATTTGCGACACTCAGACGGAACAGACAGGAACCAAATTTGTTCTGAGCGCTCTAAAACGTAACGCAAAACGCAGAAAATTTGATTTTGGATCCGAAAAAAGTTGTCACCTCAAAAGTAAAAACAAAGCCTCTGCTACCTCAATAGGCTCACAAGCAAAAAAATTATATACCTACCGTATGATGTAGGTATGATTTAGGCGGTAGGTACGTACCTAAATTCATAAAAAACGCTGCTAATTATTACACAACGGATTATTATTTACAGATGCCCCTTCGGCGTAGATCACTGTTTTCTGTGGTCAATACCTACCCTCGAGCTACCCCTAGTAACATCCTAAATCGAGTACCTACTGGAGCTGGCCCGGTAATTACAGTGTCATAAACATGCGCGGGATTCAATAATTCAATCATTAATTTTATTTGTTGTTATTCATGAAGCATAACGTTTGTTCAAGTTACAGAAATACCTATCAAAAAAATCAAAAACAGCCGTCATTCTTCAAATCAAATAATATCACGGAACAGTCAACTCGATTTCAGACAGCCATCCATGATTGTAATCAGGTGTTCCCTAGCAATGATATCTGGGCGGGATTTATACCGTTTCATTCACGATCACGTTGACGAAGCTTTTCGGTGCAAATGAACGGCGGGACGTACAATGCTCCGGGTGGTCTAAAAAAATTTTTTAGTTTGAGCTCAATTTAAGAACGTTAAAAAACCATACCCTTCTATCGAAAGTTTTCGAGCTACGGCGTTCTGAAAAAGTCAACCCCTATTTTTCACCAATTTTCATTAATTTTGGTTCATGGTAACTAAGAAAAGTGCGAATTACTGCTGACGGACAGAAATTTTGGGTTTATTATTTACTGTAATAAACCTTTGTAATCGAGGTAAAAAAAAAATTGTTAACCACCCCTCAAGATTGGTTTCCGTTTCAAGGAATTTACGTAGAATCCGAAAATGGAATTTAAAAAATGTCTGTCCTTCCGCCTTACTTCTCACTTTTCTCAGTTATGAAATTTGGTTTGTAGGTCCCGTTTAGGGTCTAGTTGGTCCGCGAAGCTCTGCGTTACATTTTCAGAACGCCGAAGCTCCAAAATATTCAATAAAAGGGTACGGTTTTTTTAAACGTTTTTATTGATCTCGAACGAAATAATTTTTTGAGACCACCCGGAGCATTGTCGCATTGTTGTTGCATTTGTTGTGTTGTGTGTTGTGTTTTGTTGTTGTTGTTCAGCCGTTTGCACCGAAAAGCTTCGTCAACGTGATCGTGAATGAAACGGTATAAATCCAGCCCAGACATGATTGCTAGGGAACGCCTGATTATAATCACGGACTGTATGAAGTCGAGTTGGTTGTTTTGTGATATTATTCCATTTGAAAAATGATGGCTCTTTTGGATTTTGTTGATATATAGGTACTTTTGCAACTTTAACAAACTTCATGATTCACGAATAACAACAAATAATTAGTTAATGATTGAATTATTGAATCCCCTGCATTTTCATGAGACTGTAATTCCCGGGCCGGCTCCAGTACTTGATTTAGGGCTTTCCTGGGTGGATAGCCCAGGTTGAAAACAGAAAACAGCGATCTAAGCAGAAGGGCATCTGTGAATAATGAACCGTTGCGTAATAATTTGCAGCGTTGTCTTAATTCCATTTTCGGGTTTTACGTACCTTGAAACGGAAACCATCAAATTTTGTGGAAGGGGGGGGGGGGGTTGAATTTTTTTAATTTTTTTTCCATGGACGATTCCAAAAGTTTATTGCTGAAAATAATAACCCAAAATTGAAAAGTTTGTTAAGTGCAACACTGAAAATATAAAGCTTAGTTCGGTTTTGTGGGTCCTAGCCGAAAGTAGAAAATTTTGGTTGGGAAGCAAACCACTCATCCATGATATTATCTCTACTTCAATTCTATCGCGTATTAACGGTATCCAGGGTAGTACTCAGCATGTCTCGATGATGGAGGTGGCGTGGCGACCTCTGACCGCCCATCAGGAAGCTCGCGAACTAACGTGCACTTTTCCTTTCCCTGTACTTTTTCCGTCGTCGGGTCACTCGGCAGCGACCCTCGCTTCTCAGCTTCACTTCGAGTGACCGTTAAGAGAAACTCCCTCGTAGCACAGAGCCAGGATAGAGCCAGATCTATCTGCTGTCGGGTAGGTGTAGAGTGTTGTTGGAGAAAAATAAGACATCCAATTGGTAGGGTAGGTACTCACGTTTTTGAACCTGCGAAAAAATAATAAACGTCTGTTGAAGGAGTGAATATGTACCTATCTATATCTACTGGAAGAGATTGGTCTGCAGATGCAAAGAACTCAGTATTAAGAAGTGCAAGCAATGACCAGGGAAGAAAAGGTTTGAATATTGCAATCACTAAGCGCTATGACTGGATATACAAGATAGTAACTGTTTTCTTCTGGTCCGAAACGACCAAAATTGCGTTAAATATTTCCTCACTCATAGTTGTATTAGAATTAAAGATTTATTGTGCTTGAAAATAAACATGGAAAAACAACATTTTACAAAATCTAATAACTTAAAGCCGAAGCTGTCCAAGGTGGTTGGCATTACATCACTGGTGTCCAGTTCATTAATAGTACCATCCAGTCACAGTCACATTCGTACATTTTTTCAATTATCGATTAAATTTACGCGTAGTACCTACCTACTCTTTTATCCACCACAATCCACAAACTAATAAGTTGTACCTACCTATGAACATTAAAATATTATAATAAAATACATGCAGGTGAGGAACTAATAATTGGGTTTGTTTAGAATTATTAGCAATTAGTTTTATTAGTAGCAATAATAATTATTTTTACTAGTAATCCACAACTATTTATAGGAATACACATTATTTTTATAGATAGTAAATTCCTCAATCAGAAACGTACAGTAAGGCCATGCGGCTCTACTATCACCTAGCCGGATAGTGGTCTTGAAAAACTTTCCCCTACCCAGCCATGGCATCAGAAATTCTGCCAGTCCCTGCATTCCCCAAGAAGTGCATTGCTTCTTCCTTAACGTTCTAATTCCGGATTGCGCATTTTTGTCTGAATTCCTCCCTCTACTGTACCTACTAGACTCAGGAACATTGCACCTCCCCTCCGTTTCAAGTACCACCGCACATTTCCCATATTTCGATACAAGTATGTCGGCAAGTCTGGACTACGAGATAACCTCGTAATGATAAATGAGGGTGAACAGTCCTTGTATTAGCCTAGTTAAAAGTCTGGTGAAACATGAATGATTTGTAGAATCGATTGAAAAACCACAATAATTCGAACGTCTGCTCAATCCGTCGCAATTATATTAGCGGCAATCTAAATCCAAATTCCACCCATGTGGGCACCAAAATATGAATTAATGGTACAGGTATGGCAAAAAGTAGCATACCTACATTTTGGATTTCATCATAATAGGCACACATATGAATAGGTATGTACATACATACCTACTGAACAACCAGTCTGCCGAAGTAGCCAATTCGCTTTGGACAAACAAAATCCAAAATGGGTACTAAGTATTGCTTGCAATATATAGAGAGTGACATATTTTGGAATATTATTTGTTTCACTCCCCAGTTTTCTGGTTGATCCGGCACTGCCTGACCGAGATGGGATACAGGTAGAGGTACCTTTTTGTGTACGGACACGCCATCATTCTTCAAGAGTTTCACTGATCTATTCCTCTAATCACTCCTCTACTAATTTCATGGGAATACGATGATCACTATACTAAACCTGAGCACTACCTGCAGGCGAGGGAAACAGAGAATATAACCTATAATAAAGAAGATGGGGTGAATTCCCTTCCCATAGTAGAACCCGCAAACCTGTTGTAGATGTCGCAACATGTCAGTTCATAGCCGCCGTGAGAGAATTCCAAACGGACGCCGCCAACCTGCCTTCTAAATACGAGAGAAATAATGGAATTTTTTTCTTTCTCCAGCCTTCGCTAATCAGTTCGGCTGGGAGAAGCCACAATATCAAGGTGGTAGCTCACAATAGCAGCACTACGAAATTGCTTGAGACTCTTTTCTATACAATGACGCTTCACTTATTCCTAATTTCAAAATGTACTTAGATCCTTTCTTTGAGTCCGAATGTTTCGAAATAGTAACTCGCCTGAATGGGAATGTTCGTCAAACTATCTTGTTTCGAAGCTGTGGAACATTCCGCGTGTCAACGCATCTACCTATAACAAACTGAAACTGTGGGAGTATTTATAAGGCAGAATACCTACCAGGTAACAAACAGAACCCGACTCCAGGAAAGGTTGTTCTTGGGGTAGGATGTACCCGATCGGACAGGTACACAACCAGTCAATAACGGGCACACTTCGTACACTAATCTGATGCTCTGTAATACCTACCTAAATCCCAACTTTCCAAAGGGCTACTAGTCCAGGGTAACCAGTAAGCAGTTGTTAACCTATCTACAACGACATTGTTCCTACCTACCTAATCAACATTTCAAAGAAATTTAAAAGATTTGCTCATTCGAAGAAAAAACATTCCCAGAGTCTCAACTGTGGCCTGAGACTGTATTTCTGTTACCTACCAGATGTCCATCAAAACAACCTGCTTCATGTATGCTATACCTTGTTGGATACGTACCTATATCAACATTTGTCAACAAATCTGACGACGTACCGTATTATTGGGCGATGTGGTTAGCGCGTATTTTTTTGTTGTTGTTTGTTTTTTGTACTACCCTGATCGTGTAGGGGCCCTTTACAATGCCTTCGCAGGTAAGAACAACAATACCAATTATGTATGTTATCTGTGTTTATGTGAGTACCTGAGGATGCTCATAATTTGAGCGAAAAGCTTCGTTTTAAATATAAATTGGTGGTAAGCTGAAGGTTTCTTTATTTTTTGTTTGATTAGTCCACATTGTAAGATGGTTACTACACAAGGTGTCTGAACAATTTGATGAATTGATGAACAATAACTAACTCATTAGTTAGTTTGATGATGTTTATGTTAACCTACAAAGCACTGGCAAATCAAGTTAATATCTAAAAACCTTGAAGTTTACCTGAAAAACCTGTTCATGTCAACTACTCTTGTTGTGCAACTCACTTTTCTAAGGGGATCCGTAGGTAATCAAGCTCAGCAGTTAGGCTGTCTGGCGCAGTATGGTTACCAACCTGGTAGGTAGTACACTTGGAAATAGGCAGTAAGTTAGCCTAACAATAAAATAATTAATCCAAACTCTCCTCAAGTATACTTAAATGCCATTCAAAACATCCCGTAGAGTAACGCATGCATTACAGTGGACGTCCCTTATGTTGGGGTATAGATTGCACTCACTCATAGCAGATCGCCAGGAAGTATATTATATGAGTACCTAACTGATCTATGATGCGCAATTTAATTAGGTACCTAATTTCGTGACTAGTGACGCGATATGAACAGCTTACGTTCGTTTGACTCATGTATTCGATAGGTAGTCATCAGATATGGTAGGTATCATAACAATGCCCCAAGAGTAATGTGAATAAATCGATTGGTTGTTCCAAGATTCGGTTGCCACCTGCCTATTGTTCTTATATGCCTATGTCGTATGGTAGCTTCAAAAGTTGAGAATACAGGCAACGGACACAAGATTTACATTGCAGAAAATCCCGCGTTCTCTCCCCCTCCCCTCCCCATAGAAATAAATTTCGAAATTCCGGCGACGTAGGGCACAACTAAAGAGTTTTCTGCGTCAAACAAAAAAGAACCACGAAAATCGGTTGAGAACTGCAGCCTGAGCAGCGGACACAAGGTTTTGTCACACACATAGTACACACTGACATACACTTATGGTTTTATTACCATACCTCCGGACGAGTCCGTCGCCACTACCTGGTTGAGGCCTCCAGCTAGTGACGACGGACTCCTCCGGAAGGTATGGTAATATTACTTCATACACTAGCGGAAATAAGCCTTTAGATTTAATTTCCATTTTGCTTCCTCACTACCGAAGATAAGGAACCTTTGGATTCGTGATCGAGTAAAAAAAAATTCATTTCCTCCAAAATGAAAATTTCCACTACCATTTTGCGTGTCAGACATCGAGGAACATTTTTGGTTCCGTGTCTGTGGTAATTCCTTGTAACGCCCAGAACTACCCGAAATAAAGGTCGAAATGGGCTGAAATTTGGAGGATAGGTGTGGGTTGGGTCACAGATTGGCCCATACCAAAATCATTGAAAGTGCTTTAACTGCCATCTGCGCATGCGCAAACGAGAAATACTTGAAACGGCCATAACTACCTTAAATATCGTTGAATTGGATTCAGACTTCGAGGGTCGATCAGAAATAATACTTTGGTAGTTCCTTACAAATTTCATTGGCATTTCCTTACATTTTATTTCTGATCGACCCTCGAAGTCTGAACTCAATTCAACGATATTTAAGGTAGTTATGGCCGTTTCAAGTATTTCTCGTCTGCGCATGCGCGAACACGAAATGTTGACCATTTCCTTGTATTTATTTATTTATTATACAACCAAATAGGAAACAAGTCCCACCGAGTGTGGTTGCAACATTTCTAACTACGCGAATAATAGTCGTAGACAGCCGAAATTTTGAGGGTACAGGAGGGTTGGACCGCAGATGGTCCCATATCAAAATAATGCATGGATACTCTACCTGTCCGCTGAATGAACCTACCCAACTATTCTATACGTTCATGTGATTCAATTGAGAAGCTATGCTGCCTGCTGGAATTGGCAGATTTTTTTTTTTCTTCGAGGATTTGGATTCAGGATGGTCTGAAATGGATTTCAATGTGGTTCTTTTCATTCTAGGCTGAGTTTTGTCCTCTTCTGTCCATCTCAAATACATAAGGACGTCTCATACTACTGAGGGGCGTCCTAAAAAACGTCTGCCAAGTTGGGTGGGTAGTATATAGCTTCCTCACTTATTGTAACATGGAATACACGTCCATTGATCCTACACCAATTGATTCTACACGAATCAATTGGTAAAAAAAGATGAGTCAAAATGATTGAATATCAATAAATAGAGTAGGTAGTAATAAATTAACTGAAATGCGTAATAGGAACATATCATGTTCGCGCAGACGAAAGTTACAGTACGATTCCAATGAAATTCATATGGAACTATCAAAGTACTATTCCTGATCGACTCTCCAAGTTTCAACTCATTTCAATTCTGTTTCAGGTAGTTATGGGCGTTTCAAGTATTTCACGTTGGCGCATGCGCAGAAAGAAGTTTTTGATATGGGACCATCCTTGATCAACCCGCGTGTATCCTCAAAGTTCCAGCTCTATACGACTATTTTTCGTATAGTTACAAGGAAATGGTCAACATTTCATGTTCGCGTATGCGCAGACGAATGTACGATTCCAATGAAATTCATGAGGAACTATTAAAGTGTTATTCGTGATCGAACCTCCAGTTTGAACTCATTTCAACGATATTTAAGGTAGTTATGGGCGTTTCAAGTATTTCACGTTTGCGCATGCGCAGACGAAAGTTACAGTACTTTTTCAATGATTTCGGGACCCTCTGTGACCCAAACCCACAGCTACCCTCCAAATTTCAGCTCATTTCGACCATCATTTCGGGTATTTATGGGCGTTACAAGGAATGGACCACAGACAGACACGGAACCAAAAATGTTCCTTGATGTCTGAAATGCAAAATGGTAGGGGAAAGTTTAATTTTGGAAGCCACATTTTTTTTTTTTTTTTTTTTTAGACTCAATCACGAATCCATGGCTTGGACCTTCCGGTAGTGAGAAAGTAAAATGGGCAGAAGCTAGCACAAACAAGTACAGCTTACCTACTGTGGTATCGGTAAGTTCATACCGATACCGATCCTGCAGTCACTCAAGTGATGTTTTGTTCTAAGTAGATTCGTAAAGCTCGTAGTTATGCTCCGATCTGAAGGTACGAGTAACCAATGATGTAAGGGAAGAAGGGCAAGGTCGGTAGGTGAAAGTCCAGCTCTTATGGCCGGTGGTGTGCGTGGTTGAATGAGCCTGTTACCTCATCTCAAGTTGAATCTTCTAGGAATTACGGCCCGATCCGAGCTTCGATGATGGGTGCAACACGGCCACAGATAAAGGAATAACCATCCAAACGTCATTATCGAGCTTTCTCTCCTCTCCCGTTCCTCCCGGCGGAGTCTTGTTCCAAAATTGATTTCGTGACTATACATGTCATATTGGCTTGTAATTAATAGGAGGTACCTATACTGGTTGGTGCCTACTTTGTACCAACTGAAAAGGTAAGGTACCTAGTAGTATACCGTCCCTTCCTAGGTTCCTAGTATAATACGTCATAAGGTCTATTAAACTATGTTGGGTTACAAGAAATATTGATAAGGCGCGTCCACGCCGGGCAAGCTGAGCCGAGCCGAACGCCCGAACCCAAGAATGCAAGCCAACGTGGACGCATTCGCGAACGTTCAGCTCGGCTCGCGGCCGTTCCCACTTTAGAGCAGGTAAATCAAAGGACGCAATAATTGCGAACAGACTCAGTTTTCTCAGTTTGTAATGAAACAATTCACGATTTTGGAAGTTCTGAAGATCGTTCAGCAGCTGTGGTGTCAAAGCGCATTGCTTGAATTTTGTCTGCTGCACCCCACTCTTGAATGGCTTCAAATACCGCCTGGGCTTGCAAGAGTCCAGTACTATTTTCGAGTTGAGGAACTCCGATCAACTGTTCCTCATCTCCACAACTAATCAAGATCCCCCCCCCCCCTCCTTACTGCAGCCTCAACCTTTACATTTATACCTGAAACATACTCATTTTCAATAAACCAGAGTGATGAAGAAGTGTCAAATCGCCTGGAGGTCGATTTCATTGACTGGAATGTGGTTTTTAGGGGTATGCGTAAAAAGGCACATTTGCTGAAACGGACCACGTTTTGAGATGGGAAAAGCTGAATAACATAAAATCTACAGGATGTAGCGAAAAAATTATGGAAGTAAAAGTTGAAGAAGATAACATTTTAAATAAAATGAGACCAATTTCAAGTCTCTAGGACAAATGGTTACTATGTTATGAGGAAAAAAAGAGTATTTTTATGAAACAAAGTGAGTTTTTCTTATCTTCATCCTCAATGCGGCACGGGTTAACGCTATCCGATCGACCTAAAACTTTGCGAATCTCATATTCTAGTCAAATGGCACCTTTCAGGGGGTTGCCAGAAGTGACTTTCTCAAAATAAATTTTGCCTATTGCCTTGTGACCACCCTACCTAATAGAGTGGTCACAAAAAGTCAACTTTCGAAATTCAATCGTGGCAACCCCCTATAAAAGGTGCCATTTGACTAGAAAATGAGATTCCCAAAGTTTTAGGTCGATCGGATAACATTAACCCGTGCCGCATCGAGGTTGAAGTTTAGAAAAACTCACTTTTTTTCATAAAAATATTAGGTATACCTATCTTTCCTCATAACATAGTAATCATTTGTCCTAGAGACTTGAAATTGGTCTTATATTTTATTTGAAATGTTATCTTCTTCAACTTTTACTCCAATAATGTTTTCGCTAGATCCTATAGATTTTATGTTATTCAGCTTTTCCCATCTCAAAACGTGGTCCGTTTCAGCAAATGTGCCTTTTTACGCATACCCCTAAAAACCACACTCCAGTCAATGAAATCGACCTCTAAGCAATTTGATAATTCTTTATCACTCTGGTATCTTGAAAATTGATACATTTGAATCTAATATATAATATATGGAGGGGGTAGGGGGGAGATGGGTGGGTGGTGGGTGCTATGAAATGCACAAAAAACAATAAAAATTACGTAAAAAGTGTTTTAATAATACAAATTGAAAGTTTTTTGAATAGAAAATAATAGCCTGGAACTTATTTTACAACACAATATATCTATTCCAACACCACTGAATTTAGAACTACATTAATGGCTTAGATAGTGAGGCTTTATCGACATCAGGGTAAATTTTCCTACATTCTGACACAACTTGTAATAAAAATTGGCGCTGTTCTTCGTCTTTTGTCAAGCAAGAGTTGAAGTCTTGTATCAATTTCACTCCTCTTTCAGCAGTGTCGTTGACTACCCTTAAACCGTTCACTATGTTTTTAGCATGCAAATAATGAGGATTTTTGTTCCATAAGCGTGTATCGGTGTTTAAAAAATCTGTCTCTATGGAAAACCGCTTGAAAAAATTCAAGGTTTGAGAGGTGACAAAAAAATCAAGTTGCTTATCCAAAATTTGCTCTACATGTGCAAAATCTAAAATCGCTTTTCTATCCCTACCATCAATTTCACTATAGGGTTCACCTAGGGAAAATAATTTCATGGCCATACTTTTTTAAATGTTGTCGTCTAAAGTGTGGTCGAAAAACGAGAACGCTATTTTCTCTGAGCTGAGGTATCACAGATGGTTTACAAATTTTGACAAAGCCTTATCTGCTATTTCTGTTTCAATTTTCCTATACTCTACTAATGCTTTCAACATTTCCAGATCTTGTTTAGGGGCCAAAGCAGGTTTGGGGGCATTGAACCATGCCTTGGCGTAAATATTTATTATAAAAACACAAATTTCTTCTATACCTTTCATTTTTTTTGAGTTAATAACAATCGATCTCTAAAAAGATAAATTTTGAGGCAGTAAATTGCTTTGGCCATCCACCTGGCGTGATGAATTGCACCAGGTGCAAAGAAAATCAGGTTAAAAGAAAAGTTTTGGGGAGGAAGCCCTATACACACTAAACAAAGTTGAAGAAACTCTTTGTAATCCTCTCTGGGCTGCAGGGTTTCCAAATGTTCCATTAAAAAAAGTGAAACTTGATTAATGTTACTAATTTTGCATCTAATACTCGTATTATCATCATGTAGACTAGTTTTGTATTTAGTTTGGTCGAACTTAGGCCACCCAACTTGAAATTTTTTGAAAACGCTAGGTTCAGGACCAGTGGTCGAGCCTATCTTGCTATCAAACACGGCTTTCAAAATAATTTCCAAAATATGATGACGGCATGGTAAGTACAAAAGTTCTTTTTGCAATAATTGCTCCAGCAAAACACAAGCCCCCCTAACCCGACCAGTATTTGCAGCTGTGGTGTCAAAGCACATTGCTTGAATTTTGTCTGCTGCACCCCACTCTTGAATGGTTTCAAATACCGCCTGGGCTTGCAAGAGTCCAGTACTATTTTCGAGTTGAGGAACTCCGATCAACTGTTCCTCATCTCCACAACTAATCAAGATCGCTACTCTTTCTACGTTTTCATTTTTCAAGATATCTGGTAGGTAGCTGGTAGTTACCTAGATCCCCCCCCCCCTTATTACAGCCTCAACCTTTACATTTATACCTGAAACATACTCATTTTCAATATACCAGAGTGTCAAATCGCCTGGAGGTCGATTTAATTGACTGGAGTGTGGTAAAGCTGAATAACATACAATCTACAGGATTTAGCGAAAAAATTATGGAAGTAAAAGTTGAAGAAGATAACATTTTAAATAAAATGAGACCAATTTCAAGTCTCTAGGACAAATGGTTACTATGTTATGAGGGAAAAAAAGAGTATTTTTATGAAACAAAGTGAGTTTTTCTGATCTTCAACCTCAATGCGGCACGGGTTAACGTTATCCGATCGACCTAAAACTTTGCGAATCTCATTTTCTAGTCAAATGGCACCTTTTAGGGGGTTGCCAGAAGTGACTTTCTCAAAATAAATTTTGCCTATTGCCTTGTGACCACCCTACCTAATAGAGTGGTCACAAAAAGTCAACTTTCGAAATTCAATCGTGGCAACCCCCTAAAAGGTGCCATTTGACTAGAAAATGAGATTCCCAAAGTTTTAGGTCGATCGGATAACATCAACCCGTGCCGCATCGAGGTTGAAGTTTAGAAAAACTCACTTTTTTTCATAAAAATACTCTTTTTTTCCCTCATAACATAGTAACCATTTGTCCTAGAGACTTGAAATTGGTCTTATGTTTTATTTGAAATGTTATCTTCTTCAACTTTTACTCCAATAATTTTTTCGCTAGATCCTATAGATTTTATGTTATTCAGCTTTTCCCATCTCAAAACGTGGTCCGTTTCAGCAAAAAATGTGCCTTTTTACGCATACCCCTAAAAACCACACTCCAGTCAATGAAATCGACCTCTAGGCAATTTGATACTTCTTTATCACTCTGGTATATTGAAAATTGATAGATTTGAATCTAATATATAATATATGGAGGGGTAGGGGGGAGATGGGTGGGTGGTGGGTGCTATGAAATGCACAAAAAACAATAAAAATTACGTAAAAAGTGTTTTAATAATACAAATTGAAAGTTTTTTGTATAGAAAATAATAGCCTGGAACTTATTTTACAACACAATATATCTATTCCAACACCACTGAATTTAGAACTACATTAATGGCTTAGATAGTGAGGCTTTATCGACACCAGGGTAAATTTTCCTACATTCTGACACAACTTGTAATAAAAATTGGACCGGCTTCGCTGCGGAACCACGGAACATGAAAGCTGTCTTCAGGCCCATGAGATGATGTATTTGCACAGGTTGTTGGCAAGACCAGAAGGGACTGGATCAGAAACCAAACAATCTGCGCAGGACTGAACAATGAGCCCCTAATCGACCAGGTAAAATGCAGCCAGCTACGATGGTTCGGGTAGTGATAGTGATGGATGACACACGATATCCTAAGCAAGCATACGAAGCCAGGCCAGACGGGCGACGTCCAAGATGGAGGAAGATCTGGCAGGATAATATCAAAGAAAATGTAACAAGGAAGCGTGGGCTGTCATGGAGTGCTGCAAGTTCAATGGCAAGAGATCGGACCATGTGGAGAACTGTTTGTCGCAGCCCTACACTTCACGGTAGAAGGCCAAATAAGAAAAAGTTCGGAGTTAGGTTTTAGTTGTTTCCATATGAATTTCGTCACCTTCGTATCAGTTCAATAGTAGCGTCTGCTTATGCACAAACGTGAAAACTGGTAAAACCGCCATAATCCACAACCCAAGGGTCCAAACGATCTTTCCTTAGTCTGGTCCTATAGTCTCTAGTGTTCTTTATATATTTAGATCATTGCTCAACCGCTCAACCCTTGTTAATAAGGTGAAGGTCGCTTCTTAATTCCCACAATGGCACTGATTGTTATTTTTTTAAATCCTCTCTTTCGAACTAGAAAATACCACCTACTATGAACATGGACAACTAATTCCACCCGTAGTGCCAAGGCCGAGCCATGCAATCCATGGATTACTCTAGTCTAGATATCAAGGTTTCTTAACATTTTTGAAGTGGCGGACGACTAACAAGAAACAAGTTTCCATGGACCACCCAATATGTGTTTAGTACAAATTTAGTGACATTAGTAGAAGAAGATTTACAAATACCTACTTAGTAAAAAGTGAAAAATCTTATTACCTATTTTTGTTTGCCACATTTTCAAATTTTCATTTCCGGATCCTTGAAGTTGCAAATTCAACTTACTTAATGGGCAAAAATGTCGGCAAAGTAGACTAATAATGCGGTGGTGACTGCTTCCTAGCTACCTTTTCGTAGCTACTTACGTATTATTTCTGTATTTTCTATGTACATATACTTCTTTGCGGCTCACATAATTATTTTTCGAAGTTTTCTGCGATCCCATAATTTCTCATAAGCTAGAAAAATAAAGAAAAATTCAAGTTCCTATCTGATCCTTACGGACAAGATAAGATGGATAATTATGCTGGGTTAATTTCTCCCTGCAGCAGTTCCTCAAAGCTTCCAAGTTTTCTATACCCCTTCAATTCACAGAACGTTGCCTGTATCTGGTTTGGTGCATTTCAAGATTGCCTAGCAATACCTAAAGCGGCGTTGCCAATGAAATAACTATCTTAGAATATAAATTAACCACAGCAAACAGCTATAGGTAATATTGTTTTGGGTCATTATTTTCAATAATGAACCTTTGGAATGTGACTGCTCGGCTGGCTCCAGCAGTATAGGTACTAGATTTAGGGCTCTCTTGGGGTAAGCACCAGGGTAGGTATTGACCGCAGAAAACAGTGATCTACGCAGAAGGGACATATCTATGTAGGTAAATAGTAGACCACTGTGTAATAATTTGCAGCGATTTTTTCGAACATTATAGAATCCTTCAGCAGAATTTCAGCAAATCCATAGCGTTCACTGTACTAATCATGTTATACTTCCAAACGTTCAAAGTAGACAGATATAGGTAACTAAAAGGTCCTAGGTATTGTTGGAATAACAACTCAACATTTACACTTTGTTGTAGATATTGGCATACCTCATTTTTATGTTAATGACTTGTCATGCTGATGACTTTTGGTGTGTAAGCACCACGTACGATGTCAGCCGACTCATCCCACACTCATCCCTTGAACTTGATGCAGTCTGATGCAAACAGTTTTTATTGAACTTCAGGAAGAAATCAAAGGGATAAATTAATCCAGAGCCAGACACCCTTTTAAATACATTAAATATATTATCTGCTTACAAGTAATGCATTATATTACAGTCAATATATATAAAACCTTATCCACAACACTTTTCGAAGTGCGATAATCAAAAGAAAAGTCATGAACAACCTATGAAATACATACAGTGTCTCATAGTAAAATGTCTATCAAGCAGTTCACTAACAGGAAAAACGAAATGAGAATACCCCCAGAGTAACTGCGAACATCTGAACAGAGCAGAGTTCACAGTATCCTGGGGCCGATGAACGAGAGGAGAGCATTCAGAAGGAATACAATGTTCGAGTGATTTCCATAAGGAAAGTGTTGAGTTCCGATTTGATTGAGCGGCTCACGCCGAAAGGGCGACGAACTGATGGAAGATGTCGAGGATGTGAGGATCGAGATCTTGGGTGAAGAGGAGGCTTTCCAGCGTCCCGCTGTACATCTGGACTTGCTCGTGGTGCTGCAGAAAGATTTTGGGGGGATTAGAAATCACAATACTCCCTCGTCTTCCGCAAAGGTTTATTTTCTTCTGTATGAATAACCGTTACGCCTAATCACTAGGGACGGGTGTCGACAGCCAATAGCGAAAATGTTTACTTACAGCCAGGAACACTTGTTGGAGACGGCCCACAGTCCACCTGTACCAGTAGTTGTCAAACTCCTTGTTGTCCGTATCACATCGTACAAGATGTTCCGAGAGTATCATGATGAACCTCTGTTGAATATAAGATCAAACTGATTAATTATGTGATGATTTAAAGACAATGGGGTATTCCAGTGAGTCCAAGAATAAGACGATTTTTGGAACAATTCATGTCAAGTAATATGAAAAGGATGTCCAGTGTGGGAGAAGGTGATAACTGCGCAATATACGAGAGGAAATGCAAAATAGATACCAGATGCAGAAAAAGCGCGGGTCCTACGTCTACGTCACGGCCGGGCTATGACTGCATGTGCGCGTGTGTAAAAGCGGTAAGGCATTGATTGTAGTACCCATCGGGATCTCTGCGATCAAGGTTTTGGCTCATTCAGTCTAATGTTCCTTTATCGTTCAAAAGAGGTCAAGTTTTGTTAGAGGAAATTTCAACTATTTATGTCCACCTCGATCTGGTTTATTCCGGTTTAGCTTGTCCCCGATACTCTGTGAAGCTTGAGGAAGCAGTGAATTATCTCTATGTCACGCCCGCCTTTTTTTTTAAATCATACTCCCAATTTTTATGTGCTTCTCTAATTTTGTTAAAATTTGCTCGAAGAACTGACACTATTTTCGTTAACCCTAAGCAATATACTTTGGGAAGAAAATGTTAAAAAATGACCGGACTACCCCAGTGAATGACCCAATTTTGACGGATTCATTACTTTATCCATCATAGGAGTTGTTGTCAGCTACATAAGAGTCCCCATACAACAGTATTGTCTAGTAACCTGAAGAAATGCCACATCAACTGCTGTGTAGAAATCGAGATGGCTGTTCTGTGATATCATTTCACATGAATTTGGATTTTGTTGACAGGCTTTTGCAACTTGAATCAATTTGGTTCGGTGTCTGTCTGTATGTCCGCAAGGATTTGCGGACATAAAGCAGAACTTTATCAATTCGAATCCGACTTTAATGGAATTTGCGGGTTGGGCTCAGAAGGTCCCCTATGAAAGAATGATGGACGACTGGTGTGGCCGCTGCGCATGGGCAAACGCAAATCCGTGGTACACAAATTTCTCGCAAATCAATGGCTCAAACTCAATATCAAATGGCTCAAATGGATTATGCTCAAACTCGGTGGGTAGTTGGGGTGTAGCTTCTGGATGGTCCCCTATGCATTTATTACAGAACAATCAGATCACTGGTACGACCACTGCGCATGCAAAAACAGGAAATCTGAGGTAGGCACTAAATTTCTCATGACCTATGGCCCGATTTCGATTGCTTTTAGAAAATTTCCTTCGAACGAAGCGAAGGAATTCTCTTTCAACTTTTTAAAAACTAGATACACGTTATGCTTCATGCATAACAGCAATAATTACAGACAGCATTCTTGAATCCACCGCACATTTATTAAACTGTAATGAGGAATGGACGTGCATTTTTTTCTTCTTTCAAATAATTGTAGATTAACGGAGAGCTTCCCAAAAAGGTGCTGTATGATGAGTCGCTAATGGACGGAAGTGGGTGGAAAAGGGGGAAAAAAAACGTGCGACGTCATCTGGTATGTGTTGCCCTCTCGCTCCCGCATAATATGGGAACCAAGTGAGAGTGAGATACATACCAGATGATGCCACATGTTTTTATTTTGTTCATTCCCGCCAAATTACTCAGATTTCGGAGCTGAAAATTGTTATACAACTGTTTTCGTGGGTGCTGAATCTGATTCAGAGGTCAAAAACTGCAAATTCCGACCCACGTCAATTCCTCATTGCCTGGCCATCTCCAATGGATACTCGCTTAGGGCTTTTCTGGGAGATAAGCAAGAGGGAAGGTACTGACCACAGAAATCAGTGATCTACGCAGAAGGGGTATCTATACAGAAAAATAATAATGAACCGTCGTGTAATAAGTTTCAGCGTATTTATTCCATTTTCGGATTCTACATACCTTGAAACGTAAACCATAAAAAAAAATTGTTAATGCTAAATTCCGAAGGTTCATTATTGAAAACTGTCGTGTGGTACCCTTACAACATACCACTCCTGTAAATTAGTTAAGATTGTTACCAATAAAACTACGAGAGCAGAGCTGCGAGGTGCGAGGGACAGGGCCTAGGTTGCTCTCCCTCCAACGGTTCCCAGCGGTTCCCAACGGCCGTTCCGGTGGGACCAGGGGAGGGTAGAGCCGCCTTTATAAGGCGCCTGGCTCGCCCAGCTCAGGATTCATCCGATTTCTCTCGAACCATCCCTTCTCTTTCAAACCTCACCTCCTCATCACCAACTCAGCATTCTCCCTCCCTTACCTCAGTTCTCAACGTGGTGAAAACCGGACGAGTATTTTCCCCAGATATTCAACAAGGTGAAAACCGGATGAATATGCTCCCTTCCTCTCTTCCAAAAAGGAGGTGAAAACCGCGCGGATATTTTGCTATCCCAATATCCAACAAGGTGAAAACCACACGGATACGATCCCTCGCGCTCCTCTCCTCTCTCTTCCAAAACTCCTACCTCAAAACCCGAGTCATGACAAAAATGATAAACCAAAAGTAATTAAACCAATTTTTGACTCTTTATCCTTCAATTTTCCACCTGGTCCGGTGCCACACTGAATATAGATGCACGAATGTGGTTAGGGATCCCTAATATATTGGTACGAGCAGAGTACCACCTACTGAACACATCCTTACTGGAGTTCTCCATTTATCATCGTTACTGATGTCTTGACGCCAAACGCACGAAGAGCAACGAATTCCGACCCAATTTCTCATACAGGAATGAACGAGGGTCAGATCTGCTACTCTTGACCTCAGAACCGGATTCAGCACCCTCGAAAACCCCTGACTCCCAATTTTAAGCTCTGAAATCCGGGTAGTCTGGCGGGATTAAGCTAAAGAAGTTCCGCGTGACGTCATCTGGTATGAATCTCCCTCTCACTGGGTACCAATGTGCGGGAGTGAGAGGGCAATACATACCAGATGACGTCGCACGCCTTTTCCTTCCTCTTTTTCACCCACTTCCGTTGATTTCCGACCCACCATATATAGCACCTTTTTGGAAACCTCTCCGTCAGATCTACAATTACAAAGAATAAAAAAAATGGACGTCCGTTCCTCAATGACGCGACACTGGATGCCTTAAAATTAATTAGAAGAAGGTAAAACTCGAACTGTTCACTAAATGTTGTTGTACACTTAGGTCACTTGACTCGATGAATGAATAAGAAAGTAGTGATGTACCTGGAATATGATGAGGAAAAGGTTTTTCTGGTCTCCTTGGGCCGTCTCAAGACGTTCCTCCATCCTCTCGACCATTTCTTCGGTGGGTTTGTCGTCACGACGCCCTCCCATCGAATCGTCGCTGTCGTCGCCTGACGACGTGTTGCCGCCGGACCGCGCCAATTTCTCTCGCGCCTCTTTCAGCTCCCTCGTCAACCGCGAGACGTACTTGCTCATCTTGAGTATTGTCAGGTGGAGGATTTCCCAGATGTACATCCTGGAATGACACCAAAAAATGATGAGTTGTGGAAACAAGACAATTTAGACAGAGAGGTATCTAAGACACAACCCGTGGTGGATCTACTTCAGTGACGATTACTGTGAATGGCATACATGTAAAGGTTGCTGTTTTCAACAACGCAAGGCATCAACACTGCACTCAAAGGCGTCAACAGTAAAGCACGAAACAATAGACCCGCCAGAACCCAGCTGGAGAACTGCAGTGCTCCAAAACCGTGGTTTTGTTTGAATAATTGTACAAAGGGCAAGAAACTCTCAACCAGTTCCTATACATAACCGAAAAACAGAATTTATTTTTCACTAAGATTTCCTGCACGACTGCATCAAAATAAAGTAAATTCAGGAATGTTTTTTCTCGATATTTCACGTAATTTTCCAAATGTTCCAACCTGTAGGGTGCACCAACCAGTGACACAACAAAAACAATAAATTATGGTACTGTTAAACTATGTGTTTGTTATATCAAACATCCTTTTCTAAGTAGTACTGAACAATATTTCAACTACTGAGATTCAAAATGAACACTTTCAAAATTGAAGAACGAAAAAAAAAAAGTTGATACCACTGTGCATGCGCAAACGCGAAATCTGAAGTTCTCAAGTTCTTACGAACCTGTGGCCTGACGTTGGTAAAATTTTCAGGAACTTCTTCAAACTACAAGGAGGAATTTTCGTTCAACTTTTTGAAACAATATCACGTTTACAACATTATGCTTCAGAAATAAAAACAATAAATAATTAATCAAGACGGATTAATGATGAATTACCTAATTATTTCTTGAATCCACCGCGTATTTATGAAAATGTAATTACTCGGTCGGTGTCAGCACTCGATTTAGAGCTTTCCTTGGGAGGGAGCAGGAGGGTTGGTATTGACCACAGAAAACAGTGATGCAAAATGGGCATCTGTACAAGTAAATTATAAACCGTTGAGTGATAATCTGCAGCGTTTTGATTCAAGAGCTGCAGGTACCGACTCAAACCAAAAATGTACATGCAAGCCCACTCCACACGCTCTGCACACTAATCTTGTATTTCTGAGACACTTCCTGCACCTCCTTTGACCACAGGCTACTTTTTCATGAGTGGAAGCAGGCTGACTGGGTAGAGTCCTTCGGATTTCAATATGTTGGTAATAAAAATAATATTGTAAATAAGTTCCAGCCATGCAGCACGGCTATAAGAGCGAATTTTCAAAGAATATTTGTGCTACTGTGTAAAACGATGATAAATATAGCGAGAAACTACACCACTTTTCGCAAAATTATACTGTTTTGTGATTTTTGCCATTTTTACCGGTGGTTGAACCGTATGAAGTCAAATCTGACCCTCTTAAAAAAAAACCCCAAAAACCCCAATTTGACCGATATTCTGTATGAAAAAACTCTGACATGGTCTTTCTGTCTTTACTCTGCCTTCCATACCATTTCAGTGATTTTATATCAACCAAGAAATTACCAGAAAATTACGTTACCACTTATATTTTTTTGATATGGTAAACGATTATCGTTGACCATTTCATGTCACAACAACAAATGTCTGCCTATTCGAGTAGGCAGCATAGCTTCCTCACTTGAATCACATGAACGTATAGAATAGTTGGGTAGGTTCATCAGTGGACAGGTGGAGTGTCCATGCATGGGTTACATGCATTTGAGACCATCCAACACCTCACCTTGTGGCCCCGTCTGCCCACTACGCCGAGTTTATTTTCCTAATAGAAATCGCGCACTCGGAGATACCTATAGCCTTATCTATCCCCCTTCGGACCTCCCAGCTTCAGCTTGACTGATTCCCTCTCCTCCGGCTCGTATCTGATTGATCTTCCTTCCACCTTCCACTGCCCCCCCCACTGGACCATACTTCATGCTTCACCGAGATCCCTCCTCAGTTGGTCTGTACTCGCCTAAGGCGGATTGTTTGTTCGGCTCTTGCCGACTATTTTACGTTTTCCACGCGGGAAGGTTTTTGTCGCCTACCCCAACAGCCTTCTCCTGCTGCTGTGTAAACGGGGGATCGCCACTGGAATTCTGCTCAAATCCAACTGTATTCTTGAGGTAGGAATCTTCGTTTTTCGAAGGAAAAATTATGTTTTTCCCTTCGACTTTGTTTTTGAGGTAAATGAAGTATGGGGGGGATGGCTGCAAAGACCATGGGATTTCCCCCAAAAATCTCATGGGCGTTTTCCCGTGTTTCTGATTGTAGTTCCTCGAACTCCTACCCTCGTCTTTTCGACCTGTCCTACGCTTGGATTCCCGGTGGATCGCGCCTGTTGTCGCCTCTTCTGCTAATTTGACGTCTTATCAACGTGAACCCATCGTACTTACATACAGGTGAGCTGTCGCACACCCTGTAAATTCCATTCTATCACGACTCCACGCCAGGGGTGATGGAATCACCCTTTTCTACCATTGAATTTATGGTATTTTTCCCTGTTTTGTATCGCAGAGATCTCTGACTCACTTCTGGAAATTGGACGTTACTCCGGTCAATAATATTGGACCCTGTCACCATCGTGTGTCCTGTGCACCTATTCTTGGAACCACCAGCCTGCACTTCGAGCCTCCCGAAGCTGAAATTAAATTGGAGGTAAGAAGTCTTGGGCGACAAAGTCTTTGGCCAAGAAGTATGAGGCCTACGCGACTTCGGTTGACCAGGTGCAGTCGTCCCCAATTATCCCTAAATTTGAAGGAGCCCTTGAATTAGAAAATTTTAGTTTAATTTTTATTCCCAAAAGATCTATTTATTTTCCATCTTATTTTACCTCCTCACAAGGAAGACACGGTGTAAGGGTGGCCACTCGTAGGTATAAACAAATTAGAATTATTCGACGGATTCGGTACCCTACGATTAGGCAACTCCCTGTAATTTTTTTTATCAGGATTTTACGTTCTTTTTGTTCTTTCCAATAAATTTGGCATTCTAAAATCTGGTTTTGGTGTTCCTTTTATTATCTGAATCCCCCCCACCTCCTTCAGGGTAAGGCCGATTATAAATTCATATTGTCGCGTTTCCTGTTTTATCTAGTTCTTCTTTTTTAAATCGAATTAATAAATAGCTTAAGAAAGGACGCGTTACAGTATTGGCGCCCAACGTGACGGCCGACCTTAGAACCCAAAACCAGATTTACCTAACCTTAAGTTTGGATCATGGCTTATAAAATGGAAAAACGATTTATTAATCGCCTTGCAAAGGATGAATTAGTTTCTGAATTGGAGTATCGGGGCTTATCTAATGTGGATACTCAAGGAATCGACGACTTGCGTAAGCAACTTCGGAAATTGGTTAAACTTGAAGAAGTTGGTGCTTCCTTTTCACCGAAGGTGACCCGTCCTGCTTCGGAGGAATATGAAATCTGTGGTGGTAAGATCAAGCAAGTCGAGGACAAGATATCCAGTAGTAACGAGGATGAATTAAAACAATTTTCGTTCAAGGCAGAGGCTAAATTGAACCACATTATGTTGCGGCTTTCTCGGATTAGTGCCACCCCTGACAAGGAGCTTGCAACAAAAATTGTTGACATAATGGCTCGGGGGGCAGAGCTGCTGACAGTGGTGAAAACTGCTCAAATAAATGTCAATGTTGATCCGAATGCCTTGCAACGCTGGAGTGAAGGTGAAGTCTCAAGCAAATATGCTTCAGACGCACGTACTGTTTTGTCCTCTTCGTCTTCTTCGAGCTCGGATTCCCTGTCTGAAGCGGATGACAAGAAGACTCGCAATGCTCAGAAGAAAAAGAAAGGCCATAAGAAACGAGTTTCTAGGCAACTTTTTGACTCTGATTCTGACGACTTTGCTAAGTCTCGCTCCGGAGGGTCATGCTTTCGTCGGACTCGAGTGGCTGATTGGAATTTGAGGTTTTCGGGTCAAGATGACGCAATGAGCATTAGGCGATTTTTCGTGGAGGTACACGAGGCCCGTCGTACAAATCGGATGTCCAGAGCCGATCTATTGAGAGAAGCCAAAAATTTGTTTGAGGGTCCAGCCCTTGAAGTTTTCAGGTCATGCAGCAGGTCACTCAAAGACTGGAATCTTCTGGAGGAGCGAATTTCCCTCGCTTTTACTGATCCAAAATATGATAAAGTGCTGAAACGAGAAATAGAGGACCGGAAACAAGGAAGGGATGAGAAGGTAATAGTATACCTCTCCAAAATGGACAACTTGTTCAATTTGTTATCCGATCCACTATCTGAAAGTGAGAAGCTGGACATAATTTCCAGCAATATCCTTCCGGAATATCAAATCGCTCTCAGCCTTCAACACTATGGGTCCCTCAAACAACTAGAGTCACTGCTGATAAAACTTGAGAGGAGCAGAAATCAGGCTATGGCTTCTACCAAACCTCAACCGCCTAGCTGCGTCGAACCCAGCCTCCAACATGCGCCTAAGCAGGGTTCAAAAAGTCGCACAGGTCATAACCCTGGCTCCCATCTAGCGGCTCTGGAGTCTAAGGAAAGCGGTTCAACACCATCCAACGATAAGAACCCCACAACTGGGAAAAAGAAGGAGGTGTACTGCTATACCTGTAAGACTCCTGGTGTCATCCGCCCAAGATGCCCTGCATGCAAAGCAAAGAAGGCGGGAAACGCGACAGCGGAGAGGGAAAACTCGGAGGCCCTCCCCAAGACCACGAATTAATTCCGAGAATCGACCACCGCAGCAAAACCATCATCGACATGATATTGGACAAGAAACAAGGAGATTCCAGACCCCATTTGATTGTTGAAATCGTAGGAATAAAAATTCCTGGACTGTTGGACTCTGGCTCAAACCGAACCGTTCTTGGTGCGAGTGGTTGGGAATTGCTGAAAAACTCAGGTATCCAAATGTTTCCCTCCCCCTCAGCCTTTGTCTCTACTGCCAGTGGACAGTCATGCCGAATTGATGGTGTTGTGAGTCTGTATGTTACGCTGCTAAATAAATCCGTCTTCATTGAAGCCCTATATGTTCCATCTATACGATCCCCGTTGATTCTGGGACTTGATTTTTGGAGGGGAATGGAGATTGTACCTAATCTCTCTAAAGGTACTTGGGTATTCTCATCTGAGTCCGATGCTCAAGTTGCGAGCCTAAAATCGGAAACTTTTATCCAGTGCCGAGAGAGTCTTTCTTCAGAAGACCAAGGACGTTTGGATGCTCTTGTGTCCAAATACCTTGACCTCTTTTCAAAAGCGCCTGGATGCACCGACATTGTCGAACACCGAATTGATACCGGTGAGGCTGAACCAATCAAGCAGCGCTACTACCCAGTGTCACCAGCTATTCGCCAAATAATGCACGATGAACTTGACCAGATGCTGAAAGACGACATAGTCGAACCATCATCCAGCCCATGGTCCTCCCCAGTTCTGCTGGTGAAGAAACCAGGTGGCAAGCATCGATTCTGCATTGACTTTCGTCGTGTTAATGCCGTGACCAAAAAGGATGCCTATCCTCTCCCCTATGTGAACAGCATCCTGGACCACCTAAGAGATGCCAAATACCTTAGTTCAATCGACATCAAGGCTGCCTTTTGGCAGGTGAGGGTTGCAGAACGAGACCGGGAAAAAACTGCTTTCACGGTGCCAGGAAGAGGGTTATTCCAGTTCAAAAGAATGCCTTTCGGTCTCCATGGAAGCCCTGCTACATGGCAACGCCTAGTTGATCGGGTACTTGGTGTGGATTTGGAGACTTATGTCTTTGTATACCTCGACGATGTGGTAATATGCACTCCCGACTTTGAAACACATATAGCAGTGTTGGAAAAGGTGTTTCAACGACTCCTTACTGCAGGCCTAGCCGTCAACCAAGAGAAATGCCAATTTTGTCGACCAGCACTGAAGTACCTTGGGTACATAGTTGACCGTTTTGGCCTTCGCTGCGACCCTGATAAGGTGACAGCTATCCTCAACATGCCTCGGCCCAGGTCTCAGAAGGAAGTACGCCAGTTCATCGGGATGTGCTCGTGGTATCGTCGGTTTGTCAAGGATTTCTCTCACCGACTGGCTCCTATAACTGGACTTTTGAAGAAGGGGCAAGGGTTCAAGTGGACAGAAGCCACTGAATTTGCCTTTCAAGACATTCGGCAAGCACTTGTCGAGTCTCCTATCCTCTGCTGCCCTGACTTCTCAAAGCCCTTTGAAATCCACACAGATGCGTCCGCTTACGGCATTGGTGCAGTGCTTATGCAGGTCCAAGATGGAGAACAACATGTCATCGCCTATGCCAGCAAATCTCTGACTAAGCCCGAGCAAAATTACTCAGCCACTGAGCGTGAGTGTCTTGCTGTGGTCTGGGGTATTGAAAAATACCGACCATATGTAGAAGGAACGCACTTCAAAGTGTTCACGGATCATCACAGCTTGAAGTGGTTGTGCAACCTTAAGGACCCTCATGGGAGATTGGCTCGGTGGGCCATACGCCTTCAGCCATATGACTACGAGGTGATCCACAAAAAAGGGAAGGACAACGTCATTCCGGATATGTTATCGAGAGCACCTCTAGCAGATATTGTATCTGCGATCCAGTCGGCAGAAGTGGCTCTCAATACTTCGGATTCCTGGTACCTAGACATGAAGACCAAGATCACCAGTGATCCTGCCAGCTACCCAGATTGGCGAGTCCAAGGGAGACACCTATATAAGCATCAGGCTTCGGAGTTTGACATCACCCACACCTGGAAACTTGTGGTTCCTAAAGACCAGCGTCGCAACATTCTATCGTCCTGTCACGATGAGTTCACTTCTGGCCATCAGGGCGAAGCTCGGACCTATCATCGTGTCAATGAGCGCTACTACTGGCCTCAGATGCGCGCTGATGTCAGGAAATTTGTCAGCCAATGCAAGATCTGTCAGCAGACCAAAATACCCCCAACCAGGCCCCCAGGTTTGCTGGGTGCACGTCATCTCCCTAAGAGACCTTTTGACATCATTGCTACAGACCTCATTGGGCCTCTTCCTCGATCCTCAAAAGGTTTCAAGTATATCTGCATGGTGACCGACGTTTTCTCCAAATATGTGATCGTGAAACCTATTCGGGATGCTAAATCAAAGACTGTGGCATCCATAATTGAGGCAGAGGTCTTCCTAACCTATGGAGTCCCTTCAAAAATCCTATGTGACAACGGACCAGAATATCGTGGAGCTCCCTTCAAAGCCCTAGCTGAAGAGTATGGGGTGAAAATTTTTTACAATGCCCGCCGACACCCTCAAGCTAACCCTGCTGAGCGGTACAACAGGAGCCTTATCACGATGCTACGTTCATACCTTAAAGACGAACAAAAGAGATGGGATACTCTCTTGCCCAAGCTTGCCATTGCTCTCCGAACATCTGTCAGTGAAACAACCGGATTCTCTCCTGCTTCTTTGGTGTTCCTGTTTGGCTATGACATGCAGCCTAACTTCTCTGGTGTTACGGATGAAGACCCTGACGATCTGTCACATCCGCTTCAGAGAGTCAACACCAAGAAGTCTGCCGTCCACGCTCTGGTCGAAAGAGTCCACGAGAAAATGACTCAGGCTAGCAACAAGAACAAGGCTAACTATGACCTCAGGAGAAGACACCAAGAGTTCGATGTTGGTGAATGGGTGTGGAAGAAGAACTTCGTCCAATCCAGTGTGCCTGATGCAATTGCTGGCAAGCTCTGCAAGAAGTACACGGGGCCATTCAAGATCCTCAAGAAGACATCGCCCATCATCTACCAGCTTTGTGACGAGAGTGGCGCAGACATTGGAGTATGGCATGTTTCTGACCTGAAGCCATACTTTGATTCTGACGACTTCTGAAGAGTTTCTTCCCTGGATCGGTCCGAAATTCTCCCCCCAGGGAGGGGGTGATTGTGGCCCCGTCTGCCCACTACGCCGAGTTTATTTTCCTAATAGAAATCGCGCACTCGGAGATACCTATAGCCTTATCTATCCCCCTTCGGACCTCCCAGCTTCAGCTTGACTGATTCCCTCTCCTCCGGCTCGTATCTGATTGATCTTCCTTCCACCTTCCACTGCCCCCCCCACTGGACCATACTTCATGCTTCACCGAGATCCCTCCTCAGTTGGTCTGTACTCGCCTAAGGCGGATTGTTTGTTCGGCTCTTGCCGACTATTTTACGTTTTCCACGCGGGAAGGTTTTTGTCGCCTACCCCAACAGCCTTCTCCTGCTGCTGTGTAAACGGGGGATCGCCACTGGAATTCTGCTCAAATCCAACTGTATTCTTGAGGTAGGAATCTTCGTTTTTCGAAGGAAAAATTATGTTTTTCCCTTCGACTTTGTTTTTGAGGTAAATGAAGTATGGGGGGGATGGCTGCAAAGACCATGGGATTTCCCCCAAAAATCTCATGGGCGTTTTCCCGTGTTTCTGATTGTAGTTCCTCGAACTCCTACCCTCGTCTTTTCGACCTGTCCTACGCTTGGATTCCCGGTGGATCGCGCCTGTTGTCGCCTCTTCTGCTAATTTGACGTCTTATCAACGTGAACCCATCGTACTTACATACAGGTGAGCTGTCGCACACCCTGTAAATTCCATTCTATCACGACTCCACGCCAGGGGTGATGGAATCACCCTTTTCTACCATTGAATTTATGGTATTTTTCCCTGTTTTGTATCGCAGAGATCTCTGACTCACTTCTGGAAATTGGACGTTACTCCGGTCAATAATATTGGACCCTGTCACCATCGTGTGTCCTGTGCACCTATTCTTGGAACCACCAGCCTGCACTTCGAGCCTCCCGAAGCTGAAATTAAATTGGAGGTAAGAAGTCTTGGGCGACAAAGTCTTTGGCCAAGAAGTATGAGGCCTACGCGACTTCGGTTGACCAGGTGCAGTCGTCCCCAATTATCCCTAAATTTGAAGGAGCCCTTGAATTAGAAAATTTTAGTTTAATTTTTATTCCCAAAAGATCTATTTATTTTCCATCTTATTTTACCTCCTCACAAGGAAGACACGGTGTAAGGGTGGCCACTCGTAGGTATAAACAAATTAGAATTATTCGACGGATTCGGTACCCTACGATTAGGCAACTCCCTGTAATTTTTTTTATCAGGATTTTACGTTCTTTTTGTTCTTTCCAATAAATTTGGCATTCTAAAATCTGGTTTTGGTGTTCCTTTTATTATCTGAATCCCCCCCACCTCCTTCAGGGTAAGGCCGATTATAAATTCATATTGTCGCGTTTCCTGTTTTATCTAGTTCTTCTTTTTTAAATCGAATTAATAAATAGCTTAAGAAAGGACGCGTTACAACCTCCGTCCATCTTCCGAACTTGATGATTTACAGGGTAGTTATGATGATGTACAGGGAGGTTTACGCATGCACAGACGAAAGTTACAGTACGATTCCAATGAAATGCATGTGGAATTATCAAAGTATTATTCCTGATCGACCCTCAAAGTTTGAACTCATTTAAACGATATTTAAGGTAGTTATGGGCGTTTCAAGTATTTCATGTTTGCGCATGCGCAGAAAACAGTTACAGTACTTTTTAAATTATTTTTTGGACAACTATGACCCAATCCGCACCTACCCTCCAAATTTCAGCCCATTTTGACCATTATTTCGGGTAGTTGTGGGCGTTACAAGGAATTGACCACAGACATACTACAGAAGGACAGACAGACATGACACGGAACCAAAAATGTTCCTTGATATCTGAAACGTAAAATGCAAGTGGAAACTTTTATCTTGGAGGCCATAACTTTTTCCGCCTCTTGCACTTAATACGTATATTTGGATAATAATTTTCAACATTACAACGATGGTATTGTAATAAGAATAATATTTCACCATTAGTCACCTCATCACCATTTGTGGATCGTGCTGCTGAGTCCATCCAGCAGCACTGGCAACCGTGGTCCGAGATCCGACCCCGGACAATAGGGAGGTCAGCAGGTCTTCAATTGACAACAAAGCTTCCCTACCTTCGGTAGTGAGGAATCAAAACATGGACTCAGACCTGTTTGGAAGGTAATTAAGGCACAGGTTTCCCATCTCCCGCTTCACACTGATATCACAGATTCTGCAGAACCAGAGGGTTAAGCCTGAAGATAAAGGCGAGTCGTTACTGCAACCTACCAATCAGAAAATATCTTCCATGGCAGAGATCAATTTGTCTAATGAATCTTTTCTCCTGACTATCGTTCTGTGCTGTGGGGAATTTCGCCCAGGATGAACAATTAATCATTCAACCGCACGTTGCCTCAACAGAAACCATTCACGATTTACAGGAGGAGAAAACGCGAATGGTAAATAAGAGTTGACCTTCCCGCTTTTCGAGTTCAAACAGAACCTGAAGTCAAGTTCAACAATGAAAACTATATATTATGGCGAAACTGTTTGGATGTCCAGTAATTTTTTTCGTTCATTCGCTACAATCCCCATGATGTATGGGTGGTCAATCTCCTTTCCTTACTTACTTGGCATAGAAAATAGGAAAAGTTTCTACCCACACAGTGAACCATTCGCCACTGACTCGGATCCAAGGTTTTCAATAAGTAACCTGGTGACCTTCGATAACCTGGAGACAGCTTAACGAATCAAGAGCTGAATGCTTCTCTGGAAACCAAAATGAATGAAAACAGTGCTGCTTACTTCGTAAAGTCGTGAGACATTTCCTTGGAGAAAATCCAATTGGCGACGGCGGAGCAGTCGAGGAGTTGGATCTTTAACATTTTGTCAATCAAGACACAAATCATCTGCTGGTGGTTCCTCCACAGCTCATAGATGCTCCGCAGGACGCACAACTGCGCTTCTTCACTATCCGCCAACAACTGCAGAGAAAGATACAACTGAATGTATGATCATGACTGTAAACGTTCAGAATCTTCATCAACAGAGTTGCGGTTCTTCCTGATAAAGTGTCTGTATCCACAATAAAATCGACAAGTTCCTCGTTTCTATTCCATTATTAGGCTGGTATCACAAAGAGTAGTTAGATTTATCAATTAACATAATGAATATTCACAGCTTTCCTTAATCCTGTTCCCGACAAAATTTCATTTCTCCGCCGCAAGTCAAACCCTGTAATTTCGAGATTATAGATGATCCATAGTTGAGTTCTAGGTGCATATATCAATAATCACCATAAGATACACACATTACCTTAGCTGCTCCTCTGTTCATATCAAGTATGACGACGGCCTAAAAGCCCAAAACAGTTCCGAAACTAAGAAATCAGTTAACTGAAGATTCACTAGAAGCAACGCAAACAGTATGCTAACAATCGATCGCTATATGACTTCTACCTAGCGCCATCAGTCTTCGAGAGTCTATCAATTCGTATCAAAAGATAAAATCACATCGCTACCCAAAAATTCATCAATATGCAAGTGATACTACTTGCAATAAAAAATTAATGCAGTTATATAATATTCTATGATATAATATATTATAATAATATCCTATGATATCAATATGCAATCACTTGCATATTGCATATCACACGCATATTGATGATAACACTGTAAATATAATGTGTAATGTCAACAAGAACCTGCGGGTTCTAGAGTAGTCGGCCTGTACGGGTCGCTGTCGGGCTCAGAACCGAGCTGGGATTTTGTACATACATTTAAGAATAGCTTTATTATAAATTGTATCAACTGCATGTTATGACAAAATGAAAATCTCTGGTGTTTGCTATCAAGTACATAGTAGTAACTCTGTGTGCTTCCTTGATTTGGACGTCTACATCCCCCGTAAATTCACGCAACCCTCAATACATTTTTTTTTTTTTTTCATTTATCTATTTGATCGACAAAACGTTGCCGAAGTTCGACGAACTCACCTTGAAAACTTGGTTGAATTTGGCTATGGCGGCGAATGAATGGGAGAAGCTTTTGGAGCCGAGGAAAAAGAGTGTTTGAACGAAGACATCGATCTTGAGGGGGTTATAGCGAGCGCCAGGACCTTCGTCATCTTCGAGGGGATTCGGGAGTTCTTTGAGGACACTGAGGATGTCTTCTGGGCTGCAACGGTTCTTGATGCTTTGCATAAGCTGTTGCGCTACCGCAGTACCCGGTAAGCTGCCTGCAACAAAAGAATTAGAACTATCAATTTTCGGCATTTCAATTTTAGCTCATTTCAACTATTTTTGCCTCCTCAACAATAAACTCATGTCCTCCAAAATCAAAATGTACCTTGCTTAGCGTTTTGGACAACAGGAAATTTTCATGAAGCGCCAGGTAAATAACGTACCTGTCTGTCCGTACACGACAATTCCCTGAATCCACCACATTACCTTATCGAAAAAACAATCCAAACCTACTGATGAGCCTACATGGGGGGATGCATTTTGTCAAAATACAACGATAACTTTCAACTGCGCATGCGCAAAGCTAATATCCTTATAGGTAGGTAATCCTCGTAAGTTTTTAAAATGATTTTGATGAAATTTTCAATCATCATCTAGAGTGGAATCCTGATGGTCCTCTACATGAATTTTGAAGCAATCGAAGTGGGAGCGTCTGCACATCAATAAAAACCTTTCCTTCTTACGACGTCCATTCAATTCAACCAATTTAGAAAAATCCTGTTTCCTATATGATCGCCACATTTCGTGAAAACCTCGTCCGATTTTGCCCAATTTCGACAAGTAATGGAGACATTCATTTATTCATGCAGTGTCTGTCTTAGTGGGTTTAATACAGGTAAGCTCTTCAACTCAAATGCGGTGTCAGCCTGATTAACTTTCATAAACTGTTCCTCGTTCGACAGTTAATCAACCTTGCACGTGATTTCAGTTTACATCATGATATACCTACCTACGCACAATCGACATGATACCATGATGTGAAATATAAGGGACGTTTCCTCAAGAACAAGACAGGATCATGAAGGTGAGGAGAACTGGGATTAAGCGCACGACCTTGCTGGGAAACGCCACTTTGCTTATAACAACATCGTCAGTTTGAGACTTGATTTTGTTCAGACCTTTTCGGTAGCGAGGTAATTTGAGCTACAGCGCTACTGTAATGGATCGCTAAATCGCTTGAGAAAATTATATGGAACCTTCCGCAGTCAAACGGCAATAACCTTTCTTCACTTCCGACACTACTGAAGATTGTCCGTGGGAGTAAACATGGTTGAGTCAAAGGCATATTAATGAAGACAAGAATACACCTGGCACTGCAACCAGAGGTCGAGGTGGCTTTTGGACGGAACAGGAAATAACGTTAACTGCCATTTGCGTGGATAGTATAGCTTCTACACATTATTCTAATTTATACGATTCGCTGATGTATAATACAAGTACCTACATAGAAACCCTACGATAACCACGATAAAAACTCTGATAGAATCGGTTGAATTCCACGAAGATATTATATTTAAATTATAAAAGATCGCGTTTGCGCATGGGCGGGTCTAATGTAACATCAAATCACATACACGTAAAGTGGGCTCAGTAAAACATGTATACATATAGGTACCTAATTAAATAGTATATAACATGAGCTATACAAGAGTTGAATTGTTTTTGCGTAGGATTATCATTCCGGTCACATTGAAATTCAAAGGGGATCATCAGGAGTGCAATCCCATATGTTCAGAATGGTCGAAACCTTGAACAACGCAAGGCTGTGTTACCTCCAAAAGAACAGTCTCAAGTGGGTGGGCTTCAAAAATTACTATGTTGTGTCTGGATGAAACGAGGAAGGAAAACAGGGCTGTATAATCATAACTGCACACGGGAGTTGTTAATATGAGACGAATTACAACAAAAAAGAGCCCATTGTGACGCGAGATGCGATAGTCACGGTTATCGGGACTCCAGGAAGATGTCCCCACATCTCTTCTTTATGCGCCTACCGTCACCTTCCGAGTTAGATAGGTAAGTTATTACACAATGTGAAACTACCAGTTACCCAGACTAGGTGACCAAGTTATCATAAGAAGACGTGCGTGTTCTAAAAAATAAGTACCTATATAATAATTTTTCAATACTAAGTAGATAACTAATTTGTCTGCGATAAAATCGCTGGAGGGGACCAGATTTTGCAGTTGACAAATACTGATTTTTTTCCTGTACCTAATTGTTTTCAACAGTAAGTACCTATAAACTTACAAATGGATGGTCCGCTGGCGAGGAGCACTACCAGAGATTTGAAACTAGCCCAACTGAACCAACCTTAAAATGAGATAGGCAATACAATTTTTTTTAATGATTAGTTGATGGCCAAACTCATCCAAATGGCTACCTACATTGTAGGAGTTGGACACCGCACTACTACCTATACTGTAGTAGTTCTGGATATATCGGGCCGAGGGTCGAGAAAAAATGTAGGATCCAAAATGTCCGTTTAGTAGTAAACATAATATATACTTGTATCATGCACGTACCACCTACCTGGTATTTCATTCCATCCTCGAAACATAGGTTTCTGCATTTTGCGCATAATTATTGCGCACTATCATGTGCGGTAATAAATTCGAGTGACGGGTCATTTATCCATAAAATCCGAATCAACAATAAAAAAAAATTAGGCTTCCCTTTTGAGAAAAAAAGTTGGTGTCAAAATTTCAACTTTTTTAGTGTTTCATGAAATTCTGATTTTTGACTGGAGATATAATTCCAACGTTAAAAAAAATTGTGATTTTTTTCCTAACGCGCTTCCAAAGGAAAAAACGCTGCAATGTCCTTGTCACATGGGTTTATTATTCTATTGGACATACCTACAGAAATGATGGCTGTTCATTTATTGTTTCTTTCATGCGTAATAATCGAAATAGCTATTTCTGATGGTTTCCATTAATTTTGGCGCCTAAAACACAAATTAGGTACGCTCCTAATTTGATCTAACTATCGCTAACTATTTTTGATCATTGATAGTGCCATTTAATCGTCTTGATCCACGTGTTGACACTTTTTCCAGTGTTGTTATACAAACTGATGGAGATTTCAGACGATTTCCCAGGTTTTTCACTCATAAAAAATCAATTTTGGGAGCTGAACATCTGGTAGAACTCAATTTTCCACTCTTTGGTCAAAATCGACTTCATATTCGGTCTTCTCGTCCCCAAAAACATGAAAAACGATACCTCAAAAGCTCATTTTACTAACATGTTACTATGTTACTACCCTTGGGTATATTCCGATCAGGCTGAAAAGTTTCGGGACACAACTAGGGCCCAAATGGAGCATGTGTGCGAAGGAACGGATTTTTTAGACCGAAAATGAAGCCTGTACACGTGGTACGGCAGACGGCGTACGGCGGACGGACATTGCATTTTTGGAATCTACGTAGCTTGAAATGGAAAAGAAAAAATTTTGAGGGGGTGTTATAAATTTTTTTTGCTGAGCGAATACATAGGTATATATAGGCGAATATATAGGTATTCACAGAATAATAAACCAAAACGCTGCTAAGCCCTTGTCACGTGGGTTTATTATTCTACAACTGCACATTCGTACAGAAATGTTGGCTGTTCATTTATTGCTTCTTTCATGTGCAGTAATTCAAATAGCTATTTTTGATGGTTTCCACCAATTTTGGCCCCCAAAAACACGAATTAGGCTCGGGTTTTTAAAAATACAATTATCTCTGATCATTGATAGTACCATTTAATTGTCTTGATTCACCTGCTAATACTACTTCCAGTGTTATTATACAGATTTATGGTTATTTCAGACAATTTCCCAGGTTTTTTACTCATGAAAAAATGGATTTCGGGAGCTTAACCTTCGTTACAACCTCAATTCTTCACTCTTCGGTCAAAATCAACTTGATATTCAGTCTTCTCACCCTAAAAAAACATGGAAAACGATATCTCACAAGCTCATGTTCACTAGAACCTCAAAAATCCCTCAAAAACCCCTGTTTTTACACCAGTTTTTCTCCCCTGGGTGTATGCCGATCGGGCTGCCGAGCTTCGGAGCAGAACTAGGACCCAAAGGTGTTCCCAAATGGGGACCCAAACTGTGCGGAAGAACGACGATTTTGGACCAACATTAACGTAAATTTAAGGCTGAAACTTCGTTAGAACCTCAACTTTCCACTCTTTGGACAAAATTGACTTCATATTCGGTCTTCTCGTCCAAAAACCATGAAAAACCATACCTCAAAAACTCATGTTACCAAAACACAAAAAATACCCATTTTTCACTCATAACACCCTTGAGTATATTCCGATCGGGCTGCAAAGTTTCGGGACACAACTAGGGCCCAAATAGAGCATGTGTGCGGAAGAACCAATTTTTTTACACTGAAAATGAAGCCGGTATGCATGATTACACCGTACCATGCATGCGGAAGGACATTGCATTTTCTGAATCTACGCACCTTGAAACGTAAAAGTAAAACGCTGCAAATCCCTGCACAACGGTTTATTATTTTGTATAGAATACCCTTGTGTTACAGATCACAGCTCTATGTATAGATAACCCGTCTATATAATATGATATGTACTATTCTATACATATTATGTAGATCGCAGACCCTCCGTAGGTTAGTACCTAACCCCGTACTCGTTACTAGGTACCTACCTAAATCACGAGTTAAATGTTGCTAAAATAGTTCTGCCGATGACAAACAGTACCTAACAAAAAGAAACACACATAATGAAGTTCTGAAAAGAAATTGTTGATGAGGAGTGAAAAAAGTTGCAAAAGTACCTACCAACAAACTCCAGCCCCTTCTACGTAGATGGTATAATGAACCGTTGTGTAATAATTTACCGTTGAGTAATGATTTACCGTAGTAATAATTTACCCATCAATAATACTTCAACGTTTGTTCAAGTTTCACTACCTACCAACAAACTCCAAAAGAGCCATCATTTTCCAAATTAAATAATATCACAGAACAACCAACTCGACTTCATACTCCGCCAATATAATCAGGTGATCCCTACCAATGATAGGCCGTATTCACAAATTCCTATTGTGGGCGCGTCTCTGGTTACGAGATTTGGTTTGAATTGTATACAATTTCATTCACACTGGAGTCGAAAATGCCTGTCGGTGCAAACTTCGGGGCCTTACTGTGAACGAACGGCTGGACGTACGATGCTCCGGATGGTCTTAAAAAACTCGCAAGTTCAAGAACTATTTAAAACCGTAAAAATATTTACGTAAAAAAAATGGTATAGGCGTTTTGAAAATTTCAACCCCTATTTTGAACCCCTTAGAGATGACTCACAGTAACGTCGAGCTTCGAGGACCAACTAGACGCCGAACGGAACCTATAACCCGAATTTCATCAATTTTTTTTCATGGTAACTAAGAAAAGTGGCCCGTACGGCGTACGGCGTACGGTGTACGGCGTACGGCGGACAGACAGAAATATTTTTATTGCAGTTTTGGATTCTACATACCTTGAAACGTAAACCATCAAATTTTGAGGGGGGGTAAGAATTTTTTTTTTCATGCTCGATTCCAATGGTTCATTATTGAAAATAATAAACCAAAATTCAGAGGGGATGTTATAGAAATTTTTCGCTGTGTATTATTTACAGAATAATAAACCAATACAGAGGAAGGGAGGAACGTCTTGTGAGACTGCATTTGGCTGAATTTGGCTGAATCCTGACAATCAACTAATCAAAACTTGGGACTGCAGCAACTACACGTAACAAACAAATTTTCATATATACGAGGACACTGAAAAAGACTCTGTGATGTTTTTAGATAGGTACCTAGATGTATCACGTGTAAAATATACTAAGTACTAGAGTCTCAACGGTACCAAACTGCAGGTAAAGATGCCGAACTTCTTCCAAGTGCCCGGTAGGTATATAGTTCTCGTGTTTCCTAACTCATACTGAGTTTGGTATCGATGCTTCAGGGGGGATCGGACGTCCCTACTCGGAAGAATCTGCACCAGTCCTGATCTTACAGTATGATCATTCGCAACTGCTGTCAATATCAGTATGATTACGTCAATGACAGGTGGCCAACCCGGTAGGGCCGCAATGTCACGAAACCTCCAACAATACAGGAGGCCCCAGACAAGGTTGACGAGGTCCTACGAATTCAATCGGCTCCCCCCGGCAGCGGGGGGTGCTCCCAGTTTATGTCACCCAATCACTCGTGAAAAGATATTTTTCAATAGATAGAATTTTTCATAGGTAGACTCCACGTCTGTAGTTAGGCAGTGAGCAACAATAAGATATCGACGATCCTTGACTCTAACGTGCTCGACGTATTCCAAAGCAAAATCCGATCAACGAAACGGATTGTACAAAGGTAAATATCTATAGTGCGTATCTATATTACACCCAAACCGGCAAACAACAAAGGGAACGTCTACTGAGATGGTCGTAGCAAGTCCAGAGCCTGCCAGGAAATGGAGCATTGACAGATGAAAAGCTCTGGATATCGTAATCGGTTCTAGTGAAAATAAGAACCTTCCTTCTGCCGGTCCGAAAACCCGATTTATAGTACGGACATGTGGAGAAAATTCGGCCGAAACATGAGTTACATGTTAAGTAAGATGTGAATGGCTGTTGTTCAAGGCTAGTTGCAGAAATGCATCGGGCAAAGTTCAATCATTACCAAACCTATGTTTTGGCACTTACTCTCTACACTTATTATGGCATTTATATTTACAGACTATATAGGCCTGAATATGATTCAGGGGCTTATATAAAGAGGTACAGCCGTCCAGATGAGACGGTTACAAAGCCGTGCCTGGAATTTCGTTAACTGGTGACACCATAATTGAACGAATGTGCTGACTGATTTGATGAGCCAGAAAATGCAAGCGGGTCGGGTTGACTAGACTTGGTGCCATCCTAACGAAAAGTTATCCATGGTATAATATATAGTTATCCATGAACTGTGTGTGGATGAAATCAGTGCTTGAAGAACTAAGGTACCTATTATAGAAGGTTATGAGAACAGCGGAGAAAGAATGTTTGTAGGGATTTCTCAATGAAGGTTCTCAAAGATTGTAAAGCATGGCACTTTGGCTCTCTATTGTTAACCAACAGCAATAACCGGGAGGCGGAAATTTTAACGGCTGAAAAAATCCGTAGGTAATAGTAAAACCTAACAAAGACAGGAGGTTCGATAATAATTTATTAGCGCAGCACTATAAAAAAAAAAGAAAGTACACAACAGTGTACTATATTACACAACAGTGGAATTTTCGATAACAACTGCCATTCCCTAATGATTGGTTTGGTGGTTGAGTACATGATGGCCCTACACGACTATTCTGTCATAAGTTCGACCGACTGATACGTTTACATTTTGGTAATTCAATTAAATGTTTTCATGTATGAACGGAGCCTTTGAATGCTGTCTTCAGACATTTTTGCCATTAAATAAACAGTAGATCTGAGCATGCGCGAACTTTCTCGTAAATCCGGTTCGATTCAACACTTTTCCCCGAAATGTTGAGGTATCGTGCAAGTTAGGACCCCGAAATTCCTTGCGAATTTCATCGCGTCTGCGCATTACCCGAACAACGAAAGCGGTTCATTCGATATTGGTGACATTTCAGTAATCATGCAGGTTGGGTTCGCGGTGGCCCCCTACCTACGATTCACAACAATAATAATTTATTGCGGTCACCTACGTCAAAAAACATTGAAAGTTACATCGTTTTTTCTCTTTGGATTATTTATTAACCATTCTATAACTAGAGCAATTATAGTTACTACGCATACGCAACCTTCATCTCTCACTTGGAGGCCTCGTGCGGTTCTGCCCGACTTTCGTGAGGATTACAGGGTGGAACAACACATCAAATGGAGAAGAATAGGCAGATACCCCGCGAAACACAGGATTTTTGTATTTCGCAGTTTATTGGAGAAATCGATTTTTCAATTTAAAAAAAATCAAACATTTTTTCACGCCAAAATTTTGACGAACTAAAATCGCTCGCGTTTTTTTAAATCCATTTTTTTCCACCGAAACTTATTTTTTCTGCGCTAAACACGGGGGCTCAAACTTACGCGGAACAAGAAAAATACGTTTTGCGAAAACTCAGTAGGTAGGTGCACTGAAATATATTCTATCACCTGTCAGATCTCCTGAAAACTTCTAGATCTCAGCATTCCAACGGTGTACGCACTTATCGAATGGTAAACAGTCGACAGTGAAAAACTGATATTCAGATCCCTCGCAGCCTAAATCCCCCCATGTTTTATTTCATCAATATTACGAGCATATAAACGGACAAACCAAAAATTACTCGTACTAGTTTACGGTACGTAATAAAATGGCTAGCTTAAAGATAATTCAGAACATTTTTCCCCGATATGGACAAATGAAAAGACATTTCCAAAAATGCTGAAAAATTATCAACACGAAACAATTTCAGAGCGTGAATGTAAAATCTAATACCTAAATTAAAGGTTTTGTATAATCCAGTGTTCGAAAAAGTTGAAATAAAATTCATTATTACTTCATCACGGAAGCACTAAATAGTCCATGGTGAAGGATTTCGATTGTCTCTTGAAATATTTTTATACACAGAGAAAGGCCTCTCCACGTCACAGGATGTGAGAGCATACTTACTTCCTACAATTGTTATGTGGCCTTCGTATTATGCTAAAATAGCTAAATTACCAATTTAGCAAATTAAAAATTTACTAAAAATGAATAACGCAAAGGTTAGGATTTTCAGGTGTTTTGGTTCTTATTCTGTGAATAATACACCGATGTATTCGCTCAGCAAACAATTTTTCGAACACCCCCAAAATTTTTTCAAGGTGCGTAGATCCCGAAAATGTCCGTCCTTCGTCGGCCGTATAATCCATATCTACATCATTTCCTGTCTAAAAAATTCGTTCTTTCGCACACAAGCTCCATTTGGGCCCTAGTTGTGTCCCGGAACTTTGCAGCCCGATCGGCATATACCAAGGGTGTTATGAGAGAAAAATGGGTGTAAAAATAGGGGTTTTTGGTGCATTGGTAACATGAGCTTGTGAGGTATGGTTTTCCATGTTTTTTAGGGTGAGAAGACCGAATGTGAAGTCGATGTTGACCAACGAGGGAAGAATTGAGGTTCTAACAAAACTTCAGCCTTACATGTACGTTAAATTTTGGTCTAAAATCGTCGTTCTTCTGCACACAGGCTCCATTTGGGTCCAAGTTGTGCTCCGAAGGTAGGCAGCCTGATCGGAAAACACCCAGGGGTGTTATGGGTGTAACAATAGGGGTTTTCGAGGTTTTTTTGAGGTTTTAGTGAACGCCATTATGTTGTTTTAGGTTGGATAAAAAATAGCAGTAATGGCGCAATGGCGTGAAATGTAAAAGGCTTTTAAAACGACTGTTTGAAATGAAGGAGAAAATGGTAAAAACCTAAAAATCCGAGCCCTACTGATGAGTATTACTTGACTTTCAACGATACGTTCGTGATCACCCACCTAGAAATCTGTACCAAACCTGAACAAACCTCTTGGGGATTTTTTAAAGTTTCCCAAAATTGTTTCTGAAGTTTAAACTTACATGTTTTATGTAAGTCAGAGGACGATAAAACAGCTGCTGGTAAACTACGGTAGTCAGAGGGGACAGCAATCCGCGCGAGCTGGGGAACATGGGAAAGGAAGAGAAGGGAGCCGACAGCTCAGCTTCACAAACAGCCGAAGACACTCGAAGACGCGACCACGCAGCCGCCTGCTAGTGTTGAAACCCCAAGAGGTCAAAGTCGATTTTCATAGTGATCACCAAGTCATCAGTCACCGAAGTTCTTCTGCTATACGACTTACCGGTGTAATAGTTCGACAGTGAAGTTCCTTCGCGTGTTTTCTAGTTTCAAAACGGAGGAAGAACGTGGTGGACGAAGAACGACAAATAAGCGGGCAGCGTACAGGCAACCAACAACTTCAGGGCTGTATCATGCTCCTAGCAGCACTCGTACTACAGGTAAACACTAGCAATATCCCAAAACGTTAAGTGAATTACCTACTTAAGAAATCGTATAAGAATCGTCTTTAATTTGTAGGTAGGTACCTACCACATATTATCGTGCTCTCGCAAGGAGAAGGGCGAATTTGGCAGAGTCAAGATTGTGGGGGAAATCGCGATTTTCTCGAACGAATTCACCCTGCTTGGCATGGTTACTTCTAGATTCGTCCTAACTTACCGAACATTTCCTTTATTTGGACTAGGACTCTAGAGACATTTGCTCCAAGCTGTCCATAGGTAACTGCTCCTAAATATTTATACACCTACTTATCTCATTTCAGGTTGGTCAAGTTTTCGCGCCTCCTATTAGAAATTCGAATAGAGAGAGAGATAGATTGACAGAGAGGAAAAAAATATATTTGTCAGGGAGACGGTAAATATGGAAAAGAAAATAAGTAGACCCCAAAAACGTCATTAAATTATCTGCACGAAGAACGAATTTTCGTGGACCCAAAGACACTCATAGAATAGCAAAGTTAAAAAAAAAAAAAAAAAAAAAAAAAAAAAAGCATGGCTACAAGAGCGAATTTTTGAAGAAATATTCGCGCTATTGTGTAAAAAGATGATACAGCAAGAAACCAACGTTAAATATGGAAAATTTGAAACAATACTGGGATTTAACAAGCAGGTGTGGTAGGTTGTTTAGTCAATAAACAGTCCTAACCTTTTGTTTCAAACGATGAATTTTTAAGATGTTCATTTAATAGTGGATGATTAGGTATTGATTTTAGCATATTTACCGATTTTTGACCATTATAAAGTCAAGTTTGATCCATTGTTTTTTGCCTTACCATTACCAAACCTTCCGGAGGAATCCGTCGTCACCAGCAGGTCGAGTACTGGAGGCGAGAGCTTTCGACGTAAGGACATCATCATCAGGCTATCGAGAGAATACGAGTATTCTGAACACTGAGTACTGAGATGATATTCTGAGTACTGAGTACTGAGTACTGCTCTGAGCACTGCGTGCGGAGTTCTGAATACTGAGTATGTACTGACGCCCTTACATCGGAAGCGCTGGCCTCCAGTACTCGACCAGCTAGTGGCGACGAATTCCTCCGGAAGGTAGGATAACATGGTACCGAACTCAGATGCCTCATTAATCCGTACATTTATTGTAGTAATTATAAATTTTGCTTCCAAGCCTGCCTGAAAATATAGCGGACGCTATATTTTCACTTACGAAAACACTTAAACAAAAAAAAAACCAAACAACCTTTTTTGTATCCTGAATCAAATTTCCACTCGCGTTTCACGTTTTAGAGCTTTCTGAACAAATATAATACATACTTCGGTTTATGTTCGTCTGTGCCCGCAAATCCCAGCCACACGCATAACTTCCTCAATTCAAATCCGATTTTGCTGACATTTTCAGGGACCATGCGGATTGGGGCCTAGATGGGCTCTGTGAATTTCGGAACAATGGACCATCGTTATGTCCGCTGCGCATGCACCACGCAAAATCCGAGGTACATTTCTCGTTAAAATTTAGTGGGCAGTTGGGGCGTAGCTTTCAGATGGCCCCCTACGAATTTCATCGCGATGATATGATTGGTGCATGCGCCAACCCTAAACCCAATTATCTATACAATTTCCCCTTCTTTTCGCTCTTACCTCATCGTGGTGGAAGGGTTTGTGCGCTCTAGTGATACATACGATGATGTTATCGATACGAGGAGTAAAATACATATTTCTTCTCTCATTATTTTTTCTGTAAGCAGGTTCCTGTAGGTTTCTGTTTTTTCCCTTCTTCATTTTATCGAGCTTTCAAAGATGTTTTGAACATTCATAGGAGTAGGAAGATTTACTACTGGAAATACCTAAACGTAAAATTATACTCGTAGATAATTTCTATACTTCCATTTTTGTCTTCTCCTTCTTGTTTCTTCAATCAGTTTCCTGCTTCTACTCGCACCATAAAATGAATATAAAATTTCTTAATGCAGTCCATTTCTACTCAGCCTAAAATATTGGGACCCGATAGCCTGAGCCAACAGAGTGATTTAAAACGAAGGATTGTTTGTTAGGTGAGGGTGAAGAAATTTTATATTCTGCTTCTCTTCGTTTTAGTTTTTACTGTTTATTCCGACCGGTTTCGCCGCCAGGGCATCATCAGGGACAGGTACAGTTCGTGTTAATGGTCATTCGTTGTAATTCTCCTCTTCTTTCTAAAATAGTTTTTTGTGATTTTTTGTCACGCGTCAAAATATGGAGTTTTTCAAGGTGGTGTTCCAAATCTGTTTATTTTGGGGTTTACCTTGTTTATTCCTCTCTGTTCTATAAACTTCGTCCTTAGGCACTGAATAAATTAGTAAAACAGTTATTGAGGTTTTAAATTGCGAAGATTTCTGTTGTGCTTTGCCTCAAAACCAAAGATGACGAATGAAACCTCTCTTGCCGGCGGCTCATCCAAGATACTTCCTTTCGATTGTTACTTTCCGGGTGGCTCGGACAAAACTAGAAGAAACGTGTGGAAAGGGTGAGTGATGAGCTATTGAGCGGAGGTTGACCAACATCCGGAGACCGGGCTGGAGTGAACAGGTAGGTAGGTACCACCACCGGGTTCAATCATGCATCTAGAAGTGACTCTGCTTCTTCAATTTCTCATTCATCGATTCACTCCAACGAACCTCTCCTACCTACTGAAGGAGTGCTGTAATCGGTGAACATTTGCGACACTGCACTGTCAATTATCCTTGTCTAGGGTAATCCATGAGTGGCTCAGTTCTCCAATACCCTAAATATTTATTCACACTCGGAAGAATAAGCGCGAAAAGACGAAAAGGACACGCCTACCCTACGAAGTCCTGGTTGCTACGACAATTTATTTTTCTTTACCTACTATTTATGGTTTATTAATTTCAATAATGAACCTTTGGAATCGAGCATGAAAACAATGTCCCCCCCCCCCCCACCAATTTGAAGGTTCCCGTTTCAAGGCACGTAGGCAAAATGGAATTTAAAAAAATAACACATTTTTTCCGCTTTCACAGAAAAACATAGAATTATGGGCATGTAGTTCTGGACGCACGAATTGACAGGGTAGGTACCGTATTTTATATCCACATCCTATGATTTTCCGTGAAACGGAGAAAATGTGGTTTACATTTTTTTTGGTTTATTATTTTCAATAATGAACCTTTGGAATCGAGCACGGGAAAAAAGTTTAACCCCCCCGTAGAATCCGAACATGCAATAAAAACGCTGCAAATTATTAAAAACTGTTTATTATTTACCTGAATAGATGCCCCTTCTGCATATATCACTATTTTCTGTGGTCAATACCCTCGAGCTCCACCCAGGAAAGCTTTAAATGGAGTACTGGAGCCGGCCCGGAAAAGAAAGTTTCATACAAATGCGCGGGAATCAATCATTCAATCATTAATTATTTGAAGTTATTCATGAAGCATAATGTAAATAATAAACCGTTTTGTAATAATTTACCTGTATAGATACCCCTTCTACGTAGATAGTATAATAAACTGGCTATAATTTACCGTTGTGTAATAATTTACCGCTTTGTGATAATTTACCGTTGTGTAATAATTCACCGAATAATACTTCAATGCTTGTTCAAGTTACAAAAAAGTACCTACCAACAAAATCCAAAAGAGCCATCATTTTTCAAATGAAATAATAGCACAGAACAATCAACTCGACTTCATACACCTATCCGTGATTATAATCAGGTGCTCCCTAGCAATGATTATCTCGGGTCAATTCCGCGTCCCTAGCAATGATATCTGGGCTGAATGTATAAAATTTCATTCACCCTCCTGTTGAAGAAGCCTGCCTGTGCAAACTTGAGCCTTACTGTGAACGAACTGCTGGACTTACAGTGCTCCGGGTACGACCAGCTGTTCGTTTGCACCGAAAAGCTTTGTCAACATGATCGTGAATCAAACTGTATAAATCCGGCCCAGATATCATCGCTAGGGATCACCTGATTATAATCATGTATGGCTGTATGAAATCGAGTGAGTTGTTCTGTGATAGCATTTCATTTGAGAAATGATGGATCTTTTGGATTTTATTGATAGGTATACTGTTGTGGTTGGATCGTTGGGGCTACCACTTGATTGGATTGTCAGGGGTCACCAGAGTGGTGTATAGCAGGTAAGCCTGGGATAGGCGAGGGTGTGATGAAGCGTGAGTTATCGGATGACGTGCTTGGAAGGTTACCACCACACCGGTTATACCCTAAGGCTTCACCAGGCAGGTTACACCACTCAACGAGATCTTTTGGAAGGGAGTTGCTCGGAAGGTCACCACCACACCGGTTATACCACAAGGGCCTCACCAAGGCAGGTTCCACCACTCATGAGGTCTTTTCGAGAGAAGGAACTTGGGGAGAGAGATAAGTCATCGACTTAGAGCAGCTCATAGAATGAAGAAATCTGGCCGGCAGTACAGGTTATATAGGGCTTGTTCCACCCCCCCCCCCCCCCCACACCCTAGGTAGAGACTGGTGGGGAGAGCCTGTCTCTCGTAGACCCCTTCCTTCCATTTGGTTTATTGAGTATAATACATTTTTTGGTGTTGGAAATTTCGGATTGTCCCCAGCCCAAAAAACACGGCTGTCTTACAGACACCTAGGGATCATTCATGGTGATTAATGTAAAATGAATATTAAACCACATAATATGTGGTTTGATATTCAAATTATGTGGCATTCATATTATGAATATCAAAGCATACTTTGTTGATTGAACGTTGGAATAGGGAATGATTGAAACCGGCGAACTGTTAATTAGCCTGCCCCTAACTGCTTAGCAACCAACGACTCCTGAAAGCAAACAATTGGTGTCGGTCGGTCGGACTAATTTCACTGAATAGCCCATGATGCATGATACATCATTATGAATGATAAAACATAAATTTCCTATGTCAAAATTTCTGCCCGTCCGCCGCACTTCGTACTTTCTTTAGTACGTAGAATTCAAAACGCTGCAAATTATTACACAACGGTTTATTATTTTCCTGTATAGATGCCCCTTTTGCGTAAATCACTGTTTTCTGTGGTTAATACCTACCCTCGTGCTCCCCCAGGAAAGCCTTAAATCGAGTACTGGAGCCGGCCCGGGAATTACCGTTCCAAAAAACATGGAAAAGATACCTCACAAGCCCATGTTCACTGAAACCTCAAAAATCCCCTCTTTTTACACCCGTAACACCCCTGGGTGCATTCCGATCTAAATGGAGCCTGTATGCGAATGAAAGACGATTTTAGACCAAAATTTAAGGCAAACTTAACGCTGAAATCTCAATGCTTTGCTCGTTGGTCAAGATCGACTTCATATTCGGCCTCCGCGCCCTAAAAAATGTGGAAAACGGTACCTCTCAAGCTCACGTCACAAAAAACCAGATTTTTACACCCTTTATTTATACTATATTTTCAACTACCTATTTATTATGCAAGCATGGGGGGGGGGGGGGTGTCAGACCCCCCCCCCCCCCCCCCTCCAACGTAAATATTGATGGTTTTCCGTTTTAAGGTAGGTAAATCCGAAAATGGAATAAATCAATCTCTGTCCGTCCGCCGTACTTCGCACTTTTCTTAGTTACAATGAACCATTAATGAAATTGGTTTGTAGGTCCCATTTGGGGTCTAGTTGGTCCTCGAAACTCAGCGTTACTGTCAGTCATCTGTAAGAGGTGAAAAATAGGGGTTGAAATTTTCTGAATGCCGTAGCTCGAGAACTTTCAATAGAAGGGTATGGTTTTTTAACGTTTTTAATGGATCTTGAACTAAAGAATTTTTTGAGACCACCCGGAGCATTGTACGACCAGCAGTTCGTTTGAACCGAAAAGCTTCGTCAACATGATCGTGAATGAATGGTATGAGTCCGGCCCAGACAATATCATCGCTATAATGATATTTTTTTTAATAGGTATCACCTGAATCACGGATGGCTGTATAGATTCGAGTTGGCTGTTCTGTGATATCATTTCATCAGAAAAACGATGGATCTTTTGGATTTTGTTCATTAGGTACTTTTGGAAAGTGAACAAACTTCATGCTTCATGAATAACAACAAATAATGATCGAGTGCCGCGCAATTTTATGAAATTAATTCCCGGGTTGGCTCCAATACTCGATTTAGGGCTTTCCTGTGGGGAGCACGAGGGTAAATACTGACCACATAAAACAGTGATCTACGCAGAAGGGGCATCTATACAGGTCAATAATAAACCGTTGTGTAATGATTTGCAGCGTTTTTTGAGACCACCCGGAGCGTTGTACGTCTAGCCGTTCGTTTGCACCGAAATGCTTCGTAAACATGATAGTGAATGAAACAGTGTACATCCAGCCCAGATAGGTACTGTATGAAATCGAGTTGGCTGTTATGCGATATTATTTCATTTGAAGAATGATGGTTATTCTGGATTCAGTTGACAGGTATTTTTTTTAATTTGAGCAAACGCTCTTCATGAATAACTACAAATGATTAATTATAGAATTCTTGATTTCATCCCCGCATATTTACTACCCGGCTGGCTCCAATAATCGATTTAGGGCTCTCTTGTGGGACGCACGATGGTAGGTACTGACCACAGAAAACAGTGATCTGCGCAGAAGGGGCATCTATACAGGTAAATAATAAAGTTTTGTAATAATTTGCAGCATTTTTAAATATAAAAATGGAACAACAGAAATAGAGGAGAGGTTGTATCTCGTAGCTGTTGGGTGGGGGTGGGGGGGTCGACTGTTCCCACGTTATGGGATGGGACTATGGGATCTAAGTGTAGGTAGGTACTTTTTGGTAGGTTTGAAGAAAAGCAGGGTTGATGAGGTCCTTTGATCTACGAAACCATGAAGTAGGTACTGTGTGATAGCTCTCCTTTGTTTCACACCTTTTCCCTGACACCTACACTCATGGTTCTATTTTGATACCTAATTACATCAGGAACACACAACTTGAGCTACGCACATGCTATCGTCATAGCTCCCCTACCCATCTACTCCTGTGTTGTTGAACCTTACATGTTCAGACCAGAGTAAGCTAGAGCTACACGTAACCATATTATAAAGGATAAAGAGCGAACGGCGAAGGCGTAACAGAATGGCAATGACAAATTAGGTACCGAGTAAGCAGAAATCTGATTCCGAGTAAGTTCCAGTGAGGCTTTAGATGATACGGATGCCCTTCAGCCCTCATGATAATCGCACACGCAGAGTCCACCCGCGGCCACGGCGGCCTATCACACAATCCGTGTCCCATGGCTACTCTGGGGAGAGCAAGTTACAACCTCCTGACCAGTGTTTACAAGGGGCAGCGGGTTTCTTTGTCGTATTACGTTCACACGGGCTCGCTCAACTACCTTGAGATGACAGGCAATACAACGGTCAAAACGCGATGACCCCAAGGCTTGGGAACCCACGTGATTTTGGACTGGACAAGCTACCTGAAAAAGGATGATACTGAGCAGGACCAAGAAAAACTAGACTAAAACAGCAGTTCTCGCAGTAACAGTTGTTCAAACTTGAATTTGTAACGAGTGTCCAAAAAACTGCCTCAAATTATTCCGGGCAGGCAGCCCCAGCCCGATCCTATTTCATCTGAATGACCATTGTATTGATACTGATACAGTGTATAATTATTAACTCCACAGGGGACTGGGTTTTCAAGAAATAATGTTTCAGTCGTGCCCTTATGGGTGAATTTTCGGAATAACACGTACTTATATTTGTATTTATTGCAATAATATATTTTGGTTTCGAGCCACCGTTGCGTCCCAGATTGGATGGTTTTGGTTTATTATTTTCAATAATGAACCATTGGAATCGAGCAAGAAAACAAAAATTCTTACCCCCCCCCCCCCCTCAAAATTTGATGGTTTACGTTTCAAGGTATGTAGAATCCGAAACTGCAATAAAAATATTTCTGTCTGTCCGCCGTACGCCGTACGGGCCACTTTTCTTAGTTACCTACCATGAAACAAAATTGATGAAATTCGGGTTATAGGTTCCGTTCGGGGTCTAGTTGGTCCTCGAAGCTCGACGTTAGTCAGTCATCTCTAAGGGGTTCAAAATAGGGGTTGAAAATTTCAGAACGCCGTAGCTCGAAAACTTTAGATTGAAGGGTATGGTTTTTTTTACGATATTAAATTTGTCTTGAGCTAAACAATTTTTTAAGACCACCCGGAGCACTGTACGTCCAGCCGTTCGTGTGCACCAAAAAGCTTCGTCAACACGATCGTGAATCAAACGGTATAAATCCGGCCGGGATTTCATCACTAAGGAGCACCTGATTGTAATCAAGGATGGCTGTATGAAGTCGAGTTGTTTGTTCTACGGTAATTATTTCTTTTGGCAAGTGATGGACTATTGGATTTTGTTGGTAGGTACTTCTGAAACTTAAACAAACCTGTAAGTATTATTGATGGGTAAATTATTAAACAATGGCAAATTATTACACACCGGCAAATTATTACACAACGGTGAATTATTACACAACGGTAAATTATGACACCACGGCAAATTATTACACAACGGTAAATAATTACACAACGGCTCAACTACCCAGAAGGGGCTGGATTTTTTTGATAGGTACTTTTGCAACTTGAACAACCGTTGAAGTATTATTGATGGGTAAATTATTACACAATGGCAAATTATTACACAACGGTAAATTATTACACAACGGTAAATTATTACACCACGGTAATGTGTTACACAACGGTAAATTATTACACAACGGCTCATCTACCAAGAAGGGGCTCGATTTTGTTGATAGGTACTTTTGCAACTGGAAACGTTGAAGTATAATTGATGGGCAAATTATTACACAACGGTTCATTATTCCATCTCCGTAGAAGGGGAACCTATACAGGTAAATTATTACACAACGGTTTAGGTAGGTACCTAGTAACGAGTACGGGGTTAGGTACTAACCTACGGAGGGTCCGCGATCTACATAATATGTGTAGAATAGTCATATATGTTATATAGAAGGGTTATCTATACAGAGACCTGTGATCTGTAACAGGAGGGTATTCTGTACAAAGTAATAAACCGTTGTGCAGGGATTTGCAGCGTTTTTACATTGAAATTGTTCTGTTTTACTTCGAGTTACCCGGCTCAAATGAGGCATGAGAAAGAAATTCGGTAGCATCTCTCTTCAACACAAGTTAATTTTGCGCTTACACCTACTATGAAATAGGTAAAAGCTACGACGTAGTACTTGAGCTGAAATATGAATGCCATGAAAAACGACGACTTTCACATCAAGTGGGTCCTAAAACGACGGTTTCGTCGATCAAACCTTCGTTATTAACAAACAATTAATAATGGAATAATATTGTTACTGTTAGTACTAATACATAGGTATTGTTATTATACTACTAATAAATATTGTTATTGTTACTACTAGTACATACTATTATTGTTACTATGTAAGTACTAATAACCACTATTGTTACTGTTTGTCACTGACCATGGTTTTATCACCGAAACCGGTATAACATTGTATTTTGTATATAGTGGAAACAACATAATAACTCCGTTTTTATTTGAGGTGGGCAACCACCGTGTCGTCCATAGGGAATAAACAGATCCTCCCCGCTACAAATAATTACCAACTTAATTATCATGTAGTGCGGCCAAGACAATGTCCCAAGAGCCTTGTTATAAGTACGTGCTTCCAGACCTATGCGGAGGAATTCGTGTGTAGGCGTTCGATGTCTAATTACGTTTTCGTTTCTCACGCGATGACCGGCTCGGAGGTAAAAATGATCGCGGAGGATCTGATATGGCTGAAGATGATACCCCAAGGTGTGGGAATCTTCCGGTAAGGAGGATGTGAAAAGTTATTGATACCATCAAAACTAACTCTTTACATTCAGTAGCTACGTACCACAGAGCTGCCTTCCGCATACTTGAGGTACTGGCGGGCCCACGGCGAGACCGAATACTCCAGTTTGTTGAATATATAGTATTTTCACTAAACTTATTTTTTGCGCTTCCTACTTTTTGGTTTATTATCCTGTCAATAATACACCTATGTATTCGCTCAGCAACAAAATGGTTATAAAACCCCTCAAAATTTTTTCTTTTACGTTTCAAGGTGCACAGATTCCAAAAATGCAATGTCCGTCGCTGTACCATCCATATCTACTTCATTTTCGGTCTAAAAAATTCGTTCTTTCGCACACAGCTATTTGTGCCGTAGTTGTGTTCCGAAACTTGCAGCCTGATCGGAATACACCAAGGGGTGCTATGGGTGAAAAAAGGGTGTAAAAATAGTGTTTTTTGTTATTTTAGTAACAAGAGCTAGTGAGGTATCGTTTTCCATGTTTTTTAGGGCGACGAGGAGACCGAATATGAAGTCTATTTTGACCAACGAGCGAAGAATTGAGGTTCTAACAAAGTTTCAGCCTTAAATTTACGTTAAATTTTGGTCACTTTTTCTGCACACAGGCTCCATTTAGGCCCGTCTCCGAAGCTCGGCAGCCCGATCGGAATAGACCCAGGGGTGCTATGGGTGAAAAATGGGTGTAAAAATAGGGGTTTTCTAGTTTTTGTTTTGTTTTGAGGTTTTAGTGAACGTGAGCTTGAAAGTTATAGTTTTCCATGTTTTTTCGGGCGAGAAGACCGAATACGAAGTTGATTTTGAGCAAAGAGTGAAGAACTGGGGCTTTAACGAAAGTTCAGCTCCCAAAATTCTTTTTTATAGTCAAAAACATGGGACATTGTCTGAAATCACCATAAGTTCGTATAATAACACTAGAAGTATCAAAGGTGAATCAACACAATTAAAAAAAAAAAAGAATAGGCGCCTAGTTCGTGTTTTTGTGGGCCAAATCTGGTGGAAACCATCATAAATAGCTATTTCAAATTAATTACTGCACATGAAAGAAACAGTAAATGAACAGCCAACATTTCTGTAGGTATGTCCAATAGAATAATAAACCCATGTGACAAGGACTTCGCAGCATTTTTAGTTTATTATACATACATTTATTACATACGTTTATTTACACATTTGACACATGTATGAATCACTTGTTGCTTGTATGATCCCATCTAAGACCCGTCCAGGGACTTGCTGTCGTTCAGCGTTGTTTCAAATTTCATAACATGTTTACACAAACTATCGTTTCATACTGATCTGTTTTCTTATGTTCTTAAATAGTGTAGAACAATTCTGGAAGTGCATCGTGGATAGAGCGGGTACTATATTTCATGAGAACTATAACCTAACGAAAATAATGAACGAAAAACTCGCGGATAACAATTCGCATAATGACTACTATCCTGAGTAGAGCAAGAGAGGATTAGGTACTGAATCATCTAGTCGCGATGAAATTCATAGTGCTAACTGAAAGGTAGACCCCAAACTACCCACCAAATTTGAGCAAAATCGAGCCATCGACTCGTGAGAAATGAGTACCTACATGCGCAGTGGCCATACCAATGATCAGATCGCTCTGAAATTCATAGGGGACCTTCCAGGGCACAACCAGTATGATCCCTGAAAATGGCAGTAAAATCGGATTTGAATATTGAGGAAGTTACGCGAGCGGCAAGGATTTGCGCATACAGACGAACACCGAACCAAATTTGTTTAGAAAGCTCTAAAACGTGAAATTCGAGGGGAATGGAAACGTGGAATGCGTGAAATTGTTATTTTGGGGACAAAAAAAGTTTTCCTCTCAGCAGACTTTTTTCCTGTGGAAGGTTTCCAATATCTACGTGGGCCCCTGATCAGAAGCCAGCGGGAATTCAACCATCTGGCAAGTTTGTCAGAAGTTGACCTGCTTTGTTTGAGTGAATTAGTTTTCAAAAGACAGGCCAAATATTATTACTTTGAATCCAAATTGTCTTTCCTTTTATAAATCCTTTTATAAATAATGTGTACTGTTCGGAACAGTGTGAGTTTATAGTAATTTATACTTTGTGAACTGGGCCATTTTTGCCCTTATAATAAATAAATAAATAAATACCCTCTCAAAAGAAACAAAAGAAAAATCAATGCTTCCTCTATCTGTAGGCCCAGCAAATTCGAAGGAATCGCTCGTAAGCCCACCTTCGTATACCTACCCGTAGAGAACAATTTAAATGTCAAGAGAATTGCGCTGCTGTTGTAAAAGTTCCAATTACACGAATGGTTCAATGAGCGAAATTCCGAAGTAACGTGCTTGAACTGGCTTCGAACTTCCACCCTTATCGAGAATTAACTACAGTTTTTAACCATCAAAATCTAAATTTGAAGTGTTTACTTTCTTTCCCCAAAATAGGACTGCGAACACCCAATTACCATATCTACAGGTCTCAGACTAATTTACCTATTATATGTGTCCGCCTCTACGAGCATTGTAATAAAATTCTCGTCCCTCTAATGGCGCTAATCAACAACAATGAATCAGCGTTGACATTGACCTTCAAACACGACAAGTTGATGAACCACTACTAACTTCTTCGTATGTTGGCATTAATTTCAATAATGCCCTTCAACAGTCTCGAAATGGACACCAGCGAGGCGATGTGCAAACGCCGTATCGACACAACTTCCTTTAATCACTATCATTTTTTTGGCAATGTTCACGAGCTAATGAAATGACTTCGACCTCGATAGAGCGAGGGGACGCCCTGCGCGGTCTCCACGCTGTAAGTAACCAGTAGGGTGCGTACCTATATCTTCTCGATGAAATACGTAAGCCAGTTAGTTCCCTCGGCCGCCCGCGCAGAATTTCTTGATCGGAACTAAAACTGGCCAAGGTTCCCACTCGTTGACAATAGTAAAAACCAAGTTACGGAGTTGAACCGTCAAAACCGACCTTGGCTCATTTTGCCAACAAATTCTTGAATCTAAAGGGATCGGAACATCGGTAAGTTTTAGGGAATTTGAAATTGCAGTTATTTAAATTTTCAAAATCAGACGGTATAATGGATTCTTCAAAAGCCAGCAGCCAGATGTGATTCTATGTCGACCCACTTAGGTCCAGAAATAAGAACAAGCGCATGACGTAAGGCATGCGCCACCAGATAAGTTGACACGTCGTTACCTCCCCAAATGAGCGTGGCGCGCGACGGCTGCCGAATGTTACACTCATGAAGTAATATAAGGAGTCGTCTGAGCATGTGTATGTGTGTGTCCGTGTGAGTGGTCGCCTGGCGACAATTCACCTACTTCCTCGCAGTCGAGTCATTCTCCCTCTAACAAGGCTTTTCCTTTTCCCTCCACGTCACGTAACTCCGTCACACCTCCCAGAGGGTTTTCCTTCATTTCCCCGCAGTGCTGATGGGTCCTAGAGTGTCCCATTGTTTTTTTATAGCAATGCCTGTTGTACAATATCTATTGTATTTCCATCTGATTCCACATACCATGCCTGCTACCTAGTAATGACGGACATACCATTCATGATGTCGAGAACCCGACTATACATACCTGAGTATACATTTCTTGAAAATGTATTGTTATTCCACACCTAATATTAAGTAATTTTGAATGGTTCATTTCAGGTGGCATGCGCAGCCCATGCGATCATAACTCAGCAGTCGAGCACTTCGATGCCAGTGAAATTCGAAGATGGGAGATCACCTTCGATCAAATTCGAAGAGACCAAGACAGCTCCAAGACATTCCAGGAAGATCAATGGAACGCCACCGAAGATTCAAAATTGGAAATCGATATTGCGGGATGCCACGTTTCAAAGTTTGATCAAACACACGGCATTCACACCGAGCCTTGACGAGAAGATAGAAAGTGATCGGCTTCTCTGGGAGAAATTGCAAGCAGCAAAATTTTTAAGGAAGTCCACTGGGAAGGGAGAAGATCCAAATGAAAAAGTGAAGATGGGTGTCCTGTTGGATATGACGGCAGATGGCGGGAGTCTGGAGTTCAGGCAGAGCGACAAGTCCGTGTATGCCTGTCCTGACAGTAAGTGTGCGGAGATTCTGCGGAGGTTGCTGGCCATATGGAAGGTTCAGCGGTTCGAACCGAACGATATATGGATACGGATCAAAGTCCCGAGACATAAGCAGGGTGAGGATGTCTACGAGTACACGGCTAAACACGGATTACAACAGATGAACACACGTTTTTCCAAGACCTCCAGCTTTGCAATGAAAAACGTGACAACCTCGGATAAGGAGAGTGATCCCGATTTATTAACAAACAAACAGGAGGACACAGAGGCGAAGGAACCTATTTTAGATGAGCGAGAATCCAAGGTGGAGAGGCGAATGGATTCAGGCAAAGTTACAATTTATGAAGTGAAACGTCTGAGGGCTAAAGATTATTTGGTCAACAAAGGAAAGATTGAGACTTCAGGAAAATACGACCCATACACAATTCCTCAGACGCTTTCCCAACAGATACGGTTGTCACCCCTAGAGAAGCCACGTAAAAATTTGTTTTTCCAAATACAGCCTGTGCAACCTACTGTGACGACAGAACGCAAAATTATAAATGAGTTTCAAGGAGCAAAGGGAGGTTTTTATGACGGTTTCATGCCATCTTTGGGACCTACAGGCTCGCCATACACAACTATTGACTACGCCTTGCAGTTTGCTGAAAACTTTCCTAAATTCACCGAGTACACGACTGAAATCCGTCACAATACAGGAAACCGTGGGAAAATAAGTTTTAGGCCGTCCACTAAATTCGTTCAATATTCAGAACTGGACCCCATTTACCATGGCGATACGGTGCCCACAATGGATCCATTACAGAAGGAAATTTACACGAGCAACTACAGCCAAACGTCGAACAATACTGTGAGTAATAATTATGTTCTAGTTACGCCCCAACCGAAGATGAAAAGTAGTACCACAGCAACAAAGTTGTCAAAAGAATTGGAACACAAAGAGCAAACTGATAGTAGCATAAATGTGTCACGGTTTGCAGACACAAAAGGTAATGTAATCCATGAAACTACGAAGTCTCCACCAAGAACAGCTGAAAACAAAACGAAGAATCAGCTGAAAAGTATACTAAAAGATAGCAGTGGGGAAGTTCAAGACTATGCACCGCTGTATGCAAAATGGGGTGAGAAAATAAAAACTACTCCAAAGCCTAGAATGACTACAATATCGTTGGTTTTAACAGGTGATGCCTTCAAGAAAACTACAATAGGAAGCTTAGAGAAGACCACAGCAGCGTCAATCACAAAAGCAGAAGACAGTAACGCATCCAAATCAGCTCTGAAGGAGGAAATATTGTATCGTAACGTAAAGCAAAAACCCACAAATATGGTTTTGGAAGACATAGAAGATAAGTCTCCTGAAGAGATAGTCAGCGCTTTGACGAATTTGGGAGTGAAGAACACCACAAGGGTCGAAGGTTACCCACCAGTGAGCGAGAAAACGTTGGAAAACTCATCAAAGATATTGGAGAAGATGAACAGAGAAACCAAATTTCAAGAGACTGACCCGGTATCGTTGATAGTCAACAGAATATCGCAGTCCTACTCCTACAGGACCTCTAATGGTAGCGTCAAGAACTTCCGAAAAATGAGAAGGCGTTTAGGTCATCGATGAAGTTAGATACTTTGATGTTCTTTTAGATCATGTTCGGACTAGTCAAATATTGAATTCAAAGTTACCTATTTATGACATCCTCTTGACACGCTACGAATAAGTTCATTATAACCTCAGAGAAACACACGTACAAACTGTTGGGTTTATGAATTCTTCATGTGTATTGAATTCGGAAAAAAAATCAAATGAGGCAGTAGTCAAGGCACAGCAGTCAGTGTACTTTCAACTTCAAGATCAACTTGATCGTTGTTGTCAACGATGGTTTAAAGTAAAATTAATGAAATTTTGGAAAATAGAAAAAACTTAATTTAGCTGTTCGCCATGTTAAATGTCTGACATCCCACTTTTTCGTTGTAGATAAGGCACTAAAGGAAGTTTCATTTTATACATGAACTAGAGGCCTCCCCAGATGAAACAACATTCCGTTGAGAACCGGACTGAGATCATGTACCATAAATCATGAACCATCTTCTGTACAAATCCGCAGTCCTGTATCAAACGTAGAAAGCTCTGCTAACTAATATCGTAGTTCCGGAGAAACAGCACAGTCTCCTCGATAGAATGTTAATGCCAAGCTTTGTCATCCAAAATATACACATGTTATTATAGTTTTACATACATAGTATACTTGTATATCTTCCAGAAATGGATGGAATAATGATAATTTTATAAATTGTTTCTGAATAAATTTTAATTTTAAAAAAGTCTGCTTTTTTGGTGCTGAGTCATGAGGATATTTCAAAGAACTGTTGTATTTACCTGATTCATCAAATTATGCAATGGTCAATCTAGAGTCTCGACCTACCTCCTTGGTTAATTAATTGAGGTGTTTTTTGAGGATATCGCAGGTGCAGCGTGGCGCAATACCATGGACACAAAGAGCTTGACCACTCGGATTTCGAATCCACTGAATTAAAGATTGTCTCCACACAGGATTCGATTTCAGGGTTGAAGCCAATATTCAGCTCATTTTCCCCAACAACTGATTCCGGAGAAACATCAGTAAACTTTCCAGTGATTAAAAATGAAGTGAAAAGCTTGTACTCACTAGCTCCGTCAGCAGTGTATTTGTAGAAAGGTTCAGCTCTAGCTGGGAGGACACTATCGTAGCTGCGTGGAACGATATCCCGAATCCTCTGATGATATGACAGCCTGAAAAATCAAAATTATTCCATATGAGATCAGCCTGTATGATATGAAATTAAATTCAATTTTCGATGTGTTCTTACTGAACAGTATAAACTATACAAGAAGCAATTTTTGCGATATCTGAGAAGCTAAAGTGGATTCAAGAAACCACAATAATAAATTAAGCCTTAACCACAATCAAGCTTCAACTAAACTTGCCCCTAAATTGGCTTCAGGTGAAGGACAATTTTCGTGTCTGTCCATTCTGTTCATGAGACAAAATTTTATTGATAGAATGATAGGCACTGGCGTTAATTCAGTTTGACAGAGCACCCCCTCAGACAAGACAACTAGCATCACGAGCGACGTTGCTCAAGATATGAAGATATCCCCGAGTCTCATGGCTGTGATTAAATTTTAGGTTTTGGGTTTTTACAAACTTGCCCCTCAATTGGCTTCAGGTGAAGGACAATTTTTGTGTCTGTCCATTCTGTTCAGGAGACAAATTTTACTGATAGAATGATAGGTACTTGCGTTAATTCAGTTTGACAGAGCACCCCCTCAGACAACTAGCATCACGAGCGACGTTGCTCAAGATATGAAGATATCCCCGAGTCTCATGACTGTGATTAAATTTTAGGTTGTGGGTTTTTACAAACTTGCCCCTCAATTGGCTTCAGCTGAAGGACAATTTTCGTGTCTGTCCATTCTGTTCAGGAGACAAATTTTATTGATAGAATGATAGGCACTTGCGTTAATTCAGTTTGACAGAGCTCCCCCTCAGACAAGACAACTAGCATCACGAGCGACGTTGCTCAAGATGAGGATATCCCGGAGTCTCATGAATGTGATTAAATTTTAGGTTTTGGGTTTTTACATTTTAGGACAGTCATCTGGCCGCTTATGCTAGGTTATAGTGTTACAGGTTGTTACAACAGGATATTTTTGAAATCCATTAAAATCAGTCCGGCTCTTCCTGGTTTTTAGGTTTTGTAAAGCGGACCAGGTGTCCAACCCCCAAACCAGGAAGGCCAGGGATATTCATCTCCATCCACTCCCTTAGATCCATCCTTATCCATTTCCTTAGATGGTTTCCAAAGCAGGTTCACCTATCCCGACTTATATAATAGTATATTTATTGTTTTGGGGCCTCAAGGTCGTTCTCTGGTCGGCCCTGGCCAGGATACGTAAAGCTTCTGTAGACCCAGCACACCAGAGGCTCCAGATGGATTCCCCAAAAGACTCACAATGTATTGTGATCAATGAATGGAATGAACCAAAATAAAGGGTTCTAAGCGTATGGAGTGACACCGACTTAGCAGCCCTCCTCACCATATGAAGCATAGAAGAGAGCTAGGAGCAACTGCAGTGGGATGACCATGACAGCACAGCATCCAATCTAAATCCCAGACAATTCACGGATGATACATCCACAGTGGGAGCAAACAAGTTCAGCAACAACTCTTGGGTTAGTAACAGGTGAACCAGTCCTTGACCAACCTCAAATTTTCTCTGGCCCTGACTCTCAACTCCTCAGTACAGCTAGCCGAGATTGTAAAAGCATTGTTATATGCTAAAAGGAAGGCGTGGACACCCACCTTGCGAGGGGTGCATGGCAGATCATTCACATACAGAAGAAACAGTACAGGCCCCAACATTGAGCCCTGTGAGAGCCCTCTTGAGCCAGAACAACAACTCCCTTACGGAGAAAACCCGTTCTGCCAACCCAGTGACCAAATAGGTTCCAACACAGATCCCAAATTCCTATTGTCTGTCGAAATTCTGACGCGCATTTTATCTGTCATAATATTTTACTAGGCCACTTTGAATTGACTGGTTGTTTGGGATTTGAAGTAAAATTAAGAACTGAATGGGCACATTTTTGACATCCACATTCTGTTAATTAATTTTGATTCTAAATTCAGAATTTTGGATTTTGTTTGTCTAGTCCATTCAGGCTGTTTAGGACTGGCAGACTGGGCGTTTTTGTATATTAATTAGGAGCATTGACTGTGATGCCCTTACTTATCCCACCTGTCACTAGTCAATTTCCAGGTGGATCTAGGACTGCTTACATTAATCACAGTCATAATTGAATCGATCCTCATTTTGTAAGCGTTAGCATTTCATCTGTCCAGGGACAGAAGTCTGCAGAACACCACAACGGTTGCAATGCTTACCTCATAGTCTTCAGAAGCACTTCCTTGATGAATTTAGGGCGAGGGTGCTCATGGTCCAACTTCAAACATTCTTCCCAATCCTCCCAGCTCCACCGGTACTGGAAGTTGCTCAAATGGTATGAGAACCAATTAACGAACCTGTCAGAAAAATAAATTACTACATTTACAAAACAATATCCTCCCAAAGGTAGGGTACGGTGTATGGTTGAATGCAAGGGACATTTATGAAATCCCTGTCATTCGGGGTCAGAAAAAATTATAATCTACATTACTGAAATCGTAATACTGTCTGTAAATTAACTACAAACCCCCCACTTTAGCAAGGGTTATCCAGGTACATGATTGTTATGTTCTGTCATAAGAACCTTATGATTTGAAAACCTACTACAACAGTAGAAGCTCTTTAACCCGGAAATTCCGGGACCTCAGTCTGGTGCATGAATTCATTGTATTTCGTAATTATAGCAAATGTAAAGCTATGTTTAGCTATGTTTAATGAAAAACATAGAATACAATGATTAAATCCAAACATTGAATACCTATTTATTTTTCATGCAAATAAAAAGCTCTACTGTCTTTGGCATTGCCTCTCTCTCCACTCTACTACTCTCTACTCTCTACTGTGCTTTTACATCTGGCACAAAATGATGGAAAAACAGTAAACAAATCTGCTGTCATCCACGCATTGCTCAGCGCATCATAATGCACAGGCAAATTTAAAATTTCTTTTAAAGCTCTAGGTTTATCATTATTTACCATTCATGGTAGCCAGAAGCATTTTCTTACAGCAAAACAGTCAATCTGCCGCCCGAGCCCGAAAAAACCCAAAAGCTGGTGGCTTCATTGGTGCCGGATTAACGAGCTTCTACTGTACTGCTAGAGATCCATGAGAGGTGGACTCTTCTTGGATTTCACTTCGCTGCTATTTTCATTCAAATCACTTTCAAACTGAAGACAGTTGTACTGTCAAACAGCAAGTGAGGGATGTACTCACCGGTCAAAACATGATGTGTTCATAGTCTCAATTCTGAGGAACAGGATTTCCGTAGCCTGGGCGAGGACCTGCAAACAAAGCAAATAATTATCAGCATTGTGGAAAGGTTCCCCACAGGAAAACCGCCTCGTTTTAACGTTTCAAGAGCACAGGAGCGCACAGAGCAGGCCGACCTATTGTATCCTAAACACCGCTATCAATAATTTATTCCTGTCCAGTCCGTTTACTACCGGAAGGCTTTTACATCCAAATCAAAATCGGTAGAAGATAACTGGAGATTATAATATCAGCTATACGATGGTTGACTTGTGCTACATTCTGGTGGTAATGGACTTCATAGGGAAACATCAGGAAGATGGGACCTAAACTCCACGATCTCAGAAAATTACATCAACACCCGTTGAATAGAACCAGAGTAAGAGAGTAACAGGACTTTCATGTTTGCGCTGAGACAAAGATTTTGAAGAAATTTACTGGGACCTATTTCCCTATTTTCCTGGGGGAGATATTTCTGCGTGCCAATCCAGATTACATACGTCCAAATTATATATCTTCATGAAACCAAACAGTTGAACTCAAGACACAAACTATCAACACATAGAAGGCTAATATTTTCTTTCCATATCCTAGAAATTTCAGATCTTTGGATCATCATTTCGATAGAATGACAATGGTTACGAGAAACTGCGACAAAGAAAGGCACAAAACCTAGTAATTCATTAAAATTCACTTATTTTATTTTATCCCTTACACTGGTCCTTTGTTCAAAAAACTACCAATTTTCGCGAACCTTCAGATTTTATGTAACCATTCACAGACTTCGGCAAATGGGCGGTATTTGGGGGCCAGAAAAACTTACTGATCAGGATCAAACCAACCAACACACAATAATTTTAAACATTCGTTAAAAGCTACCTTTTACAACCTAGCTTCTTCAGCAGCAAGGGATGAGCAAAACATGCTCCAGGCTTCTTGAGCCAAGAGGATGCTAAGTATTACATAACGGTTTATCATTTTCTATAGCGCTCACCTGGGGCATAGTAGTAGGCTGAAGCTTGCTCAGCTCGATAAGCAGGGAGCCATAGAAGATTTCGAGGAACCGAGGTTGAGGGAGGTTGAAGAGTTCAGAGAAAATTACTTCAACGATGCAGTACTCCAGGGGGATCATCGCCTTGTACGAGAACTTCAGCAAATGTTCGGCACTGTCAAATACAAACACACAAACCTCAAATTCCAAAAAATACAAGTGGGGTGTCAGACAATAGGATCACTATAAAATACCAGAATGGGATGACTCAATGGATTAAACTCACCAGGGTTTTCGTTCCCAGTAATAACTCTCGATTATTTGATGAAGTTGCTCTTCAATGAGGAACCGTTCGATGGAATGGGCGCCAGGAAGAACGGGCCCTCTCTGAAAATAAATACTGCACTTTAAAATATTGAAAGTGCAAATCTTAGAATTTACAGGATACCAAGCAATCTTTGAAGATTTTTTAGACTTAAAAAAAATTGTTTACTGGTTTATGGAAAACTGTGTTGTTTATATTTTCTTTCATTTATTGATGTCAACAGTGTCCACCCTAAGATCTCGGTTGAGGTCAGCCGTTCCAGTGTACCAAGATGCATTAACGATGGATGCCCCTGAGCCTTTATTATGAAACGTTTGAACGATATATTACGTTCATATGCTTGCTTTTCTTTGTGTAAACCCATAGTTGGCACTCATACATCAAGAATGATTTGTTACTGTCACTTGCTGGTATTGTAGCAGTTTAATGTGAATTGATAGTTCTCTCTCTACCCTCTCTGTCTACCCAGCAACGAGAAATTTTAATGAATTTAAAGTTGAGTTCTTCCTTATTTTTATGATTTCCATTCCCGCTTTGAGTTAAGCGACATGCCGAGATATTTCGCTTCATTTAGATGAGGCATAATATGGGCGGCAACTTCGATCGGGATTGGAGTTACCGCCAATATTTGCGAAGTTAATGTGATTATATTCTGTTTCCTTCAGCTTTATCCCCCAGCGCTTCGTTCATTGCCAAGGCAAATCTACATTTTCTGAAGAGATCAGAAAGGGGAAACGATGGGATCAGGAAGAGAGAACGCTGTTGACAAGGGTCCAGATGGCCGCCATGACCACGTAGGTCCTATTTTGATCTGCAGGTGCGCTTCAGCAAAATGTTCTCACAAATGTTATCCGTAGGTAGCAGTCAATTAATAAATTGAAAAAAGAAGAAGAGAAAAATATTCAAGTAAGGCCTCAATGTGTAACCATCTCAACACTCTGCTAGTTGATATCGCTCACAACAACCCACCTCCGCGAAACCAACGGCGTTTGAAAAGGAAGAGACCTCATGATTTCCTTTCCAAAGACTGAATTTATTGTTACTTATTTATTTATACCATTACCATCCTTGTAATTAATTATAATTGCATGCAGGACAATCAATGGATTGAAACCTGCACTCAAGTTTCATGTTAATTAGGTCTACTGACCTACTCTAGTCATAAGTAACCACCGAAATTGTAATGTTATATTAATAACAATAAAGTTTACATTATTTAAAAAAAAGTAAGGCTACCCCCAGTAGTAAATCACATAATTATACTGCCACCTAATTAAAAGTTATTTCACTGTTTCTCCTTAATCATTTGACTTAGTTCGGATGTCCAGATAATTTACATAATAGTGTACTGACTGTCCCGAACCCTGATTTGAAGCACACCACAGCCTTGGGATAGGAGGAAATTGGTTCAAGACAAAGGAAATGTTGTCATTCTTCATTCAAAGAATGAATCTCAATCTCGTATTTGCTGGAGCAACCAACATCCAAACTTGAATTGTAAATACACCAAAACAATCAGCCGATATGTATAAATGTAAACGATACAACCAATATTCCCAAGCTGGGATACTGGTGTGTTTACTTTCATAAAAGCTAAAAGAACCAAAATTCTATTTCGTTTCAATAGTAGTGTTAAATTCATCAAACAAGAACTCTTCGTGAGACACTGGGAGTGGAAAATCGAAATTCTTGCAAACAATAAGAATGGATTATCGTGTCTGGTCAATAAAAGAAGTTAGGCTATGGGGTATCTTACCTCCGGACAATCCGTGTAATCAAACATCCTGAAGATGACAGTCGGTTTGGGGTACACAAAACTATCGTCGTGGGGAGGGATACTGATTTCAGGAAAAGGATGCTGGAGAGCTTCGCACAACACGCTGTCAAAAGCCAAGTACGGCCGCAAGATGTGCTTCTCCTGCCAGTTGTCTAGTTTCAGCTTGCGGATTTGCTCCCACAAGCAGTCCAAGTACTGGAAATTATCGCAACAGTTGATAATTTATTACACAAAATTATACCAAAGGAAATAAAACTGACCCCCCCCCCCCCCCCCCCCCCACGGAAACGGTTGAGAATGCAGGACAGTCTTACTTCTTCCTGGACGTGAGGAACGTCAATGGACCAGACACGGAGAGCTGGCACGTGTTTTTTGCTTCTCTTATTGAGAAGGACTTCAATAGTGGTCAGAAGGAGTTCAAGTTGGGCCTCCTTCTTCTCGTAAAGTTCACGCCCGACCCATGGCAAGCAGTAGAGGACGGCGTAAATGAACCAAGATTTGCGGACCTGGTGGATTAAAAACAGTATTTTTTGATCTGATGTAAATGATAAGTAAACATTCATCACTGGTGTAGAGCACTTAATGATTATATTTGTCATAGCATAGCAGAGGCAGTAGATCCTTTTGATCTGTATTCACTGAGACTACTCAATGGGACCTCACTCGCTCGATTTGAGCACATCCACTCGTCAATGAGCGCAGGGCCATCAGTCTTCAACTGGATGGAGGTCTGCGTCAGGCTAACTTCTGCCAATATTTAATATGCTTCCCACTAATTCTAACATATTATGACGCATCAGCAATCCATTGCAGCATATAACAAAAACCACGCACATCCGGGACTCCGTCTTCTTTAGCAACGTCGAGCATGTGCTCGAGGAGTTTGAGGAGGGTATTAGCGTCAATGACGTGGCAGTTGACCAGATCAGCAAGGAACCTCAGTGTATACCGCGCTGTGTCCCACTGGCATCTCTTCAGCGCATCTTTGAACGCCTTCACCATTTGATCGACAAACTGAAACACAAAAATCCAACAATTTGAACAAGAACCCATTCACCAGATAACAAACATTATATAAAATGATCACATCAACTTGGGAGGTATTCAAGGAGTATGTTAAGGTGATCTGTATCTATATAATTATATTATACCAATTACTCCAAAACTGCATGATTACAGCACCATCCGTGCGCTTTGTTGTTTCCGGACTCTCCAATGTACATTTCAACAAACAAATCAACATATGGAGTATGGTAGGACATACTAACAATACTGGAAACGCCACACATTCGTTGAAATGCATGGTGGTTTGAGAACAACGAATGGTACCCTACTTAGTCCATTAAATCGGAGAAAATACATGAAGCAATAAATTAGAACTATAGATTTTTCAGAATAATAGTGTTTAAACACTCCCTGATTACTATAGTGCCAATTCGCCAATTATGTTGATTTTTTTCAAGTTATGATTCGAAGCTACCTACTTATTGATATTTCCTCAATTTGGTTTCGCATGCCGTTTTCGGATACCCAATCTTGGGAATACAAATAATCACCATAATTCGCCGTTTTCACATCAGCAGGTACCTAATCAAAGGGCCGGTTTAACAATTACAGCGCTAAACGGACAGTTACGAGTACATATCCAACAGATACTGTTAACAGTTGGATAACGGAGTGAGGCATTTATCAATGACAATCGAACTATCAGCTACCAAAAAGCTGGATAGCAGCGTGGATACTGTAATAGTCTATTGTAACAATAATCGAGCCGATCACAAGGAATCGAGCAATACTGTAGATAGAATGCCTTTTGTGAATTCATCGATTCTTCATCTGTTGTTGACATCTTGATGAATTGTTGCTGTTGACATGGAAACCTGTTTTAGTATTTTCGAGGCTTAGCTGTTGCTCACTCCGCAAAAATCACCAGCAGGAATCAACATACTTAGTACCCAAGACATACAATCCAACAGTTAACAACAGCTTGCAGCTTGAAACAGCTTGTTTACCTGCAGCTTGCAGGTGGAATAGAAAGATTCCTGTCTGCAGAGGACTCCATCTGCTCATCTATTAGCGTCATTCAACGAGAACTGTCTCATTATATCCACATTTCCAAAATGAGCATATTGTATCCTTTTCTTTTTTTTTTAAATCAAATTTGAAATGGGAAAACGAATGAATGAACAGCACAATCGAAAACAGATCTCGCAGAACAGAACTGACGAAAGTTTTATGAGGGTAGGAAGCCTTGGATAACTAGCTGTTTAAATTTTCAACTGCCCACCTGGGGAGTCAGCTAAATGTGAATTCCAGTAAGGCTCTAACGGGGGGGGGGGGGGGAGAAATACCTGGATTCAAGTTAACCTGACAGCTCTCACAGCTGGTTCTTCCCTAACGGACGGATAATTTTGATTGATGAAGTCTTAGTGAGTTTGATTTAGATTGATTAAATGCATAACCCCCCCGACACTATAGCATCCAGTGATCTTGAATAATTTATACAAGTTGTATTTAGATCTAATAGGAATATGAAGATTTGCATAATTATGTTGGGGAATGATTTCCCATTCCCATCATATTAAGACTAATTTCAATTTGCCTGAATCGTTTGAACTTACACAAATATTTTCTTTGTTTCTCTTGGTTTACAGAATTTCCATAAAATGAGCATTCACAAGCGCTTTCCTCCAGACTCTCGAGTGATATAGAATATTTTATTCACGTACTCTTATAACTAGTTTCGATACTCTCAACTACATTACGTCCCCAGCAAGGAAAAAAAAACAGATATTCCGTTCATAGTGACTCGTAATTTACATCTGACCAGGAGTTTTGCAAGGAATCGGTGATTTCCGAGAGAAGTCGACTAGATATTTTGTAAGCTCGGGTCCCTACAGCAAGGGAAGGCTATTCAAATCGCGAACTGGAGACACCAAAACTGCGGGCAAGGATACAATCTGGCCAAAATGCGAATTTTAAGGTTCAGCAATAACCTGTCATAAAACGTAAGATAAAAAAGGAGATCCAGGCCAAACTGCAAATTTTATAGCAATAACCTACTATAATACTCATGCTCAAAAACGTTTTCATACCTCTCCGCCGAATGAATAGTTTTTGGCATTCATCAAGCCGGCGATGGTCGTGTACGTCGTACACTTCTCTGGCATCTTGAGAGCGCAGTCCGTCAGAAGCCGGAGAACTTTGTCCCGACATTCGTTTAGATAGACTTCAAGAACGCTGATCAAACCTTCGAGGTTACTTTCGAGAGAGGCGTTGCTCTGAAAAAGAGAAGAAAATATCAATACGATACGATTTGCTCATCTCATTTGCCAACCACCAAATTCTCCGCCCTGGTTTTTGACGATTTTTCCAAGTGTTTCGACCAACTGTCAATAAACGTTTCAAAATTACGAGAAAACATTAAAATGCGCTGCGATTTCTCCCACAAAAGTTCATTAGTTGCAATCTAGACAACTCTTCGAAGTCGTCTACGGCACTGTTATGTACCTACGCAGTTCCAGGTCATTCATGAACTACTGTGGTTGAGTCAATGGACACCAAGCACCTATCAACTACATCGTGAATTTTGTATTCTTGTACTTATCACTTTAGGGAGACAAAAAAACGGTTCACAATCAAAATCTAACTTATAAAGTTTTGCATTTTACACTTTTCTGAACCTATTTGGATCCGTCTCTGCCTACATCGTCGACCACCTATCGTGAATTCTGTACCTGCAATGACTTTAATTGTAACTGTACTGATAACGTTAGACAGGAAAACAAAAGTATGTTCAAAATTCAAGTTTTAAAGTTTTGCGTTTAACTCTTTCTGAACAAAACTGGATCCGTGTCTACCTGTGCCCTCTAATCCTTGCATAACTACTCGCAAGAGAAGATAGAGGTCAGGTCCCTAATGGTTCTGTCCATTCATTCATTTGTTCATTCAGAAGTGGACTGTAACGTTTTCTGCGCATGCGCAAACGTATTTCTATTGAAACACCCACACCTACACGAAAAAAAGATAATCCACTCGCCCATGTTCTCTAAAACATAAAAAAGACACCCATCGAAACCCTGGTTGTGAGCGAATCGGGCTGCCGGGCTAACCGGGACACAACTAGGGCAAAAATAACCATTCCTACTTCATTTTTTTTTTTTTTTTAAATTTAGATTCGAGTCCCACCCCCCAGCAGGTACATACATTCCTGCAGAAACAAGTGAGTAGGTTCGGGAGAGATGGTTTAATAAATGTAGAAATTAGAAAAACAGGAATAGACATAAATTACCCTCAGGTAGGAATCGAACACACATCCTCTGGTTATCCAGACCAGAGTCTTCTAAGCCGCTGCGGTCTTTGAAGGAGAAATCATAAAACCGAGTCAACAACCCCAGAGGCACACCGCTGATTAAGAGAACCAAAGGATTTGTGTTAAATTCTTCACTAAGGACCATTTTTCTGCATTTCCCTGTTTCCCTAATTCCTGCAAATTCCGCCCAAGTAATAACGGCGACTATTTTTATTCAAGTCGAACTTGACTAGAATATTTCTTGGAAGGAAGAGTTTAGGTAAACGGATCGCAAAAGCCAATAAATGAGGTCTTGAAAACCCGAATCTCACTTTTTCACCGATTTTATAAAGCAGCGTCTCCAGCTGCTCTTCCATTTCTTGATCCTCCGATACCCTCCTCCTTTTGGAGCGGCAAAAACGATCTGCAACAGCCATGAGTAAGTACTTAGTTAAATTAACATAAGAATCATTGAATTAAGGATCTCGATGAGGGAAAAACACTATGTAGAATCTCAGCTTCTCCGCATTGATAGGAATGGATAGATGGATTCCAATTTTTTCTATAAGAATCGGATTGGTAAATCTATGTCAACTGCGAGGGGCACAACATCTCCAATGAAAAAACTGGATCGCCCATCAATAATACGAAGATGATCATTATGTATTAAAGTTAATTAATCAATGAACTGAATCTTTCCCTTTCATTTACCTACCTACCTACCTCGGTTTTAATTTGGTTACTGTTGTGACTAGAATGGAAATTACGGTGTGGTATTCAGCACACCCACCCATTCAACTCATACCAATGCTAAAGAAACTTGGAAACGATATTTTCGGGAAATGTTTCTGAGAAGGGCTTATATTTATACCCAACACACCCGTAGGAGGCGAAGATATACACTACTACCGTTTAGAAGTACCAATTTGTTGAGAATAAATCTATCTACCTTAGCATCGATCGACTAATGAATAATAATTTAGTTTAGCGGAGATTGTGATATAAATAATATAATCTGATGACAGATTCTGAATCCCACAGAGAAACTAATCCAACGAAGTAGGTATTGGGAGCCTAGATTATATTTAGGAAGCTAAAAAGTAGGTAGATGAATTTAACAGCAAAACGTGTAATGCGGTAAGTAGCTAGATATTAAAAATTAGAATAAATGATTCCAATCCCTAGCCCTTGGGGAGTGCCGCTTGCGGCATGTACAGAGTAGTAGGCCCAAGGTGTCGGTCATTGACACACTAAAGTGCGGCGTATGGATTGGAAAAACCTGGGCATAAATTCAGATAGAGGGGTTATGCATCAGACCCTTCGGATGATGTTTCTACGTGGGGATGCTGAAATAACGGGTCAACGAAAAGATCGAAAGATGTGATACAAATTGTCTTACCATAGCCATCGTCGTCATCTTGATACGCACGTCTGCGGCTCATTTTCTTGCTACCTTGGTCGAACGATTTCAAATCCTACAGAACAAAAAAGAGAGTAAAGGAGAACGGGAAAATCCTTTAAAACGTTCCACCAGTTGAAGGCAAAATTACTAAACGCGAATTACGAGCCAAGAGATTAGCCAGATCGAAGCGGAGTCCGAAATCACAGTTCACAAATCCAAACAATTTGTCAATGTTGCCAACGCTGCACGAGGGAGGTTTTCTCACGTCAACAGTGTTGCCGTGGATGCTGGACGTAACCATAAGGTTTGTTCAAGCCGGCGCGACGGCGCGAGCTTGAAAAATCCCTAAGATTTGTTAGTATATTTATTATACCATGGGAGTTTCCTGTTCTGTGCTGTGGAACTCGCCATGGGGCACCCGTCCTAAATTGCATTTTGTAATGAAATAAATAAACTAAGACCAACTGAAACGCATATCCTTACTCTATTGGGAAACCAGTCGTAAAAGTTTCGGTTTATCAATTGACTTGATTCTCTCATTTTTAATCATATAGGTTCACCTAAAATCGCAGAAATCCAGAGCAAATTCACTATCAGAAATCCAAAGCAAATCAGCAGGCTTTCTTGGTTATTTCCAATCAGCAACTTCGTACTCTTATCACCTTTGGCGGTTCGCTTTATCTCTACTATCGCTAGCTGGCTAGCTCATTTTGGGATTCCCATTCACTGCGTACCACCGAAGGTCCCACCCAAATTAATTCCCCCAAGAGTTATAAAATTGTAGCCTCCCTTGCTCAGTTCTGCCTTATCGAGCTTGTTTGGTTTGACGTCTTCAGCGGAACAGGGTGAGTCACTACACCGTCAGCTCATCTACTCAAACGTCTTCCCTGTTCCATGATGAAATGTGTCATTGAACTAAACTAACGTGTTGTGTAAATTTTCGTACTGCAAACACTAAGCAGTTACCTGCTCATTCTGTAAGTTATCTTGCGTCTCTTGAATTTACGTGTTTTCGTTTTTGCGCAGTCGAGGATCCTGTAGATTTCTATTGCTAGCAGCGGCACATCGCATTTTAGAAGTCACCATGTCCCAGTATCCTAATTCTCAGTCTTATCCACCGCCCTATGAAGGTAACAACCAGTTGTTCTTATTTCTGCATGCACAACTTAGGTATTCCAGAAATTTGAATCTGTGTACATAACAAAGCATACTATGTATTAGTTCTTGTCCAGTTTCATGTTACGGTAAGATTTTTCGCTTATGTCCAACACTGGAGACCATAAAGTTGGGTAGTAGGTAGACATTAAACATGAAAATGTAATTTATCTTTTGGTAGGTACATCCTGTTGTAAAATTCCTGACGTTAAATTACTTTTATAATATTCTCACTTGATAGAACAGGCCAAATGTGGCACAGTCTGCCTGAAACAGAAATGTTGGACTCGGCTGCCTTCTGACCCCACAGTTTTGGTAAGCTGTCTAGCTCTGGGTACCTCCCGTCTGCTGATAGATGTCAAAATTAGCAGTATTTTTTTCTATCTAGTAGGTAAATCATGGTGAATACACGATGTCAGGGATGACACGATCTCAAATTGTGATGCCCCTGCATGATCCTATTTTTAAATTAATTCAAGGATAATCTGCTTGAAGGGGAAAAAATCCTACTTGAAGATATCGTTGTTGGTAAGTGCGATGTTGTTTCATTTGGATTATCCGCCTTTTTCAATCAGTAGGTATTCGTGAATTAAATAACGATATAGACACACAAGTGTCGCCGCCACTCACCAGCTGTTCCATACCCGGATTATTTCTTAAGAACACCGTTGTATTATTCTGCTAGCATTCTAATACTTCTTGGTAATATTGCTCAGAACCCGTAATTTCTCTTGTCTTTTCCAACTAGGTTCTTTTGTCAAACTTGTAGTCAATCTCATCTGTTTCCCACCTTATTTATTTTTAAGTGTTGACTCAGACTATCTAGGGTAGTGATTTCGATCACTAAATCAAGTGCTGGTAGGTTTCTATTTTTCATGTAATGGATGGATAGATTTTTGCGTAAAAATTAAACCAGCTATACGCATCTCCTAAATAGGGGGGAATAAATCTGGTAGGTCCTTTCATATCACCTTTTTTGGTATTTGTTACCTACCTCACAAACAGAGGGGAATAAAAATATATCAGGTGGGTTAATTTAATTAAAATACAACAAATCGTTTTTCGGGTTAACAACTGAGTGGCGACGCTTATGCTTGTACATATCAAACCTCGAGTGTTTTTTGTTGTATTTTTTATCCGCCCAGTTGCGTTTTTAGCTTACTCAGCGAGAAAGAAACTTGTTCTGAAGATACAAGTATTTCTGAAGACACGCCACGATAATTGAGAACTGATAGTTTGTGATGGGAGCTGTCTGTTCCTGATGTCTGTACAACTTTAAGATACAAAACTGAACGTGTTTTTCGGCTGTTAAACCTGGTACACGCACCTCCTAAAGGGGGGGGGGGGGGGATAAATCTGGTAGGTCCTTTCATATCTAAACTTTAAACTTTCTTTATTCACACTGCTTTAGGGCAGGGCCCCATAATACAACAGTACATTAAAGTTACAAATTAAATGCGATGACACTTATATCAAAACTTACAATTACATGGCATTTAAAAAAAATAATAATAATAATGGTAAGTAAAACCTAGGAAATTGGGGGTGACACCCGCCAAAGAAGGCAGAAAAGAGAATAAAAAAAGAAAAGAAATGAAAAGGAGAATAGAAGAGGAAGAAGAAGAAGAAGAAGGTTACTTGTTCTTGAAGAAACGGAGCACAGCCTCACCAAAGGAATACACCGAGCGTAGGCCACGTATCTACCTCCTTTTTTGGTATTTGGTACCTACCTCACAAACAGAAGGGGAATAAAAATACACTGCCAAGGTGATGGCACAGGAGCTTCCTCGTCACAATCAGAGTGACCCATTATACATAACCCCCCTAACCCCCCCCCCTAACCCCCCTAACGTGAAATATACATATTACATAACATTACGTCCATAATACATTACGTCCATTATACATAATTGCGACAGTTATGCGTGTTTGAAGAATTTCACGTTAGCGCATGCGCAGGGCGAACCGCTGGCTCTATCATGTTGAAATTTATATGGGACCTCAATGGGCCCTACCCGCTTAATCCCTGAGAATTACATTGAAATTGGGTGAAATCTTTGGTTACTACGGCTGTAACAAGGAAATTGAATCTATTTCACGCCAGCGCATGCGCAGAGCGCACCGAGGGTCCGATCATGCTGAAATTCATACTGGAACTCACTAGGCCTTGTCCAAACAATTCTTGAAAATTTGAGCGAAATTGAATCAAAATTGTGAAAGTTATGCGTGTTTGTTGAATTTAACGTTAGCGCATGCGCAGGGCGTACCGCTGGATCAATCATGTTGAAATTTGTATGGGACCTCAAGGGGCCTTATCCGCACCATCCCTCAAAATTTGACCTGAATCAATTCAAAATCGTGGAAGTTATGGCTGTAACAAGGAAATGCGGACAGACTCACAGATTCACAGACTCACAGACCGACAGACACGGAACCAAATTTGTTCAGTAGGCTTTGAAACGCAAAATGCAAGTGGAAATTTTGATTTCTGAAGACAAAAATTTTTTGGCTCACGAAAGTGAACACAAGGCTTCCGCTGCTTCGCAGACTCGGAAGCAATATAATATCAGGTAGATTAATTTAATCAAAATACAACAAATCGTTTTTCGGGTTAACAACTGAGTGGCGGCGCTTGTTTTTACATATCAAACCGCGAGTGTTTTTTGTTGTATTTTTTATTCGCCCAGTTGCGGTTTTAGCTTACTCAGCGAGAAAGAAACTTGTTCTGAAGATACAAGTACTTCTGAAGACACGCCACGATAATTGAGAACTGATAGTTTGTGATGGGAGCTGTCGTCTGTTCCTGATGTCTGTACAACTTTAAAATACAAAACAACGTGTTTTTCGGCTGCAGAAAAAGCTTTGGTGAATCTCCTTGTTTTGTCATGCGTGTAGGCTACCGTGTCATCTACAAGACCACAAAATAGTAGGTTTCTATGTCAACGAAGTTCTCCTGTACGTTTCTTGTTTCGCTGTACGCCACTCTTACACACGAGATCCTCATGAATTAGATTAAAAACATCTAAATTTCATTCGTAGTTGGTAGTGAGGTGAGATGGCCAGGGGCGCAGAACGTATCCGTTGAAGGACCAACCAAGCCCGAGCAGGATTTGGTATTGCCTTGAGTACGAGTTAGGAATGGGTGGAGACCGCCTGATGGCTACTCATGTATTCAACAAAACTCAAGGCCATTTTCAATGGTATACGATTATATTGGAGACCAGAGTTGTAAAGAGCGTATTGTAATCCTCCTCATTAGTAATTCAGTGATTTCAACAAAATGGAACTCAAATGTAAAGTTTAATTTTAGGCACAATTGTTTTTAAAAAAAATTGAACATTTGACTGAGGCCTAGGTAGTAGTGGACATTTCATGGGGCCTGTTCACTAAAAGAGGTAGTGAAAAGACATTATCTATTTTGAAAATGTCGTGGGAAAGATAATCCCCCTCCCCCACGAGACAGTCTCTTCCGATGTCTTTCAGGTTCTTCTATTTTACTGAATAGCTCCCGTAGTTACTTAGACGTTTTTACTCATGAATCGATAATATGTTTATATTTTTAATGAACAATCGACTTACCTTTATGTGATGAAAAACTTGCAGATTATTACAGTAAGGTTTATTATTTACCTGTATAGTTGCCTCTTCTGCGTAGATCACTGTTTTGTGTGGTCAATGCCAACCCTCGTGCTCCGTCCCATGAAAGCCCTAAATTGAGTCCTACTAAAGACATTTGACCGATGTGGTAGTGGGTAACAAAGGATGATAACGATATCACTGTTAAACAAGAAAAACTTTCAAGAAAGACACCTAATTAGGTGTCGCTTCTGAAAGAGATTGAAAACGCCAAGTTGCCAGCTATCTCCTTTAGAAGTCACTGAATAACCCTGTCATGGATACTATACAAATCGCTTTTGCCAAAAGAGAGAGTTGGACCGAAAGAGATATGTATCTCTTTTGCTGAGTGAATAGGCTCCCAGATTTCGCGTTAGTGCTTGCGAAGTGGTCATACCAATGATCCGAGGGTACTTAGGTATTATAAGGAGGCCACTAGTTTTGAGGGGGTTCCCCTTTTCGGGGAAACTATAAAACTACATCGTTGTGTTGGACAGACTTTAATGAACTAACAGTAAGAATTTGAAGTTATTACGACGACTGGTTTGTCTTCACCGCCACCCACAAGGCAGCAATGTCGGCCAGAATAGTGCGGAACGCATCGCCACCTCTCGCTGCCACTCCCGATCGCCACATATATTCCGCCAAATGCGAGTCCAAATGGTGACGAGCGGTACCACGCTGTCTTTTGTTCCTCCATTTGGCGCTTCCCCACATTCTTTCTACTTGTTGAGTGCTCGCCCCAGTTTCTGGATCAACGAAATTATACTTGTGGTTGACCGCTAAATGAACGGTCCGTTCTTTTGAGTTTCTTTTGGTTTTTTTCACTTCCAACAGTCGGACATAATTGTTGTTCCGGGTTCTGTATGGTTAATAATTGCGTTGATTAATGTATTTGCTTCACGGTTCGGAACTGCAACAAGAAAACGTTGTCCAGTTTCGCGGCACAAACCACCGAACACCCATTGCAGACCTGGCCTTTGTCTATTTGAAGAGTGTTTGGCGGAGGGAAATATGAACCACCGGACATCTTCCGATTCATTATTATCAAGGATAGTGTTCGTAAGGTGTTTGCAAACCTCAATCCTAATCACTCCGCCGCAGCGCGGTGGAAACTAGTGGCCTCCGTATAATACCTTAGTACCGATCCGAGCCCCAAGTGCACACCCATCATCCACACACCACACCATCCATGCACACACTTCATTAGAATTCTGAATTATTTGCCCGGCTGTAACAGCCGAGCAGTGGTGGAGGAGATTAATAAAGGTGATTAAAGAAAATAGGTTTGTTCGTAGTGACCATCTGGTACCATCGTTCTGACCATCAGAAAGGCGTTGAGCCATCACAGTGATTCTGGTACTCTTTTCTGACTGTATAGCATCCATGACTGGCTGTTCACAGTGTTTTCTTGACTACCCAAAGCCCGTTTTCTGATCGTCATTCCAGTACACCGGAAATAAAGCAGACGAGAATCGTACCATGCACTGCCTTCTCGATTCCCGACCATCATCAAACCCTTCTCGATTCCCAACCATCGTCAAACTCAAACCCATCCATCCCAAACATGGTTGGTTTCTTACGGTTTTCTAGGTGTCACCTAAAAGTCAGAAAAAGCCAGTGCGAACAAACCTTAGTGAATGAGAAATATTGCTTTTGCCTGCCGAATGCATTGAGTCAGTAGTCAAATTTGTTTGGGGAAAAGTAAATGTAGGATGGTAAACCTTGAAAGATTTGTATTATTTTTACTCAGTTGGAAATCATAGCTCAAGTTATTATGCTGCTGTGTGGTTCCCACTGGGCTTTTTTTCCTTCTCTTTAATCAGACCCCGTTACACAATTACAGGCGGTTACCCTCCTCAACCTCCATTTAATCCCGCCTATCTACCCCCAGGTGAGTAAGCTGCTTATATTTTAGTAAATCCCCTTCCTCCAGTGTTGTGCCGTGGTTGGAAGTCTTGTAGTCCATTATGCCGCCCACAGGGAGGTCATTAGTATCAAAACTACATTCGCTATACATACCTGCGTAATTATGTCCTATCTGGTATTTACTCCGTTTCTGAGGAATATGCATACTACTCCAATGAAATCTCTTTCATAAAATTGTGATCATGCGTTGATCAGAGTCAGTTTATCGAATGCTGGTTGTTATTGTTTCTCCAGTTTCGATTGTATTCTCCCTGGAAACATTTGCCCACGAATGAGGACTCCCATCCACCTGATTCTGTAGGAGCGGTTGATGTACTATTCCTTCTGCGGGCATCATCGTTCCTCGATATAGAAAAACTAATGATCAGGATTTTGAGATGCATGCAGCCCAAGACTTCCACTCACATGTGCATGTACCTACTGTTCAGAATTTGTTGAAGTAGAGTTTGAACATCAGTTGTAGATTTGTGTACACAGTGTACTGTTCATTTCGATATGATTGATACCTGCATCCATCTTCCCATATAACCTTACCTACTGCAAACCAATGTTATTACAAAGAGAAGGTAGGCGTTGCATGAGCTCTCAACAAGATATTCCCTGAATAGTCCTTGTGGCGCCTGGGCTTCGGTTTGTCGGCTTTGGCAAGAACCAAATCCAGTTTGGAATGGTCGTTGATGGTAGGCAAGATACCTGGTCGTTGAGTAAGGGTATGAGAGGGAGATTTCTGCTATCATCTACGTTTTATGGAATGTCCCCAGTTGAAAAACAGTCTGATAAAATTCACACAGCATAGTCTTCGGCAGATAGTTTTGTTTGTTGAGTCTTCGGGTGATAGTTTTGTTTTGTGTTGTCTTAACCCTGAGATTGCTTGCAGATCTTCGTAGTGCCACCTTTCTTTTTTTGTTCCTGTACATGTAAACCATGTGCACCTATATGTTTACTTTGTCCACCCATTGTGTATCTTAAGGTGGTCATAGCTGAGCACGTGGTTCAAAGATAAACCCAAACCTTACTCAAGAAGAACTCTGCCTAAATAAAGGAGACATTAGAAAGGTGATAGGCCTTATCACCACCTTCGCAAATACATGTGTCGAATCCGGGTCAGAACAGGTTCATTCGGACCACGTTTCACCAGTATAATACTAGTAGACTGTGTGGCAAAGAAGAAAACTGCAGGCCACATCGTATTTGACTGTGAAACCCTGTCACAGTGTGGATTCCATCTACTGGGGCCCGACACTCCCCAGAGGAGATTCCTCGGAACCACCTGGACAACAACTTCTGGGCCTATTCAAGGGCCTGGGACTGTTCGACTAGGGAACCCTAGGGAAACTAAGGAAACAGATCACTACCGGCCCCCAAACCCCTTTCTGTGGTGATTGCTAACCTAACCTGAGCCTGGCTCACATGCACTGGTTAGCCAATATGCCACGTAGTTTGCTCTGTACTCGTTCACATGATCCTGGGCAATTTTAGAGAAAATCTAAATAAGCAAATTAATTAACATAATAATGTACTTGATTACTGTACGTATTTCCACACCTTCTGAACCCGTTGCAAGAAATCAGGATGCTGGGTCTGCTGCGTCATTTTAGCATCAATTTCCACCCATTGATTTTATGCCTTGTACTGGTTGAATCCAGCCCTGCAGGAGCTGGGCCAGTTGCAGCTGTTTGTGATGGTCGCATCTACACCACGCCACACTATAATTATACCTTCTACTTTACACCTATTTTTTTAGATTTCCACCATTTCACGCACCCAGTATGTAAAATATCAGTTGCATAGGTAATTTTTTTGTAGTTGAAATGCTTTGCTTTGATAATCCTCATCAAGAGATTTGCAATAGCTACTGAATCCGTACGATGTGGGATTTATTTATCTTTGAACTTTTGTGCACCACATTCTCAAGACATGTTCGTAGTTTTAAATCACGCAGAACTATTTAGGTGTTTTTTATTGACCCTATAATGTTTATAAACATAGATTTGAGCTAGTAGATCTGGTGGGCACCAGAACACGGCGGGTAATAAATTGTTCGAAATGGTTTTCAGCCTCAGTGAGAGATGGTTGCAAGTTGGTTGCACGACTTGGGGTCGTGTAAGAAATTGCATATTCGATTATTAAATGGAAATGCACTAGCCTCATCAGAAGGAGAATTGCATGTAATTGCAGACTGCTGCTCGTAGCAATGAAAAGAAGTAAATATCTATTTCTAATCCATGTTATGAGTCAGGTGGCTGAGGGACTCATGCGCCAGAACCGGCTTTTCTACCCACGGGTAGGTATATGAATAGTTGTGAGTATACGACTTCTTCATTATTTCTAAGCATATGGAAGGTGTAGCCACCAACAAATTATGATGTAGTACAACCTCATGAGCATTAGAGAAACATTGCACGAGAACTTGACGCACCTGCGCGAAAAAAATTCCCAACGACATGTTGAGGTAGAAGGAATTCATAACTTGTATCAAGCAGGTCTTGTTGAAATGATCCCATATGCTCGAGCTGACGAAGGATTTAGATATATTTTGACGGTAATCAACTGCCTATGCGGTTCTGTTGCAAAACAACAAGCGACTACTCCTCACCTTCACAAGGAAGGCAATCCCTCCGCACTTTCTCCCTCCTCCCCTTTCTCCTTCCTTAAGGCACTCAAACCATTTCTGAATACAAATTTTGTGGTTACTTACAAACGGATCTAGGGAAAGAGTTTTACAACAGGGAATTTAAGGAGTGTATGAGACGATACAGTATAAAACATTAATCAACCTACAGTGAGAAAAACTGACTATAATTTAACGCTTCAGTCGTTCGTTAAAATCGTTAATTTATCAAACATTTACTGAAATTGAAAGTTACAACTGGCTGCGGATATAAACTGCTTGTGTTACCCATCTGAGAGAGATGGATGGTTAACGTACCTAGATGATTATTTTAAGAGTAAGTGGGTTGAACAGGCGAAGCCCAAGCCATTAGTCACTGTAGGCTCCTGCACTTATTTTTCGTATATCGTATAGGGCCACTGCATTTTCATTGAATATAGAGTTCATTTCACGACGTCAACTCACGTGGTAATATCATGCAAGCCCCCTTTCCCGCAGACCTCCTCGCCTAACCTTTAAAGATATCAAGGAAGATTTCCTCAGACTGTCGACAGGAATAACTAATTGTTTATTTATGAGAAAATAATAATTTGCGTTATCTGAGAGAGCTGCGTCGTTGACGTAGATGAGTACCTGTTTTAAGAGTTAAAAAACGGAATGTGATAAAATTAGTTCCGGATTAATAATACTTGTTAAGGGGGCGCAGACCCTGTTTTTTGTCAGTTTCTTCACGTTTTCTCTGGCTGTGGTTAACTTACAGTTCTGGGGAAGGTCTTAATACGCATTATATTAATCCGTGAATAGAGTTAGGGTCATAGCTCTAAATGATTCCTGAAATTTCCGAAAATTCAAATTCAAAAATGTAGTTTAAAAAACTTTTTCTTGAATGTTTGTGTTTTACGACATTTTCGGAGAGATAATAAAGTTGATAATCCAAGAATCAAAATTTTGTTATGTAAAATAAGAAAGAAAACGTGAAGAAAAATTTTACGTATTTTGAAAAAAGGCTCGAGAAAGGGGGCGCCGCCTGTAGGCGCTCTCTGCGGGCAATGTGCCGAGTCTCTCCCCCTTCACACGCAGCCACCCTGCCCTGTCGCTTCGCTCGTCGTGTAGTCTAGTATAGTATCCATGGCATTATCAGTTCCAGCGGCTCTTTGCCTGGGAAGGAGGTAATTTTCAACGTTCTTGGTCGGAGGGGCAAGGGAGGAGGCGGTGTTGCCATATTCACCGAACGAATGGCATCGCTGTAACCCTCACAGTCTGCATCCCAGCTAAGCTAGAATATTAGTTCTCTGTTGAGCTGGCCTACCCGTCCACCCTTCCTTCCACATGCTCACCTACCTCAGCCTAATTACCGTCATAGTTTTCACATGATTGGATAAGTAATTTTTACAGTATTTTCCCAATTATGTTGGTTACCTACTTTCCTAATTAAAGCTACAATCCAATCAGCCATAATTTTATTATTCATAGTAGGTAGCTACCTACCTATTTACGGTATGTATTAATTACGCATATCAATTAAATGTTTCATAAACTGGATTAAATTTAGCAAAATCAATTTAAAAAAATAGGGGATGATTGTTTTAAGTGGGTAAACAATTATTGTTTGAGAAATAATCCGCTAGGTAGATCGAAAGTTGACGCCACAATCGCTAGGTGCATACCTGAATTCATTTGAGGAAGTATAGGCATGTACCTACTTAATTTTCTTATTTTTTAACTATTCTGCTCGAACTTCTTGTTCGTCACATAATATTATCTGAAAGCCTCGAAACTTACCTTGCCGGCTGAGTGGCGCAAGGTCAATCTCTGACCCATCAGGATTGTTGTAGGTAGGTACTATTATTTTTCTGTCTGGGGTACTTTTATGTTACGTAATAATTTAATTTTGAGAGGAGTTTTACTGGGCATTTATATATGTATGTAAATTTGACTGTTTATTTTTTATTTATGTAAATCAATGTGTGACCAATGAATGTATCGACTGGACACAGATCTGTGTGAGACAAATAACTTAGGTACTCCCACACAGTGTGAGATTTGTAATTTCATTTCATTTTTATTAATACTTATGTGTACTTCACTCAAAATTAGACATGACTTTTTTAAAGATTGATTACACACTGTCTAAAGTGTTCTACCTGTCATACTAATACAGAATCAATTCAAAGACAAATTATCCAACATGATTTCAAGTACCTACTTTTAATCATCATACCTTTCACTACCTACTTGAATTGAACGACAATAGGAAGAGGATTAGATAGTAACAAATAACTTTTCAGGTGTTTGTTTTATTCAATGACTGAAATGTAAACAAATAGAAAAGTAAATTAGAAAGCTCATGAATAATATTATACAGTTACACTGCTCACATTAGCTTTTATTTTATTTTATTGGACACTGAGTTAGTCTGGATCTAGGTAGGTATTCGGAAATCCATTTAGGTTCATGTTCATTTAAATCGGAGTTCAAACTCGCTTCTTGCTGTATATACGACTGGAGTTGTCAACTTCGGATATCTCGTCAATTCTGATCGTCTTCCTGAACAAAAATACACAGTAGCAAATTACAACAGGCATTTCTATAATATTAAATGTAAATGTAAATAAAGTGAATGTAATGTAAATAAAGTTTTCCTACATACACTTATTTCATGTATAGGTGCTATCTTCTATAATGTTAATAAATAATGTCAATGACCCCCAAAAATCCTAATTAGACCCCTGTTCTGTGTGAAAAGCAACTGAAAAGGTATTTTTCTGCCTTCACTCACCCTTCCATGCCACTTTCAGTGATTTTATATAACAATTTTAGCAGTTTTTACCAATTTTTGACCCCTTAAAAACTCAAATTTGACCCCCTTCAAATTTTATAAAATTGCTTATCCTTTTGTTTGGCGATAAGAACATTTCGGCGAAATTTGGAATTTTTATCACGTAACCAAGGTCAGGTATCGTCTGGAGTGACACATAAATAAATGTATATAAATATAGGTATACATTTTTGTTAAAATCTAAGGATGAAATCAGGATGATCTGAAACGGATTCGTCTATAAAATAATTTCAAAAACTTATGTTCTGAAAATTTTGGACCCATTGCAATACCTTCATTTTCCTTAAAAATTCGCGAACATTGTTGTGTGTATTTCATCAGTTTATCTTACCTAATGTTATCTGTAACATTTAGTGCTTTGTTAAATTTAATTTAAATTCAGCTTTCTTTGTAATTTCAAACCTTATTACCGAATTTTCAAAGAAAATAAAGCTATTGCTATGGGTAACATTTTCAGAACATGAATTTTTGAAATATTTTTATAGGCAAATCCGGTTCAGAGCATCCTAAGTTCATCCCTAGATTTTAGCAAAAATTTATTACGTAGATTTATGTGCCACTACAGATGATTTCTGTCCTTGGGTAGGCACATGGTAAAAATTCCAGATTTCTCCAAACCGTTTGTATTGCCAAACGAAAGGATGAGTTCGAAGATGAGCAATTTTCAAATTCCAAGGGAGTCAAATTGGAGTTTTTAGGGGCTAAATGTCGGCTAAAATTGCTATAAAAATCATTGGAAGTTGTACGGAAGGTTGAGTGAAGACAGAAAAATACCATTTCAGTTGTTTTTCACACAGAATAGGGGTCAGATTTTGATTTTTTGGGGTAAAAAATTGGTATTAATGGTAAAATCAATATTAATTCACCTGACGTTGTGTGGGGTGGTTAATGACGACGGAGGTACTACCTCGATGATAAAACTATTTTTCTCAAAAGCAAGTGGGTCAAATTTGACGTTATTAGGGTCAAACATCGGTAAAAATGGGTAAAATCACGAAAAGTTATAATTTCAAGAAAAGTGGTATGGATTCTCGCTATATTATCATCTTTTTACACAATATCAGGAATATTTCTTTGAAAATTCGCTCTTATAGCCATGCTACGTGAAAGGATGTTTTTTCTATTTCCGATAACCCCCCCCCCCCCCCCTTTCAACACTACGCCACTGCGTATTATAAATCTTTGCTGATCTGGCAAAACGTGGTAGGTAAGTCCAATACAGATGATTTTACAGGAGAGCGTGTCAAAGTTTTGCAGGTTCAGAGAAGCGCATGAAGAATCTGGGGAATGTGATATTACAGCGAAATATTTGATCTGCTTCTAATAATAAGAAGTATTACCTGATTTTTACTCAAAGAAAGACCATTTGGTGGGAGACATCACTGTCTGCCAGACTCTGGATCGGATGTTGTTTGGACATGAACTGAGAACAGAAAATAACATAAAATCAGTAAATTTGGGTATACTGATTGCAATGAATTAGAAATATCAATGAAAACCTTAGAAATACATTTTAATCTATCGAGTATCTGCTTGGTGTTTTGACTGATAGGTAGATGTGAAGAGTTGGGAATTTACAGTATTTCTTAGGTTTTTATTGAGGTTTCCTAATCTACAAAACCAAAAAACCTTGGAAACACATCCATCTATATTAACCATGGAAACATTCTTTTTTTTTAAACAGTTTAAAAAAAAAGAATGTTTCCATGGTTAATATAGATGGATGTGTTTCCAAGGTTTTTTGGTTTTGTAGATTAGGAAACCTCAATAAAAACCTAAGAAATACTGTTTATTGCAATTCAATTTTGACGTTCAGAGTAGGGTAGGTAGCTACCTAAAGATTTTTTTATTCATTGCTCATCGCAGATTGTATCTGCTTGATATTTTGACTGATTGAATTGAAAGAAACAGTAAAGGAACAGCCAACATTTCTGTAGATGTCCAACGGAATCATAACTACGGAGATTTAGCCGCAGGATATTTTACAATAACTTTCCAACGAAGGTTAAAGATTTTCGTGGAATGCTGGGTTGAGTTTTACTCCCAAACTACGGAGAACGTAGGTACTAATTACGTGACAATCATTAGACTAACACAAAATCTGTATACTACTACTACTACTACATCTGAAAACTATTTCAATTTGTTGCTCTACACAGAAAACACTAAGGATTAATTAGGTACCTAATTATGTAAATCTGCGGTATCAACTTACTGTTCTGCGCCTCTTTTTTTCGCCTTTGTTACCGATGTTTCTCCTGGTCCACTTCTTCGGCGGTGGAGGCATACACTTTGATACACTCGACGGATATCACTACGAATGAACAATAGTATATACTGATACTAACGTGAATGAACGGCGTGAGAGAAGAAGGAGAACAAAGGAATGAACTAAAAACAACAGAGTATAACCTGTCGAGCGGAAAACTTGCAGAGGGAGAGGAGAAGCTCACGTACCTAATCACGAATGTTATAGTGTCCATAAGGCAATGGAATTGATAACTAAAAACTAACTGCGCACTTACAACAACCATCGAAATTCGGCAGGCGCCCCTACCGGTGGGCGCCAAATCTCCAAATCTCGCTGGGAATCTTCCCGTGGAAGCGATGTTCAGCGCACTCTCGTGGTTGGGGGTGCTACTGGCCTTCCCGTCCCGCGCCCCCTTAAGCTGAGTAAGTGAAGTGGATGCAGACTTCTGCAATTTTACACACACCTATCCGATGAGGGCACTGCATTTCTATTTAATAATCGAATATGCGATTCGATTATTCGCAGCTCATGTCGCTAATGACAGTCATCTTTCGCTGAGGCCGAAAACCATTTGGAATAATTGATTACCCATTGTGTTCTGGTGCCCACCAAATCTATCTACTCTCTTGGCTTGGTACAGTAGATTTGAGGGGAGATGGATAACCTTCCCCATATGTATGGATTGTGGTATAGGTTATTGTAATTGTTGTGTATTATGGCTAGCATCAACATCGCACTTGAAGCCATTCACGAGTGTCTCACCACAGCTTTTTTTTTTCTTCTTTATAAATATTGATTAAGGTAAAGAATGGTTCGTCCTTCTGTTTGAGCCATCAGAAGAGAAGGACCGAATCATCAAGGTGGGTTTTATTGTTGCTAATGCATCTAAACAACAGCCGTGGCATCTTTTAAATTTCGTACGATGCCTTCTTCAGTGCTTCTCATAAACTTTTCCCTCGAATGTTCTTCCCTCAAAGGAGGCGGTGGCTACCCCAGCGCTCCAGGTGGATACCCGCCAGCCAACCCAGGCTATCCTCCATCTTCAGGTGGCTATCCTCCAGCTCCAGGCGGCTACCCTCAGTCACAACCTGGGTACCCCCCATCCTCTGGTGGCTACCCTCCATCTTCAGGTGGCTACCCTCCAGCCCCGGGTGGCTACCCACCCTCTGGTTATCCGCAGCCTCAGTCTTATCCTCCTGGCCCGCAGCCTGGTTTTGCACCTCAAGGTTAGTCTTACTTGCACTTTTCGTACCATTTTAATAACCGCGGATTGCCGCTGACCCTGTTTTGTTATTCTCTCCTTGACAGTCAGATCTTCAGTAATATTTACCTATGTAGTGGTGGTTTAGAATGAGAACTGGACGTGAGTCGGACGAGAGGGATCTGGTATGTATCTCACTCGGTTCCCACGTTTGGGAGCAAGAGGGCAATAGTAATGCATATCAGATGACATCGCACGTTTTTTCCTTCCCCTTTTTGGTTTATTATTCTGTGAATAGTACACCTATGTATGTATTAGCTCAGCAAAAAATTTTTAGAACACCCTCTCGAAATTTACGTTTCAAGGTGCGTAGATTCCAAAAATGCAATGTCCGTCCACGGTACGCCGCATAAATCTCCTTTATTTTCGGTCTAAAAAATTCGTTCTTCCGCACACATGCTCCATTTGGTCCCTGGTTGTGTCCCGAAACTGCAGCCCGATCGAAATATATCCGAGGGTGTTATGGGTGAAAAATGGGTGTAAAACTATGGTTTTTTGGTGATTTAGTAAAATGAGCAATGCAAGTTGATGCAGTGGGCAAGTTGGTGGTAATTTCAAACAATTTCCCAGGTTTTTGACTCATGAAAAATTAATTTTGGAAGCTAAACCTTCGTTACAACCTCAATTCTTCACGCTTTGGTCAAAATCGACTTCATATTCGGTCTTCTCACCTTAAAAAACATGGAAAAAGATACCTCAAAAGCTCGTTTTACTAAATCATCAAAAAACCCTATTTTTACACCCATTTTTCACCCATAACACCCCAGGGTATATTCCTATCGGGCTGCAAAGTTTCGGGACACAACTAGGGCCCAACTGGAGCCTGTGTGCGAAAGAACGAATTTTTTAGACCAAAAATGACGTAGTTATGCATGCATGATACGGCATGCTGTGTATGGCGGACGGACATTGCATTTTTGGAATCTACACACGTTGAAACGTAAAAGAAAAAATTTTGAGGGGGTGTTATAAAAAATGTTTGCTGAGCTAATACATAGGGGTGTTATTCGCAGAATAATAAACCAAAATGGCAAACATTTCTGGCAACTTCCAAGAACCATTGCTGTGACCTTTCGTGACCTACCCTCGGTTGATTCTGAGGACATGTTTTTAAAATGCATTTATACATTTGCGGTCCCATCCATGGATCCATCCACTGTGGTTCTGTACATCGTCAAAGTGATGCACTAGCGCTCTAAGCGGGGTTTCATTTGAACTACTCGGCAGTTTACCTCATCCGTCATATGTAGTGGGAACTCGGAAATTTAAATTTCACACTCGATTTCTGCCTAGACTTTCCGACATAAACACCTTATTATGTGGTCAATAAGTGTTAATTTCCGTTGTTGAACAGAATATGGCAAAAAAAGAAGAATTTGTTACTCACGAAAATTGCCCAACTATCAGTGGTTAAAGATAATTTGTTAAAAATAGGAGCCTAATTCGGGTTTTTGGGGGCCAAAAGTAATGGAAACCATCAAACATAGCTATTTCAGTTAATAATGAAAGACACAAATAAATGAACAGCCAACATTTCTGTAGGTTTGTCCAGTAGAATAATAAACCCATGTGTGCGAGGTGAGGTGAGTGAGAGAAGGCATCGGACCTAGCGCCCTGGTTAACTTCTTAAACCGAAGCAGGTTTCCACCACTAAAGCGCTAGGGGGATGTGCCCAGTGGTTGTCACCAGTCTGGGATCTTTTAGGGTTGTTTGGACATATGCCCAGTGGTTGTCACCAGTCTGGGATCTTTTAGGGTTGTTTGGACATAATATGCCCAGTGGTTACCACTCTGGGTAGTTTCCTACCCGGTTAACACCAGTCTGGGATCTTTTAGAGTAAGGAGAGAGAGAGGAGGCGTGAGCTAGGAGGAGAGATAAGTCATCGACTTGAGGAGAGCGTAGAATGAAGTAACAGGCGAGAAGGGCGAGTTTATATAGGGCTTTGTCCACCCTCCTCCCGTACATCAATGTGAGTTGAGGGATGGTAGCGGATCCCTTCGTACTACCTGAGCCAGGTCACGTCCGCCACTTCATTCCTTGGTTTATTTGCGAGATCTTTAATATTGTACATGGAGTGACAGTCTGGGAGGATATCACGACACCATGTGACAAGGACTTAGCAGCGTTTTTCCGACACAGTTCCGTTCATTCCCGTCCCATCATGTAGCACATTTTTCAAAAGTCTCCATTAGACCTGCAATTTGAAATAATTAACAAAATGCGCGTCCATTTCTCAAAATGGCGCTCGGTAACATTAGCGTTATCCTGCTTTTGCAGTTGGTTGCTCATTAACTTATCGCGCATAAAGCCAATTTCCTGTAAAGACTTGTTACCTCATTATGGCATAGTGTGTATTTTAAATTGAAACTTATAGGTAATATTGTTATACAAATTGTTTACCACTCCATTGACCACAGGCATCGGTTCGAAATATGTATTACTCATCTCAACATTGCTAAGTCATATTCTCTGACATTGATAGACCTTTTCCGGAGACTGGTCTTGATCTCTTATCTATGCCTAATGCGAATTCTTCGTATGAAGCTACAAAGAGGAACAGGATTTGTCAGTAAAACCCAAAAGTATGGACGAGAAGAGTCTTTTTCGCTGTAGGCGACACTCAAGAAACCACTTTGATTTCACTTTTGATACACGTAGAATAAATTAGTGTGCTCATCAGTGGTGTACAACATGTATATATATTTATATTATAGATGGTGTTTTCCTTTCTGGATGTAAAGTTTGTCGTTTCCTGACAGTTTATATAGAAATCTGTACTGACTTCCTCTTGTACATAGTTTTCCTTACGACACACTTGCATGTGATTGGATGGTTGTTATACATTTCATATTTACGCTTATGGACAGTGGCGGATCTAGGATCTGGAAGGTGGTGGGGGTAACTGGGGAGTGTGAAAAAATCCTAACCCAAAAAGGGGTTTTTATGTATATTTTGGGCTTCTAAATCAGTGTCGAAGTGCAGTTTTTAAAACAATATCTTTACAAACAGTAAATTGTTTATGAAATATCAATATACAGGGTGTCTCGGAAACAGGTCTGCAAGAAGCCAGGATGGATTTTTCAGGTCATTTCCGAAGGACAATGTTTAGTTTTCGTGTTTTTCGGCATTTTAAGTTTTCTTTTCCATTTTTTTACATAAAATTTGTCCTAAAACCCGTTTCTCAAATTACAAAAAACAATTGGTGGCTACCGTTGAAAATTTCCTGTTACAATATGCTAATTCGAAACATTTTCGAGTGGTCTGAACCCCTGAGATTCGCTCTTGAAAATCGGAATTTGTCAAATCTCAGAAAATACGAAAAACTTCAAAGTGCTCTAGCTCAGTGAGGGCAACCCAAGTCACCAATATTGGTTTTTTTTTGTAATTTTATAAATGGGTGTTATGGCGAGCTTTATTTGGGAAAAAAGTTATTTGCGAAATAAAAACTTAGAATGCCAAAAAACACGAACACTGAGTTTAAAAGAAAATTGCCAAGAGACATTTTCTTTCGGAAAGGACCGGAAAAATCGATTCGTGGCTTCTTACAGAACTGTTACCGAGAAACCCTGTATACTGCGACAGGGTATAGATAATTATATTTAATACAGTTGATGAAGTTTCGTGGTTCAAGGAAAGTTCATTATCTTATCCAGTGAAAGTGTATCAATTCATCAAGTTTAACCGCTGACCTGTGGTAAACCATCATACGATGTAGAAAATAAAACGAACCCATAAACCTTTCGTTTACCACAAATTTATATTTTAGCAGGAAGCTTCTCACTTTATTTTTATTTATCTGAGTGTTTTTTTATTTTTATGTACCTGAGCATCCTCAGGTACATAAAAATTAAAAAACACTCAGGTACATAAAAAAAAAACAGGTTCTGAGGATGCTCATGCTCAGAACCTGAGTGAGAAGCTTCGTGCTTAAATATAAATTTGTAGTAAACGATAGGTTCGTTTTCTTTTCTACATCAGTGAAAGTATATTTTGGGCCAAATAGTTGTGGGGGAGGGTGGGGGGGGCTTTAGTCCCCTTAGCCCCTCGCTAGATCCGCCACTGCTTGTAGATAATTGTATTGATACTTTTTACAGTTGTTATATTGTTGATGTATTATGTTGTTATATTTCCTCTCGTACATGGTTTTTTTTTACAACACTCTTAATTTTATTGAATGGTTGTTATACATTCCATGTTTTGTTTATGCTTGTAGGTTACCCTCAGCCCCATCATGGATTCAACCCGCCAGGGGGTTATCCCCCTGCTGGAGGAGTCGGCGCTCCTATTTCTCAACAACCAACTGCTGGTTTGTAAAACTCTTCCTACTCAAACTGAAGGTCTTTTCAAAATTCCATAGTTGTTGATCCTGACGTAGGGTGTAAATTATGAAAATTCGACTTATCAACACTCCATCTGAATTAGCTAATGTGTTTGATTTCACAATGTTCCGTTTAGCACGTCTGTGAGAGCTGGTTAGATAATGTGACTTGTGACCGAGGTCTGTGATCTAGCAAGCTATAATCTTGAACGTTTAATTTGTTAACTAAAATTGTACTACACTGTTCCGAACACATCCCTGTTATCACACTCCACCAGTGAACTAATACATAGATGTAAATACCAAGTACAAACATTGCCTGATAAGATAGCCCTTTCCGATCATGTAATTATGGCTTCTAGCCTCCTTAGTTTGGATCGTTTGTTATCGTGGCCTGGCAGTGCACCCCATTAATGTTAGTTCGATTTATATCCTACTCACTGTGTTGAGCAAAAGAAAAGCTGTTTTTCGTATATCTCCGTTTTTGTTTGCGTGTTTTTGCTGGATATCAATGTTTGGGAGTAAGAGTTCCAAATATGAAAGAAAATCGTTGTTCCGACACGTACGAAAGGGTTGGCGATCCTTTCTCAGTGCTGCTATGAGTAGTTTGGCTTCTATTCGCGAGTATCGTTCGACCCCTTCGTCAGAGGGTTACAGTTTATTGCTGACTGAAGAAGAAAGACGGTAAGACGCAACCGAACTTCTGTACTGTTGCTCATGATCTCTCTCTTTCATACGGACTCCTCAATTTCAAGAAGTCTTGATGAAAACGCTGCAAATTATTACACAACGGTTCATTATTTACCTGTGTAGATGCCCCTTATGCGTTTCCTGTGGTCAGTACCTGTCCTCATGCTCCCTAAGAAAGCCCTAAATCAAGTACTGGAGCCGGGAGTTACATTTTCATTAAAAATGATCGGGATTCAATAATTCAATCATTAATAATTATTTGTGTTATTCATGAAGCATAATATCTGTGCACGTTTCAAAAGTACCTTTCATCGGCCATCATTCTTCAAATTAAATAGTATCACGGAATAACCATCTCTTATTTCATACAGCCATGCGTGATTATAATCAGGTGATCCCTAGCAATGATAATATTTGGGCCGGATTTATACCGTTTCATTCACAATCATGTTGATGAAGCTTTTCGGTACAAACGAAAGGATGGACCTATGGAGGAGGCACCTATTTTTCACCCCTTAGAAATGACTGACAGAAACGCCGAGCTTCGCGGACCAACTAGACCCCAAATGGGACGTACAAACGAAATTTCATCAATTTTGGTTCATTGTAACTTAGGAAAGTGCGAAGTACGCGGACGGACAGAAACATTTTTGTTCGATTTTCGGATTCCACGTACCTTGAAACGAAAACCATCAAATTTTGAGGAGGATATATATTATTTATTATTATTATTATTATACATATACATTTTTTTTCATGCTCATTCCAAATGCTTCAAATAAAAAAGAGGGCGATTCTTAATATAAAAATTTTTATCTTCGCCCTACCATATTGTATCCCTTTCATTTTGTCACGTTTAAAACATAGTCTTGAAGATGACCTGCGTCACTACTTACTTTGAGCCGGGTGATAGCATGCCCCCATTACTATAGATCTTGTCGATCGTGGAGCTTGGGTGATAGTATCCGTTGATGTCTTGTCGGGTGATAGTATGATAGTACTAATAGAGTTTTTCGTGTTTTTAGAAGGTTGGATGCTTGCTCCAGCCAAGCCACTATCCTGTCCTCCTGGGCTGGAATACCTTACGACTTTGGACCAGCTCCTTGTGAAACAGAAAGTGGAGATATTAGAAGGTGACTATTATAATAAATACCTACTTTTTATGTGAGTGGTCCTATCTATATATCTTATTTTCCCATGTATAAGATGCACCGTGGCTTCTGCTGCCCACTCTGTTTAACTGTTATACCTACTCTGTTCTTTTAGCATTAACTGGGTTTGAAACTCAAAACAAGTACACTGTGAAAAACAGTCTCGGGCAAAAGGTTTTCTATGCGGTCGAGGATTCATCCTGCTGCAGCCGATGTTTCTGTGGAACTCTTCGCCCCTTCGACATGAAAATCCTGGACAATTTCAGAAACGAAGTCATCCACATGTACAGACCTCTTGCCTGTCAATCTTGCTGGTTCCCCTGCTGTTTACAGGTAACATACTTACTGCTGTATCAGATGTACACGATTATAATAGCGTACATGATTGCAGAAGCAATAATTTTGCAATCTTTTGAAAATTATTCGGATATAGTTCCGAGATAGACCAGTGATTGCAATTTGTGGGCACCAATTTGAATTGCTACGGCTATTGTCGGAATCAACATCGCATCCTGTCCGCGTTTAAACAAAAAATCGAGATTTTGGCGGTGATAGGAAATGTTATGGGGAATCTGATAATGCAATGGGCTAGAATCAAAACGCATCAGATTGTGAACTCAAGGTTATGATGTAGAAAAAGCGCTGCAAATTATACACAACGGTTTATTATTTACCTGTATAGATGCCTCTTCCCCGTAGATCACTGTTATCTGTGGTCAATACCCTCAAGCTCCCCCCAGGAAAGCCCTAAATCGAGTAGTGGAGCCGGCCCTGGAATTAAAGTTTCATACAAATGCGCGAGATTCGATAATTCAATCATTAATAATTATTTGTAGTTATTCATGAAGCATAAGGTAAATAATAAACCGTTGTGTAATAATTTGCTGTTGTGTAATACTTTGCTGCTGTGTAATAATTTTCCGTTATGTAATAATTTACCCAATAACAAAATCCAAACGACTCATCATTTTTCAAATGGAATAATCACATAGCAACCAACTCGACTTCATACAGTCATCCGTGATTATAATCTGTAATGGATGAGGGGTTTAACTACGCCGCCCATACAGCATAGTTTCCCCCTCTCCATCCTCTAGAAAGGTAGGGAGGCAGTGTGACAGCTGCCCCCGGAGACAATGGTTTGATTATAACACAATGCCTCCAGGAGTTGACGATTCGTTTCCGCGAATCGACCGCCCCTTCAGCCGCATGTCAAAAATATCGGGAAGAACCCGCATCCAAGATGGACGGGATTCCCATATACCGTTACACTCCTCCCCTTAAAAACATACTTCTTTGAAGAAGAAGTATGTGAAGTTAGACACGGGGCTGAAAGTAGTATGGAGTTCTGATTCAGGAAGGTTCATCTGAAAAACTCCAAAGCTGATAGCTTCCATCGTAATGGTACTACTGAGAATTGTTACTGGTGGAGAACTTGGCTCCTTATCAATATCACTTGGACAAAAAAGAAAAGAAGTCGTTGTCAGAGGTTCTGGTTCAGGAAAGTTCATCTGAACAACCTCTGGGTGACTAACCCCCATCATAAGATGGAACAACTGGGGAAAAAATACAAAAAATAGGCATTGAATGCCAGGCATAACAGCCTTAAGAATAATATAATAAGTTTGATAATAATAATAATAATAATAAGTTTGATTTGATGTATATTGATATAAGTGGCCGAAGTGTATATTGATAAAAAAGGGTTATTAAAAAGAGGATTCCTTCTGGAAAACCTCAGAGCTATTCCTTCTGGAAAAGCTCTCAAAAAGTGGAGGGGGTACCGAGGATAAAATCCAGCACATACCCCACCAACCACGCTCTGCTACCATGTAATGGATGAGGGGTTTAACTACGCCGCCCATACAGCGTAGTTTCCCCCTCTCCATCCTCTAGAAAGGTAGGGAGGCAGTGTGACAGCTGCCCCCGGAGACAATGGTTTGATTATAACACAATGCCTCCAGGAGTTGACGATTCGTTTCCGCGAATCGACCGCCCCTTCAGCCGCGTGTCAAAAAGATCGGGAAGAGCCCGCATCCAAGATGGACGGGATTCCCATATACCGTCACAAATCATGTGCTCCCTAGCAATGATATCTGGCCCGGATTCATACTGTTTGATTCATGATCATGTTGACGAAGGTTTTCGGTGCACACGAACGGCTGGTCGTACAATGCTGCCGGTGGTCTCAAAAAATTCTTTAGTTCAAGATCAATTTAAAAATTAATGTTAAAAAAAACATACCATTGTATTGATAGTTTTCGAGCTACGGCGAGTAACGCTGAGCTCCCCGGACCAACTTGACCCCAAACGGGACCTACAAACCAAATTTCATTAATGACGGTTCATGGTAGACAGAAGTGCGAAGTACGGCGTACAGTCAGAAATTTTTTTTATTGCATTTTCGAATTCTACGTACCTTAAAACGTAAACCATCAAACTTTGTGGGGCGGTTGAACTTTTTTTTCTTTTTTTTTTCATGCTCGATTCCAAAGGTTTATTATTGAAAATAATTAACCAAAATGAGTTAGAATCATAATGACTTCCACTTTGATTCTGTGATGTCCTGTAAGCAGTAAGTAATTCTCACTTCTTCATCAACCTTCGAGAATGATTAACAACTCTTCCTGTGATTTTTTCGCTCGTGAACCTCTCCCTTTTACACTACGAGTGAAAACGTCTCGCTCGCTTAGTAGCTTCAGCCATGGATTGAACGCGGGCTGTTGGACTATAAATGATTGTTTTCCTCATGTTAGTTCCATAATAAATTGTTGACGAACTGGCGGAGGTGTATTCCTGTAACTGTAGCTATTGTCGTCCTTTTTTACGAGTGATGAATTCCAACACCTTTTAGCGATTTTAGTACACTGAAAACTCATAGTTAGATAGAATCTTTTGCGGCCCAAAATTGCTGGCTATTGGAATTGTTCATTTTCAGCGACTGTTGATTTTTTGACAAAATTTGTAAAACGAGACTAACCGCAGCTCTGCAGACGCCTAACCTAATGGGAAATTTTTTAAATGTTTGCGGGAAATTTAAAGAGAGAGATTTTGTCTTTGAGGCCATGAAAACTTGTAAATATTCTGATGACCATGAAAAGCTTAAATTTGGTGTCCTTTAGGTCCATGAGATTATCTTAATTTGGTATACAATAGTCCTTAATTTGTCAAAATAGGTATCAGTAATCAATAATTACTCATCCTAAGAAAGGAAGAGTGAGAAGATGAGCAATTTTTTCTTGTAATATAGTGGTCGAATTAAAATTAATTCGACCACATTGATCCACATCGATTGTTAATGACAATAAACAGTGGAGCTCAGAAGGCGGGCGCGACGTGAGATATGAGTGATTTTCGCTCCTAGTGTGTACGGCCAGCTTCCACCTGTGCATCTCGATGAAGAGCGGCGCTGTCTTCAGCGCAGCACGAGTGGCGCTGTCTTTCGCGCAACGCGAGTTGCGCTTTCTTCCGCGCAACACGAGTGGCGAGCACTCGCAGCTCACGAGACGAAAATGCTTGTGTGAGCATTGGTGCTCCCATTCCTGTCATAGCACTTTGTGCATTTCATCTCGAGCACCTCACACTCGTAGTGTGAAAGGGGCCTTAGGCATCTTAGGACCATGAATATGACTGGATTTTAGGGTTTCTTTCATTTCAGTTTGTAGTTTTTGATCATTTTCGTTATCAGGACTACAAAAAACGACAAGCGAGTCACACTTGTTCTTCCAGGTTTCGGAGTAGACTTATTCTCAGGCGAATGAACGGGACTAGATAAAGGATCTGCAACATGAGTGCTTGCTATCGCAACAGCTGTCACTTTTCCCTCAGTGAGGTATATTCTGTATTTCTATGCTGAGCGCAGTGTACCAGAGATCTTCCTGTCGTCTGCCTGTAATTCTGATTTTTGTGTCCAAAAGGTTGATTTTTAATTTATTCTGCCGCATGGATATTATAATCGAAACATCCTATCCTCCAGTCGTTAATTTGTACACCAGATTTTCAATTACCTGATAAACTCCCATATTATACCCACAGACGTTGGAAGTTTCATCTCCACCTGGCACTTTGGTGGGGTCGGTCGTCCAGGAGTGGACGCTGTTCTGTCCCAAGTTCGCCATCAAGAACGCTGCTGGTGACACCGTTCTCTACATAGAAGGCCCGCTCTGCACATACAGCATCTGCGGAGATGTGGAATTTAAAGTAAGTAAAATCCACACAACTGTTATAACTTAGAGTAAGAAGGTCTACCTTGAGTCATTTTCACAAAAACCCAATTTTTGGAGCCTTAATTCCACCCAAATCGATTTTAATAAAGAAGTATCTAACCAGCAACCATTTTGATGGGGAGCTTTTTTTCCCCGAAAAACGGCTCAAGGTACGTCATACCTTGCTAGTACGCTGAGTCAGATGGCAGTGTTGTACCTCGATTCATCGTTTCCATGTTCTAAATTTGTTTTAATTAAATAGGGTTAAATAGAAAAATGAACAAAGAAATTGAATGAATCAAAGTTGAACTAAGGTTTTATTGGTTACGATAACCATGTAAAAAACAGTTTAATCAGTCTTGAGTAGTTGGCAAATAGGATTTGTTCCGTACTTTTAAAAAATTCTGTGTGTGAAAAAATACCTTTAAAAGTTTTTATATTAAATTCATAAGGCCCGATGTGCCTTATTTCATCACAAATATCACAATATGTTGTAGGTATCACAGTATAAAAATATCATGATTTATGGTTTGAAATTTCTATAAAAATTGTAACTGAAATGACGTAGATGGGTAAAATGCAAATTAATGGATCAGTACCAAACAAGTAACCCTCTACACCTATTGTTGTAGATGTTGACTATCCCCTGGTAGCTAAAAATTGGGGTTTTTTAAAAATGTTTATACGTTCCTAAAATATCGCTTTGGCACATGTCGGGCATATCCGTTTTGGCCTGTTTTTGTGTTTCTTGTGGAACTGGCCATTCTTCTAGAAACGTTGACGTAGAATATTTAATTAAAACGTAGAATTTTTTGAGAAATGAAACTGAAGCGCCTCTATCCTCTCCTTTCTCGAATTTGACTATTTTTGGAGAATGTCCATTGTATTACCTATTTCAAAAGAATTCGTAGTGCGATAGGATAATCGATTTTGAGTAATCGTCAAAATTTATTGGATACTGCAATTTTCTGCTGATTCCAGGTTTTGGCACTGGATGGGACGACAGTCGTCGGCAGAATCTCTAAACAATGGAGTGGCCTCCTCCGTGAAGCTTTCACAGATGCCGACTTTTTCGGTGTCACTTTCCCGATGGACCTGGATGTCAAAATGAAAGCCGTCATGCTGGCTGCTTGCTTCCTCATTGTAAGACTGAATTCGTGTATTTCACTTAGATAGCCTCAGAGCTGGTTTCATGATGGTGGGTGGAGGGGGGGGGGGGGTGCAGTGGCAAATTCGAAAATTCGAGTCCAGAGGCAGAGTTGGAAATTAGTGGATTTAGTAGTCAGGTACGCAAGGCGATGAGCAATAGTGAGATATTTGAAAAATTAAACCCCAGTTCCCATTGCTGATTCCATCTTGTGAATCCACTACATGTCCAGCACGAATATGAATTTTATCAGCAGCAGTTGAGTGAAGGATGTTTAGCATTCGCTGCGCCCCTATTGGTGCGTAAAGGAAACTTCTTTAATGAAAAGTCATCCGCCATGTTTGTATTCTTATCCATGCTGACTCTCAAACTCGAAAGCTCCCATCGGGTTTTGGGTTATCTTTTTGCTGTTAGAGTCGTTGTTTGTAATTTCTTTGTATAATATATTTGTTTTCACCGATTTGATATGCCACCAAATTGCCTGTATTTTCCCCCATTTCATTGCAAAATGAAACCAAGACGGTTTAAGGTGGAGTGTTTGGTGTGTGTGGTTCGGCTATTATTATAATCACTCCCAGTTCCCTATCAACATACAATAATTTTTTTCTCAAATATTTTGTGCAGTACCTGCACATCAGTGTTGCCAGTCGTCCTGGGGTGAGGGGTGGGGGGCTTGTCCTCTTTTTAAGACACCAGTGCCCTCCATGACCTGGGGGGGGGGGGACGCACAAAAGTACTCGTTTTTGATAGGGATTCCGCTTTTGTACCCCTCTCAGAATCTCTACGCTCTCCAATTTTGGAAAAGCGCGAAGCACCTACGGCGGACGTTCAAAAAATTTTCGTTCCCTTTTTGGTTTCTACGTACTATGAAACGGAAACCTTCTAATTTGCCGGGTGGGGGGGGGGGGGGGGGTAAACTTTCCTTTTCTATTTTCCATGCTCGATTCCAAAGGTTCATTATTCAAAATAATGAACCAAAATATTGGCAAAGTTCATCGTTATGTCCAGGGTCAGTACGTATTTTTGAAGATAATTATGGACTACCAACACTGGTGTTTTTACTCGAATGTTTATTAAACCTTCCCAGTGCTGGTACGTGTACAAACCCAATAAATAATTTTTTTAAATCCCCACTAAAGCTGCTGTTTTCTACTGTTGCAGGATTTCATGTTCTTCGATAAAACGGGAGGCCGCGAGGAAGACGGATTTGGAATGTGCTAAATGTTGACAAGTAAGCGACGTTTTGTTACCCTTCTCCAAAAACGTTTTTCATTGTCACTTGTTGTCCATTATCATTGGTGTTGCTTCAAAAATGTTGCATAAAATACGGAACACTCATTTCATTTTGCTGTTTGGTGACATGTAAATGTCTTATTTGTTGTAATCGCGAGTTCACCCAATATTTTTGGCTCTGCGTTTCTAACTACTTGATATTCCTGTTTGTGTCGGTCGATCTGATTGATAACCGAGTCGAATGACTATATTTTTATCGATATTATGACATGATAATTAGCTAATTTATTAACTGTTGGGATTTTGAATGTTCTATCGCGTGTTTACAAGGCATGTTCTGTTGAAATGGTTTTTCACTTTAAGTAAGTTTAAGAAAGGAACTACCTAGCGAAGCCTTTTTATTAATGGAGAAATTATTTTCAAGCAAATTTTTGAGATTTTACCGTCCAACCGTATTCGGATTTCTGTAAAGAAATAATAATAATAATAATTAGGTGCCTACCTATTTGTTTTCGGATCTCTGAAAACAGATGGGCTGAATGTGGTGTCACGGCTTCACACTCATATAACAGATGACATAACTAATCCAAATAATTAGAAATAACTTGTTATTGCTTGTGATATGCATCTTCGGTATTTAATCATTTTCATTAATTGGAAATCTTGATTGCTGAAAAGTAGCCTATTTACATTTAAAAATGAATAAATAAAAACGGAGGTATTGAAAGGTATTTCCACGAATACATGAAAAATACACTGTTGTACCGGTTTCGGTTGTCAAACCATCGTCAATAACAAACAATAACTTGATGGTTTGATCACTCAAACCGGTATAACAGTATTTTTCGTGTATTAGTGGAAATAAACAAAATTTAAATAACTCTGTTATTATTCTTTGAAATGGATTTCCATCATTTCATCGCGAGTGATTTAGTTTGTATTTATGTAAACTTTTACCTTCACACAAAGGTGCATATCCTTTCATTCTGTCTCATATTTCAGTCAATTTAACCCATTTTTGTTTAATTTACACTCGTTCAATTGCTCATTTTTCATTTTTTTAAACCGCTCATTATAGAGGGAAAGTTTTAATTATGAAGGAATAAATTATATACCTCTCAGTTATTAAAAATTTATTTTTTTACTCCTAAATTTTGGTAAAATTCACTTATGAATGTACCTATATTGTAAAATGAACTTATTGATACTGTATGGCCTTGAATATTGATGAAACATCCATCGAGATTCGCATCACATTGTTTATATACCTTTATTTTAGAACCCCAGTCATCATTTACAGGATTGAAAAATGAATCCTCACCGATAGTTCCTGTTCTCGACTCTAATACTAAATCTGTATCGCCCTCTTCCTAGTCTGATATCTCCCCTAGTCTTCTTTGTACAAATTTCTCTGCCGAAATTATTCAAATTTTGTATTGCTTATTATCTCATTATATTAATTAGGGGGACAAGGAGAGGACCTTACCCTCTCCCCGCACCGAAACCTAGGCTTATTGTGTGGGTATTATCTGTATTAAGCCAGACATCAGCGTCAAGGAACATACTTCTATCGCAACGTCCATAGTGAACAATTTTTTGGGGTTTCAAATCCCCTTTTTTTGCCAGATTCTGTTCAATAACGGAAATTATTACTTATTGAGCACATAAGGAGGTGTTTGTCGGAAAGTCTAGGCAGAAAATGAGTGTGAAATTTGAATTTCTGAGTTCTCGCTAGAAATGACATCTCCGGTAAATTGCCGAGTAGTTCAGCTCAAATCCCGCTTAGAGCGCTAGTGCATCACTTTAAACGATGTACAGAACGTTAGTGGATGGACGGGTGGGACCGAAAATTAAGTAAATAAATCAAACTGATCGGAGGTTCACGAAAAGTTGCAGCAAAGGTTCTTAAAGGTTGTCAGGAAGGTTTGCCATTTCTAATGATGGGTTGTTGGCAGCATTGAGAACCTTCACCTCTGCTCCACCTCCTTGGGCCAACAGCCTGTCAGATGTCAATAGACCTCGTACGTCATTTCTTACTGCATTTTTACTTTTAATCACCCCATTTAAAAAATATTGCTGATTTTTGAAAACGGGCTTCAAACTACCATTATTCCAAGAGCTCTGAATATTGTTTTTCCAAAAATAAATTGTTGACAAAATTCCTTATTTATTACATACCTATGTAAGTAGTGTTGTTCTTAAAATTCCTTAATTTTTCGAATCTATCACCTTCAAGGTGAGCATCCACCTAGTACAATAGTCAAGTACCTATCAAACATGATTTTTTGAAAAATATTGCTGTCAAAGAACACAACCTCGACATTGCTACTAAATGTTTGTATCAGCAAGTATGTTTTCCATTTTATTTTCAGTTATTGTTTTCAATTATCTTACAAATTTTTTACGTTTGTAACATGTAGCTACTTGTAATCCTGGAGTTGTGTGATAAAATTTGAGCTTCCTATTCTCTAAAACTTTCTCCTAAGATGGTTGATGGTTGCATATTTGCTTAACAGTGAATACTTCAACAAAGTCTGTTATCACATTTTACCTAATATCGTTTTATAATTACCTATTCATTATTTTTTAATATTTCAAATTCCATTTTATCACTTAAATTATTGATAATTTATCATATTATACTGGTTGTGTGGTGTGTCGTGGAATTTGCAAATGTGTGCCTCTGTCTTGATTCATTCGAACCAACCAGCTCTATCTTTATTATTTCGTTTTAATATTTCTCATCTTATGATACCTACCTATTGTATTCCATTGTATTGGATCAATAAAATGTGTGTAACAGTAACTTGATATGACCTTCTTCCGTGTCCTTTTCTGTGAGTGTGGATACTATAATTATACTATGTTTCCTGCAGCTCGTTAGCAAGGATACTTTGTTGTCTATACCTTCGTTCTGTATTGGTAGCTACTTATAGGTGACTTATGTTCAGTACCTGATAACTTGTACTCGATGTTCAGTACCTAGTAGGTAACTGCTACGTCGACCATTTATTCTTGGCAACCAGGTGTCAATCTCGATCATGGTGGCACAGAGGAAGAGTGATCTATCATATTGGAAAAGGTTCGTAAACTTCCATATGGTAGACTCGGATAAATGGGCCATCCCCCGTATGAGACAGAACGTTTTTGTTGCTATGGCGGCATTACTTTTGATTAGAACCATCCAGAACAACTGCCATTGCAGCCTCATTCCAGTTTGAGATGAGAGGTGGAAGTTCATATATGCTTCACAAGAAAAAAAACTACCCCTGAAACAGCATGACTCGTCCATTTGTGATGAGTAAAGTCCCGATTTATATGCTTTTACGTATATAATTCTGAGACTATACTTATAAGCAAACAGCTTATAACTACTTGAAATAAAGTGGTTATAAGCTGTTTGCTACAATATAAACACAATTTAATTTAGAATATTTTAGCATAGTTGAGGTCAAAAGAATATTTTGAATATTCATTTGTTTTCAAGAAACAAAACAAAAAAGTCTGCCAAGTTGGGTGGGCAGTATAGCTTCTTCACTTGTTGTAACATGGACGTGTAGAATCAGTTTGTGAAAAATGATGCGTATCCCGAAAAAAAATAAAGGCCATCCCAAAAGGAAATGCTGCTGTGATGCAACATCTTGCTTATGTCAAATCAAATCTAAGTGGCCCACTTTTTTGGATTTCATTACTGCTCTTGAAGGTGAAGGTATTCGACTGACCGATTCTGTGACTAAGACTGAAAAATGTATTGAGGACAGTAAATTTTGGGAAGGAGCCACTGGGGGACGACTGAGGAAGAAACTGGAGGCGGTGAAACGAAACCCGGGTTGGACGACTGTACAGCAGGTGGCGTGAATTCTGAAAGGAGAGATAGTTCCAGAATACGAATTCACGGATCCCAACGACAGCAGCACTGAAATTCCTGCCTATTGTTTCATGTGAAGTAGAACGATCCTTTTCTAGGTTGAAAAATGTCTTGACTGATAAAAGAAGAATTTTAAGTTAGAGAATCTCGGAAAAACGTTAGTCATTTTATATAGTGAGTAGTAGCCCCCAAAGCCAATTGTTGCATGGGTATATTTTTTAATCTTGTATATTATACCAAATAATGTTACATTTTCCACTTGCTCAATAAAAACTCGAATAAAAATAAAAATAAAAAACAGAAACTGTGTCTTGACTTATTTATCCTGCAACCTTGTAAGAGCAAGATTTCCACCTATGGTTCTGGTGGTACAGCTTTGAAATGATATCAGTCCTCAGTAGAATCGTAAAATCTTGTTTTCATTGTGATTTCAAAAAAGAATATTCTACTTTCAAAAAATAATATCATGGCCTTGAAAAAAGAATGCATATAATACGGGCACTGAAAAAAAGAACATAAATCCGGACTCTAGTAATGAGTTCTTCACGTTCGCTGTTACCTACTTCCATAACCTGCATGAAAATAAAAACGTGAGGGGGCTTATTGAAAAACTGTGAAAGGGGGGTAACTGGGACCTCCACCAGGTTTCAGTTTCAGTCACAGTTACTCAACGAGCGAATTTTCAAAGAAACATCAAGTATGTTATATTGCATTATATTAAGTATGTTCCTATACATACCTACTTGATATCTGGTAATTTTCATGAAATCCTCACGACGAAAATTCGCTAATACTTACCCGCTTGTAGAGATTTTTTCAAGAATTACCTACATAAAAAATGAAGAGGAGGTAGTTTTTAGGGGAAGAGACAGATTGTATGTAAGTGTGTTATAGTAAATTTAACTTTACGACAAGACCGAATATGAAGTAGATTTTGACCAGAGTGGAAAATTGGGGTTCTAACGAAATTTTAGCCTTAAATTTACGTTAAATATTGGTATAAAATCGTCATTCTTCCCCACTCAGTTTGGGAACACATTTGGGTGCTAGTTGTGCTCCGAAGCTCGGCAGCCCGATCGGAATACACCCAGGGGTGTTATGGGAGACAAATGGGTGTGAAAGTAGGGGTTCTAATGAACACGAGGTTGTGATGTATTGTTTTCCATGTTTTTTAGTGCGAGAAGACCGAATATGAAGTTGATTTTAACCAAAGAGTGAAGAATTGAGGTTGTAACGAAGGCTAAGCTCCCGAAATTCATTTTTTATGAGTGAAAAATCTGGGAAATTGTCTGAAATCACCATAAATTTGTATAATAACACTAGAAGTAGTATTAGCAGGTGAATCAAGACAGTTAAAAATGGCACTATCAACGTTCAAAGATAATCTCTGAAAAAAAGGAAAACAACCTAATTCGTGTTTTTGGGGGCCAAAATTGGTGGACACCATCAAAAATAGCTATTTCAATTATTAAACATGAATGAAACAATAAATGAACAGCCAAAATTTCTGTGCGTATGTCCAGTAGAATAATAAACCCATGTGACAAGGAATTTGCAGCGTTTTTTCACTGTGTTCCGTACACCTTCATCCTCTGCAACACTGATTTCGGTTTCAGAACATATTTTTTAAATCGAATAAATTCCTGCATAATTCACTGTTGGCGAATACAGTGAAACCATTGTTTTCGGTATTGGGTGGGGTAGGGGAAGAAAAGTGGGGGTGGTATTAAACCCCACTGTGTGAGGGTAACTGGGGACCGGTGGTCGTGGTAAATTTATTAATACATACAAAATGCATATTGCTGATTTTGATCGGTTTAATCCACTAGACGCCTCCTTCCAACTAGTAAAAATTAAGGAAACGTTTAAATTGGCACTGGAGTAAAGCAGCCAGCAGAAATTGAAATGTACTCAGGCTCAATGTTGTAAAAGGGGTCCGTTACTCTACGCTTCCTTATACGAAAATAAAGGACTTCAGCAACTGTACTGTGGTACTGTACAACGGTACTGGGGATTTTGGAACCATAGCAACTGGAGGGTGCGCATCAACTGCAAGCGCCTTAGTAATTTACAGTAGAACTTCGATAATCCGAAGCAACGTAAGTTTCCCTTCCGCAGAGGCCAGAACTTCGATGTGTCGAAGGAAAATACCTACTTCGGATAGGTATGTCGAAGTATTTTTGGCCTGCCTAAAGATTTTTTCCGGAATATTTCGTCGACCAAAGGAATGTTTACTGGATTGTCCAGAGTTCTCGCTAGAAAACATCCGACAGAGAGAAATGAGCAGATAACGTTAAAGGTGTCAACATACATTTATAATTAATTGGAAAGTTTTAAATTATAAAAGGGGTACTGCAGTACGAGAAAAAATTAATTTTGAAAATATCTCTCATTTAGACTAAATATTTCTACAAAAAAAAGTTGGCCACGTATTATTTTAGGGGTGGTGCACAAAATTCTCCAGGCGGTTCCTCCTCGTTATTTAAAGATACGACTTGTCAAATTTTTACAGTGAATTGCGGGAGTTGAACGAGTATACCCTCAAAATTTCTAGTCAAACTTTGGTCCTGTAGAGGGACGTGCCAACACTTCGGCAACTGAATGCCAGAAATTACTTTCTGACGCACGATAATTTTCCCATCTATTTGTTTGTCGAGTACTCAGTCTTTTCAAATAACATGAAATAGTTCCACACTTTCGCGAAAGAATTGTTGCTCTATTTAGGTCAGTCAATGAAACGAGGGAGGTTGGAGCTGGGTAAGAATGACTATCGTCTACGAAAGCGATATCAAATTTTATTTGACAAAAAAATGCACAGAACAACACTAGATCAACAAAAATTAATATTGCACATTCCGTAAGGCGTCCTCCCCTGATTCCACAGGGTACTGGAAGGTTATACAAATCTATCAAAACGGTAAATACATCTGGTCGGTACCGTATCTATTGTTTGCCACAGGAATTCTTGAACGCTTACTATTATAATTATCTACTGTTGTAGTTAACGATTATACGTTTCGAACTACTGAATGAACTTGCAATAATTAACAACTTGCAATGATTAACTGAATCATAATAGGATGATTTTTTTTGGCACCACGTATATATCACGAAAAATCAAGATGTGTTGAACAATACGGAATAAGTAAGGGAATAATAGAATAATTAACTGTATGGTCCCAATAACACGTGCGAACCTAAAAATCAACAGTGGAAATTTATAAACCGATGGAATTTCATGGTTAATTGAGGGATTATCCCAAATTAATAAACTGTAAAAAATGAAGAGAAGGTAGCCAAAACCAGCTTAAGTTCTGATTTGGTCAACTTCCCAATGTTATATTGAGGAAGAAGTTATCAGAGTGACTCCACTAGATGGAAGTAAGTAGGTAATTTTGGTTACCAAGTAAATATTCCTTTGAACTAATTAGAATTTCCTCATCAGTTGAAGACTCGGACGAAAATTCAGCTGACCAATGGGTGATCCTCGTTCATTCTTCTAATAGGCACAGGTTTGGTCCAGTTGAACGATCTCAAATGTATTTCGAACGTTTTGAGCGCAATTTGGAATGACAGGGAATAACAAAACTCACTAAGATAACATATCACTTGGAAGGAATGTTTTACAATACTCAGCATATCAGCTGAGAGTCGGAAATGCGCGGATTCCGTTTAACGAACAGAAGCCACGAGTAAACGATAGAGTAACTCATAGTGAAATTCAGTCATAGTGAAATCCGAGTTGGCGACGGACCAGTCTGAAAGCTCCGGTTTACAACAAGCTGTTTTCAATCGCAAAAATAATCAACGAGAAGATATGGGCGTTAGACTTGTATTACTCCACTGTGACGGATTTGGCCAAGTTCCTGGGGCAGTCGACGTTGCAGCCGCGGAGGACGGCGATGTGGTAGGAGAGGAGCTGCATTGGGATGACCGTGAGAATGCCCTGGCAAAAAATAAATAAACGATCACAGAGGTTAATGATTACGAGCGTAATAATATTGCATGTTGGCATCAATCACTCAGTAATTATAATACTAAGTATTGATGCCAACATGCAATAATCCTTAAAATGCATGATAATTGTATTTATCATTTTAAAGGTTCTCACACACTATGTGGAAACAGGACAGGAAACGCCGTGGGTAGGACGCAGGACGCCGGCAGGCTGCTGCAGTCCCGTCCTGCGCCTACACCCACATAAGGCAGGACGTTCCTCAACTCACTTTTCCCCCACCACTCACCATATTCCACTCGTTTCAAGGACGGGTGAGAGGGTGGACGCGGGGAAGGCGCGCATGAACGTGGGGAAACATAAACATGGCAAGGTGGAGGGGGAATATCTCGTGCCAGGCACCACCGTTTTTCGCTTCGAAAGTGATCGCCGCGTAACCCATCCTGTCCCACCTTGTGTGCTTATCTCCATTCAAATACACAGAAGCGAAAAAATACGACCTGTGTCCTGAGGCTGTTTCCTGTACTGTTTCCGCACAGTGTCTGAGAACCTTAAGACATTTTAAGGATACGCAGTTTAAGGACAGTTTTAAGGATAGGGAAACAGTCACTTTAATTAGGAACTTGCAGTTTTTTTGTTGTTTTTTTCTAAGTGAGGAAATCAAAAGTGAATTGAACTTGAAGACGAATGGAGGATGCACCAGTGATTTATAAAAATAAATGAAATTTGAATTTCTGAGAGCCCATCAGAACGCCTGTTCAGCTAACTCAGCCCACTCTCCGAGCGTGACGTCACATTTTGCGTGTCTTTATGTTTTGATCCACCATCCACTTCATGTTACTGAATCACTGGTCATGTTTTCGCTACTTTTTGGTGCAGTTCATTCAACTTTTCGTGCTGCCTACTCAACACCGAAGCAACAGTAATTCATAATAATGGACAAAATACCTAAATAAAGTGAAGGATGGGTATGAGGCGTCGTCTTTCAACTTACAGTTCATTTGGCCTGTGCAGTTAATGTCAAAAATAAAACTTAAGCATTTCGAAATGAAACGAGTGAAGATGACGAGGTAAGCCTTTACTATTTGCATAAACTACTACAAGTAGCTAATGTAGTTGTCTACAAACATTATGGACCTAACTTGCAAACAAGAGGAATTCATTCGTATGTGGGTGCAAAACACACTTGAGTTCTTAATGAACCTTTTTCCCAATGTTTACCGTTAACCTAAGTTATTCTACCACAAATGTATTCTATCCTAGCCTATCAGTTCGCCACAATACCTAGGCTAGCCTAATTTTACAAGTTACCTGTATCTGAACTATTCCTGACATAAGGAAAGGTGAGGGACTTCCCAACACTGCTGTTACAAAAATTCAAGAGACTAACACCTCGACATATTCTTTCTATCTTCGAACAGTAGGAAGGTACGTACCTATCTACCTACCACAAGTATGCATCTTCCATAAAATTCACTATATTATTGCTTCGAATTAAACCAATCATTCTATTACTTGCAGTTCCGAGAAGTGGGGGGGGGGGGGGAGGGTTGGATGTTCTCACAAAAATTTGATGACAATGTAACTATGGTGCCTTTTGCTCACTCACAAACGTCAAGCCCTCCGAAATGCTATATGCTTATAGGTGGGAAAGGCTTCGTTCATAAAATTAAATATCTAAAATAAACCTTAAGGATGTTCAGTTATTTAGGAGGCTACATTTTTTTTTTTTTTTTACTTTCTCATACACAGCTTTTCTACATTCAGTAGGAAAGTTGTGATGAAACAAAACCGACGATTAATTCTATCCTACCTGAAATATTTATCCATCAATGAAGAGCAAAGGTACCAGGGAGATCTTATCACCGTCAGGCACCTTTATTAGTAAATATTCATACCCACTTACATTAAAATGATCTCTGCAAAGATAGATTTACGGATGAGTGATATGATAGCCTTTTCTCCATATTAGGTCGAACCATTTTTTCCGGGTCTGTTGGCCAGCTGGCACAAAAATGAACCATTTTTGGGTTTTTTGGGTGTAGAAGATGTTGAAGCATTGCAGAAAATAACGAAAAGGAAACTTTTTACATGAACATAGTTGCTGTTACCTAGTTGATGATGGACATGGAAATCGCCTTGTCCCCCGGGGATAAGAACTATGACGTCACACGCTCGTCACCCAATCACAGAGCATTTCACGCAGCTTCCCCTTCTCCCGATTTTCAAATTCGATTTTAATGATTAAAAAAACTTTTTGCCCATATATGATCATATTTTCGTGAACAGAACTGTAGGTGGTCAGTGTAGCGTAAAAAAGATTTCATAAGGAATTTCAGATTGGTGCAAGTTCCTCGTTCTTTCTAAGCTGCAAGATCTCAGATTCGCTCTACCTCAGGAACGGTTTCACCCGCTGAATCGACATGTGTTTTACGAATATGGTGATTTCCATCTTTACAGAGGCAGTCAAGATGTCTATTTTATAAAAACTGGGGTAAGAAATGTCAACATTGTCAAAATTATTGATATTAATTGGATGTAGTTACGCAACAGTAAATAGTATAACCCTCAAAAAATAGATTTTGTTTACATATTTAGCTTCATTTGGGCATCTTGATTCACCTCAAATGGTCGTTTTGGTCAAATTTCAATAACCATTTTTGTAAAACGGAAAAATTAGGTATTGATACAAAACTTGTAATGCTAAAAGTTAGCAGACGTCAATGTAGGTACGTACTGAATAAATTACTACTAACCTGTAGGCAGTCGACAGTGTGAGGAACTTCGATGATCTTGGAAGAGAAACTCTGTGTTTCAACATCTCCATTCTCGCAGATAACGATGGGCCTTCCTTCCCTGGCAGTGATTTGTTGGAGGGCGTTCATGCATTTCTGTAAAGCGATTTATAGCATTTAGAATTAATTAACTGCGTTATTTTACAAATAAACCAACCACTGCAACTTATAATTTGAACTAACGAGAGGATGAAATGATATAAGGTACAAAGAGTTTGTTGAAATTGTAACAAGTTATTCCAAGTTGAAAATTGAAAAAACTCTGAAGGGTATTTTTCTAGAGGCAGGTTGAGGCATGCTCAAGTTTTCTTCAGAGGTATGTAGATAGAGGTAGGTATCCTTCTCCCCAGAAAACTTAAGACTTTTGTATGATAAAGGCAGTAAAGGGAAAACCTTAGTAAAATCTGAAAGCCTTGATTTGGCAAATATCCATAAATAAAAAATAAGAAATGGTACACCAAAAATAAAGGTACCGTGGCTATAATAAAGTCTCAATAAGAAAAATTAAGTTCTGGAGTTGGCTAACATTAGTTAAAATTAAGTGAGGAGTTGGTGAAAATCAGTTCAGTAAGGAAAAGGCTACATGGATCCATGTAATTATGAATGTCTTCTGCATGTGTTACTCTAGATGGTACTGTTTCAGGTGATAAGGAAAATGCATGCTTGGGTAAAGGTGGGTAGTTCTTGAGAGACCCCCCTCCCCCCCTCTACTCTTGAAGAACTAACTCCGCCAACTGTACTACTCCTCGACATAGCTCACTGGGACCACAGAGTAAAAGAATCAAGGACCCAGTGTCCAAGGGTGGGTGTAGGAGGGGGGAACCAAAGAAGAACATTATGAACTAAGAACTGAAGAACTAGTCACACACTTTCTCACAAGAGAACTGAGTGAGTTAGTTCTTTATTTCTTGTAGTTCATAGGAACAGTGGATACTACAAGAGGAGTTGATACAATCCACCGAACGATAGTTCCTTTAGTTCATGGAGCCATCCAGATGGGGTGAAAAACTACATGAGGAGTTTATGGTAGGTATCCACAGAACGCTATTTCCTTTAGTTCATTAAGGTTAGTTCAGATGGAGTGGGTACTACATAAGGAGTTCATAGTATTATGGAACGACAGCTCAAAGGAATAAGGAACTAAGTTGGAGAGTGGAGACGTCCAGCTGTTCCTTTGTCCGGTCGTTCCTGTATCAATCCCAGAAGCCAGTCTAATAGTTCAACTATCAATATCGTTCTTAGTTCTAGTTCATTGTTTGTGTTGTGTGATTGGAAACTACAAGGAACTTGAATGAACTACTGAACTAACTCAAAAAGAGTGAAATAACTGAACTTAAGTCTCTCAAATGAAGTATACTCTTACCCACCACAATGTGTACTACACTGCTGCCACTAACACCACTTCAACTTGTGTACCTACATAAGATTTACATACTCCGACATACATAATTATCTATGGAAATGGAAACATCGAGTCATATTCGGCAGTTTTTCTGAGAGGGCTCTAAGCAGTGGGACCTTCAGCTTACTTTGAAAGACATTAACAGCAAAGATTATATATTATGACAGTTACCTTGATCCTAGCTCGACAGTTTCATTGATTTGTTAGTGTTTTCCTCCAAAATGAAAATTTCCACTACCATTTTGCGTTTCAGAATCGAGGAACATTTTTGGTTCCGTGTCTGTCTGTCTGTGGTAATTCCTTGTAACCCCCATAACTACCCGAAATAATGGTCGAAATGGGCTGAAATTTGGAGGGTAGGTGCGGGTTGGGTCACAGATGGACCCACACCAAAATCATTGAAAAAGTACCGTAACTTTTGTCTGCGCATTCGCAAACGTGAAATACTTAAAACACCCATAACTACCCTAAATTTCGTTAAAATGAGTTCAAACTTCGAGGGTCGATCAGGAATAACACTTTGATAGTTCATAATGAATTTCATTGGAATCGTAATGTAACTTTCGTTTGAGCATGTGCGAACATGAAATGTTGACCATTTCCTTGCAACACTTCTAAGGCCCACTTTCACCAAAAATTTGAAACGAGTTAACACGGAAGAGGTTGCAAATTAACGGAGTTTACCGCTCACTGCCTTTCACCAGAGCTCTGTGTGAGTTTAAACTCCCACCCAGGCGGCTCGAGTTTAAACGCCCGAAATACGGCAAGTTAACGTAACTAATCTCCGTTAGCCAGAGATCCCAATATGGCCACCTAGCTCACAGCTGATTTTTGGTTCTGTTGTTATACGGTTGTGAAATGAATTAACGCGAGTTGGCATTGTATTGGTATTTACTCTATACTACGTATTCCACAATGATATTATAGGTATCTTACATTGTGACTGGAGTCGTCGTAAATCAGAAATCACTTTGGCAATTTACAGTTTATTATTACAGCCGAACAATGGAAGCGGGAATCGACATCAGTTGAGTGGTGGTTGTTGTTGTTTTGACGAGTTTATAGTCCCAGCGCGTCATATTGTCCAACTTTTGCTTGGACATTTTAAACTAAACTCCGCTATTGCAAACTGGGTTTAACCGACTTTTGGGCTGGTGAAGGACGCCAGCTGCCTTTCCAGGTTTAAACCTCGACGTTAACTTTAACGGAGTTTGGCTAAACTCTGTTAAACAATTTTCTGGTGAAAGTGGGCCTAACTATGCGAAAAATAGTCGTAGAGAGCTGACATTTTCAGGGTATAAACGGGTTGGAAAGCATATGGTCCCGTTTCAAAATCATGGAAATTGTTTTGTCTGTGGATGCGCAAACGTGAAATACTTGAAACGCCCATAACTACCTTAAATATCGTTCAAATGAGTTCAGATTTGGAGGGTCGATCTGGAACAATACTTTGATAGTTCCATATGATTTCACTGGAATCGTAATACAGCTTTCGTCTGCACATGTGTGTGAACATGAAATGGTGACCATTTCCTTGTAACGCTTTTAACTATGCATAAATTAGTCGGAGAGATCTGAAATTTTGAGGGTACACGCGGGTTGGATTGCAGATTATCCTGCATCAAAATGAACCTACCCAACTGTTCTATACGTTCATGTGATTCAAGTGAGGAAGCTATACTGCCTGCTCGAACTGGAAGACGTTTTTCTTTGGTTAGTTCTTTTGCTCACACCCCCAAAGAAAAACGTCTGCCAATTCGAGTAGGCAGTATATCATCCTCACCTCAATCACATGAACATAAGAATAGTTGGGTCGTTTTGTTTTGATACCCAACCCGCGTTTACCCTCAAAATTTTAGCTCTCTACCGCGTTGTTAGAAGTTTTACAAAGAAATGGTCAACACTTCATGTCATTGAATGTGCAGACGAAAGTTACGATACGATTCCAATGAAATTCATATGGAACTATCAAAGTATTATTCCTGATCCACCCTCCAATTCCAGTTGATCAATCGTCCAGGTAATCAACCCTCCAGTTATGGGCGTTTCAAGTATATCACGTTTGCGCATGCGCTGATAAAACGATTTCCATGACTTTGAAATGGGATCAACTGCGATCCAAAATGACCGGAAAACCGCGTGTACCCTCAAAATGTCAGCTCCTTACGACTATTATTCACGGAGTTAGAAGCGTTACAAAGAAATGGTCAACATTTCATGTTTGCGCATACGCAGACGAAAGTTACATTACGATTCCAATGGAATTCATATGAAACGATCAAAGTACTATTCCTGATCGACCTTCCAAGTATGAACTCATTTCAACTATATTTAGGGTAGTTATGGGCGTTCCAAGTATTTCACGTTCGCGCATGTGCAGACGAAAGTTACGGTACTTTTCAATGATTTTGGTGTAGGTCCATCTGTGACCCAACCCGCACCTAACCTCCAAATTTCAGCCCATTTCGACCATTATTTCGGGTAGTTATGGGCGTTACAAGGAATTACCACAGACCAGACAGAAAGGCATGGAACCAAAAATGTTCTCTGATGTCTGCAATGCAAAATGGTAGTGGAAATTTTCATTCTGGAGGATATAATTTTTTTTTTTACTCAATCACGAATCCAAGGCTTCCCTACCCTCGGTAGTGAGGAAGCAAAATAATGATCTGATAGCTAACACTCACCTGATATACAGGGTCCCTTGTGATGATGAGGATCATAGGCATGGCCTTATCGACCAAAGCAAGCGGGCCGTGTTTCAGCTCTCCAGCTAGGATGCCTTCCGAATGCATGTACGTCAACTCTTTCACTTTCTGTAACATTGGGCAACCAACACTAACTACCCTCTATACTCGGTCACTAATCATAGCTGTTTCAAGACCATTTTCAATACTAACCACTAAGCTGGTTTACAACCAATTTTAAGTAGCTTAATGAAAAAATTGTTTTTATTTTGTGTTTTTGTTTTGGAAAAATTTGTTTTTTCCCGTCATTTATTCAATATTAGGCAGATACGTGTCCAAATTCGCTTGTAGACTTCACTTTACCACTGCAGACTTCGCCTGTTGACATTCACTTTACAAAACACTTGTAAGTAAGAAACACAACCCAGGGCTCTGGACGGAAGAGTTATTTATACAGAAAATAATAAACAGTCGTGTTGAAAGAGGGAATCCAGCATCTCACTACTTGCGATACCAATCACAGGCATATAGGTAAGTTTGAAAAACAAGGTCAATGTGTAAACAATGGAACGTCCTAACTTAGGGTTGTGGGGTTCAACAAAGGTGCTTCTGACGCATAAGTTTCCTATTATTTTCAGATCAAATTTTCGGTCTTGGAACGTTGCTATGAAGAGCGTGTACATATCTCTTTTTGGTGAGGGTTAGATTCATTTTACGATTAAACCGGTAATTGGATAGTTGACTTACCAAAGCGCCTTCCATACAAGTGGCAAAGTTATATCCTCTTCCCATGATCAACAGAGATTTCTGCAGGTAGAGGTCTTTAGCCAGAGTCTGAATGACACTGTCGACTTTCAAAACTTCACGAATCTGCTCATCGAGATTTGACAATCCCATAATGATCTGGAAAACGAGGGAGAAACATTTTATCTGTCTGATACTAGTAGCTTTCTACTTGCATCTACACTCAAGGGCCCATAAACAGACGTGCCCCCCCCCCCACCCCGCTATGGGTTTGTTATGGGTGTCAAGCAAACCACAAGCACTGCAAACGGGGCCAGAACTTCAAAGACCATGGAAGAAGAAGCTTGAACAATGCACACTCATGAATCCAAAGCTAGAAATCAAATTATTTGATCGCCTATCGCTGACGGGAGATGGTTAGGGGATCTCATCAGAAAACAGTAAGCCGAAAAATCCTGTGACCGAACTGGTGACTAGAAAACCGTCCGCATGTGGTCAGAAGAACACAGGACATGGATACTGTACAGGCATAGAAGAGTCAGGAGGTAAACAAACTGCGAACACCCTAATGACTTTCAAGTGGTCTGCAAGTGGTTTTTCGCCACAGCCAACAAACCTTGGGTTCGTTAAAGCCGCACCGAGTTCACGAAGAAGTTCGGCACAGGGCAGATGGTTGAGGTGACGCGTTCCAACTGTTTTGAGTTCACAAACTCAGTTCGAACTGTGAACTCGCCGAACTCGAGTTCATGAACTCAACTGAACCTAACGAGAAATGAGTTCACCTTTAGGTAACCTCGGCATAACCCTCCTGAAATCATAACCCGCTTCATTTTTTCCAAGATGGCCTGGCAGATATATGAGCAGTATTTGGCGGTTTTCTCTTCTTTGGCGTGTCCCTTTCGGTGTCTCTTCACTTTTGGGCATTCCAGCCATCGGTTTCATGAACTCAGGACCCACTTCAATCCCAACGAACCCGGTCTGTGAACTCATCAAAATCCGAGTTCATGAACTCGGCACGGCTGGAACGAACCATTAATGTCCCTCAAACTTGCGGCTATGGACATTATGAAAAACATGAGGTATCCATACTGTTGTATTTTCATTATCCCCTCCTTTATGATAATCATAGTTGCTGAGCTGATCAATATATATTATACTTTACTTTTAGAGGGATCTACTTCCCTCAGAACAAGCACTACTCCAGGAATCCAAGCAGATTGTTCACGAAAGTGGGGAAAACTTGGAATTCAAGTAACAACACGGTGCTGCAACCGTCAATTCATCTGCAACCCTCAATTTATGGCTGCTCGGTGGGAGGACATGTTGGACATTTAATAAAAAGTAAGGACCAATGAAACTCACTTCTTGCCTCCTGGGTTGGAGGGAGATCCTGTCTTCAGACATGACGAGTGCAAACATGACGAGGGAAATGAACTGGGAGGTGTACGCCTTAGTAGAGGCAACACCGATTTCAGGTCCGGCATTGATGTGAATACCACAGTGACTTTCGCGACAAATGGATGATCCAACAGTATTAGTCACTCCCACGATGAGGGCGCCCCTCTGTTTGCAGTATCGAAGAGCCATCAAGGAATCGGCAGTTTCACCTGAGGAAGCATGAAAAACTTGTCATAAGGATCACCAGGCTGAACGAGTTACAATGACTCCCATGATTATCTAGATCGTCTGTAAATATGTATGTATCATGTAGGTATCTAGCATGTCACTATATCTTATATCACTATATCTACTTGACTAGCTTCTAGCCTAAAGCCTAAATAATGATCCTGTACTCCAGTACGTGCCTGATTGAGATATGAAGAAACACACGTCATCTCTGAAGACGGGAGTGTTCCTGTCCAGGAAGTCCGAAGCGAGGTCCACCATTACGGGGAGCTCAGTCAGCTCCTCAAGAAGCTGCCGAGTGGCGATGGCAGAGTGGTAAGAGGTGCCGCAACCAATGAGCATCAAGCGACGGCATCTTCTGATCTCAGGGATATAATCCTGTAAAGGCACACCGAACCAACACATGGGTTAGAAATAAACGATGGCTCAACACATGCGGCTACATTATCAACGTTTCACATTACCCCAAAATCCCAATAATAATTATTATTCTTACAAACTCCCATAAGATTTCAAGTATCACTAAGGGCTGGTTCATTCACATTTAAATTAAAATCTGACAGCTATTGGTTAGTAAACAATGAACCGAACTGAGAATATTATTAGTAATCCAGAGATGATATAGCTAGAGAGGGAGCTTGCTGTCAGGTGTGGACGGACCATAATGAGGAGTACCCATCACTTCTGTTTATATTTTTTAATGAAAGAAGGTCCCATTCTAAGAATTTTGAGATCAACCGCAATCTCCTATGATGAATAGTTATTTTTCTATTATAAGCTTTCAGAGTTTCGGCAAGGAGTGACATCACACATGGCAAGGGGGTCCCGCCCAGACGAGAGGGGCGCAATGACGTCACTAGTTGCCAAAAACCGAAAGCTCACGGGAAAAGAAACATTCATCGTAGGAGAGTGCGGCTGGTCTCAAAATTCTTAGAATGGAATCTACTTTCATTTGAAAATGGTAAAGTAATATAAACAGAAGTCATGGGTACTCCTCATTAAAACGCCCAACATACCTATATAATTAAATGAAAATGAGCTGTGAACTGAGAAAGATGAAAAGGCTTTTTTTAGGTTGACACAACGGAACAATAAAATTGAAACGTGGACCATCTGGATTACCGATTGCTATCAACCAATTTACCTACAATTGGCACAGGCAACAGAAAAAATGGGGTACCTACTTACGAGATTGTGAATAGATTTTTTTGTCCCGAAGTATTGCAAACGGCTACAATGAAGAACTTGCGCTTGTCATAAAATACGGATAGGTACAAAACGTAATTTTCGGCAAATAGTGGTCAAAGTTTTCTTTCCAACTTTCTTTCTATTTTTATAAATCGCACAGACGCTGGGGACGCTTGCTTGAAGTCCATGGTCAGGAAATTTGGGTTTATTGGAGATGGATAGTGTTGAATTTTTGTGTTTTCTGTATTGAGGTGTCGCCATCTTTCAAATGGTTTTTTTCGAAGTTACCTAAAAAAAGAGAGTTGAGTGGGGACAACCGTCCGCGAAAGAAAAAAAAATTAGTACTGTTTTGCCACTGAGTCAGCTTCAGTTTTACTGTCTTCAGACTTATGCCGTCCGTAGAACTAAGAAACCAGCGGAAGGGGCGTGAGCTACTCAACCCTAGCACATAGGGACAACAAATAGCCTTCTCGATCTTTATTCAACAACAGGTAAATGGTTCAGGTGATCAAATCTCATTGCCCATAAAATAACCCAGGTAAGGCAAATCTACCCAATACCTTGGTAGGTATTGGTTATGAGATTTGATCACCTAAACCTGTTGTTGAATAAGGATCGAGAAGGGGTTGAGTTGTGGCCTACTCGTAAGTATAATCCATTATACTTCAAACCTTTAAGTCCATTTTTAAAATAATAAAAACAAGGTTGTATGACAAATTTATTCAGACAAGTAGAAGGGAAGGTTCCATATTAAGTACTTTAATTCCTCCTAGAATGACGGTCTGGTTCTGAAAGTTCATCCTTCCTCTCATAGTGTTCACAACTGACTCTGGCTGCTCGAAAATTTCTTTTTGCATGAACGAAGAATAATTCCCTGTAATGAAAGAAAGTATTTCCAGGTAATATGATTTATGGTGATGGGGCATTCTACCAAACTTCAAGTGTAACTATAGTAATAAAGCTAGGTTCACATGGAGGGGTGATTCCGAGTGGCAGTCTGACATGGCAAGTCGTCCTGCAATGCTATTGGCCAACGCAAAATGGATTATTGCAACGCAATGTCATGGATATTATATCAAAATCTCCAGATGTTTTCGGATCAGTTATCTTCGCAGAGGTTATTGTGCACACCTCTCCTGTTTGGTTGTTCATATTAGAATTGGACATTCCTGGTTGATTCTGCCTGTTGGATTTCCGGTTGATTCTGCTGCCATGTGAATGCCTGTGAGGCAAAAAATCCGGCAAACGCCTTGCCATACCGGATCGCCGTCCGTCCATGTGAACCTAGCTTTCCGTCCATGTAAACCTAGCTTAACTACACTTGCGTTCAACTATTAGATTATGGTAATTTTTCGTATCACAGATCAATTTAGTACCTTTCATGATTTGCTGGATTTCCATTTTAACAGTGGTGATTTCTCTTGCATGTGGGTCTTCGAGTGATCTTCGGAGTCTGTGGATGGAGAGGAGGCCATCTTTGACTGCAGCTACATCATCGTCCTGCCAACAAAAACGAGCATTATTATGTTAGGTACCTACAAATTGTATTATTTTTTTTTTTTTGACATTTTATGTCTTTACTTTGCTACATAAACTCGAAAATGTAACGCGGGACATGTAACGGAGAAGCGTCACGAAAATATTTCTGATGATTTTCGCTTACAACCGATTCGTTGCTACGGATCTTTATCTTCGCCAGTTATCATCGTACAAAAATCGTTCACCAATCGTTGGATAGCTCTCGATTTACCTAACCATATTACGTTAACCACTGCGGAGTGCGTGGCCGACAAGCTGTAGTATGAGCGTGATTGTTTAAATGAATGCGTATGAATTTCAGATGATTTTCGCTTACAACCGATTCGTTGCTACGGAACTTTATCTTCGCCAGTTATCATCGTACAAAAATCGTTCACCAATCGTTGGATAGCTGCTCTCGATTTACCTAACCATATTACGTTAACCACTGCGGAGTGCGTGGCCGACAAGCTGCGGTACGAGCGTGATTGTTTAAATGAATGCGTATGAACTTCTCCGGTTATCATCGTATACAAAGACATAAAATGTCCCTCGTGGTTGCGTACTTGTACGAAAGCTGTACCCACCGTTTGTGTTACACAACGGTTAAGTTTTGGTTAATTTCTAGATAAGTTTTTAACTACATTTTGCTTCATCGAGCAACTTTACTATGTACTGATGATACTAAATTTTTTTTTAACGGCATTGTTTTTTGTTGAGTTATGATAAGAGTTAAGCCCTGCTTTTAAAAGTGAACAGTGCCCAAAGGAGATCAGCTTTGGGTGAGGGCAGCCAGACTGCTAGACCATCTTGTGCCCAGGTGGTCAATTTTAAAAATTTCCCTACAAAAGGTAAGGAAGTAGGCCTCGTCGGATGGGTACTTCATTACTGTTATGCAATCCACACTTCACCATTCATGGCGTACCTCCAGGCGCAGGACGACACAGAACCACTCCACAAGTATGCACCCAGAGCTAATACAACCTCGTATGTAGCTGCCCTAGATGGATACTTCAAATCTGAATCTCCACAGGTAATTACAGTTTCACTGCACCTCATTTGGCTCGTTTTCGTGGATGTTTCACACTTCAAGGTACAATGTCCAGTAACATCCCAACTGTGATTAACCACTCAAAATCATTATAGATTCATCACTCATCAAAACTACCTAACAGTTCCTTAATAGGAACAACTGGACGGTGGAACTGGACAAGCAGTTAGGAACCACCTCATCCCTGAAACAGGAACTTTTTTGGGATGGCGTGTATTTTCTTGGAGACACACACACACACACCAAAATGGAAATGGAAAAGAGGAAGCCAGTTACTTACTTGCAGACTTACCGCTCAAAAGGAAACCAAGAACCGTAAAACTAAAACTAACAATTAAAGCCACTTTGAATATACCTCCATAACTACCCATCGTCAACTAATCTATCAAAATTTCAAAGGAGAATGTGATTTATTAAAGTGAAATGGAAAGTGGACATTTTTGCAACAACCAGCTGATATTTATAAAACCAAAAAACGAGAGCACAAAAATATTAATGAGTATGGGTACGACAATCGTGATCATGATGATCAGTTGTTTTGTTCCCATGTGGTGGAATGTAGATTTTGCACAAAGTAATAACATCAACAAATTGAGATCACTGTATCCATTTTCAGCATAGAAAATTACGTGAAGGTATCTTCGTCCTGGCTGAAACTCCACACCCTAAAGTGCAGATCAAGACGACAGTGCTACCGATAGCTTCACAGCACCTCCCACCCATTTTCTAGGCAAAAACAAACTCAAGTTAGGAAGTGACATCGGAACAAGTAGTATTCGGAACATCTGGGTAAGCAGAGAAATGCAGCTACCAAGTACTTCTGATGGTGATTCTTTTCATCTTCAAGTAAAATAAAGATGACGTCAAGATAACGTCAAGAAAATTTTGACAATTTTGTCTGCTAATACTATCGGTATTGAGGAAACATCCGAATCCAGGAATCATTGAAATTGGGACACTTTGGTTCACATAACTAGATCAAATTGCCTTTGCCTTTAGCTTGCTTGCTTTTAGAGAACAAAGCTTAATGAAAATAACTTACTACGTACTATTGAACAATACTTCCAAGCCGACTATAACCATTGCAAGGGCGAGTGCTTTCCTGGCGTTGGCATTCATGTTAGCTGCTGACCGTACTTGGTATGTCTTAATTTGTTGTTGCGTAATTGATGCTTTTGGCTGAGTTTTTGTGTTAGGTGCATTGTTGTGATAGATGACAATCGGGAAAACATATGGCTGCCAATGAAACCAACAAATAAGTAATATTGATCGAACTGAAGAGCTGTTTGCTTATATCAACATGAAGCCAAAATGTCTTAAGTCTACCTGTGACCTCATGGTCTCGGAGTGGTCAAAAGGAACTCGTCTGCCTACTGCCCATCAACTTACAGCCCTGTTCCAGAACCCCTCGACTGGCCGCGGATGAGCAAATCAGGAAAGCCAAAATATGAAGCCTGGGATGTGATTCATGTGACACACAGGTCAGTAAGAGTACTATGAATTCCTCCACACATAAAAAGGATTTGTTTATCATGAAAACAAGTTGAGGGTGGTGGCGAGCTTTGGTATGGTGAACCAAACCATCAAAGCTTTTTATCAACCTTTGAACACCATCAAGGGCACACGCTCATTTTGGTTTATTATTCTGTGAATAATACACCTATGTATTCGCTCAGCAAAAATTTTTATAACACCCCCTCAAACTTTTTTCTTTTACGTTTCAAGGTGATTAGATTCCAAAAATGCAATGTCCGTCCGCCGTCCACCGTACGCCGTCCGCCGTATCACGTTTACAGGCCTCATTTTAGGTCTAAAAAAATCGTTCTTTGGCACACATGCTCCATTTGGGCCCTAGTTGTGTCGAAACTTTTCAGCCCGATCGGAATATACCCAGGGATGTTATGAGTGAAAATGTGTGTAAAAATAGGTACTTTTTGCGTTTTAGCAAGATGTTGGTAACATGAGCTTCTGAGATATCGTTTTCCATGTTTTGGGGGACGAGAAGACCGAATATGAAGTCGATTTTGACCAAAGAGTGGAAAGTTGAGTTCTACCAAATGTTCAGCTCCAGAAATTGATTTTTTATGAGTGAAAAACCTGGGAAATCGTCTGAAATCACCATCAGTTTGTATAATAACACTGGAAAAAGTGTCAACACGTGGATCAAGACGACTAAATGGCACTACCAATGATCAAAGATAGTTTTTAAAAAAATGGAAACCATCAGAAATAGCTATTTCGATTATTGCGCATGAAAGAAACAATAAATGAACAGCCAAAATTTCTGTAGGTATGTCCAAAAGTCCAAAATAATAATAAACCCATGTGAAAAGGACTTTGCAGCGTTTTTTTCATCCATTAGTAGGGTTCATCCAGATGACCAGGACGAACACTACGACAAGATGTATTTAAAAGAATCAACGGGAAGCTAAACGGAAGCAGCCAGTTTAACTTTTTGCGTTTTAGCAAGATGTTGGTAACATGAGCTTCTGAGATATCGTTTTCCATGTTTTGGGGGACGAGAAGACCGAATATGAAGTCGATTTTGACCAAAGAGTGGAAAGTTGAGTTCTACCAAATGTTCAGCTCCAGAAATTGATTTTTTATGAGTGAAAAACCTGGGAAATCGTCTGAAATCACCATCAGTTTGTATAATAACACTGGAAAAAGTGTCAACACGTGGATCAAGACGACTAAATGGCACTACCAATGATCAAAGATAGTTTTAAAAAAAAAATGGAAACCATCAGAAATAGCTATTTCGATTATTGCGCATGAAAGAAACAATAAATGAACAGCCAAAATTTCTGTAGGTATGTCCAAAAGTCCAAAATAATAATAAACCCATGTGAAAAGGACTTTGCAGCGTTTTTTTCATCCATTAGTACGGTTCATCTAGATGACCAGGACGAACACTACGACAAGATGTATTTAAAAGAATCAACGGGAAGCTAAACGGAAGCAGCCAGTTTAAAGGAAGATGGGTAATAATTTGTTGAACGCGAGAGTTAGAGTGAAAATTAAATTCAAGAACTAATAAATGGTTTTCCATATCTCTGACTAGGCTCACATAAGTCAGGAGAAGTTTGAGAACTCTACGACCTATTTTCCTGATCCTGACATAGTTGGCTCAAAATGGATTTTGAGTTCTCCAACCAAATCCAATACCCCCCCTCGACCAACCCTAAGGCCCCTTTCTCACTACGAGCGATAGGTCTCTCGCTCGCTCGTAGGAGCTTTTTTCGCTCATATTTCGAACACCACCATTGAAAACTCGTAGTAGGTAAACATTTTTTGGCCCAAAATTGCTGGTATTCTTTTTCAGCATTTTTTGATGAAATCTGTTGAATGAGACCAACTCTGCAGGATGTCTGGCATTATTTCTGACAAATTCTTAAATTTTCACGGAAAATGAGTCAGACACAAAACATGTAAATAATCTGACGGTCCCAGTGGACTCAGATTAATATTCCAGAAAAGGCTCAAGTTCGGTGTCCTTTAGGACAATCAGATTATCTTAATTTGTGTTGAAAATTTCTTCAAAATAAGGACATGAGAAAGACATGATAAAACAGGGACATGAGGGACATAAGAAAGGATGATACGGATGGGCTCTCTCTCGTAAAATATTTTGTCAGATTCAATTTTAAAAAAAATCTGTTAAACTTGCATGAAAATGGCTGTGAACAGCCATATAAATAGCTCTCCAACATTTTGCAATGACATTCTGTTCTTTATAGTCGTCTAAGTTTTTAACTCGCGAAAATTAATAATCTAACGTCCACATTGATTGTAAATGACGATAAACAGCAAAACGAGAGCGATTTCCGGTCCTAGTGTGTCGGGCCATGTGCATCTCAATGAACAGCTCCCTTCCACGCGCCTTGCTCTCGCTGGCTCGTGAGACGTATCGCTTGCAGTGAGAAAGAGGCCTACTTATGCATCATGTACCAATACCCTTAATCATTCTAGAAGCGGTTTGACCCCCCCCGAACAATCCATTAAGCCAAGACATAACTAAGGTCTGAATGGCTAACATAAGAGAAGAAACTTTGAATTATACACATGTAAGCTTACAACAGAAACCGAGATAATGTACGCACCTAAGTTAATCGGATATCTGTGCGAAGGAACTTACAGAATATGCGAAAGAAGTAATCAACAATTATGATAGCTCCGGTGATCATCAGTACCCTTTTGATTATGTCGAACATCTTGCAAATGAAATAGGAAGCGAACTGACAATTTCACCGAACAACAATGAAATTCTACGAACAACAAATTCTTCGACAAATTCACTATGAAATTCTACAAACGATTTTAGAACAGAAAAAATACAATCTGAACACATGTTCACTTTTTTTATGCAACCGCAGTAAGATTTAATATAGGATGGAGGGTTCATTTTAGGAACTTGGTATCCAAAATTGACAACTCCTCATTTCCAACATCCAATCTAGTATTACAAAATGTAATACTAGAAATTGAAAATCCACAGTGTTCCTCCACTCTACGCACGTGAGTATTCATGTGGCTATTCTGCTGCCAGAATATAATAAAGAAAGTTATAATAAAGAAAGTACTCGTTATTATTTCATATTAGTGAACCATCCTATCTACACACCCAAGTTATCTATATTTTGCTAAAACGTCATGTTCTTCTTATCTTAATATCCTAAAAACTTAGCCTCGAAACTAAAACATAACAAACTCAAAATAATCTCTCTCCACAGATCAGACAGGCGAGTAATCCAGGTAGTTCGAGGATTAACTGGGAGACATATAATTCCGGTACTCTCAACGAAATCGACAAAATTTAGAAACCATCATTCCATGAATTTATGGCAAGGGGTTAGGAGGACATTGCGTATGTTAACTACAAGAGTTAGAGAAATTTGCATAGGACATGTTCACGAATATCTTGGAAAACTGGAGGACTCACTTCTAGGAAAATGACTCTGTTTGTGTGTTCGATGACAGCGGAGGCGTCGGAGGCGAAGAAGTATTCAACTTCCTTGTCTTCCAGGGGTTGGAACTCCGATGTGTCCGAGCGGGGAATCAGTGGGAGCTCCCTGCCGTGGGGCCGGTGGTCTGCAAGCAAAAGGAAATTGAATACACTAAATCTCAATCAACTAAATTAAAGACGAGGACCGGAAGGGGAGGAGGTTCCCACACGTTTATAAGGAAATCGCTTACCACAGCTTGAAAAAATTGCCCAACAAATTGGAAAAGTGGGTAGTTACTTCCAAGTTTACCAAAACTAACGCATTCCCACTAAATTAGAGTAAGAAAATTGGACACGGAAATGAGTTTGAACTAAAATTATTCGAGACAAGTTGGAATATTTGACCAAAACGTATGGGCTGGGCAAAAAGTTGACTATACATAAATTAGAGAACAAATTGATAACAGGGTGTTGGGAAACATGAATGTTACAAGCAACGGTTCAAAATAACACAAAATAAGCTGCTGAGCTAGGACCTGGTATTAACCATCCCACACCACTCAATGCTTTCGAGTCCACAGTAGATGATCAAGAGTATTACTTTGATAATTTCTCCAGAGTCTAGAGGAACTAGCACCTTTGAGAATTTATAATCCGAAATTCGGATTCTTCGCCTAAAAAAAACCAGCTGCAAAATTGTCAAGTTAAAATTCTGTCTAACGAGACCGTGCAACAAATGAGTGAAACCATACACATTGTGGCTTGCGAGGATGGTGATCCCCCGCAAGTTTAAATATCAATATTTGAAAGTTAAAATACAAATTATTTACACCCATAAGACTCACACAGAGCCTTTTCCGAGACCTGCCACTATGAACTGGGGATATTTAGGTAATCCAACTTGAAGCGTCTGCACAGGTCAACGAACGAAACTTTATGGAGACGGCCTCGAGTGAAAATTGTCCTATTTGCTTTGCTGGGAATAAATAAAGTCGGCAGTTACCTAAAAGGCTCCGTCCACAGAAACCAACAAATGAAAAAATCAAATTAAAAAAAATCACCATGATCATGAATAATCATGGTGATTTTTAATCATGGTGATGGTGGTTTTTAGTATCTAAAAACAAGCAATCAAATTTAAACGAGATGTTTCCAAAGGGGCTTGTATAGTTCAACGAGTAGCAGTTTGAACGGTCAGTTTATCATTCACAAGTTCTAAAAATTTACTCAGGAGAGATGTTTTACAACTGTAACATGACGGCCAAGTGACGGCTTACAGGTTGCGTCTCATTGAAATGACATTTACGGAGAACGAACTTGCATACCTAAACCCCTCGAATTTCATAAGAATAAATTGGAAAGTCAAACCGGGGTTTTCGATTTCATATCTACGAGGCCAAAATAAAAAAGAAATCTTGATGGAATTCATAAGGAATCATCAATTACATCCCACATATCACTTGTAAATTTCATTACATTCTGAAGAGATTTTGATTAAATGGTACTAATCTATTTCAAGTGTCAAAATGAACCTATTCTTGAAATTAAAACTCAATCTTCTCAAAAAGAGTTATCAGAATGCGTTAACTATCTTGGTACATTCTAAAGTAAGTATAACGTAAGTACTTGTTAACAACAAAGTGATAGATTAGAAATCCCGTAAATCGGTCACAACTTGATGTAAGTCGTGGGGAACCTAGACATTAACTGGAATAGGTACCTATGTATACGGCATGAGCATAATCTAATATTTAAAACGGGATAAAACATAATCAAGCAGGTACATAATCTAATATTTAAAATGAAAAACATAATAAAATCTAATGCCATTAGTGATGTGAACAATAATTATGGACTTTATGATCATAATGTTTTGGGACTTCATATGGAGGCTTATTCGAATTAAAGATGGATGATTCATGCAGGGCAATATTGTGTTGGACCATGCTTCGGATGAAAGGAACATGCGAGGGGTTGATTGCAGAATGGATAATAGAGAAAAATAACTGAGATTTCGACTGGAGAAGATGTACGAAACACTTGAAGTGTAATAGGTATGTTGTGCTTTTTTGGGGGGGTTTTTGCCTAACGAGCAATTTTAATCATTCCTTTTACATAAGGAATTACAACTCAAGTAGGTATCTGGAGGATTTCAAATTACCTAATTATCATTATGGTCTACAAACAAAAACAAAAAGAACTCTCAAAAACAAGATGTATCGACCAACTGAAAAAACGAAAGCTGTAGCAAAGTCCAATGAAGCAGAATAGGTGAGGTAATCTGGATCAAAGGTGACTGCCCCGTTAGTACTGCGGGCTCCCCCAAGATGATGAACAGGGGCAAGTTCTCCGGGTTATTGGGGTGTTACTACCCAAAGTCAACATCTAGAAAGAACCAAGTGAGTGCTAACCGTGCGAATTCACCTTTGGCCCAGTTCAGCAGTATACTGCTGCTTCACATCACTTTACGGTGGTTTACAAAGACAACATAAAATGAAGAATAACAAACCTGCGAAATTCCATTTCAAGTAGATTCATACTTCCGTAAATGGTGATACTACAGCTCGATTTTGGATCAGCAGCGATTTACGCAGCAAACTGATGACGATTTAGCTGTTTTAATAAGGCGGTTCGATTGTAATGAATGTTACCCCACAACCTGGTGAGCGAAGCTAATAGGGGATTGGTGCTCGACCACCACCTTTGCGATGGGAGAATCCACCAACGGATGTGTTTTACCTGATAATGAGTGCTGTTCGGCATCTGGACATCGCGAAGTGAGGCGAAGAGAAACAGGCAACACAAAACACACATGAGATAAAAATTGAAAGAAAAAATGAACGTGAAATACAATAACAACAACAGAAAGAAATAAAGTGAAGAAAGGATGGAATAAACTCAAAATGGTACATACATACTACTAAGTGCGAATGTCAGTGAACACAAAAGCAACACTGTTAGTCAGTTTATACAAACAAAGTCCTTCAAAAACAATATTGCCAACCAAAACGCATTTTACCGGATAAAATCGGAAAACAAACAAGGGACCTTTGTGATACGGGATGATAATATTTACAAATTATAAAACATATTTTCACACACTAAAACAATAAAACGTACATAACTACTGTGCGCATAATAATTTACTATTTATAAACAGACATGACCCCATTTAAAGGCTCATTTGCAGAGGCATTTTTTTTAAATGGTTACCTGACAACTACAAAACCACCCTTGATCGTGTTGAGCGCTACCACCAAGTTTAACCATTCTTTATTGCCTCCATAAAATTTAGTTCACTCAACTCTACCTACTCTCGTCCTAAAGAGAGGAGTTTTAAATGACTTACATCCCTGTTTACTGATTTCAGTTAAATGGATAACTGTTTACCACAGACAAATTTTCCGCTTCTTAGACTTGCCAACGAATTAATCACCACTTCGGCTTCTTTGCCTCATCATTTTCAGCCGTTAAGTGTTTTACTTTCATCATAACTTTACAGACAATGTCGCCAAACATGCCCAGTTTTCCGCCTGAATACTAATCTTTGACTGATCTGACCATGTTTGAAAGAGAGAGGCTAGAATTATTGAAAACTTACAGATAAATCAAGGTGTTATACGCTGTTGTGTTTCGGACGGGCAATATTCTAATTTGAGGACAGTTTTAGTTAGTTAATTACCAGAAAACTTAATTTAGAACACAAAGCCGAACGAAAATCTGCCCCTTATTTTAGTAACATTTAATAGTGAAGAACATAAACCATAACATGCTCTCAAGAGAAAAACCGAAGTTTTGTGCAGTGAAGGTTTTTTTTAAACCTCGTTGGTTTCGTGAATGTTGTTTAGGTTTTCTTTAAATGTCGATCTGTGTTTTAATTTTGAACCTAAAATTACTGACAGGGAATATGGATGTAATTCACATGAAGATTTAAGAAACACTCGGCTCAAATTTAGCAGAATGTTGATAAGACAGATTGAAGTGAATTTGAAAGTGACACTCGAGTAATGAATGAAATTGATGAATCAGAAAATGACGCATAAAATTAAAATAATGTGCACAGGTCATAAAAGATGATATGTTGACAAAATTAAAACTTGATAGTAATAAGTGGCATTCATTAGTACCTGGGATCAGGGGTTCCTCTACAGAAAGACGGGAGAACAGGTCATGCAAAAACAAGACGAAAACATGAAAAAATTAATGTCAATAACATGAAACATAGGTGTAGTAAATGCATATTTTATACAGATCGTGCATGAAGGAAAATGGAGAGTAATATTAAATTGGAAGAAAGTGAGGAATTTAAAAAGATAAAAGTAGAAAAACTACAGCTATTAATGCAACAGAAACTGTACAACAAAAAAGTCTGCCAAGGTGAAAAACTTTTTCGTAAAAATAGCTAAACATTTATCGTGAAAGAACGGGAATGTTGCATCATATTACTTTACATCGAAACAAGAGAGGAATATGGCTTATGGTGCCTAAATCACACTTGATGTAGATGATTAGTCTGGATTCTCAATAACGCTCGTATCTCACAATAAAATGAAAAATATCCCCCATCGACCCATTTAGAGAAGAATACTGCTATGAACTTCTAATGAAGAAGTAAGTAATCTGTGTGTCCTACTAAAACCCTTGTGGACTTGCTCTTTTGAAGCTAAAATTAATATATTTATGCGCGAGATATCCCGATTGCACATGCTCAAACGAAAGTTGGGGACCATTCTGATGATAACACCGAACCGAACCCCGCCCTTCAAACTTTTAGCGCTTACAATCGGTCTTCCATTTAGAGCAAACCTGGCGAGGAATTGTGGACATGTAATGAACCAACATTGTTCAGAAATTAACGTTGTGAATATTGATTATTTTGTTCTTCCCAAGTGATCACAAGGCTTCCTCTACCTTGGTAGACTCCGAAGCAAAAATACTATGTACATGTATATAATTTATAGAACAAAAGTCAGTAGGTAAGTAGATAGGTTTTATACAACGAAACACCAAAACGAAATGCGACGAACGAAGACTCCATGCTAAATATTATTAGTACGGAAGAAAACACAAGCTTAAGAAAAACAGAAAAGGGTTACTGCCAAGTTAGTTGAAACTGAGATAAACGATTTGTCGGAAGATTTGAGAACATTATTTACAGATGAGATTCAGTTTTCAAGAATATCGCAGACTATGAAAAGAGATAGAAAGTGCCATTTGGAATTCAACTTTAAACTTTTTCCAAATTAACTTGACTGCCATAAATATTCAAACCTCCAAATTAAAGCAGGGACCTATGCAAATAATCATCATCTGTACACATGAAAATATTCAATATCTACCCAACCCAAATTGAAAAAAAAATCGTATAGAAAAGTTTTCAATTGCAGGTTCGCCATATTGAGATATTGGACAGTTGTCAGCAATATTACTTCAACTACAGTATGTATTCTGCCCAGTGCCTACATTTTCTTTATTGGTCTGGAGAAGGTTTATTTCAACAGGTCTGCTGGAATCTGCTTTCCAAAATGAAAAAGACAACAAACTGCGTAGGATCAAGATCAAGTTAGCTAGGTTGGGTATTCTCAAATGGATCATCAATGAACGTGTGATCGGAGTGAATAAACGTGAAAGTGGATCACTCACTATAAAACATTCCAAGATGAGTGTGAGCTAAAACGAGAAGATGTTATTAGAAAGATACCTGAGAGTCGAAGTTACAGGAAAGAAGATCTGTATTGGGGGCCTGAAATCGGATTTCATGCCGCTGTTGTGATAAGTAGGAGAATTTGATTAGGTACTCACACAATCGGGTAAATAGGATTTCGAGAACCTGCTTAGGACAAGACTGTACACGCTTGAATATTATAGTGCAAGTGCTCAAAATTGCATTATGACTACGGATAAGAAATTACAGAATAAGAATTAGATACAAAACATCAACTTTTGGAGTGCTTTGCGGTGATAGGTACCATAATGAGGTCCATACCTTTGCTGTAGAGGATGGGCACGTGATCAGTGGCAAGGCGGGTTTTGGTCTTGATGCCAACCAGAAGGGGGCTGCCTCGCCTGGTGGCAACGCACTCGCCGGGGAAGTGGGAGCTTTTGAAGCACAGGGCGAATGCTCCTTCCTATAAGAACACAATGGAATTAGGATGAAAGAATTGTAAGAGATGGAATTAGACTTCATGTTGAATTAGATAGCCAAAGCGTGAAAATGAGTGACGATACAACAATTTGTGAGAAGCAGAGATGTTTAAAGCTCCAAGAACTTGGTATACAACTTCCTTCTTTTGAGGCTATGCCGCAGCATGCCACTTGGCAAAGCCAATCGCAGGCAATTTAAACGTACCTGTCGTCACACCGGCCAAAACCCACATCAAAGAAAACAAAGCCCAGAATATATATTATGTTAGCCATGATGCTTCACGACAACTCAGCCGCGATTCAGATGAGCAGGGTAAAGCCAAAGAAGATATAGGCATTCGAATTTACCAATGGCTCTCGGTTATAGATGACCGAGAGCCATTGGCAAATTCTATAGAAGTGTAGCACATTAACGTGGAATGGACAGACTCACCGATCGTACCTGTACTAAATAGCATGTATTTATACAGTATAGTGTGCTAACACCGCTCTTCTTGCTGCAAGGTTGATGGAGTCTTTCAAGGATTGATTTAAAGTTTTTTCCCGAATTTAATCTAAGCCTGGTAGTTTTATGAAGACCGGATGAAATCAAGGTTGATTCCTTCGCTATCCCTCTTCAGCAGCTGGAATGTTAGGCTTACATATGAAAGAATGCTTATGATTGTTCCTGAGGGCTATGCATCCAACTTGTAACGTTTGTTTCAAGCACAGAGATTCTCAGTGAAAAGAAACTTACCAGCTGAGATATGACATGCTCGACAAGCTCCCTGAAGGAATAGTTAGGATGTTGAGTGTAGATGTGATGAACCAGTTTGACAATAACTTCTGTATCCGTGTCCGATTCGAAGGCATAACCCTGAAACAATATTCAAATAAGCAGTTTCTTTATTGGCTCAGAACACTTATAATTCGAAAGAAATCAAAAGGGGAAACGAATGCTTAAAAATCGTAGTGGCCAACTCTTAACCAACAACGGATAAAAACTTGCCAAACGTGGGTAATGAGCCGAAGTTGTTGCTAAATCGGGGATAAGCTTATCGTGAAAGCTCTAACTGAGAAAGGAAACAAGTCATGGCCCCGTTTTTGCGCAGATCAAAAACAGGTTTGACCAAATTGAACACTAATTGCCAAGCCTTCAAGCTAACATGTTACAACTCTGGAATTACCTACTGTGAAATTTTTGAATTAGGGTACAGTCTCTGATTCAAGAAAAATGGAGAAATATATCTATTTTGGGAAGTTTTTTGGGGAATATATCTATTTTGGGAAGTTTTTGGGGAAGCTCTATTATTTTATGGTTTAAAAGATGGGTTGGGATCTATTATTTTCTGGTTTAAAAGATGGGGTGGGAAGGACTATCTGGAATTAGTGTCATCAAATTATAGGGAGCAGGAAGTTTGGGTTTGTGGCTCATGCGGTAATGGGCTTGGGATTTGGGATTGACGATAACGCCTAAGTACTATGTAAAATACAATAGGGCTTACTTTCTTAGACAGAAAGACTTTGATATCTTTGTAGTTGGTGACGATACCGTTGTGCACAACGACAAAACTCGCAGATTCGTCAGAGCGCTGGGGGTGAGCGTTGCGCTCGCTGGGGACACCGTGAGTGGCCCAACGGGTGTGGGAAATTCCAACATGGCAGTCAGTGATGTCATCAAAGTTCAGCTTGTCCTCGGCTAAATATGAGGGGATAAGTAGATAAATGCCACGGACGAGATGAAAGGGCGAACAAACTGAGTTATCAGGATATATACATATATATATATACGTAAAGACACATCACCGGTTGCAAAGGAAACTCTGCTGAAGATATAATTCAAACAGAGACTTCTGAAGCTTATAGTCACAGCATGATTTAGGATGGTTCGAAGAACTTACTGGCATTGATTTTATCTTCCAGAGCCTTGACTTTGCCATTTTCCTTAACAATGGTCACCCCCTTGGAATCTGGTCCATCGATGGCAACGCCTGTAAGATGAAAGGAAGATTTGGTTAGTTTGTACCTAAGTAAATCCCCATATTTATGTGACAGTCCGTTGTAGCAGTAGGCGTTAAATGCACCCCAGTAGAACGCTTAGAGCTGAAAGTCTTATAGGGGGTAATCTTACAGGTACAATGCATAATATTTTCTACAATGGGCGAAAAGGCACCTCGTTCAATCAGTGAAGTATGGACCCCGTGGGTTGATCAGACGAACGAAAAAGAAAGTCAGAGAACAGCAAATTTAAAAGCGTGAGACGAGCAAACAATTGATCTTAATGAAGGCCAATGAGCACTAACAGTAGGATGGTAATCACGAACACCAGACCAAACCCAGTGAGAAACTAATCAAAGTTTCACTTTCATTAACATGCAGGATCATTTATTCGGTACCTACTGATGCAAACGCTTTTTGTGAGAGAATGTTACTACTAAAGACACATTTAAAGTTTAAAAGGAAACTAAAGAGCCAACGGCTCATCCTGCCAGCCAAATAGTAACCATGTAAGGATTTACAAAGGCAATTTACAAGGGACGCTATTGATCAATGGAGAGACCACAAACAATATCCTGCTGAGCATCCTCCATTGAAACGGAAATGGTTTCAACAGATTAACGTACCACACTCGAAATTTTTTTATTGCCTAATCGATTAGGTTGCGATCAGGACACGGATTAAGCCAAGCCTACTGGAATTGAATCGATCAAACTGCTTCCGACATCCGCCAACATTGTCCTGAGGTGGAAACTTTAGAGCAAATTATCTTCTTTTGCCCAGCATACGTTGAAGTATGTAATCGACTAATTCCAAGAATAGCAGCTCAGGGAACCACCACTCTACCAATCAACCTGAATTCACTCCTGGCAATAAGTAATATTTCATTAATTTGTGAATCACTTAATTAAAATACCTATTAAAATAATTAATTCATTCACAATTTTCTGTTATAAGGTTCTTCCGCTGGTCGAGCCCCAATTCAGGTTAATATTAACAAATTGATTGTTAATCCTCAAAATATTAATTTGTTGATTCGATAGAAGTTTATGCTTTGAAACTTGTTTTTGTTTGTAAATGGTGTCATATATAGAATTCGATTAATAAAGTATTTGATATTTAAGGGTACAGGAAATTATACATTTCAATTTTATCATGAAAATATCATTATCGTGATTAAGATTTTTAAATAAAAGGATTATTTTATTCTTAGTTTTTATTTCTTTTAACTAGAATTGGTATTCAATATTTTCATTAACAATGAAATGCCTCTTTTTTGGCTTTAGTTAAAAGTAAGGGGAAAAATACCCTAAATTTTTGGTCGAAACTAAATATAATAAATTTTACTTCACTACTTTTAATGAGAAAATAAGATTTCATATTAATTTAATGATAGAAACCGACCTGGCTCACGCCGGTCTGAACTCAGATCATGTAAAAATTTAAAGGTCGAACAGACCTAGCCAATAATATTCTACCCCTATTGCTTATTTTAATCCAACATCGAGGTCGCAAACTCCTTTATCGATATGTACTCTCCAAAAGAATAACGCTGTTATCCCTAAGGTAGCATAAGGAAATACTTCTACGACTGGGGAGGTCAATTAATGAATTGTTTATGATCTTGATTAGAGGGTGAGTTTTTCGTATAGGTTTATTCATATTAAAATTTTCTTTTTATAGGGCCTTTAAAAGCTACCTATTTTTTCGGCAGAATGTATTTTGTTGTAAGATGCCAAAAACAGCGTAGCCTGTGTAAACTGAACATTAAATGTAACAATTTGATTGAATTATAATTTTTAAAAATATTCAAGGTAAATACCTACCTACTTAGCAACTAATTTATTCACTTTAACTTAATTATTCGTCTACAAATAACAAACAACAATCCCACCATGAACAATGAAAATACTCAGACGAAATACTAACATATCGATATTCCTTGCAGCGTATCGATTTTAAGATAAGGTAGGGCAAATGTGAAGAGATGTGATCAGCAACAACTTATATCTGATAACGAACTCTAGTTCTATAAATGTATTATGGTTAATGAATTAAGTAACTAGGTAAGCACCTATACCTAACCAATTTTAAATAGGACGTTTCAAGTTACCTACGTAAAAAATATACTGATACGTAGCGTTGGCTGACCTGTGAGGAGTTTCAAGTACTTAGTACCTAACTAACTAACTGACATGGAACTCCAAAACGGGTGTACGGAGAAGAAAGGATGCGTCGTGGTAACAAGGTGCTCATCAACTTAGGGAACGAACCTATTGTACAGGCTAAAGAAGGAGACTTAAATGATTTTCGCAGAACCCAGTCTTAAATGAACTAATGCAAGTCCGAGGTCAGTGTCCTGTCTGTTGGCACAAGGACAGTAAGGACTGCCAAGACGTGGAAGAACGGAGGAAGTTAGATTAGTTCAAGCAAGACTCAATGCAGAACTCCGAAGAACTAGAACTCACAACTTACACAGGCAATGCTTTGCCATTTCTTCCCAGTCCTTTTATCATACTGTATTTTTCGTATTCTTTATAAGTACTGTAAGCTATTATATTTGATTATTTTGGTAACAGGAACAAAAATAAATGGGTTGCCACGGAGAAGAGTTCACCGTAAAGGGGAGATGTATTTTTTTGCCAAATGGTATCCATTTTGTCCCTGAAAGTGCTTGCCAAGAAAAACGACAGTGGATTACCTTGAAATTATAATAAGCAAAATGAAATTATAACAACCACCTTTTCAAAGGAGGAATAGCATCTCACATTACATCCATCATACATGGGGAAAATATTACCTTGGAAATGACACAGGAATTTCCCCTATTTATTTTATTATACTCTTGGTATATTAATAACAGTAGTGTGAAATCAAACTATTAGTAGATAAGGATGTTCAACATAAATTGTTTATGACAAGCCCTATTAAATACCAGAGGAGTACCCCAGACCCATCCCGGGTCTGAAATTTGCCGATGCTTCATTCTGTCATTTTTGACTCTGTTAACTGACGAGGAAATTCTAATTCTTCCTCGTTTGGACGTTGCCCAAACCAGACTTTCTGCTGGGTTTACTGACGAATATATTATCCATTATGTCACAACGCTCCTGAAGTGGTTATCTTTGATAATAAACTTGAACGAATAACATGAATACTGCTGCCCCAACCGCCATGGATTATATCTACTAGTAAATTATTATCAAAGTTCCGTTCATATCGAACCATCAACGAAGATAGGTAGGGGTAGGCAGGTATTTCATAACCGAAATGATCAAGACGTGGAACCAGTCGGATGGTCCAAAACGTTTTGGTATATTCCCCCAGCATCACTCGAAGGGGACTCAATAATAATTTCAGAATGTGGAAAGGACGTCCATTTTTAAATTCCTTCAAATTGTAGGTCTAACGGAGAGCTTTCCAAAAAGCTGCTATATGATGGGTCAGGAATCACTGGAAGTGGGTGAAAAGGGGGAAGGAAAAAGCGTGCGGCTTCATTTGTATTACCCTCTCGCTCTGGCACGCGAGTGAGTCACTATTTTTTCTTTAGCTTATTCCCGCAGAACTACTCGGATTTCGGACCTGAAAATTGGGATACAGGGTTTTTTCGAGGGTGCTAAATCCGATTCTGAGGTGAAAAGCAACAAATTCCTACCCACGTCCATTCCTCATTACCTGGTAACATGATTCCATGACGACCATTTATTAAGTTCACATTTCTTTATTCTTCACTTTTCTCTATCCTATGCTATTCATATACCACTGAATATTCGGTATGTGAATAATCTATAAAAAGAAAAATAATCTCTGATCTTTGCTCAGTCTTACCGATTTATAGCTTATGCGGCTAAAATGTTCGCGCGCGAGTCTTATCTGTCACTTGCCCGTATTTTATTATCGTGTGAATATGTTTGAGGAGAAAGACGAATACAATGAACACGTCAGCCTCTGGTAACAACGTTTCCATCTGGTACTGCCGACCGCATTATGTGTAGTACTGTCATTGTTCCTTTCCCCACCAAAATCTATAGTATACAAGTTAGGTAGGTAGTTACCAAATGTAATTCCTTACTACAACTAGGTAACTCCCAGGCCTGCGCTACAGGATGCCTTCTTTGCCCTCCCTGTTCTCTCAATGCTCGTATTGTACTGATTACCTAATTAGGTGATTATTTTCGAGTGAGTCCGTGCCTTTGATTCCCAAAACAAGAATACAGTTCCTGGCTACATGAGACCAATATATTATGTGCTCAGTCAGACGTACACCACTCTGTTAGTTGCAAACTGAACACACTAACGTTGTATTCTCTCGATGTTGTCCGTGAAAACTCGTTTATCAGTAATTGTAACTAGTTTTTTCTTCTTTTTCAATACCATGGCATCAACCATCGCATTCAGTAAAAGTGAGCTAATTGACCTTTATGAAGTAGGTTAATATAAGTAAGGAAATCGAATGGAGATGACTCTTACGTTATGTTCTTCGACAAGCAAAATGAAAGATGCAAAAAAATGCTGTTAATGCTTGGCTTTCTTTCGACGACAGGGAGGGCTGGTATTTGAAGTTATGCAAAACTATTATGAAGACACTCGAGATGTTTGAACATCTAGTAAACTGGTTAACCTGAACAACCCTGACTACTTTATTTCTAGTTAACGGGAGTTTTTTAATCCTATCAATAACTGTTTACTAGAATAATGGTGTAATTCGAGATCAGAACCAACAAGAACAAGGGCAAAGAATAAAAACGGAGTTATTGAAAGGTTGTCTATTCACTAATACACGAAAAATACACTGTTATACCGGTTTTGGTGATCAAACCATCGCCAGTAACAAACAATAACTGACTGTTATTGTTGCTACTACTGTTGAAACTTTGCTGCTATTGCACTAGCTTCTATATCATCCAATCCCAGCAAATCTCATTTTTAGATCGCCTGAGCCTATCTCTACATAAGCATCTTTGCTTGAGGGCAGGGTCTTGTGCTCAGCAAACGACCTTCAGGCCACCTTCTTGCCAATATTTCATTCCCATCCTTCCTCGAGATACTACCTTCTTTAAAGCAATTATTTCTGTGTAACTTTGCTTCCAACTCATCCAATCTCAGTGAAACCTCATTTTTAGACCACATGACAGCCTATCTCAGACAAAACACCTTGAGCATCTTAGCTAGAGGACACAGTTTTGGTCTCAACTGGGTCCAAGTGAGGACCTTCAGGCTACCGCTCGCCAATATTTCGCTCCACCTTCGCCCACAATTATTGTACTCGTACGAAAGGCATCGTTCTACCTCCCTTGTTGTTGTCTCCTTCCATTGTTGTTGAACTCATCTCATCCGCCACCTGAATACCTGATTGTGCCGCCTTCAATGGCCGGCGTATCTGGTTTCACACGACTCTCGCGAACCTCAGCCGCAGCTCGATGATTAAGGTGACCCCGCCGAAGTGAAAACCCCATACGAGTTTTGTATACGATCAACAGAACTCGTTTCCTTTACAAAGTCTCATCTTCATCCTTTCATATAACATCCGTTGTGATCCTGAGATGCACTTGTTCCGAAACAAATTGTTCTTATTGCAGTCAATGACCCAGGCCTGCAGTTCCCTGCAGTCGAGTTATTCGATAATACTTTGATGACAGTAGGAGTCCACCAATACTCCACGTTTGGACCGAACTTTGGAATGCGGGTGACAAAACGTGTTCAGTAAAATGACTGGATGTGAATTACTAGATCTAGTGGTTGACCAGGATCCTGGAGATATTTTGGTGTGGCTAAAGATTTCAAGTCGTGAGACCCAACATTAGCAGCTGTCTGCATTTTGCGACACCATCGCGCAGGCGCTTTATAGCACATAATCCTAGCCACCAACTCCTGGGGGATAATCGAATAGAATCTAATTTCGTCGAAAGAACCAAAACTGCCATTTTGATTTAATTTCAATAATAAACCTGTGGAAACAAGCATTAACCCCCCCTCAAAATTTGATGGTTAGCGTTGCAAGGTAGGTAGAATCTTGAAATGGGATGAAAAACTGTTGGCCCGTCCGGCACTTCCATAACAACAAATATATTTATGCAACTGTAATTGCCTCACCAGCTCTAGTGTTCCATTTAGGGGTTTCCTGGGGCGAGCAGGAGGGTAGGTATTGACCACAGAAAACAGTGATCTACGCAGAAGGGACATTTTGGAAATAATGAACCCTTGTGTATATTTGCAGCGTTTTGTATTGTGTATCTATGTGTTATTACAAGAAGCATAGGTGCATATCTATTTTATGAATACACATCTATTTTATGAAATGGTAGTACATATCTATTTTATGAATGGACGTTTCGAAGGATTGGAAAGTAGATATTTTTATACCCGGAATGGAGGAACGGATACCTCTACACTCCATACTAATCTCTCAAACCAGATCTGCCCACTTTTATGGATACCAAGTGACGATCTATAACCACTTTTAAAGCAGGCCACAAATTCAAAGCTATGGGCAAGGGAGGAGACCTGTGGCAATACAGGATTTTTTTCTTTTATTCTCAAAGATCAGGTTTGGTGAGATCGGGAGGCTGATGACACGTTGGTAACGCGCATTATTTTTCCTTTATTTTTCAACCCTCTCTCGATCGTCCTTGAAAAGTTCCCCCGCTGAACTCGTCAAAAATACTTTTTATTTTTACGTTGGAGACAGCAAGTTCTCAATAAAAGGTCACGTACAGCCAATCAGGAATGTGCTCTCTGCTAAAATAACACCACTGTGTTCGAATCTATTGAAATCACCTAATGCAGTTTTAGCTTGAGCTATAAAACGAAAACTTTAAAAGTCAGTTTTATGGTATCTAACACCGGTTGCAGTTTTGCAACTCCTAGGAGTCAAAAAGTAGTTGTTCCAGTCGCAATTTGGTTAGCCACATCCGCAAAGCGTATCCAAAATAGGAAAATAGCTACAATGGAGAATTCAGAATGATTAAAAGGTACCGCGAAACTAAACAGACTTTTGAATGGACTTTTCCTTGGTGTTAGTATCAAACTAAAAAATCAATTCATCTTTCTTTCAATCTTCACAACTCGAAATCGTTCCCATAGTAACTGACGATAAATAGGTGAAATGGTGTGCAGCAGAGGAACTTGTCGGGACTAAGTATAAACCTATTTAGTATTTCCATTTAGGTACGTGCTGTTATTTTATGTAAACCTCCATACGGACAGGATTTTTGCACTTTAAAAGGGAGCTAGCCGCCCTCTTCCTCATACCTACAGGAATGTTTAGGGGAGAGAATATTTCAGCTGTCCATACATGTAAATCGTTGAAGCCTTTGTAACGTCCTGTAAATACGTGGCCGACAATTTCTATGCTTTCGATAATAGCCACGCCACAATTTGCAGCTTTTCAAGAAGGAAGCTGAATACAACGGTATGACGATCAAGAACCATTTTTCATCCTCCACTCACAGCCCGCAGTGGGTTCCATTAACCTCCCAGCAAGAAAACCAAAATCTAAATTCAGGAAATTTCTAGCAGAAACTTTATTTCATTTTTATCCGAGCTTTTTGCGTGGAGAACATCACCTACGTAGTTGACAAAATTACTGCTATTTACTATTTATGTTGTTAATTGGGTGTCATGCCAATAAAGTATTTATTATTACCTTTTTTATTACTGGGTGTCATGCCAATAAAGTATTTATTATTACTATTTTTATTACAAGTCCTCAACTTCATGGCCGTGGCAATTTTGAGTTAATTATGAATACGTCTATATTTATGTAGGTAACTGTTATTTTGCATAATATGCATGCTATTATATTATAATAGCTAGTAAGCTGCCGTATCCTCTACAACCCCGAGAATTTTCTGGCGTAGCGACTGGAACCTATTGGTCCGGAGTACCGATTCCAGTGGACGGAACAACTGAGTCCGATAAAACACTGCGAAGCCCTTGTCACATGGGTTTATTGGACATACTTACAGAAATTTTGGCGGTTCATTTATTGTTTCTTTCATGAGAAATAATTTAAATAGCTATTTTTCATGGTTTCCAACAATTTCGGCCGCCAAAATCTCGAATTAGGATCCTATTTTTGACAACTCATTTTTGATCAATGATAGTGCCATTTAATTTCCTTCATTCACCTGTGAACACTACTTCTTTCTAGTATTACTATACACATTTATGGCGATTTGATACAATTTCCCAGGTTTTTGACTCATAAAAAAATGAATTTTGGGAGCTGAAACTTCGTTAGAACCTCAATTTTTCATTCTTTGGTCAAAATCCACTTCATATTTGGTCTCCTCGCCCTAACAAACATAGAAAAAGGCCGAAGTTTACAAAGACTTTTAAAATATCTAATTTGCACAGATACTTCACCCGTAACACCGCTGGGTGTCAAAGAAAAAGAAAAGCGAGTTATTGAAAAGCTATCTACGAGTATTTCCATTGATACGCAAAAAAATGCGAAAAATACACTGTTATACCGGTTTCGGTGATCAAACCATTGTCAGTAACAAACAATAACGCTATTGTAATTGTATAATGTTATTATTTGTTACATTCAGCGGTATGATCACCGAAATCGGTATAACAGAGCATTTTTCGCGTTTTTTGGTTTATTATTCTGTGAATAATACACCTATGTATTCGCTCAGCAAAAAATTTTTATAACACCCCTCCAATTTTTTTCTTTTCCGTTTCAAGGTGCGTAGATTCCAAAAATGCTATGTCCGTCCGCCGTATCACGTGTACCGGCTTCATTTTCGGTCTAAAAAATTCGTTTTTTCGCACGGATGCTCCATTTGGGCCCTAGTTGTGTCCCGAAACTTTTCAGCCCGATCGAAATATATCCAGGGGTGTTATGAGTGAAAATGTGTATAAAAAAGGTACTTTTTGTGTTTTAGTAACATATTAGTAAAATGAGCTTTTGAGGTATCGTTTCCCATAGTTTTGGGGACGAGAAGACCGAATATGAAGTCGTTTTTGACCAAGGAGTGGAAAATTGAGTTTGTACCAGATGTTCAGCTCCCAAAATTGATTTTTTATGAGTCAAAAACCTGCGAAATCGTCTGAAATCACCATCAATTTGTAGAATAACACTAGAAAAAGGGCCAACACGTGGATCAAGACGATTAAATGATCAAAGATGATTTGAAAAAAAAAGGTGCGTACCTAATTCAAGTTTTGGGGGCCAAAATTGGTGGAAACCACCAGAAACAGCTATTTCAATTATTTTACATGAAAGAAACAATAAATAGACAGCCAGCATTTCTGTAGGTGTGTCCAATAGAATAATAAGCCCATGTGACAAGGACTTTGCAGCGTTTTTGTGTATCAGTGGAGATAGACAACCTTTCAATAACTCCGTTTTGGTTTATTATTCTGTGAATAATACACCTATGTATTCGCTCAGCAAAAAATTTTTATAACACCCCCTCAAAATTTTTTCTTTTCCGTTTCAAGGTGCGTAGATTCCAAAAATGCAATTTCCGTCCGCTGTCCACCGTCCGCTGTCCGCCGTATCACGTGTACAGGCTTCATTTTCGGTCTAAAAAAAATCGTTCTTTCGCACACATGCTCCATTTGGGCCCTAGTTGTGTCCCGAAACTTTTCAGCCCGATCGGCATATACCCAGGGGTGTTATGAGTGAAAATGTGTGTAAAAATTGGTACTTTTTGCGTTTTAGCAACATGTTGGTAACATGAGCTTTTAAAGTATCGTTTTTCATGTTTTTGGGGACGCGAAGACCAATATGAAGTCGATTTTGACCAAAGAATAGAAAATTGAGGTTCTACCAGATGTTCAGCTCCCGAAATTGATTTTTTATGAGTCAAAAACCTGGGAAATCGTCTGAAATCACCATCAATTTGTAGAATAACACTGGAAAAAGTGTCAACAGGTGGATCAAGATGATTAAATGGTACTATCAATGATCGAAGATAATTTATTTAAAAAAAAAAAGAAAAAAAAAGAGGAGCTTACCTTATTCGTGTTTTGGGGGCCACAATTGGTGGAAACCACCAGAGATAGCTATTTCAATTATTTTATATGAAAGAAACAATAAATGAACAGCCAACATTTCTGTAGGTATATCCAATAGAATAATAAACCCATGTGACAAGGACTTTGCAGCGTTTTTCTTTTTCTTTGAAATGGGTTTCCAACATTTCATCGCTAGAGATTTAGTTCCCCCTGGATGTTTCCGATCGGTCTGCCGAGATAGGCGAAAATAAAGGTAGATATATGGATGATACGTCGTACGGACATTGCATTTTTGGGATCTACACACCCTGAAAAAGTTTTGTTTGCTGAGCGAATACATAGAGTTATTATTCACAGGATAATAATCCAAAAATAATGAACCTATGCTTGATTCTAATAATCCTTTATCACCTGGTACTGTATCCCAATCTATACGAGCGATATGATCAGACCAACCAGAGACGACATTCTCATCCTCCTCACAGGACAGCTGGGCACGTCCGCAAAACTCGAAACGGCTTTCAGTTTACCTTTTGATCCTCGTGTAAATATTGTCGGTGTGTCAGTAAGTTCATCTATTCTATGGATCTATGATCCAGATAATAAAAAACGAAGTTGGAACGAAGAACAATCATTTCTCAAAGACAGCCACCAATCCCGAAGTCCTTGGACTTGTGAACAGAAATCGAAACAGTTAGCCGTAGGCCGTCCTTGGGAGACAGAGAGTAGATAGCGGACATGAGGGAAAGTGATCTAAGAACAAGGGAGACGTAACAGGACGGCATGCTCATAAACAACTTGGCGTTTCTAGCCCCAACTAGGAGTTTGTACCCGGAAAATTTTATGAAAGCATTCCATCTATATCTCAGAGAACACATCAATTGAAATAGGCCATACTCAAAAAGTAATTACCATTTTTCGTTCTTGTGAAGATTCAACCCATGGAAAGAACAGAGTGGACAAAATTATTACAGTTTAGTTTAGAACAATGGATTCTAATCTTCCTGCAACTGAATCGACTATTCGGCCCTCCTTCAGAGAATGCTCACCCTCAAATAAAGTTGAATTCCCCTCAGTGCTTTACGGAACAGTCGTGAATCAATGTTTTTGTTAAGCTACTGGAATTTCAGCGGTTGGAACTATTTGGAAAAAAAATGTACCTTAGAAGTCCCTAACAAACGAAAAAGGCTTCCCTACCCTCGGTAGTGCGAGTAGGGTAGGTTTCCCTACCGTTTCAAAATGGGTAGTGGTTACCTACATTAAAAACAGAATCGTAATTAAGCTACTTCATACATATTATGATACATTTTCAAAAGCCTTACCAGCTGAGTCGTAGCCTCTGTATTCTAGCCTCTTCAGTCCGTTGACCAGGAGTTCCAGAATTTCCTTCCGTGACTTGGGTGTTAGGTAGTTCAAGTAAGCAAAGATTCCTATGAACAAAGACAAATATTTCCGTAAGAAACATGCTTGATATGGACCAAATCAAACTTCCAAATGGGACTCAAATCGATCCCCTACGGTAGATTCCTCGACACTACTTATGTCGGACCTTAGCTTACATCCTTATCAAAAACTGGAAACTCCTTCATAACGTGGAAACGTTTAAGGTATGCACCTGTGATCCTCCTACACCTAGAGAGGGTATTTGAAATTGAGAAAAGAGAAATGGTCCATCGATGAAACATGCATGCGAATCTCTCATGAGTTCCACAAAGTAGAGAGTTTAGGTTTGTTCCAAGCACGATAACTGAGTTATAAATTTAAGAATGAAACTTCGTTAGAACCTCAATTTGCCACTCTTTGGTCAAAATCGACTTCATATTCGGTCTCCTCGTAAAAACCATGGAAAACGGTACCTCACAAGCTCATGTTATTAAAACACCAAAAACCCCAATTTTTCACCTTTAACATCCTTGGGTATATTCCGATCGGGCTGCAAAGTTTCGGGACACAACTAGGGCACAAGTGGAGCCTGTGTGCGGAAGAATGCATTTTTTAGACCGAAATTGACATTGACGGAATCTACGCACCTTGAAACGTAAAAGAAAAAATTTTGAGGGGGTGTTATAAAAATTGTTTGCTGAGCGATTACATAGGTATATTATTCACAGAATAATAAACCAAAAACGAAAATGAGACCTTAGTAGGCTTCCATACGTTTAGCATGAGAGTTAGCAGAGAAATGAAGTTGTACGGGGGTTCCAGAAGGTTTCCTTCACTTCGAGTTCAGAAACTCATCCCTGGCGGGTTCGAAAAATTTTTTGGAGTGCGGAAAGTTTCTCCACCCGTGGCAGTGGGAACATGGTGCAGGAATTGAGTTACAGAAGTGATGCTTGGAACTGAGTTTTCGTGCGCAATGGGTTCAGCGCCGAATAAATTACGAAACTCGCCGTGCTTGGAACAACGCTTTTGTTTCGCAGTGAACATGTTTCTGAACTATATTTCACAACGAACTATATAACTTCACAATGCCCGCGTAAAAATATCTACGAGTAACTTACTTTCCTACTCATGCAAGCTTAATGTCGATATCCCCCCAAAACTTGTGGAAAATAAGACCATTTTATTATTTCCATCCAAGTTTGATTCTTTTAAGTTTGTTCGCAGTGACCACCTGACTGTCAGAAAGGCGTTGGGCCAATTCGCAGTGATTCTCGGACTCTTTTCCGGCTGTACAGTATCCATGATCGGCTGTTCCCTATCCAAAGCCAGTTTTCTGATCATCATTCCAGTTCACAAAGATAGGGAGGACGAGAACTAACCATGCACTGCCTTATCGGTTACCAACCATTATCAAACCCTTCTCAAATGCTTATCAAGATGGTACTGGATATGGACGGTTTCTTACGGTTTTCTAGGAATCAGCTAATTTTCCGAAGAAACCACTGCGAACGAACCTTTTATTAGGAACAGAAGAACATCAATAATTTGTACTTTAAGTAGAGATCGAAAGGATAAATTGATGTGTAATGTAGTTTTAATTGGACACTGAAAGATTCATCTGTCAAACTAACCTTTTCATGAATAAAATTGTGGTTTCAATAGGTTTGTTTGCAGTGACCATCTGATGGTTACCTGACTGTCAGAAAGGCGTTAGGTCGTTTGCAGTGATTCTCCTACTCTCTTCTGACTATATAGTATACAGACCGGCCATTCTCAGTGTTTTCCCGTCTATCCAAAGCCAGTTTTCTCATCATTATTCCAGTACACAACAAATAGGGCGGACGAGAAACTGACCGTGAACTACCTTCTCGAATCCCAACCATTATCAAACTCGAAACCTTCTCAGACGCTTAACTAGACGGTATTGGTTTCTTACAGTTTTCATGGATGGCCATGGATGCATGTACAGTTTTCATGGTCATGCATGGTTTCTTAGTTTTCTAGCAGTCAGCTAACCGTCAGAAAAAGACAGTGCGAACGAACCTTATTTAAATCAAATTGAACCTTAGTGAATCCAGAAAAAAGCACGGAAATTTATACTTATATAACTGCGTGGAACATACATGAAAATGCATTACGAACTCGTGATGTCTACAGAGAATAAATTGTAATAGCGAATGTTTCATCGACTGGACCTGCTTTCCTTAGACAACTGCACTGTGTTGAAGAACGCGGCTATTCACAATACTGATGATATTTGACAATCAACAGCAGCTATATGAGCAGGCGGACGAGTTGCCTCTCTGTCTTGGTATTGGTGGTTGGGATTAGGCAATAGTGAATCCTTTACCAAATTAAAGCTATCAATAGCCAAAATAGAAAGGTGGACTGTACAATGGAGGAACAAAACGAATGAGACCAGCAACCGGAAGCTTCAGTACCTACATACTGACTTTCCTCAATGGTAACGTCATCCAGTACGCCAGTACTTGGGAATGACGCTCGATGCCAAAGTACGCTGGAAGGCACATGTCAAGAAAAATAGCGAAGAATGACGCCTCAAATCCAGGAAATTATATTGGCTTATTGGACTACACTCACAAGGGGAGTCTACGGCGGTGAGGTCGCCAATTTGGCCCATTTTTTTCCTGGTGATTCTACGTCGAAAAATAGTCGACACGTGTCCGAGCGTCATGTCAGCAGCATTTTTTTACCATTATGAACCCCAAAAGAGGCTTTTTTCTAATACGTACACAAAAGGGGGTATCGCACAACATGTTTTTTGTTGTTGTTGTGCTGAGTCGATTGCGAGGGGTCCCAGTCCGATTTTCTGCCACCCAGCTTACTAAATCTACACAATTTTTGTTAAAAAACAGGGAAATTGTGTATTTTTGATGTTGGTATGTACGCGAGGTGTCACTTACCATGTTTTTTGGTCACTGAATCCATTGAGACCTAGACCTGTTATCTTTTGATTGACATTAATGATTTTCAGTTCAAAATTACCCAAAATGATTTTTTAACGTCGTTATTTTGTCAAATATTCAATGCACCTACCTAAAAAGTTGTTCATTACCTTCATCCCTTCCACAAAGTTTTTCTCAGGTGTAAATTAATTTTACGGTGCCCATTTCGTCGTTTCTATTGAAAGAATAAGGAGAAAATAGTCTCAAGCCAGAGTAATTCATCTTCTTCTTACAGAAAATCATTTGAAACTAGTAGTACTTTTTTCTTGTCGATGGACTGTATACTTGCAAAACGCAAAGGTGATCTAATGAAACAAGTGCGAACAGAAATAGGAAAACTTACAGTGTACGTATATGTGGGCTTTGTTTACTTACTGGTGAGGGAAGGTAGGGGATTTTAGAACTGATACGATGTGAATCTTTCCTCATTGTTATTTTTATTCCTCTTCATAATGAGAGTAGGGGTATTTTTGTAACAGCACCAAGATAAACCCTGTTCGTTTGAAGTTTCAAATGATTTTCTGTAAGAAGATGATGAATTACTCTGGCTTGAGACTATTTTCTCCTTATTCTGCCAAACGAAACGACGAAACGGGTAAAATTAATTTACACGTGAGAAAAACTTTGTGGGAGGGATGGAGGTAATGAAAAACTTTTTAGATACATTGAATATTTTGGCAAAATAACGACGTTAAAAAATCATTTTGGGTAATTTTGTACTGAAAATCATTAATGCCACTCAAAAGATAACAGTTCTAGTGTGCTAAGACTACTCTCAATCGATTCAGTGACCAAAAAACAATACAACATACCAACATCAAAAATACGCAATTTTCCCGGTTTTTTAACAAAAATCTTGTAAATGTAGTATACTGTGTGGCAGAAAAACGTGCTGGGACCCCTCGCAATCGATTCAGAAAAAAAACATGTTGTACGATACCCTATTTATGTACGTATTTTAAAAAAGCCTCTTTTGGGGTTCATATCGCTAAAAAAAAAGCTGCTGAAATGAAAACTAAAAAAAAAAACCGGCCTTCAGAAGCCCCATTGGACGAAACGCTCGGACACATGTCGACTATTTTTCGATGTAGAATCACCAGGAAAAAAATTGGCCAAATCGGCGACCCCACCGCCGTAGACTCCCCTTGTCAGTTTTGCCAACTGAGAGCAAACTCATGCTCTCTAAACAAGTCCTCAGGACCGTGTGAGCTTATAAGTGTCAGCTTCGGGCTGCGCAGCCGGAAGTAACACTGAAATAATCCAGAAAGTCCAAAACAAAGTATATTTACTCAGGAACCTAACCAATACTCCACCGTGATCTTGGAGTGGAGTTCGTTCCAACCGAAATTTGCCGATTTTCTGCAGCCCATCAACACAACAAGGACACGCCAATTAAGATGCTGTCCGTATCCCCAAAGTAGATGACCTAGAGAGAAGACTAAAAAGGACAAAACCACATGAAGTAGTGTTGTGAACTTGACAGCGCAAAGTGTCCATGAATAATACTGACACTAAACTAACATACCAAACAAAACAGCTCGCGTTCACATGTTTGATGCTGAAATGGAAAAATAAGATCTATCAATTAGTATAGACCCGAAACCGATAGACGAAATTCAAAACCACGAATTGTTTACATAAATTGCCAAAACGATAGGTAGATGGGTGACATTATGGAAAACAGCAAGTATTCGAATTAGAAGTGACTAAAATGGCCCCTATAACGTGACTGCAACTTGACACAGATGGCGAACGTCCATGTTAGTATGGTAGCATTATGAGTATATTTTATTTTCTTGAATAGGTAAATAATTGAGCAAAAAAAATGTGGTGGGGCATATATTACCAACAGAAATAACTATAATAATATTGTGAACTGTGAGCGCCCGTTTTTTTGGTTTTTTTTAAACATTGCAAATTTACTTTCCCTCAGAGCAGAATGCCAAGGACGCATGTCAACATTAATCACGACATTCTTCTCTTTTTATTATCATAAGCAGTAAAAGTACTCCTTCCCCGCCACAAGACAAGTATCAGCCTTGATGGTTGTTTCACTGAAGCTCAGCTCCCTCGCATCGCACTCTGCAGGGTTGCGCAATTTTTTAAAGACCGCAAAAGTTCAGCTTTCCTAAAGGTCACCTCTCACCATTGTGCCTTCTCCCGCCTGTATGCAACAAGTAATTCCGTGCCGGTACCTACTAGACATCGTCTGATGCAAAAGATTCGGGTTAGCAGATCTTGTAATCTATAAGAGCAATCGACAACCAATAGCTTCAGCCGGTTTTGAAGTGGGCCATAGATAAACTTACACGGAACCAATATCACACGATACTAGGGTACCAAACAGACTGGGTGAAAAAATGCTACATTAAACCACTCGAATCTTGGGTTTTATTATGGTCTCTCAAACTCATGTAGGCTTACAGAATGGCAGATCAATTATATTCATGATAAACAGGAAATCTGTGGTAGTCCGAGAGTCTTCTACGAACTTCGAGAAATTAGGACGAACAAGATCGACCTCGAAGGTGATACGAATTAAATCACTCGCAACGAAATCGTGGAAACTCATTTCATAGAATTAAAAACGGAGTTACTGAAAGGTTGTCTATTTTTTCCACTAATACACGAAAAACTTCTCCCCCCCCCCCCCACCCCACCATTCCACCATACCTTCCTTTCACCTTTTGGCATTTGCTTCGATAGTCATCAGAATCGACCCCCTTCACTTTACTCCATTCTCCTTTCATCTTCACAACATCACAACCAATCCCAATCGACCAACACCCCCTTCGACCCTTTTTGGGACTATTTATAAGCTCACTTCTCTCCAATGTGCCTTCAGTTATTGTTTGTTACTGAGGATGATTTGATCACCGAAATACACTGGTATAATAGTGTATTTTTTTCGTGGATTAGTGGAAATAGACAATCTTTCAATATCTCCGTTTTTATTCCTTGAAGTTGGTTATTCCTTTTGGTTCCTTGATAGGTGCTGCACAAGATCATTTTCAATTACTTTTCCAACAAATCTTGGGGCCCACCAAGAAAAATAACCAATGGCAGGTAGAAATGGTTATCGCCATTTATAATTTGGTCGAGCCAACGATGTACACACATACTGCAGCAACCACAAAGGAACCCATTTTCATATTTGCTTAAAATCACTAAAGTTTCAATTTAAAGCGCGTTGCGGCAGCTTTTTTATTTTTAGAATTAGGTTTCTACGAGCATAAAATGCGTCTTCCTGCAAAAGTTGACACGGAAGTCGACTGTGATTTTAACTAAAAGGCAACATGCAGATTTTTAGATTAGAATATACTGTCGCTGCTATCACAGCAAAATTTGGGAATTGTAGACTAACGATTGTAAGCCATGAATTGCTGAACAGTATAATTTATAGATTTGAATTACAGACAGAGACTTCAAGAGGCACCTTCAGGAACGATTCTTTATGAACCACCTAGAGCAGAAATTGACGAAGCAGTAAATTCAAAAATTTCAGTATGCACATAATCATTACATTTTGAATCACACCCAGCATATGGCCTAGCCTATGAAATGACAAAGCAAGCACAAAACTGAAGGACATTGGTTTTAGATAAATATGAAACTTTCGACAGCAACGTGAAAAATATCAAGATAAGCTAGACGATAACCAGTTTTATGCACCGATTTTTCAATACAAGTTCGGGGTTACCTGAGTACGGTAAGGGGACATGGCCCTTCGAAGACAAGACTTCCCAGGTCGTATTGAGGAATCTCAGGGAAGGCATTGCTCAACAAATGATCAGGAGACAGGACTGGATCGTTACCCAACTTTATGATTTTGAAATTACCCGACGCGCCGCCTTCGTTCGCCCGGCACTCGCTCATTGACCTGAAGACTGCATCCACAATTTTTATCTGATAATTGCCAAAATTGTAAGCTTTCATTGAGCTCTATTACAGGTCCTCTTACAGAAATTTACTTTGAAAAATATTTTCCACGCTGTGAGGTCATGGAAACAAACTATACCAATGGTTGTGCGAGTATTTTGACCTTCTGTAACTTCAAAGACCCTATTTTCAAATTATTATATATGTTCTATTATAGGGATGGACGGATTATGAAGCACAAGCTTCACTAATTCAACCCACACCCCTCAAGCCTAATCAAGTCCCTAATTTCAAGTCGGAAATCCACAGAAAACGTTTCCATGTAGATAAGCATTTAGATATAATTGCAAGATAACACAATGATAAGAGAAGAACTAGAAACTACGCCTATAGTGCCTCTAAGCAGAACTAAACGTTCTCGTGTGCGAAAAACCGCGAACTGTTCACATCAAGTAATGGCACGATTTCCTTCTTGCGAAAATACAGGTTCAAGTACGGCAGGTGCACAGTTTCTCAAAAAATGCATTGGCCAGCAGCATATGTTTATTTACTGCATACACTTAGGTGAGGGAGGAGGGCTGGGCTGCTCCACAAGACATGCCCACAAACATAATTATATGATTGATGGGCTGGCACAAATACCATAATATTATGGTCTTGGCAATGGATTTTACCGTAATATATAGACATTTCTATCTAAAGCATAACGACGATAACGCTGGCTAAAATAGATAACTCGAATATGAATAATTCTACCCTAAAAGGCAGCAGTTTTACTTTCAACTAAAGAAAGTGGGTTCGATTCCCGCTCGAAGAATTTTGTTTCACTTCTTTCTTCGTGTCACTTCTGACAAGTTACGAAGGTAAACCAAGTGTGTAGGTAGGTACCAATAAGATCTATGCAGTATAACAGAGGAACTTCCACTGAATTCACAATCCCCTACGTCCAATGAAACAGGAACAATGAGAAAACGACAGCTTTTCTAGTTCTGGGCTTGCTATTTTCATAGAAAAGTTACACTTCGAATTTCGAATAATACAGTTTAGACAAATGAAGCTAGAAGGAATAATTAGGATAAATTGGGGGAAACCAACCAAGCGTTAAAACAAAGAACGTTTTTAGAGAAAGTAAAAAATACCAGCGGGTAATTAGAGCGTCTGTCTCAGGCGAAAACCCTTAGGGCTTTGCTTTGTCTGGCTTTTGATGAATAGGCCAACTCGAAGGCCGTGAAACAAGGGTCGCTTGGAAAGACTAGGATGAGTCTCACAATCAGTGTTGCCAACTCGAAAAATCTAAGTTCGTATTCGGTTTGCAAAAAGTTCGTATTTAGTTCGTACATGTCTGGTCAAAAGTTCGTGACTTTTTGAACTACCTTGACCACATTTTGGAACAAACCCCTGTTCAACAATATTGCAACACATCATTCGACGGGCTATTGAGGTTAAATAGATGTTAATCATGAAAATTTGCCAACAGAAATGGCAGCAACTTCGAAGTCAAGTTTTATGTCATCAGAATATCTTGCAGTTATTATTTTTCAAATTCGTATCAATTGTTCATTGGAATCCGCTCAAGGAAACTGAACTAAATCAAATAGTTTCAATTTTATTGAAACAATTAAACGCATAGTCTATTAAAAACATAGTAGGCAACACATTTTATTTAAACTATTAAAAATATAATTATTTTACAATTTTATTGATCATTATTTCATCATTTTATTGATCCAGTAAAAATACAATTTATCAGAAAAGAAACACGTCAGGCAGGTAGGTAAGGTACCTGGTACTTATCTAGTTACATACACGAAACATTTAAAAGCAGAGAACGTACCTAGTTTATGTAGGTTGTTGAAATGTTTGGACTACTGCAGACATAGGTTAGGTTATTCCTATTTTTTCCGAAAAATTTTTTTTTCCAATATTTCAAAAAGCTCACTGATAGGAATCAAGAAAAACGGATTTATTGAAACGTTGTCTATTTTCACCAATACACGAAAAAGCGCGAAAAACAGACCGTTTACTGATGATGGTTTGATCACCGAAACCGGTAGTGTATTTTTCGCGTTATTTCTTGTATTAGTGGAAATAGGCAACGTTTCTATAACTCCGTTTTTCTTTGAAATGGGTTTCCATGATTTCTCCGCAAATGTGGCAGAAGCTCCTAGTTGTGGATCTTCTCAACTGGAAGATAAGGTATTTGAACTTTATAAAATTACTTAGAAAGAAGATGGAGGACGACATTTAGATGTCTCATAAATGTCTCACGGAGGCTGCAAACATTACGTAAGTAGCCCAATAGCAGCAAATGTTGCTTAATTGGGAACGAGCTGGTAGATTAGACAGCAAAAGGAAGTTATTCCTGCCGCATTATCCACATCCAACCTCCTCTCAACTATAAATCTTCACCTGATGAATTCCTGAAATGTCTCAGGAGAGAGGAGGGACGGCTTCAAGTCTATTCATTTTAACGACAAAAAATGATTTACAGAAATTTTGCCACATTGTTCAAACTTCGAAAAATCGTACAGTATTTTATGGTTGATTAATTAAAATTTGTCACGTTATTCGTGGAATTTCCATAGTAACAGTATGAACGCTGAAAATGCGCATTTCCTCAATTTCTTTACTGTTTTCTCGAAAGATGAATGATTCGATTAACCTTGGGTGCCAATGAAATGGTCTATAAAAAGTTTATTGATTGACGTATTCAGGCTACCGTTCTGCGTTCTGGATACATTCCTACTTCAGGAAACTATAATAAATTATAGCTAGAAGAGGTAGAGCGCTGAGAAATCCGATTCAACATTCAAGAAAGATTCTGAAGCTTGACTACCGTAGACTTTTAGAAAATCCTGGTAAGTTACAATGGCAGAAGACGTCAACATATTCGGTTATATTTGTCGGGATACATTGAAATATCAGGTACCTAGTAGAGTCCCAACCCCTACCCAACTTGCCACTATAAATACCTGAATCTTAAGTAGATATTTACGAATAACTGATTCAATTAACATTAAAGGAATTCATGGTGTTTGCCTGAGCTTTATCTTTGGCTCGATCACTTTTTCAAACCTTGGTACGTAATCAATCAGATTTCACTGATTTATCTATTGAACATCTGCTTTTCAGAAACTATATTTTTCCACCAAACGATCAAAGGAATCCCATTAATTATTACCATTCTAGTTGACTTCAAAGTTTTCTTGATGATGGACATTCACTGATCCGAAAACTATAAAACGAAATGATATAAACAGGCACGATTTTCATCGATGAAAAACATGACAAGAATCTTTCGAAAAATGAGCCCATTTCTCAGGCCAGGAACGGGAAAGGAATAGGTAGGTATTTGTTTTTGCATAAAAGCAATTTTTAAATTTCATGTTAAGTATATGTACCTATTAGGTAGAAGTGATGGCCTAGTTATACATGAAAAACTGAAAGTTGTAAAAATTTGAATCCCATGAACAGGATGCTATTACACATTCTTGGAGTCCAGGGTTGGGACCTTCCGACCAAGCATCGAGAAATCACGAAGAAGAGGATGACGACCTCAGGGAGAGGTAAAATGTATACGTACAGCATTTAATAACAATCAAAAAGCTGGGACCTTCAATGGCATAGGTAGGTAGCCATTGTTGCTTTGAATTATATATTCAAGCCCGCCACTGCCTCAGACGTAATTATTACGTACAACGATCTCCGATCGTCTAACTGCACTGGGTACGGTAGAAGTTGACCGTTACCAGTGTCAAGGATCTGGATATCCTTGGGGAGCCGGGTGCGAAGGTTAGGTTTCTGTCCGTCGGCGGCCACACCTCGGAAAATTACAATTCGCGGAGGTCCCTAAGGACGGAAACGTCTGTGGCATCTGGATTCAAGGAAGTGAGCGAAGCGAGCATTTAGAGAAGGCGAGTAAGGGCGCGTTCGGAAATTTGCGGCTTTTTGTGATAACGGAAATAGGTGTATAGGAAATTTTCGTCAACATTTTTGTTTTTATTTTTAATACTCAGAATTCTTGGAAAAATGGTAGTTTGAAGCCCGTTTTCCGAAATAAGCGGTATTGTTTAAATGAGTGTGATTAAAAACAAAAATGCGGCAAGAAATTACCTATCAGGTCTATTGACATCTGATTGGCCGTTAGCCCAAGAAGGCGGAGCGAAGCTTCAGTGGCGAAGGTTCTCGATGCTGCCAACAACCCAACATAGGAAATGGCATACTTTCCAGGCAACATTCAAGAACCTTTGCTGTGACCTTTTTTGAACCTCCCCTCCATTAGATTTTGAGGACGTTTTTTAAATAACCTTATAACTTTGCGGTTCCATCCATCCTTCGCTGTTCTTTACACTGTTTGAAGTGAAGCAATAGCGCTCTATGAGGGATTTCAGATTAACTACTCGGCGGTTTTCCTCATACGTCATTTTTAGGGGGAAATCAAATTCAAATTACACGCTCAAATTCAAATTACACATTTCTGCCTACACTTTTCGACATGAACACCTCATTATGTGGTCAATTTCCGTTATTGAACAGATTTTGGCCAAAAAAACTGAGAATTTGTAACCCACGAAAATTTCACAGTGTACCTGTTTCAGAAAAACTGGTCAGTGGCGAAAATTGGACATAGCAACGCTTGCAGTTCACACATCTGACATGGGTGGACATTACAGCTTCCAAACATGAAAGACATAATACAAGCTGATAAATCCATAATTTGTAATACAGTACAACTAATTAGGTACATGAATAAACCATTGCCTTGATTGCACTGCTGGATAAAACCATAATATATTTATGGAACTGCTGTCCTTCGCGGTTCCGACCGGTCAGTATTCACAGCCCGGACTCTCTCATCCCTCAAGAATATCTCTGACAGATCACAGACGTGGCATTGGGTACTAAAATCAAAATTGGCGGTTCGCTGTGGTATATAATATATGAATAATATCTACCTGTTCATAATCTACCAAACCCAAACAAGATATTCGTATGAGTCGAAGACACTAGTAACAAACATGTTCTGAAGAAGTATGATTGTATTTTTACGGAAAGTCGATCCATCGCCATGCCCAGATGACTTCTGTGCGTCTGACAAGAATGAAAGAAGTACGTACAATGTATGTATCCATCATCAATTCAGCTTGGGCTACTCGTCCCTAGCTCCAAACGATAACTCCCCACACTTTTACACAATACCTACTTACTAAGTACTTTCTACTTGAGCTCGAGTACGTACCCAGCATTTCGTTACAAACTTCGAAATATGATTTCTTGAGATTTTAGATAGGTGGGTACGTTATTTTACGTTAGGTTATTTTGGGAACCTATGCAGAAAACTTTGTATTGTAGGTACCAACATACCTATAAAACATGAAGTTCAACGCAATTATTATATACACTCAGAATGATAATCTTGAAACAAAAAACACTTTTCAATAGGTAGTTACCCACAGCTCATATTAATTTAATGAGTTATATATATATTCCCCCATTACGACAGCTACCATGATTTAGAAACATTACACACTGCAGTTGAACTGAGATTTTTTGGATGAAAATTTCTTTAGTTTTTACAAAGCTTTAGATTCTTCGTAATGTTTATTTCTGCTAAAATACGCCCTCTTCAGGTAATTTTGAAGTCGGGGCTCTCCAAACTATCGTAGGACCAGTTCAAAATCACCAGAAGAGGGCGTGAGTATAAACTGAAATTAATATACTATGAAGAATCTAAAGCTTGGAATCTAAAGCTTGGCGCAATTTTCATCCCAAAAATGCTTATAATGGACCGATTCATGTGGAAGATGGTTTACCTATGTCTTTTCCTTAACTTCTACGTCTAGATGATTATGACAACGGCGATTAATCTAGTTTCACTACAACATATTTGGGCACAGGGCTAGAGAAACAGTATGTGCTAAAGTTATGACTTATGATTCATACTCATACAGAACCAGTTACCTACCTACGTGGGTTTTTTTAGAACCTATGTACCTAGTGGAGAGTTCATAGTTATTAGTTAGTGGAGTTTTGATAGAGCTATGGTTTAAGGTGGGGTGACAAGCTCATTCAAATGTAAACAATATAAGGACTGTGCAAATACGAACGCTCGTCTGAGATGCAATAAACAAAAAACAATAATCTTACGAATAATATAATTATGATGTTGGTGAAACTCAACCTGGAAAAACCTGAATAGTTTTATAGGTAAGTAGCTAAATCATCAATGGAAGAACGACTTAAGTAACAAGTTATTGGGATTTAATTTTGCTTGTAGTCAAACAATCAATATTATTATGACTGGCATGGCGGCTGACATGAGCTGAATTGGTGGAACGGCCCGTGCCGCTACATATTAACTTATAATATTGAAATCCAAAATGAAATTTCTTACCGCACATATTGACGTTGAAGGCGGGACGAACTAACAGCACGGAAGGACTGAAGATTGCAGAATGAAGCGTTGAGAAAAGCAACTGAATCCCCACCCAGAGTAAACCATTCCCACTCAACTTGCAAAGGAAGCGGACGCGTTATCATTGAAGAGGGAGCAGTTATCAGTGGGTCCAGCTGTTCTCGTAAAGGGGCTTGTATCGATTGGTCGAATCGAGTCGGCATTGAAATCGGTTGGAAGAGTGGGGGCGGTTCCCATCGAAACACCCGGCTCAATTCAAAAACGTCAACTTTCGCTGTTTAAAAAAGAATGACCGAAGTTGATTGAATTTACAGTATGGCCTGTTTCACTCTAACCTTAGTCTTCACTTGCCTCCATATGTTTCAATTTGGAACTATGGTGGTGACAATGTTCCACAAACGTTAGCTTACAAAGCCAACAACCACAGGATAGGGATCTCGCTCGGGAGTAGTGAGTCTTAAGCTAATATCCTTTCCATCTTGTGGCCACTTCTCTTCCCTTGGCTCAAGCAGCCAACAGCCATTCTTCTTGTTAACTGATAGCCAATCCCGATCTTTATTAATTTCTTCCTTCCTGCTCTTTTTATTTGTTAAACTTTTATTATGCTTGAGACTTGGTAGTCTATGGTGCATACAAGAACAACTTGAAAACATGTAAAACATCAGTAATAAAATGGCCTATGCAACTAATTCACACATTTTGCAAATATCTATCAGGAAGAGAAAAAAAAACACAAAGGAAATGAATAATATTATCAGATATGCAGGTGTGAAACGAAAGTAAAAGAAAAGAAAAACTAAGAGTCACTAAGGCGCTTCCTTATTGCCATCAAGAATCACTCCAGACTGGATGAGGATCGAGTAGTAAGTAACCGAAAGTGTGTTCCAGAGTCTTGCCTCAGGTACCTACTCCAAGTGATTTCGAGAATATTCGGGTACTATTAGTAGTGATCATTAGGGCATGGGCTCTAGATGAAGATTACCCTTACATTATGCGAAAGGCGACGAGCAGTTACTGGTGCTCGAATCATCCGCTAGGCAGACGTTTTAGGGGCATAATATGAATATGAATTTTGTGCACTGAACTGTTAATTTGAACTCCATGCCTACGCCCTATCAAGGGCATAGGCGACACCATTGTCTATTACAATGGTGTTCCTTATGTGGGTAGGTAGGTATGTGGCCTTCGTAGCTTTTGAGTCTCCTTTAGTAAGTAGTACTGACCCTACCTATCAGAAGTAAAATAATCCACCTACTAGTGATTCAGTTCTGCAGAGATTAATTTATTTCACTCCTGAAATCCAGCAGACACGTCAACCCTACTTTCATATATTTACTGAATCAATAAATTATTGGAGATAGATCATAGATGATAATGGAGTCATTTTTCTGGGTGGATGGACTACACCATTCTCAAAACACAGTCGTTGCCTCATAAATGAGTGATGACAGTGTCTGCATTAAATCGGCGTGAATTTTTTGAACTCCTGCTGTACCAACTTGACAGTACCTACTGGCGAAACTCGTTTCATTCCGATAATGCTCAACTTGGACGTGCCCTGGTCTCAATTCATGGATGAGTACAAAACCGACGAACTTCTGTTTACAGCCCCCCAGTCGATCAGCAAACATTACCTACCTCGATCGATGCCAAAGATTAAACAATTTTTATTGAAACGTTTCGATTAAAAAATTTTGTGAATAGGCAAATTTTTGGTAAAAATGAAACTTTTGCAATAAGTCCAACATTTTCAGTGAAACTGAGAACTGACTAGGTACCTACACCTACTACCTATTTTAACGATGATATTTTGCTACCTGCAGTTTTCAACTTGCAAATATGTAAGTTCCTACATAAATACTCAGGTATATACCTACCCGTTAACAGAAATAGAATACACTACCTACCTATTGAAAAAAATGGCGATTTTTTTTGTATTACTACTTTTGTGTACTATAATATTATGACCTGGAATAGTTGTGTTTTTCAACATTACAATATACTAGTAATAAAATACAGAGTCTTTAAAACTATATAGAGCTATAATGGAGCCTGCCGAAACCAATCCCACATCACGCATGACTTGAATTGTCTTTAGTTGTCTTTAGACTTGCATATTTGAAATTGTCAAGTGGTTGATCTGACAGGTGTACATATGCATATACTTACATAATTCATCAAGATGAAAATGTGTTAAAGGAATACTCACATTCACCTAAATGTGTACATGCATATACTTACAGAATTCATCAAGATGAAAATGTGTTAAAGAATCATATTCACCTAAATGAAAATTTATAAAGATGAGCGTTAAAGTTTAGCCTTTTTTGACTTTCAAGGATGGATGGGAAGGGGGCCGTGGCAGGTTATTGATGGGAGGGCAAAAGGGGATTCACCGCCTCGAAGTGATCAACCTCATCCCTGGATTGGGAGCTCATGCGTCTCACTTTGCTGGATATCACAGATCCAGGGAACAAAAAATCACCTGCCTTATAATCATTCGGTCTAGTAGGTAATTTTGTGCACTCCATAGATGGGCTCATCCTGGGATTCAGGTTTTACCTAATTAATAACATAATTTTTATCCTTTCCTAATGATTTTACATACGCACGCGCATACGAAAATCATACTTAGCACTATATCTAACATTGAAAACAATAACCGAATTGATTAATCATTTCGAAGTTATAATTCCGTACGAGACTAATTTTGAAAAGGTACCAGGAATCTTCCATTCATCGATTCGCAAATCATATGACGTACCTACCTACGTCACCTACCACGTGGTGGTGGGTGGATTGGGCTGTAAGTGTATGATTTTTTCTCTTTCAATACTGAAACGGGACCAATATTTGGATCAACCCCTGACTCCCGTTAACATTTTCATCTCATTTTGACACAGAGTTGAGAGATTCAAGGATAGATGATGTAGGTACCTATAATGCGTTCGATATTTTTGAATGGTAGGTAATCATACTTTTTGGTAATCAAATACTTAAATGGAATACATTATTTACATATACTTACTTACCCGCTCAATGTACCTACCATGTATCTGAAAGACCTAACAATTTTATCATTCACAATAATGATCAACAAAGCGTAAAATGAGGTTGATTGTTGGATAAAATTCAAGTCTGTAGATACATAAATATAAAAAGTGGCCAATCAAGGTTTCCCTTCACCCATTGGGATTTATTATTAGCTGTTTGTACGATGTCCCGGAAAGTACTATACGAGTATGATGCGGAAGATTGAGGCGCTGTGTTCCCTGTCTCGTGAGAGATGAAGTTCCTGGCGACCGGAGTTCAACCCTCGGCCAGGTACCTACTAGTTCAAGTGTAAGAACTTGAATTATTTACTTTCGTATTATCCTGGTAGCTTAGCTCTTCACCACTGATCCATTCGAAGATCAAGTGAAGCTTAAACAGTTGGGGTATAAACCAAAAACGCTGCAAATTATTTCACAACGGTTTATTATTTACCCTTCTGCGTATACGACTGTTTCTGTGGTCAATACTTACCCTCGTGCTACCCCTAGGAAAGCCTTAAATCGACTACTGGAGCCGGCCCGGGAATAACAGTTTCATATAAATGTGCTGGATTCAATAATTCAATCATTAATTATTTTTTGTTATTCATGAAGCATTACGTTTGTTCAAGTTGCAAAAGTACCTATCAACAAAATCCAAAACAGCCACTTATCAAATGAAATAATATCACAGAACAACCAACCCGACTTCATAGAGCCCTCCGTCATTATAATCAGGCGTTCCCTAGCACTGATACCTGGGCGGGATTTATACCGTTTCATTCACGATCATGTTGACGAAGCTTTTCGGTGCGAACAAACGGCTGGACGTACAATGCTCTGAGTGGTCTCAAAAAATTCTTTAGCCCAAGATCAATTTAAAAACGTTTAAAAAACCATACCCTTCTATTGAAAGTGTTCGCTAGAGCTACGGCGTTCTGAAAATTTCAACCCGTAATTTTCACCCCTTAGAGATGACTGACAGTCACGCAGAGCTTTGTGGACCAACTAGACCCCAAACGGAACCTACAAACCAAATTTTATTAATTTTGGTTCATGGTAACTAAGAAAAGTGCGAAGTAAGGCGGACTGACAGAAATTTTTGTATTCCATTTTCGGATTTACGTACCTTGAAACGGAAAACATCAATATTTGCGGGGGGGGGGGGGGGTACATTTTTCTTTTTTATTGCTTATTATTGAAAATAATAAGCAGTTGAAAATATAAATGTAATTGGGCTCGCCCGTGAAATAAATAAATGGGTGTAAAAATAGGGTTTTTTGTGACATGAGCTTGAGAGGTACTGCTTTCCATATTTTTTAGGGCGAGGAGACCGAATATGAAGTCGATTTTGACCAACGAGCAAAGTATTGAAGTACTATCAAAGTTTCAGCCAATTTACCTTAAATTTATGTCTAAGATCGTCGCTCAATCGCACGCAGGCTCCATTTGGGCCCTTGCTGTGCTTCGAAGCTCGGCAGCCCGATCGGAGTGCGGAGTGGTGTTATGGGTGTAAAAATAGAGGTTTCTGAAGTTTCAGTGAACATGAGCTTGTGAGGTATCGTTTTCCATGTTTTGTGAAACTGTAATTCCCGG